>CM037783.1:26742257-26792257 GCA_021229015.1 Solen grandis | reverse complement strand
GAACTGCTAACTTAAGTTATGACATACTTATTTGAACTGCTAACTTAAGTTATGATATACTTATTTGAACTGCTAACTTAAGTTATGATATACTTATTTTGAACAGTTAAGTTATGACATACTTATTTGAAATGCTAACTTAAATTATGATGATATACTTATGTAACGTGCCCGAGCGGTCGGAGTTATTTTTGATATGAAACTTAATTTTCCTTGCGACTCTCCTGGTCGTATGATTAAATAAATTAAAGGTAAGCTATCGAATATATACAAGGCTGATTTTAAGAATGATTGCTACAACAAATTATTGTCTCAAATAATTAACATTCAATTATTTAAAAATCAGAGATAGAAAACAATCCTAACTAAGACTGAAATTATAACGGGCCCTAAATGAAATTCGTCACGTCAGTCCTAACTTATAGCATGTCCTATAGTTCCAACTCTGAGCTTCAACTAAAATTAGATGACTGACTGACTGACAACCCTCCTCTCCTCCTTCCCAAATTAGATGACCGACTGACTGACAACCCTCCTCCTCCTTCCCAAATTAGATGACCGACTGACTGACAACCCTCCTCCTCCTTTCCCAAATTAGATGACTGACTGACTGACTGACAACCCTCCTCCTCCTTCTTCCCAAATTAGATGACTGACTGACTGACAACCCTCCTCCTTCCCAAATTAGATGACTGACTGACTGACAACCCTCCTTCCCAAATTAGATGACTGACTGACTGACAACCCTCCTCCTCCTCCTTCCCAAATTAGATGACTGACTGACAACCCTCCTCTTCCTCCTTCTTCCCAAATTAGATGACTGACTGACAACCCTCCTCCTCCTCCTTCCCAAATTAGATGACTGACTGACTGACTGACTGACTGACTGACAACCCTCCTTCCCAAATTAGATGACTGACTGACTGACAATACTCCTCTTCCTCCTTCCCAAATTAGATGTCTGACTGACTGACAACCCTCCTTCCCAAATTAGATGACTGACTGACTGACTGACAACCCTTCTCCTCCTCCTTCCCAAATTAGATGACTGACTGACTGACAACCCTCCTCCTCCTCCTTCCCAAATTAGATGACTGACTGACTGACAACCCTCCTCCTCCTCCTTCCCAAATTAGATGACTGACTGACTGACAACCCTCCTCCTCCTTTCCCAAATTAGATGACTGACTGACTGACAACCCTCCTTCCCAAATTAGATGACTGACTGACTGACAATACTCCTCTTCCTCCTTCCCAAATTAGATGACTGACTGACTGACAACCCTCCTCCTCCTTCCCAAATTAGATGACCGACTGACTGACAACCCTCCTCCTTCCCAAATTAGATGACTGACTGACTGATATCTTGTTTAATTAGGGCCCGGCTGCCTGCCCGGCTCTGTGCGCGGGCCCCGGAGTGTGACCCTTCACTCCTGAAAAAATTGTTTTAGAAGCCGGAAGAGGGTCAAATTTTAAATAAAAATGTGTAATTAACAGGTTTGTTCTAGTTATACCGAAAGTTGTTATTTTAGTGCCTAAATATGATTGGTAATTAACTAAGGTAATTTGAGCTGAGGATGTTATTTAACAGTATAAATAAGCTTGGATGTGGAAAGGTTTGCCACACCCTATATGACACACTTCTTAAAGGTCCGTACGAGGACAACGAATGATTAATGGTAATTGGGACTCAGACGGGCCTCAATCAGACGATACTCTTAGTTTTCAAGAAACTAAAACTGTCAATTTAGACACTGTAAATCTAGAAAAAAATGAATTATTTTTAAGCATAGAAAAAAATAGAAATGAGTCAAAGCACACTTAGTACCTTACATAACGGTAACAGAAACCAATTGTGGCCTAGTACTACTTGGTTTACCCTTAATGATGCAATTACAGGTATAGGTGATATACTCTATGATGTAGTGTATTTACCACATGAATACTCAGGTTATGCAACAAATAACCCGTTTTCACTCATCCAAAAATGACTTGGATAATATATCACATAAGTATAATAATTTTATATGGTGACTGGAACTCGAGAACAAAAGATTTACAAGACTATGTACAAACCGATTTTGATTTTTTTTCATGATATGATACTCGATGACACATAATTGAACAATGACAGCTCCTACTTTGAAGAAACATGCATAAGAAAGAACAGTTGTAACAAAGATACTGTTGCAAACAATTATGGTTATAAGCTAATGCATTTATTAAATTAAACCATTTGTATATATTGAACGGTCGAACACCCGGTGATTTAACCGGTAACAATACATGTAAAGGAGTACGCACTGTAGATTATTTTATCTGTAGTCCAACGTTATTCTCAGCAAAAATGGTAAATCTAACCGTAGATTACATTTGTGAATTTATACTCAGATGTGCATAACCCAGTAAGTGCTGTTGACACTAAATAAAAAAGAAAGCAGTCAAGCAGCCAATGCTAAATTGTGGGATTGAAAAAACAAACTTTTAAGACAAATTTGTAAATAACTTTGATGTAGATAAAATTAACGTTGTACTAAATGAATTAGATACGTTATACAAGTCAAATAATATCAACGATAGTGATATGAATAATGTGATTATAAATTTTGAAAACATATTTCATTACAGTGCTAAAACAATTTTGAACCACATAATTATAATACAAAACCAAAGGAGCATGCTAACGACAAAAGATGGTTCAATTCTAAATGTAAAACTGAGGAGATTATCACTGTGCAAAATATAGACATATACGATGTAAAAACGAATGTAATGAATGTAATAAAGATAGTTTAAAAATAAAGAGTAAGTTGTACAAGAATACGTTGAATAGCAATTTCAAAAGATAAAGAATAAAATGCAGATAAACTTAAAGAAATCAGCAAAGCAAATCCTAAGGGTTTTTTGGAAATATTTTAAAGGTAGTAAAAAACTAGATGTAACGCATATATATGTAACGTACGAAAATTTCAGACATGTTTACTGTGACGATTCAGAAGCTCCTGATGCTAACTATAATGCTAATTATGTCGGACAGCACTATATTAAATGATGAAATTGCTGTGGAAGAAATAGAGCATGCCATACAAATCTAAAAAATAACAAAGCTTCTGGTGAGGATAATGTGTTAAATGAATATATAAAAATTCATATAATCTATTAATACATGTATATCATATTGTATTTAACAAGGTAAATATTCCAGATAACTGGATAACTGGGGTAATAAACCTGATATATAAGAATCAAGGTGACGTGTCTAATCCAGTAAACTATCGTCCTATAACGTTTCTGGGCTGTTTTTGGAAAACTTTTTACAAATCCTAAACAGCCGTCTTTTAAATTTTGTTGAAACAAAGATAAGTAAATATTCGACTTTAGATAATATGTTCGTACTTAATATGTTAACTCCTACATTATATTCGACTTTGAAGGGTGCCTTTGACACAATCAACAGAAATATTTTATGGTTTAGATTCCATAAATGTCATATAAACGGGAAAAAATGATGTCGTCAGAAGTATTTATGAAAATGAAAAAAGTTGTGTACTTTTAAATGGTATTAATTCCAGCTATTTCAAAAGGGCCTCCGTGGCCGAGAGGGTAAAGTCGCTGACTTTAACACTCACTCAGCCCCTCACCGCGGGGGTTCGAATCCCGGCAGGGTAATTCGGATTTTCATGTGAGGAAGCCTTCCAGTTGGCTTGCGGTAGGTCGGTGGTTCTACCCGGATGCCTCCGAGCATTCGGGGCCTTCCTCTACCTGTAATTAGCTGGACGTCGCTATATGACTGGAATACTGTCGAAGCGACGGTAAACACAAATAGTCAAGTCAAGCCAACTATTTCAAGTGTGCTATCGGTGTGTGAAATCTTGTCTCCATTATTGTTTTCTTTATTTGTTAACGATTTTCATAATTTCTTTGAAAACAATACTTTTGTTCAAAGAACATCCCTTTCCAAACATTCTGATGATACAAGACTTATTGAACTTTAGAAAAATGTTTGTACTACTCTATGCATATGATACTGTAATTTTATCTGAATCTATGGTGGCATATTTCTGCCAGCCACTTATCCTTTATTTGAAATTTTAAAAATTCCTTTTATCTACTTAGGTATCTTAACAGGACTTTTTCCAGATAATTATGTGAAAAAATACTTGTTATCCACATAATTTAACTGACTAACTTGAAAAAAGGCGAGATATCCAGTTATCTTAAGTGAATATATGGCTGGCAGTAGTGGGCACTAACAGGCAGTTTTATTCTGTTAAGATACCTAAGAGGATAACACGAAAGTTTTTACTTGCCAGATACTAACCGACTATGTGACAATTTTTCAGAAAAGTTTCGACATAGCTAAGTGGATAAGTGGCTGGCAGAAATATGCCACCATATGAATCAGCAATTGATCTACAAATCGCACTGAATTTGAACGAAAACTTATGGTGGCATATTTCTGCCAGCCACTTATCCACTTAGCTATGTCGATACCTTTTGAAAAATTGCACATATTCAGTTATTATCTGGCAAGTAGAACATTTGCCACTTAGTTATCTTAACAGGACTAAATTGTCTGTTAGTGCCCACTACTGCCAATCACATATTCACTTAGGTTAACTGGACATCATGCTTTTTTCCAGGTAAGTATGTGAAAAAAATGCTTGTTATCCACATAATTTAACTAACTAACTTGAAAAAAGGCGAGATATCCAGTTATCTTAAGTGAATATATGGCTGGCAGTAGTGGGCACTAACAGGCAGTTTTGTTCTGTTAAGATACCTAAGAGGATAACACGAAAGTTTTCTTCTTGCCAGATACTAAATGAATATGTGACAATTTTTAAGAAAAGTTTCGACATAGCTAAGTGAATAAGTGGCTGGCAGAAATATGCCACCATAGCCACCATGAATAAAACTAGTTATAAGAAAAAAATCGTGATTTGTCATCCTATTTTGGTGAATATTAAAACTTTAGTTTTTGAGGTATTAACGTTAAGATTCCATACTTTACTTTTGTAACGATAAATTAGACATTGTAAATGAATACAAATATCTTGGCGTTTTCATCAATAAAACTGGAAAATATTTTAAAGCCAAGGATTTCATTGCTATACAGGCAACTAAAGCTATGTTTTGTTTATCAAAGAGAGCCAAACATTTATGTTTTAAGTATTGATTTACAGACTGATCTATTTGAAAAAAATAATGTATGTGAATTTCAAGAATGTCCAAATACTCGTTGGCTTCAAAAAGATGTTTTTCAAAATTAACGGATCTATTTTTGAATGAATGGTTTTCATCAATAAATAATTTAAAAAAAATGTACTAACTTCAGATTGTTTAAGGAAAAAAATGGGTTTGAAGATTATCTTGTTAAAATAACATCAAATATGTTAAAATTCATGGTAAAATTTAGAACTAGAAACACAAATCTTCCAGTGGAAGTTGGTTCTTGGTATAACATAGATCGGAATGACCGACTATGCAATAAATGTGATAGAAACAAAATTGGAGATGAGTTCCATTATTTGTTAGAATGCCATTCAATTTTAAAACTGACAGAAAACGTCTCATAAGCGAAGCGTATTATAGATTTCCAAATATATTACTTTTTAAACAACGGATGAACTGTTATCCAGATAATGTAATCAAATATCGAAAATTTTGTCAATTCGAACGTTAAACAAATTCTTTTAAGGTTAAGTAAACAGTATGTATATTGTTAGTTTATTTTACTTCATTTTCATTTATGTCAGTTTCGTTCTTTACTTTAAAATTATAATTCTCATTTTGTCATTTGTGACATGAGCTTTGGAAATAAATAAACTTGAAATTTGGCTTCCCGAAGTCAGCTGTTTACAGCCCAACCAAAGCCATGTTGATGAAACACGTACACAATACGTGGAGAAATGTGTGGGCATATTATTAACACGTCTACTATAGACAGGGAAAGCTGATAAAGGGGCGTCATCTTCAGAACGTCATTACTTATTGAAATGACGAATTTGACTCAAAAGGTACATTGTACTCAAACACTTGTGAAACAGATATTCATCGACATTTTTACTCCATTTTTTTTACCGGAAAAAAAAGTTTTACATCCATTTATTATATGCAATGCTTTAACATACTCAAAACTCTGAAAGCATGAAAGTGTTATCTTTCTTTTCGTATACACACTGATTTTTCTAGAGTAACGTGTTCTTCCATTAATATCTAAGTTTTAACATTCTGTATAATACCAGTACCAAAAACACTTGTTCAAAAGATTTCGAGACAAGTGCCGTGCCGGGGGGGGGACTAACCTCACTTTTGACCTATTTACGGATGATGACGCCAAGATGAGACCAAATGGACTTTGAACGATTTTCATAAGTAGAAAATGCCTATATTTGTGGAAAAAGGTTACGAAGAACTCTTAGTTGAGATAACAACTAGCTGAAATATATGCTACGTATTCACGAAATAGCAATAAAGTATTCGGACTGATTCATAGTTTCTTCGATGAATATATATATGTAGTTTTTTTAATTAATTCTCTAAAATGCCTATAGAGACAATTTTCGGGATGATCATTAAAAACATGTGCAGTATATTATACATAGAATGACTGAAAGACAGGATGTCTGTAAAGCGATTTGCTTCTTACCAATGTGGCCTGATTAGATTCTTGTTATTATTATGCTTATTAGATTAAAATTTTCAAAAGTGATGCTTTACATAATCCGAAAGAAAAAAAATGATAAGAATTGCACTCATACAAAATTCCACAGTCACTATGGCTACGTCGGGTAACATTAAACGGGGTATGATATTCGACAAATCGTCGAACTCAAACTCAACGGCAAAAACTGTCCAAACTATTTGTACACTATGGACACTTACGTTAAAAGTTATATAGAAAATCAACAGACATTGCTGGTTTTCAATAATTACCAAATTCGATTTAACTGTACTGTATCACTACGCGCAACAACAGACTGAATGTATTACTGAAGTAAGGTCATGACCTCATTATGTATGTATCACAGTCATGACCCTCACTCTTCATCAATATTAAACAAATCAAAGCGCCCAATGCACCGAGAGACTGACGGCGGGGTAATTATGAAACAAACATCGAGTTCAGCTAAATAATTTATAATTAGAGAACGTGTGTAATGTTGGCGGCATATGACCTTTGTCTCTATCGAGTTTAAATCTGCTGAAACGCTGGGTTAAAAATTATAATAGTTGATGTAAATCCTGGCAATAGTCTCTTAGTGCTTTGAGCGCTTTGATTTAAGATATGTCAGGCAGACTTTGCATATGCCATATTCCGCTCTAGAACAGGGTGCCTAGACTAGAACACCGGCCACACACAGAATAACACATCAGTCACACATACTAGAACACCAGCCATACAGAATAACACATCAGTCACAAAGACTAGAACACCAGCCACACAGAATACCATACCAGTCACAAAAACAAGAACACCGGCCCGACCGAATAACACACCAGTCACACAGACTAGAACACCGGCCACACAGAATACCACACCAGCCACACAGAAGACCACACCAGTTACACAGACTAGAACACCGGCCACACACAGAAGACCACACCAGTCACATAGACTAGAACACCGGCCACACACAGAATAACACACCAGTCACACAACTTAGAAAACCAGCCACACAGACTAGAACACCAGCCACACAGAAGACCACCCCAGTCGCATAGACTAGAACACCGGCCACACACAGAATAACACACCAGTCACACAGACTAGAACACCAGCCACACCAGAAGACCACACCAGTTACACAGACTAGTACACCGGCCACACGCAGAATAACACACCAGTCACACAGACTAGTACACCGGCCACACACAGAAGACCACACCAGTTACACAGACTAGTACACCGGCCACACGCAGAATAACACACCAGTTACACAGACTAGTACACCGGCCACACACAGAATAACACACCAGTCACACAGACTAGTACACCGGCCACACGGAGAATAACACACCAGTCTCACAGACTAGTACACCGGCCACACACAGAATAACACACCAGTCACACAGACTAGTACACTGGCCACACACAGAATAACACACCAGTCACACAGACTAGTACACTGGCCACACACAGAATAACACACCAGTCACACAGACTAGAACACTGGCCACACACAGAATAACACACCAGTCTTACAGACTAGTACACCGGCCACACACATAATAACACACCAGTCACACAGACTAAAACACTGGCCACACACAGAATAACACACCAGTCACACAGACTAGTACACCGGCCACACACAGAATAACACACCAGTCACACAGACTAGAACACTGGCCACACACAGAATAACACACCAGTCACACAGACTAGAACACTGGCCACACAGAATAACACACCAGTCACACAGACTAGTACACCGGCCACACACAGAATAACACACCAGTCACACAGACTAGAACACCAGCCACACAGAAGACCACACCAGTCTCACAGACTAGTACACCGGCCACACACAGAATAACACACCAGTCACACAGACTAGTACACTGGCCAAATACAGAATAACACACCAGTCACACAGACTAGAACACTGGCCACACACAGAATAACACACCAGTCTCACAGACTAGTACACCGGCCACACACAGAATAACACACCTGTCACACAGACTAGAACACTGGCCACACAGAATAACACACCAGTCATACAGACTATACACCGGCCCACACAGAATAACACACCAGTCAACAGACTAGAACACTGGCCACACAGAATAACACACCAGTCACACAGACTAGAACACTGGCCACACAGAATAACACACCAGTCACACAGACTAGAACACTGGCCACACAGAATAACACACCAGTCACACAGACTAGAACACTGGCCACACAGAATAACACACCAGTAACACAGACTAGTACACCGGCCACACACAGAATAACACACCAGTCACACAGACTAGAACACTGGCCACACAGAATAGCACTGCAGCCACATATAATTACATATCATTCACACAGACTAGCACACCGGCTGCACAGACTAGAACAGCCACAGAATAACAAACCAGCCACACATACTATCACACAAGTCCCTCAGACTAGCACAGCAGCAACACAGACTTATAACACAGAATAAAATATCAGTAACACATCCTTTTTATTATTATATTTTTTTAATATTTTTATTGGCATTATTTATTCACAAATATAGCTAACATATGATATTTGTTGGAAACATGATGTACAAATTTGCAGAGAAATAAGTAAATATTCTAACATACGATAGCATAATTGATATTTTAATTAATATGGTTATTGATAATTTATTTGAAAAGGCATAGTAAAGGAATTTGGCAATGTTTTTCATGACATCCATACTAATATATGTAAGAAGTGAGACAAATTAATGCGTGGTTGGCAAGTGACAAAAATATTGTTTTATATATTGATTTCTTTAGTCCCTATATTTTGTACAAACAAGCAAAAGATGATATTCGTTGTCTATGACGTTCATTGTGCATTGTGTGCATTTTCTGTCTCCTAATGAAATATTGTAATATCTACCTGTTTTAACAGCTAAATCATGAGGGGATAATCTAACTTTTGTCAGTGATATTCTATATCTAGAAGCAATAGCATTACTTAAGTATTTTTCCATTTCAAAATTCTATTTAAATAAACAATATGAGGATAGATGTCTTTATTTATTTATATTACTATGCCAGTTCTGTTTGTCATTATCAAATATTCTTTGTTTTGATTTTGCCATATAACGAGGCCAATGTTATGAAGTATCTTTTTTTTACAGACTAGATCACCTGCCAAACGCAGACTAGATCACCGGCCAAACACAGACTATATCACCGGCCAAACACAGACTAGATCACCTGCCAAACACAGACTAGATCACCGGCCAAACACAGACTAGATCACCGGCCAAACACAGACTAGATCACCTGCAAAACACAGGTTAGATCACCTGCCAAACAAAGACTATAGATCACCGGCCAAACACAGACTAGATCACCGGCCAAACACAGACTAGATCACCGGCCAAACACAGACTAGATCACCTGCAAAACACAGACTAGATCACCGGCCAAACACATACTAGATCACCTGCAAAACACAGACTAGATCACCTGCAACACAGACAGATCACCGGCCAACACAGACTAGATCACCGGTCAAACAAATAATCACCGGCCAAACACAGACTAGATCACCTGCCAAACACAGACTAGATCACCGGCCAATCACAGACTAGATCACCGGCCAATCACAGACTAGATCACCGGTTACATGTACATAAAATTACATACCAGTAACACATACTAGATCACCTTCCAAACACAGACTAGATCATCGGCCTAACACAGACTACATCACAGGTCAAACACATAGTTTTACTAGATCACCTTCCATGCACAGGCTGGATCACCTGCCAAACACAGACTAGATCACCTGCCAAACACAGACTAGATCACCGGCCAAACACAGACTATATCACCTGCAAATCACAGACTAGATCTTCTGCCAAACACAGACTAGATTATCGGCCAAAAACAGACTAGATCACCTGCCAAACACATCACCTGCCAAACAAAGATTAGATCACCGGCCAAACACAGACTAGATCACCTCACAAACACAGACTAGATCACCGGCCAAACACAGACTAAATCACCTTCCAAACACAGACTAGATCACCGGCCAAACACAGACTAGATCACCGGCCAAACACAGACTAGATCACCGGCCAAACACAAACTAGATCACCGGCCAAACACAGACTAGATCACCGGCCAAACACAGACTAGATCATCGGCCAAACACAGACTAGATCACCGGCCAAACACAGACTAGATCACCGGCCAAACACAAACTAGATCACCGGCCAAACACAGACTAGATCACCTTCCAAACACAGACTAGATCACCTTCCAAACACAGACTAGATCACCGGCCAAACACAGACTAGATCACCTTCCAAACACAGACTAGATCACCGGCCAAACACAAACTAGATCACCTTCCAAACACAGACTAGATCACCGGCCTAACACAAACTAGATCACCGGCCAAACACAGACTAGATCATCGGCCTTACACAGACTATATCACCGGCCAAACACATACTAGATCACCTTCCAAACACAGACTAGATCACCTTCCAAACACAAACTAGATCACCTTCCAAACACAGACTAGATCACCTTCCAAACACATACTAGATCACCTTCCAAACACATACTAGATCACCTTCCAAACACATACTAGATCACCGGCCAAACACAGACTATATCACCGGCCAAACACAGACTAGATCACCTTCCAAACACAGACTAGATCACCGGCCAAACACAAACTAGATCACTTTCCAAACACATACTAGATCACCTTCCAAACACAGACTAGATCACCGGCCAAACACAAACTAGATCACCTTCCAAACACAGACTAGATCACCGGCCAAACACAAACTAGATCACCTGCCAAACACAAACTAGGTCACCTTCCAAACACAGACTAGATCACCGGCCAAACACAGACTAGATCACCGGCCAAACACATACTAGATCACCTGCAAAACACATACTAGATCACCTCACAAACACAGACTAGATCACCTGCAAAACACAAACTAGATCACCTGCCAAACACAGACTAAATCACCGGCCAAACACAAACTAGATCATCGGCCTAACACAGACTATATCACCGGCCAAACACATACTAGATCACCTTCCAAACACAGACTAGATCACCGGCCAAACACAAACTAGATCACCTGCCAAACACGAACTAGAACACCGGCCAAACACAGACTAGATCACCTGCCAAACACGGACTAGATTATCGGCCAAAAACAGACTAGGTCACCTGCCAAACACATCACCTGCCAAACAAAGACTAAATCACAAGCCAAAAACAGACAAGATTACCTGTCAAACACACCACCGGCCAAACACAGACTAGATCACCGGCCAAACACAGATTAGATCATCGGTTACAAAGAATTACATTACTAGATCATCGAACACTTTGAGAAGCACACCATCCTCGCAGATTAGCACACAGGACACACAGTATATATAGCACACCAGTACGTGTACACACTAGCGCACAGGCCACACAAACTAGCATACAGACTAGCAGACAAACCGCACTAGTGTATTTCTCTTTTAAATATATCAAACAGATACACACTCAAGATTATATACCCAGGCTCAAACATAGCTTCCAGTAATACTTAGATACTATACGGGGAGAAGTCCCTTTACAAGAAATAAACAAAGTATGAACATGAATGAATGGTGAAAACATTTGTTGGTGGATTTCTATCCAGGTGTTCTGTTCAGTCATATTCACATGGAAATTAGTTTTTGTCCGAGAAAGGTTGAAATGAATTTCTTAGTGTGCATTTCAATCTAACACGCTATTTTTTAGCATGAATTTTGTTAAAAATGAAAAAGAAAAGCATTTTAATTGTATCTGTTTATAGTTGTTGTAAAATCACTTCCGTTTATTTCTATTTCAAAAGGATAACGTGTTAAAACACAATTACAGTTGCTACCGATTATTTTGTATTTAGTTTTGCAATGCACTAAATTGTTATTGCTAAAATATCATCACTGGTGAAATAAAAAAAATCCGAAAACAAGCACTATAATTTGTATTGTTTTTTTTTCTTTTATTCCAAATATTTATACCAACCGCACTGTTTCAGATTTTTATCAATCGCGTCGTCTAGTGGGTTGGCAAATTATGTATGACATATCTTTCTTTAGGTCTGACCAGCAACCAATTACCGACATGCAATACTTTCAAGTTTCATGAAATATATCAAATATTGTTACTTATTAAGAGTAATTTGATTCAAATATCATTTTATAATCGCAATATCAAACTCGCGTGTCATTTTACAGTGACGTTCATAAACATTATTCGTTGATGAGGATAGTTTCTTCGACAATAGTTTACATGTATACATACATGTTCAATATATTTATTTATATGTATGCGTGTAAATATTTTTCAACCTCGGTCTATGTGTTTGAAGTAAAATATATATTTATACTTTCAGCGTAAGAACTTGTTTATTTCATATGAAATTTTCTCCTGCTGCTCAGCATGTTGTCTCATTCTATTGGCACAAGCATGCTTACAATCGCATTGATCAACATATAAGGGTAGTTCCAGGACTGTCTGGCCCGGTGTTAGGATAATGTGACTGGTTATGGTGTTATGCCACATATCTACAGCGTGATACTGCAGTGTGACAGCACTATAACTGTCTCAAGTAGACACAGTATCCAAATGACTGAAATAATGTCAATGGGACGTTAAACCCAACAAACAAACAAACTACCGCATTGATAGGTTGTTTTTTTTCCAAACAAAAGAGAACTATGTGGAACACACAAAATGAACTTGACAGTGGGTGGATACCTACTTGAGCTCTTACCCAATTACAAGGTAGATAGCCGTTATAATCAACTGATTAACGGTTACCAGTCAAATTTGATACCCACTCTCTGGCATCGCGGCTACTGTACCGAAATGTCACTCGAAATTATATTCAAATAAATCAATAAATAATCTACCCGTCCGATCATGAAGCGAGTCAAATCTAGTAATTACAAAGATGGGGTTTTAACACGTTTTTAATTGCAGGTAGCTTTGATGCGAATTGAGATTATCAGATTTTCGTCAGGACCGGACGTTTTGTTGGCTTTGTTCACTTATTTCAACATCGAAATTAAGAGATGATTTTTCATTGTCTTCGACCGAAAGTGTGTCTATAAACTAACAAAGATGAACTTGCAATCTGAAGAGATTCAAAGGAAGACAAATGACCAGAAAATCTTCCAGTGAACGAGATGGCACGCCTGCGCTTCCTTGTAAAATGACAGGACTGGTTATAAGACTGACGTGCACATATAAAGACAGACGACTATCAGTGGGTTTGATCGTCGGCATCACCGGACATCTTCAGTTCTTTTTTTTCCGATGAGAACTGACAGAAGTAATTAATGATTTAATTACAAAGCTTTGACAGCGTGATCATTACAATTAAACCACTGTCTGACCTTGAAATGTGTACGTATTACTAGAAAACTTATTTCATTAAATTAAATGATGTCGAACATATCGTTTACCCTCCCCGCTGGGAAGCACATTTTGACAACTTATTAAAACTGTCGCAAGATCAATGTGCAATTCTTGAAATCACAATTTCATTGCATGTTACTACCCTAGTTTTCAGTATTGACGACCACATTTACTAAGGATGATAATGACGCGATTTAAGGTTAATTACAATGGTGTTGATGACGATGGTGGTAGGGTAATGATGGCAAAAGTGTTGATGACAATGGTGGTAGGGATGATTGTGACGATGGTGTTGATGACGATGGTGGTGGGGTGATGGTGACGATGGTGGTGGGGTGATGGTGTTGATGACGATGGTGGTAGGGTAATGATGGCAAAAGTGTTGATGACAATGGTGGTAGGGATGATGATGACGATGGTGTTGATGACGATGGTGGTTGGGTAATGATGGCAAAAAGTGTTATGACAATGGTGGTAGGGATGATTGTGACGATGGTGTTGATGGCGTTGGTGGTGGGGTGATGGTGACGATGGTGTTGATGACGATAGTGGCGATGGTGGTGGGGTGATGGTGACGATGGTGGTGGGGTGATGGTGACGATGGTGGTGGGGAGATGGTGGCGATGGTGTTGATGACGATGGTGGTGGGGTGATGGTGACGATGGTGGTGGGGTGATGATCACGATGGTTTTGATGACGATGGTGGTGGGGTGATGGTGACGATGGTGTTGATTACGATGGTGGTGGGGTGATGGTGACGATGGTGGTGGGGTGATGATCACGAGGTATTGATGACGATGGTGGTGGGGTGATGGTGACGAAAGTGTTGATGACGATGGTGTTGATTGCGTTGGTTGTGGGGATGATGATGGCGAAAGTGTTGATGCGATGGTGGTGGGGTGATGATGCGATTGTTGATGAATTTTTTGATGAGATGGTGGTTGAGGATGGTGTTGATTACGATGGTGGTGGGGGTGACGAAAGTGTTGATGACGATGGTGTTGATGGCGTTGGTTGTGGGGATGATGATGGCGAAAGTGTTGATGGCGATGGTGTGGTGATATGGGATAATGTTGGACGATTTTTTGTGTGATGACGATGTGTTAGAGTGGTATGATATGTTGATGACAATGGTTATTGATGACGATGGTGGTTGGGTAATGATGACGATGGTGTTGATGGCGTTGGTAGTGCGGATGATGATGGCACCACACACCACAGTGCCCACACAACGGAGACGTAATGATAAATATCAAGTAGTTCATAATTAATGTGTTTATTTGCAAACGGCGAATCATGTTCTGAAATATGAAAAACACACTCTAATAATGTTAAAGATATCCCGAATCTATTTCGTGGTTAACATAACAAGAGCTTCAAAGGAGACATTACGGGGAGCTTATTAATTATACCATATTACACAGAAAAATAATAAAACGAATAGACAACTACCTTCCCTCATCTATAATTAATATATTATCTATCTTTTGAATGAGAGTAGGCGAGATTCCACAGTTTCTTTTTGTTCCATAATCCTCCCCTTTATTTGCCGCAGTCTTTGTTATTTCATAATAAAGACACAGAAAGGTTTAATCGGTTTAAACGTATCAACGTAAGATATAGAAAAAAGGCTTTCTTTGAGTATGATAAATCAACAAAACTGTGCTTAACAAATTTTGTACTTAAAAAGATTAAAAGATCTCGCCTGATAAACTTTATTTGTAAAGCCCATAAAATGAAAAATGAAACAAGTTCATTTCTATGGACTTGATTCACCCCGACGTGTCCCGCTCTGCTATATGTTAAGGCACTTGTAGACACGTGAATTAACTTGATACCTATCTAATTGAAAATCAAACCATCACAAATGGAGAGCAATTAAGTCAAACGACTGAGTACTTTTTCATTCATATTCAAAAGACATGTTAAAAGCGTCAACACCATCTAGGGATGACACCACTCCAACAGGGCGTACGAGGGGGCATAGGTCCGAAATATGGCATACTTTTCAACTTTCTTCAAACGGTCAATTACAAAAGGGTTAATATTTAATCAAAAGGCATATGTTATAATTACACGTGTCACAGGTGAATACGGAGATACAGAGGGTAGATAAGCCGCAACGCTTTACATTTGACAGGATTAATACAAGCAAAGACCAGGAATCGAATTTAGTAAATGTTATCATGCAACAGGGCACCCGCACTGTCAACGGGCCATCTGCATCGTATGGCAAATAAAATTGCACCGAACTTACTGAATTTCACCAAGAATTCGGAATTAATTAAGTGTCATTGTTTTGAAAAATAAAATAAGAATATAGAAAAGAAAAAAATCGCAGTTCTCTCCTTTTGCCCATTTCCCTTTTCGTCCATAGAAGTTTGAACAACCACAATTTGATGGAATTACAGATTAATATCAAATTTGTATTATAACTGATACAGGGATTCCATAAAGAAAATCGTCAATGGAAAGAATAAGTTCAAATACTTAAAATACGTGTGCCCTCCCTCCTCGGAAGATAGTTGGAACCGGCAAGCCTTTGAAAAGGGATTGTTTGCTGGGTTTAACGTCCCGCCGACATTATGTCAGTCATTTGGAGACGATAAAAGGAAAAATCTTCCTCGTATTTGAATATAAGTATAGAATTATGAAATACGTTTCGCAATAAATGGAGTTTCGAGGTAAACATTAAAAAATATATGATATTCCGTAATTATGGCCATCTTTTGTCCGGCGAGGAGTTTTCCTATACAAAATTAAAGTCAGGTATTGTAAATGTATTGTTTGTTACACTTTAATTCAGGATCAGGGCACCTTATTGGCAATGCTCTTAAAGCTTTAAGCCGTTGGAGGACCATGATATACTGTCTGTATCAGTCACAAAGAAACCTGTATTACACAATTCTCGGGTACCAAAAGGAAGATAACACCCCAACTTATCATATATATAGCAATAATTGAAGTAGTTTGTCTTACGTTTGAAATTCTCTTACAAAACTGAGATTGAATTCTTTCTTTTACTGTGATTTACATTATATTTATATCTGAACATTGAGGTTTAGTATAGAACCAATTAAAAATTGACAAAGTATGCTCTGTTTGATTTAAACGTTCTACAAATAAATTTGCCAATAATTTATACTGGTTTTAAACACAAACCCATGTAATCTATAGAAGAGATATGCTTAAGTTCGATTGTTAATACAGGTAACATAATTATAAAAAGTTGATACATTTTGTAAATGGGGAATTTTTTTTTGGATGAAATGAAAAATGGTTCGATATTAATTATTTTAATAGACCATGCATTTTTTCCACCTTTACATAGATAGGGAAACAGAAATGAAGTGTACAACTAAGCAAAGTATCTATTATAAGAATTACTTGATTGCTGGTTAAGAAATTTTCATCCTAGCTCATCCCCACTATTTATATTGATTGTGCATATCCACATGTAATGTGCTTTCTTTTCTGTTGATTGTTCTGTATAGTGCATGCGTACGTGACTTGATTTATATGTATAGTGCACGTGTACGTGACTTGATTTATATGTATAGTGCACGTGTACGTGACTTGATTTATTCATACACGTATATACAATTTATTTACATGGTTTACTATGTGTTGGCTTACATCAAATAAAATTTTGTTCTGTTCTTTTCATATTAGAGTCCATCCACCCCCACCCCCACCCCCTCGTGTAACATTCGGGTTATTTCCGATTACTCCATTTCGAAGTTGCCAGGAAAGTCTAAAGTCACGGTTTTGCAATCATCTTGCACCTTTCCATGTTGTCGTAATATGTCACTAAACAACACGAGTGAATAAAAATGACAACTTTTCGTTCTGGATATGTTAAGAATAAGCTTTTGGGCGTCAAAACACAATCTGCTGTTTTCAAGTAATGGAGAAGCGATAAAAATGTTATTTTAGGGAAAACGGTATTATCTTTAACAAGGTAATCATACAATGGCGTCTGTAATTGAATACATATTTTCAGTAACGGTTATATATCGGTCTGGGTTCGGCATAAAGGTGTATTTGACATAACTGCACCCTTTCATATTTCAGAATTTCTACCAAATAACCATTAGGCAAAGAATTATAAATCTTAATGAATAAAGAGAGACTATAAGGAAGGAACAGTGAGTCTGGGATTAGTGAGCCAGAACAAATCTACTCTCACAAAAAAGTTCCTTGTAATTCAACACTATTGTAATCCATAACGTAACAGATTTTGTCACATTGTGGATATATCATTATCAATTTCGTTTGTTGTGGTCAGATTTCTCGTCGTAAATCAAAACCCTGGCTTCGTAACGGGTTCCTCCAATTTTGTCCTATTGCGCTCGTTTGTCGTTGGGTTACACAAAAGAAACATATTTGTCAGTGAATATCATGTATCAAACATCGCGGTGCAAATCACTAAGACTGTCAGCGCAGGTGAAACAAGAGGTCTTCGCTTTGATCTTGCCTCTTTCATTAGCTTTAGTCTTTATTTGAAATTGCCTGTCTCCACTTAAGGTTTTAAGATGGTATCAAGACTGGGCCCAGTTTTATATTTAAACAGAGCCTTTGATTATATCGTCTAATATCGTGTTAAAAATGTATCAAAATCTAGTAAGGCATAAAACTTGAAATTCATTATTATCTTTAGTTTCAAAGATTAATATTTTCGTGCAAGATATCTCTAAGTGGGAGACTTATTTCTGAAAAACAGAAGTTAAACAGGGCAATATGCTATAGTGTTTTATACATCATCTCAAATTTCCATAAAAAGATATCAGGCTATCTTCAATATTGGTGTTAGTGTAATAGTTCATTTCTTCCGAGAGTTGGACTGTTTGTTCTGTTAGAACTATTATATTTATTTTTGTACAAACTGTTTATTGTTATAGACATGACAAAAATCAACAAACTGGCGGTTTACTAAAATAAAAGTTCTACTGTCTTAATCAGAAAAATCAAATAATCTGTTAGTGTATGCTCCAAAGTCTTATTTGTTGCTGCTTTTCAAACACACTGCACAAAATATTCACATTGTTTTTCTTGCCTTAAAGATGTTTTTATCATTACACGGAGACGATAGTACAATGCGATATCACGTCTACAATGTACCTTACCATTGTTTGCATTTCTTGAAATTTTGTCAACAAATCTAGACTTGAATCCGATAATGTTATCTTAAAGGCTTGAATCTGACTGGAAAGGCCGGTATCAAGATAATGTTCCTAGGTACCATACCATCTGCTAAGAACCTTCAGGATAATATTTCTAGGTACCATACCACCTATCTAGGACCCCTCAGGATAATGTCCCTAGGTGCCATACCACCTGTCTAGTACCCACCAGGATAATGTCCCTAGGTACCATACTACCTGGCTAGGACCTCCAGGATAATGTCCCTAGGTACCATACCACCTGTCTAGTACCCACCAGGATAATGTCCCTAGGTACCATACCACCTGTCTAGTACCCCTCAGGATAATGTCCCTAGGTGTCATACTACCTGTCTAGTACCCACAAGGATAATGTCCCTAGGTACCATACCACCTGTCTAGTACCCACCAGGATAATATTTCTAGGTACCATACCACCTGTCTAGGACCCCTCAGGATAATGTCTCTAGGTGCCATACCACCTGTCTAGTACCCACCAGGATAATGTCTCTAGGTACTCCAGGATAATATTTTTAGGAACCCTTAGAATAATGTTCCAAGATACCATACCACCTGTCTAAGACCCTCAGGAGGATGTCCCTAGGTACCAAACCACCTGTCTAGGCCCTCCAGGATAATGTCCCTAGGTACCATACCACCTGTCTAGGACCTCCAGGATAATGTCTCTAGGTGCCATACCACCTGTCTAGTACCCACCAGGATAATGTCCCTAGGTACCATACCACCTGTCTAGGACCTCCAGGATAATGTCTCTAGGTACCATACCACCTGTCTAGGACCACCATGATAATGTCCCTAGGTGTCATACTACCTGTCTAGTACCCACCAGGATAATTTCTCTAGGTACTATACCACCTGTCTAGGACCTCCAGGATAATGTCCCTAGGTACCATACCACCTATCTATGACCCCTCAGGATAATGTCCCTAGGTGTCATACTACCTGTCTAGTACCCACCAGGATAATTTCTCTAGGTACCATACCACCTGTCTAGGACCACCAGGATAATGTCTCTAGGTACCATACCACCTGTCTAGGACCACCATGATAATGTCCCTAGGTATCATACTACCTGTCTAGTACCCACCAGGATAATGTCTCTAGGTACCATACCACCTGTCTAGGACCTCCATGATAATGCTCCTAAGTACCATACCACGTGTCTAGGACCCTCAGGATAATGTCCCTAGGTACCATTCAACCTGTCTAGGACCCCCCACCCCCAAGGATAATGTTCCTAGGTACAAAACCACCTGTCAAGGACCCCCAGGATAATATTTCTAGGTACCATACCACCTGCCCAGGACCTCCAGGATAATATTTTTAGGTACCCTTAGAATAATGTTCCAAGATACCATACCACCTGTCTAGGCCCTCCAGGATAATGTCCCTAGGTACCATACCACCTGTCTAGGATAATGTTCCTAGGTACCATACCACCTGTCTAGGACCTCCAGGATAATGTTCCTAGGTACCATACCACCTATCTATGACCCCTCTGGATAATGTCCCTAGGTGTCATACCACCTGTCTAGAACCCACCAGGATAATGTCTCTAGGTACCATACCACCTGTCTAGGACCTCCATGATAATGTTCCTAGGTACCATACCACCTGTCTAGGACCCTCAGGATAATGTATCTAGGTACCATTCAACCTGTCTAGGACCCCCAACCCCCAAGGATAATGTTCCTAGGTACAAAACCACCTGTCAAGGACCCCCAGGATAATATTTCTAGGTACCATACCACCTGCCCAGGACCTCCGGTAATTTTTTGGTACCATACCACCTGTCTAGGCCCTCCAGGATAATGTCCCTAGGTACCATACCACCTGTCTAGGATAATGTTCCTAGGTACCATACCACCTGTCTAGGACCTCCAGGATAATGTTCCTAGGTACTAACCACCTGTCTAGGACCTCCAGGATAATGTCCCTAGGTACCATACCACCAGTCTAGGACCTCCAGAATAATGTTTCTATGTACCATACCATCTGTCTATGACCTTCAGGAAAATGTTCCTTAGTACTATACCATCTGTCAAAGACCTTCAGAATAATGCTCTAGGTACCATACCACCTGTCTAAGACCTCCAGGATAATGTTCCTAGGTACCATACCACCAGTGTAGGACCTTTTGTATCATAATTTGTAACTTTTAATGTGTCTTAAAATAACAGTAGAAAATAAGTCAAACATGTATGGAAATAATACTAGAAGCAAAAATATTCATTGTGTCTGGTCCAAAATATATACATAACTTTTTTTTTTTCCTAATAAAAAAATCAACGAACAGATTTTATTTATTTCTCAGACTCAATTCTCTGATATAAAGGCTTTCTGAAAATGTAGAAAAAATGTCTCTCCACGTTTGTTTTAAACGTAAACTGATTTTTTATTGAAATTTTCGCTAAATTTTTAATAGAAACACTAAAATGTGACTTTTTGGACCCCCAACATTTGGCAAATATACTTTCAATTATTTTTTTTAATACATGAACATGAATATTAAAAATAGGCGTTTCCTTTATTATTATTCTGAAAATAAATGAGAATTAAAGCAAAAAATCAAAATCAGAGGTAACTTAAGTGTTCTTAAAATGATTATATAATTAATTGTGCTGGACGATAAAGATTAATTTTTACTCTTTTGAAACTGTTATCTATTATTTTTCTACAACTGTTTTGGGTTAGATTTTGACATTGATGTTTTAATGTTTAAATGCTGTTGAGCATAAAAAGATTTTATATTCCGTGCGAAATCGGCTCGGTAAAAACGGAAATATCTAACGCAAGTTGGACTCCCTGTCCATAGGGACAGTTGAAGGAAATGCCAACGAGTAAAAATAATGATTGAATTCCGATGCTGAAGTTGTTGACATCTTTCTTTCTATTGACTCGTTGGACTCCTTTTGGGCGTATGCTAAAAAAAAAGTTGCTGACACAATATGTGGTTTCCTTTGAAGATTGTGTGCGTCCGCAAAATGGCGAGTAAAATGAAAGTAAGTTTTTCAAAATCCTTTATACATAACATGTTGAAATATTGTGCGCAATGTTTATTTTGAATGTCTAACGACCATAATTGGACATTTTATTAACACTCTGTTTAAATCATGTCATTTTATTCCTGAACTCTTATAAATTTAAAATAGAATTACGATTTGTTTTTTAAGATGTCTTTTTCAAATTGTTACCACTATGAATAAATTATCGCTACATATCCAATATAAAATACTGCATTATGCCAAGTTGCTTGTACAGCGATATTAGTATACTTCTAAATTATGTCAGTATAATTCTAAATTATGTCAGTTTACCTCTAAATCACGTCAGTATACTTCTAAATAACGTCAGTATACTTCTAAATAACGTCAGTATACTTCTAAATAACGTCAGTATACTTCTAAATAACGTCAGTATACTTCTAAATAACTTCTTAATCATGTCAGCATACTTCTAAATCACGTAAGTATTCTTCTAAATCACTTCTTAATCACGTCAGAATACTTCTAAATCACGTCAGTATACTTCTAATCACTTCTAAATCACATCAGTATACTTCCTAATCAATTCTAAATCATGTCAGCATACTTCTAAATCACGTCAGTATACTTCTAAATTACTTCTTAATCACGTCAGCATACTTCTAAATCACGTCAGTATACTTCTAAATCACTTCTAAATCACGTCAATATACTTCTAAATTACTTCTTATCACGT
This sequence comes from Solen grandis, assembly GCA_021229015.1. Classification (NCBI taxonomy): domain Eukaryota; kingdom Metazoa; phylum Mollusca; class Bivalvia; order Adapedonta; family Solenidae; genus Solen; species Solen grandis. The sequence continues at coordinate 26,769,208 of CM037783.1, read as the reverse complement.
CAGTATACTTCTAAATCACGTCACTATACTTCTAAGTTACTTCTAAATCACTTCTAAATCACATCAGTATACTTCTAAATCAATTCTAAATTATGTCAGCATACTTCTAAATCACGTCAGTATACTTCTAAATCACTTCCAAATCACGTCATGTGAATGTAATGTAAGCCGATGTGTAAGAGAGTGCAACCTCTGATGACCTCTGTATTTTTTAATCAATTTAATTGATTGATCAGTTTGCCTTTTGAGTAAAAGAGCGAAATTTCAACAGGTAACTACATGAAAGATACGGATTTATATAAAATGGGATCAATTATATGCTTTGATGCAAATTATCGCAAATCGAACATCTGAAATCAAAACTTCATTCGACTGGAACTGATGGTGTTTTTGCCTTGGTATAAATGTGGATGCTTCAACTTCAAGTATCATCTTAAGTGATTTCATTGAAAATATTTAAGTGGTTGTCATGCTGACGTCTATTATAGAATAAGCATTTAAAATAAGTCATATAAGTTTAATTAAGTTTCTGCAATATATACGGCACTATCATGCAGTTTTGATATTACTTTTGATTACTTAATGACGTTAAAACAAGATTTATATCAGTAAACAACAAATTAAATCATATAAAAAGGTGTTTTTTTAATAATTTAAATTTAAAAAAAATAATAATGTTTCTCAGAAAACACATCTTAATTTGTATTTATTATGATAAAACTTAAATATTAAACAATTAAGAATTTATCTTTGTTTCTTAATTATTATTTCTTCATTTAAAGTTGACAAAACTTAAAAGCCCGTATCGTGATACGTATGGTACCATGACCACTGTATCGCGATGCGTTTGGGTTCGTCAGTATACTTCTATCACGTCAGTATACTTCTATCACGTCAGTATACTTCTATCACGTCTGTATACTTCTATCACGTCAGTATACTTCTAAATCATGTCAGTATACTTCTATCACGTCTGTATACTTCTATCACGTCAGTATACTTCTATCACGTCAGTATACTTCTAAATCATGTCAGTATACTTCTATCACGTCAGTATACTTCTATCACGTCAGTATACTTCTATCACGTCAGTATACTTCTATCCCGTCAGTATACTTCTAAATCATGTCAGTATACTTCTATCACGTCAGTATACTTCTATCACGTCTGTATACTTCTATCACGTCAGTATACTTCTATCACGTCAGTATACTTCTATCACGTCTGTATACTTCTATCACGTCAGTATACTTCTATCACGTCAGTATACTTCTAAATCATGTCAGTATACTTCTATCACGTCAGTATACTTCTATCACGTCAGTATACTACTAAATCATGTCAGTATACTTCTATCACGTCAGTATACTTCTATCATGTCAGTATACTTCTATCACGTCAGTATACTTCTATCACGTCAGTATACTTCTATCATGTCAGTATACTTCTATCATGTCAGTATACTTCTATCACGTCAGTATACTTCTATCACGTCAGTATACTTCTAAATCATGTCAGTATACTTCTATCACGTCAGTATACTTCTATCACGTCAGTATACTTCTATCACGCCAGTATACTTCTATCACGTCTGTATACTTCTATCACGTCTGTATACTTCTAAATCATGTCAGTATACTTCTATCACGTCAGTATACTTCTATCACGTCAGTATACTTCTATCACGTCAGTATACTTCTATCACGTCAGTATACTTCTATCACGCCTGTATACTTCTATCACGTCAGCATACTTCTATCACGTCAGTATACTTCTAAATCATGTCAGTATACTTCTATCACGTCAGTATACTTCTATCACGTCAGTATACTTCTAAATCATGTCAGTATACTTCTATCACGTCAGTATACTTCTATCACGTCAGTATACTTCTATCATGTCAGTATACTTCTAAATCATGTCAGTATACTTCTATCACGTCTGTATACTTCTATCACGTCAGTATACTTCTATCACGTCAGTATACTTCTATCACGTCAGTATACTTCTATCACGTCAGTATACTTCTAAATCATGTCAGTATACTTCTATCACGTCAGTATACTTCTATCACGTCAGTATACTTCTATCACGTCTGTATACTTCTATCACGTCTGTATACTTCTATCACGTCTGTATACTTCTATCACGTCTGTATACTTCTATCACGTCAGTATACTTCTATCACGTCAGTATACTTCTAAATCATGTCAGTATACTTCTATCACGTCAGTATACTTCTATCACGTCTGTATACTTCTATCACGTCTGTATACTTCTATCACGTCAGTATACTTCTAAATCATGTCAGTATACTTCTAAATCACGTCAGTATACTTCTAAATCACGTCAGTATACTTCTAAATCACATCAGTATACTGCTAAATCACATCAGTATACTGCTAAATCACATCAGTATACTGCTAAATCACATCAGTATACTGCTAAATCACATCAGTATACTGCTAAATCACATCAGTATACTCTAAATCACATCAGTATACTACTAAATCACATCAGTATACTGCTAAATCACATCAGTATACTTCTAAATCACATCAGTTACTGCTAAATCACATCAGTATACTGCTAAATCACATCAGTATACTGCTAAATCACATTCATCATCCGAGACTTCCGCGCCTATCATTCTTTACCAGATTGGGTTCTAGTCCTCGACACGGAAAAACGTAAATATTGGGTTCTAGTCCTCGACACGGAAAAACGTAAATATTGGGTTCTAGTCCTCGACACGGAAAAAGGTAAATATTGGGTTCTAGTCCTCGACACGGAAAAACGTAAATATTGGGTTCTAGTCCTCGGCACGGAAAAACGTAAATATTGGGTTCTAGTCCTCGACACGGAAAAAAGTAAATATTGGGTTCTAGTCCTCGACACGGAAAAAAGTAAATATTGGGTTCTAGTCCTCGACACGGAAAAAAGTAAATATTGGGTTCTAGTCCTCGACACGGAAAAACGTAAATATTGGGTTCTATCCTCGCACGGAAAAACGTAAATATTGGGTTCTAGTCCTCGGCACGGAAAAACGTAAATATTGGGTTCTAGTCCTCGACACGGAAAAACGTAAATATGGCGATCAGAAATTCGATTGTTAAAGGTGTAATTTTCAAGCAACAATTTTAAGAATGCCATAAGCATTTTGAAAATGTAATAAGCATTTTGTAAATTCATGTGTAGTTACAATTTCAAGAATGTAATAAGCATTTTGAAAATGTAATTAGCATTTTGTAAATATCATAAGCATGATAAAATTGTACTAAGCATTGCGAAATCTCAAATAGAAAAAGAAATGAACTGGCAGATATCCCCTCCTATAAAGCACCTTCATCATTCATATGTTCTATATATTGCCACTCTTTATCAGGCATAATAAAAAGTACACAACATTGTGTATTTATTCTATATTTTGGGTGAAAATACTGACAAATATACGTTCTCAAGTCAAGAGATAACCTTATTTCCTAAGAGGGGAGGTAATTTTACCAAGAGTATGAAGACACACACACCAAACAAAAACTTGAAATATATAGACCATATGTTTACAAGTTGTCTAAAAGGTGTGTATTATGTGTGGCTTCTCCGCTAGTGACATTAATAGTTTCTAAGACCCTTCGTGATGGAATATATCTAAGAAAAATCATGAAGTAAATTTCTCACTCAAAAGAAAGGGACATCTATAAATATATTAGTGGTATATGCTTGAAATATACATGTAAATGGTGGAAATTCTTAGGTGCAAATTGCAACAAAAATAACGGTCGATCACAGTCCGGGTGGTAAAGTTCTCTTACTTACTTCAAATTTATTGACGTAAAGTATTTCTCACCTATCGAGTTAGGTGTTCCGTGCTAAGTTGTCCATATTAACACATTTGGGACTGTCTTTCATAAGATATGCGCGCGCATTATATTGTGTTATTTATATTCCCGGCGCAAAGAAATTCTTCATAGTAGTTGATGGTTACTGATGTGCTGCCGTAAAATAATGGGACATTATTTGTGAAAAAGTAACCAAGAACACATAAATAAAATTGTAAGTAAATTTATGTATTCAAATGATGATTATAATATGTTTGCTATATTTTTTCTTCAAGTACAAGTAATTATGGACATTAAAAATAGCACTATTGAAAATAAATAAAACTTTATGATGAATTCTACAACAAGCAGGGGCTATTTGTAAGCTCAAATACACCAATATACAATGTTCACCATTTGATGGTTAAACGGAATACGGTTTTCTGCCGAGCATGTGTTAGTCAAAGGGAATTTGCTGTATTTATATGAATTAAAACATGAATATTATTTTCAACACATATGAGAAACCATCCCATTGGCCGAGTTGTGTGAGCTGTCATTTCTATGCGAATCTGCCGGCGCAAACCTAATATGTTAACTCAAAACGAATCTGTCAACTGACTGGCAAGTAAATGTCTCTTTCAAGCCCGAAAACAAGCGAAAATATTCTTTAAATTGTAACACGCTAGGATATCTATATTCACAGAGAAAACAATATCTCCGTAATTCTTAGCAACACAAAACTTGACAGTTATCTTATCACGATATAGGATAATAATCAATGAACTTTTATGATGACATTCGCATTTTAAAATATATTTTGTTTTGCCAACATGTTAACAGCAAATATTGTTGTTGTTGTCGATTTGAAAACCCTTTTCAAACCATGTGAACTTAATTACTCAAGTAACTGCTTAAGCGATTAACAATGTGTTTATTTATTATTGTTTTGTATCTAATTAACTGATCCAAATCTTTGTTTTACCCGGGTGACCGGTACTGAGCCATCACAGCCACCCAGTGCCATCTTCTAATTATCCCAATTCATGACTCATAGTTGTTTCCTATGCTTCATTTCAAATAACAGTTGGACCATGCCTCAATCGGAGTCATCAACGATGAATGACAGCGCACTAGTTCACTAGTTGTCCTTCTGACAAATAACACCGGTGCACTGTTATTCAGTATACACTGGCGCACTGTTATCCAGTATACACTGGTGCACTGTTATCCAGTATACACTGGCGCACTGTTATCCAGTATACACTGGTGCACTGTTATCCAGTATACACTGGTGCACTGTTATCCAGTATACACTGGCACACTGTTATCCAGTATACACTGGCACACTGTTATCCAGTATACACTGGCGCACTGTTATCCAGTATACACTGGCGCACTGTTATCCAGTATACACTGGCGCACTGTTATCCAGTATACACTGGTGCACTGTTATCCAGTATACACTGGCGCACTGTTATCCAGTATGCTACAGTACGATATTACACTGGCGCACTGTTATCCAGTATGCTACAGTACGATATTACACTGGCGCACTGTTATCCAGTATGCTACAGTACGATATTACACTGGCGCACTGTTATCCAGAATGCTACAGTACGATATTACAATGACGCACTGTTATCCAGTATGCTACAGTACGATATTACAATGACGCACTGTTATCCAGTATGCTACAGTACGATATTACAATGGCGCACTGTTATCCAGTATGCTACAGTACGATATTACAATGACGCACTGTTATCCAGTATGCTACAGTACGATATTACAATGACGCACTGTTATCCAGTATGCTACAGTACGATATTACACTGGCGCACTGTTATCCAGTATGCTACAGTACGATATTACAATGACGCACTGTTATCCAGTATGCTACAGTACGATATTACACTGACGCACTGTTATCCAGTATGCTACAGTACGATATTACACTAGGGCACTGTTATTCAGTATGCTACAGTACGATATTACAATGGCGCACTGTTACAGTAAGCTAACATGACATGACCAGTGTCGACCCAAAAATGATTCACTTCATGGTCATTACTTAAATCATTTCAAAGTGCAGCGCACAAAGAGCAGGTACAATAATGAAGAATAACCTTTAAAACTTTATCTTTAGTTTCTTTATTTATTTTCCTTGCCTTTAGTATAGTTAATAGATCCCGTTCTATGTATGTGCCATTGTTTTTTAGCGAATCACGTTGTTATCAGTCAGAATCACAATTATTATATACATTAAATACATGGCCAAAAGCGCTTTACAAACTACATATCACAGATATGACAAATAATACAATATTCAAATAAAACAGAATTACATGAACAAAAATACATCATGGTCAAAAGCGCTTTACAAACTACATATCACAGATATGGACAAATAATACAACATTCAAATAAACAACAGCATTACATGAACAAATAAAAAAAAATGGATGGCGGTAATTAGAATCCTAGAAAATATGGTTAAAATGAATTTCAAATGTCTGATTATAATTTGAAACGAATAAAATAACAAAATTACATCAAACTATCAGCTTTAGAAAAAAAGATGAACTGAACTAGAATCCTTTGATATAATTAAAGCAGCTCATTCGCAGAAGATCCATAGAAATATATATATTATATATTTTTTTTTACAAATCACGGATGGTTACAGTAGTGGAGTGACCATGCGTCTGTAGATGGGAATTATTGATAGACGTAGTACACACATATAGTTAAAAATCAAACTCTTAGTCAATGACCATGACAATGAACGAGTGCTTTAAACTAAATATGCCTAATTTCCAATTGAAACGGATAAAATGCGCCGATTATACCCATAACGTATTTAAATTTATTTTGTACTACCTCGATGATAAAAGTCACGTATTTCAAAGAAAATAAAATCATTTTTATTCATTTGATATTACGGTGATTGTCCGCATATGTTTACCAATATTTTCTTCACAGTTTAGTACACTTGCTAATATGACAGTGTGAGACTTCTGTCACAACAACCGGGTAACTGTTATACTGCTAAAATTTTAATGTTCCACCGACATTTGGATAGTTGTCCATATAAAACATATGCATCGCAAAAGACTGTCTCACTGAGATGTCGTGTCAAATAAACGTGGTATTTTACCATAAGCATTCTCATTATCATGTTAGTAAGCCAACCAATCCTTAAGCGTCCTTAAACGCTGAGCACCAAACAAGTATCATTTTGGCATATCGCCATCGGGGACCGGAGCCATGACATCTAGCCATGATCAAATTTGAATTACATCATATACATATTCAATTCTAAGTAAGCACTAAAACTACTTTCACTTTCAGTGGTGCATTTTTACTGTTCCAAATATGGAACACATTAAACACATATACAAATATGTGATTGCTGGCAAAATACGTATTCATCGTATATCAATGATAACGAGTAGTGCCTGTATCTACTTACAGCATTATAGCAAGAACATTAAAGCCGAAACGACCCAAAAAGGAGTTCCAATGTTGTTTTTTTTATTATGCAACAATATTGCAACAAAGCGTATCGAAGTAGTGCGAGGCACTCTTCAGACTGCCCTGATTTTTTACAAGATACATACACATGGCTAATAGGGATTTTTTCTGTTTTGGAACGTATTTACCTTCAATTGTTCATTAAATGCGAGAAAAAAGTAAAGCACTTCTTTTGAAAAGTGCGCCAGATAAATCTTTCAGAATGTTAAAAAAGTGAAGAAGAAAAAAGTTATTACAGAATGTATAATTCTAGCGCCACACCCAACATGTCAATTTCCTAACGATTCTGGACGTGAGCACGACTGGCTTACAACTTATCGAATGAAAGCACATAATTTGACATGCCTTATCATCCCAACAGATACAATATGTCGTGGCAAAAACAAACGATTTGTCTCGATTTTTAAAGAGCATGGCAATTAAGTGCAACAAGAATCTCAATATATAAAAGACGAGAACATATAAAATGGTCAAACACGTGCCAATCGTAACTACTTGGCCTTATCCGTCTTAGAAATGGGCGAGGTGTTCCGAATAAACACGTGCATGTTTCTTTTCAGAAGAACGGATTCAAGGGAAACAACTGGCGCTGCTTTGAATTGTGGGATTCGCCTGGAATGATGACGCAATCAGACGTTACAACTAAATCGGAACCAGAGGCGCAGTCAGAAAAGCGTAAAGTTATCATTAAATTATATTGTATCTGTAATGTACATTTTATTAGAATGATAGATTAATGCCAATTTGTAAACGTGACGCTTTAAATTTATTTAAATGGCATTCTTTATTAAAAGAAGGAATAATCAGAAACGTACATTTACAAGGTAACGGTAAGAAAATGTTAAAACATTTATTCAAACGATGTTGATGTGCATTTTAATTTGCTAAAATCTTATTTATAATTCTTTGTCTGCAATTAAAGTGGAGTAATTCTATAAATAGCAGATTTTTTTTTCTCTTTTTTCTTTTCGGAAACAATTCCTTTCTCCATTCTTGCAACCACTATTATTCAATACATTGTTTAATGCTTTATCGATGAGAAAAATTAACATTCACTTACCGGTACCAGCCATTGATCGATCATTTCTGAGTTGTAAATGAAAGAAACGCTCAAAATTTTATGGAACTCAAAACAGTAAAGCACCAAAAATTTTAACATGTTATTCTAATATATTAGATGTTATTGGTACATCAAATATCTTATAATATGTTTATTTGTTTTGAGAGCTGTGCTATTTTTTCTGTGAAATTTCTCTTCATTCTGTGGATGATAATTTTCATTCTGCTGCCACTGTTTGAAAGATGCGCCTGTTTATTGCTACTTATCAACTTTGGTGTTATTCCTTCTCAATCATCTTGTTAGTTTTCTTTCTAAGCCTTGCGTTTTATTCAGGATATGCTGATTAGTTTTCCTATGGAAAGTCATGTGATGCAAAAGATTTTTCAGATAATGTTTGGAAAATATCCGCAGTAACAGCTGAAACCTTGGATCTGATATATATATAACAATAGTTTAGCTCAGTTTATGTAACTCCATCAATATTAAAGAATGAGTTATAGTTGTATTAAAAGGACAATGGTGCAAAGATAAATTATTGATGAATGTTAAAGAAAATTATTGATCACATATCAAAAAAAAAAAAGAAATAAAAATAAAAAATAAATGAAGAAAACTGGCAATTAGAGACTTTTTTCCTATAATAATCCAGTAGTTCAAAATCATTGATATTGCTATTGTGACTGACACTCTGACATATATGAGGAAACAAAAGAAAAAACAACTCAATCATACGAGACAAAAATGAAATAAACATGTGACTAACTTTTTATTAAGCAAGTGTTACTCGAGAAGGGTAAGAACAGAAGAAGGGAAGTTAACATTTATATGATACAGTAACATCAAAATGACAAGTAGCAACAAGCAGTAACAGCAGAATGGAATGCCGAATCGCAAAATGAAACAGAGAAAATCGCTGGGAAAAGTAAGCCACCGGATATTGGTTGTGGATCTTCCTTACAGTTACAGAACAAAGCATTGATCAACACGTATTTAATGGAGTGTTTTGCGTTCCATTATCATTTAAGCTTCGTAAATCAGTTTACTTTTTTGTGCAAAATAAGATAAAAAAAATCTTATATTATTGAATTAATACACCGTTTAACTGAATTTATTTTGCAATTCCACTGGTGATTCCCACTGATAAGATACGTCACATAATCACCCTTGTTGTATCATGTACATCTCCATCCATACTAATACATATGTAAATAAAAGAGCCCTAACATACACCAGAATATCTAGTTATATCTATTTGGTAAATATTTGGTATAACTTCAGATCCTTTATTTCAATTATTACTTTTATTTAAGCAATAGTAAAGAGTTATGCTTAAGTCTTGCCTCTTTATTTTTTGATACGAGGGACAGTCAAACGTTACTGAAGGTTACAATGCTGTATGTATAATTAAATAAATGAACGATTTATATTAAAGTAATATTACACCACTTTACAAACAACTGGTTTTATATTAGCATTTAATATGTCTAGTTGATTGCGTCAATCGGTTTTCCAAGGCGGCTGCCCCAGATTCCGCTGATGCAATGTTGCTTCATTATTAGTTTTCATACCATCAATTCATAAAAAAAATGATGATGAAAAGTGAAAATTCATTATAAGTTAACAAGGCTATATAAATTTTCATCTCATGCAACGTTTGATGTAAGCTTCTGCCTTTCAAAGCGCATTAGGCAGTTTGTTGTGTTACCGCATTGTATCTGTAATGTAATGTATTTTGTTGATGTTCAAGTCAATTAGTGATATAAATTATCACGAACTTTTTGACTGCCCCTCGAAATATCTCTTTTAAGAAAAACATTTATTTAAAACTATTACATTGACCTCACTATACACCAGTGGAGTAACAGCAACCAACGTGACACTATTTTCTTGTCATCTATTTTCAGAAATGCTTCTTTAGCTATTTCATTTCAAAGCAGGTATTCCCGGAAAGGCTGCCGCATCCCCGGGCTTTCTTGAGGCCGCCAAAAAGCTTAAGACCTCGTTCCTCGATTTTAGCAAGAAGCGCGTAAATCCCGTGCATTTCCGAGCGCGCATGTCTGAAAAGCGGGACCCCTTATCATTGAAACAAGATGATGCGGTAGCTGAGTAGAGCGGAATTTTTCTGTCAGTGTTAACCAAACGATTCACCGCTCATTTTTTTTTTTTAAGAATAGCTAAAATGGTAATGTTATTTGAAAACACATTTTATTGTTGTTATGAAATATATGTTGTCATACTTTTGTAATAATAATGCTCGGGAGACGAGAGAAAGATTGAAAAGATAATCAATCAAAAATGTTTTGTTATTCTGAAAGATTCTGTGTGCTTTTGGAATAGTTATAGATAAGTATTTTTCAAAGCAAGAAAGTGTTTTGGTCTTCAAATATATTGCACTAACGTTCTTATTAAGATGAATGTATTAAATTATTGAATGCCATCATCACCATTGGCAAAATGGTTTGATTGACCGCAACGGAATCGGAAATCTTGGTTCCATCTCCGGTCGTGACATGTTGCTATATTGCTTGTAGCTTTCCGATTTTCAGTTGCTAATAAGAATAAAGTGTAGATGAAATTAGTAACGAATATTTATTTATTTTAATTACGTCTCTATTTATATGTTTCAAATGCCATTAAAAAAAAAAAATCATTAGTAATTGTGTGATACCTACTTCAGAAATCGTTGTTTTAATATAAAATGCATATTTTATACAAAATAAAAATGGAATATTACGTTACAACTGATTCGTGTTAACTATTTTTGTTTCAATTTTGATGTTAATGATAGTATATACTGAATTGTAATATGTCCACTTCATATTAATATGTGCCTTAAACAGAGATGGTTGTTTGTGTATTAAGAGTAAGAAACTATGAGAGGAGAGTTGACGATCATGATAGAAATAAACGAGATATAAAGGGGTTTAGAGAAAGGCTAGTAAGAATTGATAAGAAATTTAAATAGGGTAAAAATTACAAATAGACAGTATGCTTAATTGGCGTAATCTTTTAAGTGTCTTGTCATTTAAACAGTGATACAACTATATTATTTTTAACCTTTATTTAAGGATGGTACGGTCTGATTTTATTATTTTTAACCTTTATTTTAGGATGGTACGGTCTGATTTTATTATTTTTAATCTTTATTTAAAGATGGTAAGGCCTGATTTTATTATTTTTAACCTTTATTTAAGGGTGGTAAGGCCTGATTTTATTATTTTTAACCTTTATTTTAGGATCGTACGGTCTGATTTTATTATTTTTAATCTTTATTTAAGGGTGGTAAGGCCTGATTTTATTATTTTTAACCTTTATTTAAGGGTGGTAAGGCCTGATTTTATTATATTTAGTCTTTATTTAAGGATGGTATGGTCTGATTTTATTATTTTTAACCTTTATTAAAGGGTGGTAAGGTCATATTTATAGGGCTCTCTTGCTATTCAGGTACTTCAGTTTGACAGTAAGCCAAAATGCGCTTAAAAATGTTCACAGTTAGCGGTACGCTCCGTGATAAAATGATTTACTCCAGTAAATCCCCCACATCCCGTGAATATTTTTCGAAAGAAGAACAAAATGCGCTCCACTAATTCTTATCATCGCCAATGTCGCCGTCGTAATATAAATTCAGGAAGCTTAACGTACACAGGATATATTCACACAGGCTGTCAGAGTTGCATCTTTAAACGTGAATAATTATCAGATGGGTTACCTGATGTGTGAAGAGCAGGAGTAAAACTTAGGCTTTTGTTCAAGTCCATTCGAGTGCATCTTTACAATTGGCATGAAAATTAGCAATATAAAGAGGCTCCTTAAACTGATTCGAGTAAGTGGTAATCAACATTCCAAGTTATTTTAGTTTGTATTGTCAAAAAGCAACTAGTGTGTGTGTGTGTGTGTGTGTGTGTGTGTGTACTGGAGTCACGTGATAGCGGTAAGTTTTCAATCCACTATAAGTAAGCGTTTCACACCAAAACATGTAACTTACTTTTTTCGGCTGATAACAATAACAAACAGATGTAAAGTGATATTTGCAGAGATGATTATTTACTTTTGTGCATTTCAGTTGTAACAAAATTTCTCCTTCGTATCTGTGTGTGTGCGTGTGTTTTTCAATATTTTTGTGTAAGTTCAAATTACTTTTTATTATTAGAATCACTACAGATTATTATCATTTTACTGATTTTATCTTTATCACGTTTATACTATACTTAATGAAACTTGTAAGAACTCCGATTTCAAACTTGTAGAGAAGATATATTTTCCAAAAAATATGCCCAGTAAATATTAAAATGTTCATTGGCTCAATCTGTCGTCTGCTTGAATGATTTTGACGCATAATCAACTCTGTGAAACCAATTTTCGTGGAAAGCTTTAGAAAACCAAAACTCTGTTATTTTGAATACAACAAATGCTATTGACAAAACTTAAGTCGGAGTATTATAAGTTTCGTCTGGTATATTTTGGCGTTTTTGGTGTTTAATCCAGTGAAAATGTGATTACAGAAACAATATAGCTTGGTTTCTTATTCATCTGATGCTAAACATTACTTGTATAAATGCATGTATTTGATATGTATATTTTTTGCTTTATATGATATTGTTTATCACTAGATGTATACAAATGGGTTTTTTTATGCCCCCCTTCGAAGAAGAGGGGGTATATTGCTTTGCTCATGTCGGTCCGTCGGTCTGTCGGTAGACCAGACCTTGTCCGAGTGATAACTTAAGTTCTATTTGACCTTTAAGTCTCAAACTTCATGTGGTTGTTGCTCATGATTAGTAGATGACCCCTATTGATTTTGGTGTCATTACCTCAAAGGTCAAGGTCGCAAGGTCACATGTTGTGTATGTATAATACCAGACCTTGTCCGAGTGATAACTTAAGTTCTATTTGACCTGTAAGTCTCAAACTTCATGTGGTTGTTGCTCACGATTAGTAGATGACCCCTATCGATTTTAGTGTCATTACCTCAAAGGTCAAGGTCACAAGGTCACATGTTGTTTATGTATAATATCAGACCTTGTCCGAGTGATAACTTTAAGTTCTATTTGACCTTTAAGTCTCAAACTTCATGTGGTTGTTGCTTATGATTAGTAGATGACCCCTATTGTTTTTGGAGTCACTTGGTCAAAGGTCAAGGTCAAAGTGACTTTCATTTACTGGGCTTGATTTTGAAAATTGTGACAAAGCTGTTTCCGATCAATAACTTGAGAACGCCTGGGCCTAGGAACTTCAAACTTAGTATGGAGATTGGTCATGATCAGAAGATGAAGCCTATTGAGTTTTGGGGTCCCTAGATCAACGGTCAAGGTCACAGTGACCTTGATTTACTGGGATTTTATGTTAAAATGGTGACCAAACCATTTCCGATCAATAACTTAAGAACGCCTGGGCCTAGGAACTTCAAACTTAGTATGTAGATTATGCATGACCAGTAAATGACCCCTTTTGATTTAGGGGTAACTAGGTCAAAGGTCAAGGTCACTGTGACATTGAATGCCGAGATAGATTCTGATCAAAATGGGTTCTGGTCAAATCTTTTTCACCAGATTTTTTTTCAGCATTTTCACCTTTACTGGATGCAATATACAAGGTAAAACTCAAATGAGTTAGCAGTGTTAATAATTATCAGTAGTAAACCTTCACCAAGATAAGTTCTGAACTTTGTAACATATCCACATTATAAAGCCAAACATCATACATATAATATAACCATATAAATACTATGGCATATGAGGGGGGCATATATGTTTTACAAACATTTCTTGTTTTTTTTTAAGTGGTTCCTCTACTACACTATTAACATGCATATAACAGAACCACGCCCCCACTAAAAGCGGTGAGATTTCGAAAAGAAAAACAAAAAAAACAAATGTATGTTATGGATGTTTGTACTACTTATTTCCATTACAATCTATATTTTTTAAATTGTGCACGAACAGCTGTACATTAGAAATTGATGTAGGATCCACTGCGCAAGCCCAGATTAGCAAATGAGTTTGTACTCTATTTCTGACATCCATCTAAAGAGGAAGAAAGCCCCGCCAGCTCTAAGAAAGTGTTTCCCAAACAATTATAATGGGTAGATTTAAACCTAAATTTTGACGAAACGATGCCTGATTTTTTTTTTAAAGCGAATTCGATGAGGAACTACTTTTTTTGTAAAAATGTAATATTTATTTAAAGGTTGTTTTTATGTAACAATGTATTTTTTTTTAAGGTTGTTAAGATATGTGAAAATAAATATACGATGTTTTCTCTAATCCTTAAGAAATTAGCATTGTAACATTTTTAAGAAGAAAACAAAGATGAAGATTAGTGGATTCTGTTTCATGATTTAAACCGTGCCAAGATGGGTCATGCCTAAACCCTCATATCATTTGATTCTGTTTCATAATTTAAACTGTGTCAAGATGGGTCATGCCTAAACCCTCATATCATTTGATTCTGTTTCATAATTTAAACTGTGTCAAGGTGGATCATGCCTAAATCCTCATATCATTTGATTCTGTTTCATGATTTAAACCGTGTTAAGATGGGTCATGCCTAAACCCTCATATCATTTGATTCTGTTTCATAATTTAAACCGTGTTAAGATGGATCATGCCTAAACCCTCATATTATTTGATTCTGTTTCATAATTTAAACTGTGTTAAGATGGGTCATGCCTAAACCCTCATATCATTTGATTCAGTTTCAAAATTTAAACTGTGTTAAGATGGATCATGCCTAAACCCTCATATCATTTGATTCTGTTTCATAATTTAAACTGTGTTAAGATGGTCATGCCTAAACCCTCATATCATTTGATTCTGTTTCATAATTTAAACCGTGTAAGTGGATCATGCCTAAACCTCATATCATTTGATTGTTTCATGGTCTGCCTAAATTGCCTAAACCCTCATATCATTTGATTTTGTTTCATTTCGTGATTTTGTTTTGTTTCGTTTCATAATTTAAACCGCGTCAAGATTGGTCTTACCTAAATAATTTCCTGGTCAAATGATAATAGTTTAACTGTCCTATGACACTCAACTGTTGCGCATATATAGACATCAATTTTCAAACGTTTTTGCATTATTCATTTGATAATCAGAACAACACCTGGTCGCATTTCTAATGGTGTTACTATTATCGCATTGTTAACGCACTCGTCTTTTTATTAGCCATATAACTGTTTCTGATGATCAGTTTTACATTTGTATATTGAACAGCGTATGGAACATGAATAGGTTTGCTTAGCTTTCTAAAATAGTTTTGTCACTTTTCAATAGGTATAGCTGTGATATTGGAATAAAAGAAACCCCTTTCCCTGGTGTCACACAGGGGCCGTCACAGCTAAGCCCCTTGTAGCACAATCAGCCTGTAACCGGATATAATAATGATCAAATCATTCATTGACAAAGGCACTAAATAGGACGTTCGTATCAGAATAATACATCCACATGTTGTGGTGTACCTCGGCTTTATTGCTGTGGTGGGTTTGAATTCATATACTGGTTGTTAGTTTACTCTGTCAAAAAGTGTGTATGACCCTTTGTCGTGTAACTCTGTAACAAGAAGATTTTTCTCAAATTTAAAGCACAAAATAAGTACACAAATATCATTTAGTTGCACTCTTTTGAAACGAAAATGAGTCTTTCATTTGATACCAAATATCATGGATTTCACACACACACACACACACACACACACACACCTATAGTTAAGCTTTATAAAAAGTTATGTCACTTTAAAAAGAAGTATAGCTTTGACTTTCCTTTTTGCCAGATGTATGAAATAATCATACTGATTATTTTAATAAACACACCACTTTTTTCTTCGATATGCTTGCATGAGGAAACTTGTCATATAATATAAAAAATCGTTGTAGCTTAAATTTACAAATTCTTTGAAGACTTTGTCAATTTTAGTCTAAAATGTAACTATTTGTCTATCCCCTTATAACAATGTTCTCAGTTTCGTTCTGGAGTTCAACTTGGAAAATATCACCTCTTTGATGGTAAATTTTACCACTTTGAAGTAACAGTACAAAATGGGAAGTAAAATATCTCCCCTTTACAAGAGTACCCACAAACTCGACGGACTGAAAGCAAATAATTCCTTTCATTTACTCATTTAATAACATTTCAAACATTTTAATTATAGCCTTCTGTACAACTGTGTGTATTTGATTGGCTGGGTAAATAAGAGCCCTTGTAATTCGTTAACAGCTAGTTTGGAGGTATCTGGTGACCGACTTCGAAAACGCCTCCTTTGTAACATATGAAGAATGTCATGTAGCAAAGATTGATTTCAATCAATCCCCTGTTGACACAACAGTGTATATGAGTGTCATCGACAGTGAAGAAGTTATAATAATTATTTCTAATTTAAATCTTCAAAGAAGCGTGGATTTATGTTTGACACTTCGTGTTTTCACATAATCTGTTTAACGCTCACCAAGTTAAGTAACATATCCAGCTAGAACAATAAGAGGTGTTGCAGATAACATCTTCCATGCAAAAGGATATTAATACACGGAATTATCTGTTCTTGTAAGTTTCACTGAATGCTACATGTAATTCTATTGTAGAACATATATAGAACATTTGCTGATTGTTTTCTTAAGACGTTCTATCCGTTTTTAGAAATTATCGTCGGAAATAACATTACGCATTATTATCATTTTTTTTATTTCGTAAAAAGAAGGTATAATAGATACTTAAGTTCATATCATGTTCTTTTCACTCCGAATAAACAAATGAGGAGATTGCTCTTTATCTGGTCATGGCATTACCTGATATCTTAAACAGATTCTAATAAAATGTTATTTATTTTTTTCCAGAACTTCGAATAATTAATTTGATTGGGGAAAAGTTCTTTCTTTAAAATTTCTATTTTAACCCAATGTGTATCTATATCAATATATATATATATAGCATCTATATTATTTTATTATATATATCTGCATTTTATTTTTGAGTCTTGCAATTACTTGTATGATTTTACCTCTGTGTGTGTGTGTGTGTGTGTGTTCCATTAGGCAGTGAAATGTTTAAGACCTCTTGAAGTTGTTTTTAGTATCAACAATTGACATTGTTCGAAATGAAAGTGGGAGAAATAGTTTATAGTAAGATTGCATTTCCCGCGAATAATCAGTATTATATGTCTTAAAATTAACTGACATCTTTTTAAAAAGATAAGCGTAATTTATTTTGTTTCCATGTCCATATAAATGTCCCTACCTGGTCAGCTTTCCCAGACAAACACAGTCAAGAAGTGTTTTATTTATCATTCTTAAATTGTTTATTTGTCACATAGTTACGAATGTCTTTACCGTACTTTCCCCTGACTGTGCTTTTGTCATTATCACATTTTAGCAACTGTGAAACTTCGTGAGTTTGAGACTTTTTCCTTTGAAGTATGTTCTGAACAAATTATCTGACAACAAAAAGACCAATGCATTCTGATACTAGGTTACGGATAGCCGTCATATGTTCAGTATGCAACCTGTCGCTTACAGTCAGTTATAGAGTTGTCTTAGAACCATATACTATACCATTCTCGTGCACACCTCATGCTGTGCATAGGTATACGAGTACGTTGACATCGTGGTTTATGACACCGAGACAGCTTCGTAGCTGACTGTAAGCGTACGGTTGCATACGGTTTGTCATACTGAACGCATGTCAGTTCTTGTACCGATTAACTATTGGAACAATCTATTTGCTTTGTTAAATCATTTATATGAAATCTGATGATATTGTTATGGTGAAAGAGATTGATAAGAAAATGCATTGTGAGATAGTTATCATTTTGTTGTAATCCGCATCTTATGTTTTGTTATATATTTAAGGGTATCGGGCATTTTTCCAGTAAAAGTAGAAAGAAATGTCAAGTCAAATAAACAATGGTATTGATTAGTATTGTTCAATATCAATAAGACACCTCATGACCATTGTCATATAACACAGCTTCCCTTTCTTGTTCTCATTGGTAATTAGCTTCAGTGTTAATAAGTAATAACACTTAATACATATAAATCAGCAATATTAGTGAACATGCGGTAATTTCAACAAATCTGTTAAAGCGAGTATTTAGTGTTCATTAGAAACCAGCAGGTGCGTGTTCTTTGGCCAAAACACTTCGTGTGGTATTGTGTCAGTTTATCACGTGTCATTGTCATGACATCAGTAGGTTTCAAAATTAAGAAATTATTGTAAATATCGAACTGATGCAGACATGTCGAACGAGATTTATATTATTGCAGGGCTTTGGAAGCTATTATATCTATTTTTATAACTATTTTTGTAATTGTAAATAAGCTAGATGGTTGTAAGAAAGAATAATCAGAATCAATCTGAACTGAATCAATAAATCCGAATCTCAAAATTCCAACAAAATCGACATGTTAATAAAGTACCTAGAGAAATGCCAAGTACCTGATATATAAACAACTGTACTGTCTTTACTTTATAATTATTCTGTATCTGAAAGGTTTCGAAAATTGTTTGAATTCTCAAGCTGCCCATATGGTATGGAGCTAGCACTTTGAATTTCACGTAATAATTATATACAATGTAATACATTGTTATTTGGCATTGGAAAGCTAGCAATTCCTTTGACAACAACTCTAAAAAAAATTGCTTAAGCTTGTATTTCATCCAGTTTTCGAAATTGTACTTGATAATTAGACTTTTAGTTGTTTTATAATATGGCTATGGTGGATATAGATTGTGCCTTTGCATTAGTCGCTTTTAATATGATTTTACTCTTTGCTTCTGAAACTTGAATTAAACTTTTTATTAGACTTTTTAGATCTTTTCAAAGCTTAAGCCGAAATACCCTGAAACATTTCATTGCATCATGTAAGTCAATATACAAGGAGCGCTGTGGTGCGGAAAAAAAATAAGGAAATGTCAATTATCTCAGGTAATCCAGTGACTTTGTGAAACTGTGTCTTGTTTCTTTTCATTCGTTCATTTTGTTTTCAAACTCACATTCGCCAAGTCTGTCAGCTGTAACTGAAGCTTGACTTTGTGAGCTGGCAGTTTACATCTGTCTGTACGAGATAATTGTCCGTTAAATGTGTCCAGAACAGGCCCACATTTGCTAAAATATCTCGAAATATATGTAAACTGTATCCATGTTCTTTTGTTTGTGTTCGTTCATGGCTTTTTGGAATCGACTGAGAAAAGAAATTGATCAGCGTTAGAAACATGCCTGTAATAACTTCATAATGAAACCCTGGATATTGTCTTGTTTTTCCTGTCTGGTAAAATTGTTTGTCATCATAGGATTATGTCAGAAAGAAGCTTGGTGTATATCATCTTCAACTTAGATTTTAACCACGAAATAAATCATATATATACTGAAAACCAAAAAACCCAGTACAGTCTAACCTGTTTATAGTAGTCACTTAGGTGACTAACCTCAAACTGATTACTATAGACTATAACCTAGTCTTACTCTTTATAACAAAACGCATGTAAAGGTATAAAACGTTCATTGGTATTCAATGTACTTGAATTATATAAAAATAACATAAAACATTATACACTGTCAATACTATGTGAATATATTGTGTTTGGTATATCCGCCAAGTAATCTGACAAATCATTAAGAGAGACTGCTGCTAGGTACCACTGACGATTTCTGGTTTGGAATTTTATAGAACATATTGCAGAAAAAGCATCAGATACAGTTTTGAACACAGAGATTTACTATACTGTCTTTCACGATATCAGATGCATATCTAGCTTAATACATCATGGAACTGTCACACGTTTTAGCATGATTTACATGTCAATGATGTTCCGATATTTACATCCTCATCAGAAATGTCCATTTGTATTTCAGTTACATTGAACGTCATATTGACAGGGTAACCCAAGTCCACCTTTATTGAACCACTTCAAATAACGGATGGCCCATTCTTTTTCATTACTGACCAAGCAAATCACATCAAATAGTGTAATCTGTTTCAGTAACTCTGAACCACTATCTGTTGTCTAAGTTTTCGTTTCTTCAATATCTTGTTACTCTGAAATTGTGGAATCTAAATATACAACCGATTTGGTTCCGTGTTTCGAATATTGAAATATAGAAGTTAAATTGTATTTGGTGATCAATATAATGATTTTACATTTTACGTTGATTGTTTGGCACTTGGCAGATGAAGTTACTGCAAAATGTAGAGTATGTCTCAACATACTTCTCATCTAGATGTTTACGTCTTTCAATACACCACGTCATCCACAGTCCAATAAAATACATGTCTAATTTTATTTACGTACATTTTTTTAAATTTTAGTTTATTTTCCCCAAATATGTCAGAAATCTCTGCAAGACTAACTCTCTGGATACATGTATTTTGATATTTTAAAGCATGCAGCTGGAAATCTGTGATACAAGATTCTGTAAAACCGGACAATATTACATCATTTAAATACTAAGATTGTATAAAATGTATACATGGTATATGGCCTTATTTAAACACATCACTCATGAAAGGTTTCCTTGTGAATTGAGGTATTACATGTGTGTATCTATTCAAATATGGTTCCATAATTTGTTTTGCTGGTACAGTCTTAACTTATAAAATGTGGAATAAAAGTAAATCATTTACAAATAAATCGGATCCGGAAATGACCTTTCATTTATTCCGAAGACGTGGTCATACTTCCTCCACCATTGTAATTCATTCAAATGTCAATGTACATATTAATTTGGGATAAATTTAAGTTGTAAATCTCTGTTATGAATATTTTGTCGAAGGATTCAAAGTCCGTACCAGTGATCAGTAGTACATTGTAAATCTATTTCAATTCAAAGAAAAAAAATCAAAACAAAAATAAAACATTGCTTGAATCATTGGTTTTTTATCACACTGTTCAATTGAAAAAAGTTTTCGAACTTCATTTATTTCATCTTTTTCTACTTTTTCTGGTTTAGGATCTGAGATGCCTGATTTCGTCAATTTTTCCTCAATGTCTTCTCTAACGCTGGATGCAATAGCCTGCCGAGAGGAGGATGCAGTAGTAGTCGACTACATTTTGAAAGGTATATTAGAATTTCAGGGTAAAATGTTGATTGGCATGTATACTTTTCTATATCATATGTTCATATGTGAGCTATTATGGGCATACTTCGACCATCGTCAACAATTTACCATAAAACACTTGACAGAAAATAATTAAACTTTGCATGGAATGTGCTTGTTTGGTCCTTTGTAAGAGTGGCTAAATTAGATTCATACAGCCTGACTCTGGTTTCCGTGGTACAAAATGAATTTGATTTAAAATGAACCCAATAAAAACAAAATGTTGTAGTTAAAATTATTTATTTATAAATCTGACTTCCATGGAGTGGAGCAGGTCATATAGGTCAAATATAATTTAAGTTTCAATCTGGTTGCCATCACCTGGTAAATTGTTTTAGTAAGCTACACATGTATACGATGTAGGTTTCAGTCGCCCTCTGTTTTCTCGAGAACTAGGATACAATAAAATACGTCAAGATTGGACAAAATTAGGCGTAGTGGAAGCATATGCAGAAGCTGGTTTTGGTCGCGTATTATGAACTTCAGTAGGCAGAATTAAGATCAAGAGATAAACACACGATATTCTTAGATTTTTATCTGGAAATCGAGATGTGATTCTCGGTGAAATAGTGGCTAATGTAGTTGCGAAGTTTTTCACACTTTCTTTGCTCACTACAAAACAGTATCATAAATTTAAAAACAAAAAACCTCATGTACCTCGACCAAACCTCGAATAAGCAAACATCTAGCACTTGATGACTTATATAAACTTTATTGAAGTAAACATTGCCATGCATTGATCGATTCTGAACATATAGATTGATAATGTACAATATTCCATTTCATGAACTGAAATAGCTAATGATTACATCAAAAAGTGTTTATATTTACATGATTCATTTAAAGGTATATATTGTTTCCATTCATTTATATTTATAATTAATTTGAATCTAGCAATCAGGGCAGTTAGAGTCAAAGTTTCTCGCAGTGGTAATATTTGAAATACCCAGAGTGGCCGATAGCATATTGAGATCTATTGAGATACGTATATAATTCTGTTTTACAATGAAGAATACCACGTTTTATGAGATATACACGTGTGTGTGTGTGTGTGTGTGTGTGTGTGTGTTGTAATACATATGTACAATGTACGAAATGAAAAGGTGTCACTTAGAATAGAATTGTGTATACCGTGATACCCAGCAACTGTAGAGGCAGTTAAGCAATAATTATTTTACAAATAGAACAAATCTTCATGTATGAGTAAGCTAGGTAAGTACATAGGCAATTCTAATCAGTCTAGGAATTAAGGACTCAGGTATATATATATATATACTATAAAATCATATAGAACGTTACCGCATTTCACAAATAAGAAAAAAATACAAAATACAGTTTCTTTCCTCGAATGAAAAATTTCATATAACAACTGCAAAAAAAAAAAAATATGATGTACATGTATAATCTAACATGATTTTGATCATAAACGTGTATTTTTTTTTCTTAGTGTATAGTCAGGAACCCGGTGATTCTGGCGGAAACGCGCGTTTATCGACACCAGTGTTCCTTAGCAACGTAAGAATCACTTACATGTCTGACGTCTGATCTCATTAACACACGCGTGTACATTTTTTCCCAAAACGGACATATTTGAACATTTTTGTAAACGTTAACAACACCGAGAAACTCAGTATTGGGTGTATTTTGAAACATATATTTGTTCATCTACTCGATAGGCGATCATTCATGAAAAAGGTACCACACTTGAATTCCAACAACAAAACTTAGCCTTTCACGAAATATCATAGCTAAGGTGACATAAATTGCTACTTACTTATCTACCAGCAATATTTGCCCCTAAGAATTAAATTTTACTTAGCGTTTAAATAAAGTTGGAAGATTGGCAAGGATGTCTATCGCCGGTCCCGTTGTGGCAGCGGCAGCAGATTCGCTATAATGCCTATCACCGGTCCCGTTGTGACAGCAGTTTCGCTATAATGCCAATCGCCGGTCCCGTTGTGGCAGCGGCAACATATTTGCTATAATGCCTATCGCCGGTCCCGTTGTGGCAGCAGATTCGCTAAAATGCCTATCGCCGGTCCCGTTGTGGCGGCAGAATCGCTATAATGCCTATAACCGGTCTCGATATGGCAGCAGACTCGATGTGGCAGAAAATTCGCTATAATGCCTATCGCCCGTATCGTTGTGGCAGCTGATTCGGTATTATGCCTATCGCCAGTCTCGATGTGGCAGCAGACTCGTTGTGGCAGAAGATACGTTATAATGCCTAACGTTATAATGCCTATCGCCGGTCCCGTTGTTGCAAAAGATTCGCTATATTCACATACTAAGTTTTGTCACTGAAGTGTATGTCCTCCCCGCGTGGGTTTGAATCCCGGCAGGGTCATTCGGATTTTCGTGTGAGGAAGCCTTCCAGCTGGCTTGCGGTAGGTCGGTGGTTCTACCCGGATGCCTCCGTGCATTCGGGGTCTTTCTCCACTTGTAATTAGCTGGACGTCGCTATATGACTGAAATACTGTTGAAGCGACGGTAAACTCAAATAGTCAAGTCAAGTTATAGTCACTGAAGTGTATGTAACAATCATTTCCTTTTGTCGAAGGGGCATGTATATAGAAGTCATGTTTTCACAGACAATGCTAGCTAAAAAATAAAAGAAAAGAAAACAAAATGCGTCATCATTCAAATAAAAACTAGTAAATCATTTAACTTTTTTTATACATGAGTTGGTTGCAATTAAGTATATAACCACCAAAATATGTAGCATACTTTACTCTACTAATGGTCTTTCCCACCGACTAAAAATGGCGACATGTCAAATTCCTGTAGCCAATGGAGTTCATGCACGTGCAACGGTGCGTGTAAGGTAAAAGTGGTAGTTTTGACACTCTAATTGCCAAGACAATATCGTCATCGTCGTCGGGGAGCTGCTAATGTGTAACCGAATACATGGGTTTGATGGTATCGTCATAATCACTCTCATTCACGTCTTGAAAGATGGGTATTTGACCTGACGAGCTGCACGGCGGAAGTAAGATAGTAACGACCTATAACATTACCTATTGTTGCTCGCCTCAAAACTTTCAGAATATGTGTTTTCTTTGCTTGTGATGTGGTAGCTGTAATTGCATCGGAAGGAAAAATACCAAAATGCTTCGCTATTCGATATATCTGGGTCAGACTGTCACAGTTGTTCCCCCGACCAAAATGGTCGGGCAGAAGCAAAAGTAGGCCATTCCATTCTGCTACTGCGCTTTGTACAAAGAGTATTACAGTTGGTTTATATTTAAGGCACTATTTGGACCACAAGTAGACCCAACAGATAATTAGAAACTGTAAATAAACGTCTGAAACTATGTATCAGATAATTATAGTTGGAACTATAAATACCGCTGCAACTTCAATTCACAGTATATTTGAGATACAAATGCAGTTGTATCAAAGGAATTGTGTCCAACAATCCGACCTAGATGTGTCATAATAAAGCGCATGATCGAGATTTGAATCACTTTCAATTTTTTTGGGACCAATTCGATTTTAATACATGTATACACCACTTTTGTTTAAAATACGAATTGATAATCATGTGCCATATCATTTCGTCAGGTGCACGTGGAATTCATGCATTTGACCACAGGACCTACTAAGTTATAGAGACCTGTGATTTGGCCAACGGTCAAAATATTTGTTGGACTCTATTTTGACAATTTTCTTCGTCTTTCGTAAATGATCCGCCAGCTGTATGATGGCTAACTTGCAGTAGATGAACTCCTGTTTTTACTGTGACACAAACTTCACCTTATTAAAAGTCGCCGGTAGAACTATATTTGACACTGTGTTAAATTAGGTCTATGGTAGAAGTCAGTGAAATGTGAAAATGTAAACTAATGGATAAGGCACAAAATAGTTTCGTTCCTCAACATAAAAATGCCTTAGTGTAACTACTATTGTTTTTTTTGTTTTTTTTGTTGTTGTTTTGTTTGTTTGTTTTTTAATAATTCTTGCCAGTTTAGTCTCTAACAAGCAAAGTAAACATTTTAAAAAATAGATTATTTACGGATGAGAATGGATCCCTTGGGACAAACCATTGTTTAAAACAGAAAAAAACAAATAGCTGCTATATCCATAAACTAGTGCTGTGCTATAAAATTATAGTTATAAAATAATGACTTGACTATTTGAGTTTACCGTCGCTACGACAGTATTTCAGTCATATAGCGACGTCCAGCTAATAACAGGTGGAGGAAGACCCCGAATGCACGGGGGCATCCGGTTAGAACCACCGACCTACCGCAAGCCAGCTGGAAGGCTTCCTCACATGAAAATCCGAATGACTATGCCGGGATTCGAACCAACGTGGTGAGGGGCTGAGTGAGTATAAAATAATGTAATGAGTCTCGTATTTAAATTATTATTGTTATCATTTTAAAATACTTCTCGGGAATGCTTACGGTAACAAATTCTCCCCATTCTTTAAACGAAAGAATCACGTGAAAATCAAGATACCACTTTGCCATTTTGACGCCAAAGAAATATGGTCAAATTTTCGGCAGTTTCTGTAATTCGTTTTGTAGTTTTGACTTTGCATTGAACAAAGTTGCTTTCAACGCTCACATTCCTGCACCGGAAAATATTCCAGGGCTATAGTTAGACATAGATACTTTAAAATTAATGATTGGCCCTTTGGCCTAGCGGGCAAGATAGTTAGGAAGTTTGCTATACAGGCGTTGTCAGCAAGGGTTGTGGGTTCAAAACCTAGTCATGGCGCATTTTTAAATATATATATATATATATATATATATATATATATATTTATATATATATATATATATATATATATTTATTTAACCCCTAAACCCTAACCCATGTATATATGGTTTAAAATGGACCCAGTAGTTATGGCCCATGATGGGGATGTAGCCCTTGTGATAGTCAACAGTTATGTGAAGTTTGATGACAGAAGGTTTAATAGTTTAGAAGTTATGACCATGGTTTAAGTTTTTCACTGTATTTTTAAGAAAGAGAGATAAATTTGGTCAAATGGACCAAAGATGGAAATGTATCCCTTGTGATGTCACTGTCAATATTGTAATTTCATTATTATACACCTTAAAACGAAGATTTGGAGGGTAAATAGAACTCATCCTCTTGATTGGTCCGCCCGTCTGTTGGTCGGTCCCTCTACAGGCCACATTTCTCTTTTGATTTTAATTAAAATTGGTCAGCATGTTCAACTTGATGAGTTCTAGGCTGAGTTCAGTCACAGTAACTTAAATTCAAAAAATAATTGAAAGACTTTTACAGGCCACATTTCTCATGTGATCTTTCAAAAAAATGGTCAGCATGTTTACCATTATTATTTCTAGGCCAAGTTCAGTGCGCTTCTAATGCATCCGCTTGTTAGGTTTTATATAGTTAATACACTTATTTGTATTAACACCGTCCCGACTGGTTTATATACAATACATATTGAACCATACTTCGACATACATGC
>CM037783.1:26720713-26742157 GCA_021229015.1 Solen grandis | reverse complement strand
CAAACCTATATCCCCTCCGGGTGAACACCGGTGGGGGACTAACTGTCCCCCATTCTGCAATGAAGTTGTATGTCCAACGCCCCGCAACTTCAGACCTGGTCAGAAAAATTAACAATGATATTGTTTTTCAAGGCACCCTTTTACAAATAGTTCTCCTCTTAGTCTTAAGGGATTGTACTTTTGCTGAAGACAACCTAGTCTAGCAACTCTACACCCTCTTCACCACCCCTTTCAGCATCTTGAACAGAACCAGAAGGACCCACCACATTTTGAAAATCCTTTTTTTCCATGGGTTTTGCAATCTAATTATGTGTGAAGGAAGAGGAAAACCCTCCATAGGGATGATTTGAAAAGTAGGTCATTCTCCCAACCAAACTAAACCCAAAACACCCTAGAATAGAAAACCCAAAACAAAAGTCCTCAAATTATTTTATTTTAAAATACAAAATTAATACTAAAAATAAAAAAAGGGGGCCATCACAAAATACCATGGGTTCCCCAAAGGGGCATTTGTACTAAAATTTTTTGAAATAGGCCAATGTTTTAAAGGAGATGTTTTTTAAAGTTTTCGTAATTCAATTCTTTCCATTGCAATTGCAAGGTCAATTTATTTTAGAATTTTTGTGAAGGTTCACCCAAAGTACCCTGTCATGTATAACAAATTCGTCCAGCAGTTTCGGAGGAGATGTCGTATAAACAAATTTTTGATACACACAACTGATGACAGACGCGGGGTGTCACAAAAGCCACCTTGAGCATGTTGTGCTAGGTGCCCAACAAAAAACTGAAAACAATATAATGATAGTTCCCCCAGTTTGATTCTTCTGGACCTCTCCGTAATCGAAAAGAAAACCAAAATTTAGAAAAGCATTTTCTAAACATTTTTTATCTATCAAACCTTTTAAACTCCAGGAATTTAAGCAAAAATTTTAAACTTAAGGTGTCAGAAATATCAGTTTTAAAAAATTTCAAATTCATATAAGAAATGCAGTTTGAAAAGGGGCTTTCGGGTTTTGGCCCTACATTCTAAGAAAATATTATTTTCCCCACCTTTTCATCTTGCATGCACTAAATCAACACTGATGCGTTTAGCAAAAAAAACCACTGTCATGTTATTTAACAATGTTGAAGAAATATTTAAAATTTAGTGCCCTTTTAAAAAGAAAAAGTATGTTTCCAAATGCCCAAAAAAGTCAATAACTGTGTAAAAGGAAGTAGGATTGGACAAAAATCCCACAATACATGAAAATTGTAAATATTTGGATTAAGCATCAACCTAAAAGTTATGTAATAATTAGAAACTATTTCTACATTAAATAAAGATAAATAAATAAAAGGGTAACATAATAAGGTTGAAAACAAAAAAAGAAAAATATTTAGTAATTTTTATCCCCCTTAAAGTAATAAATGAAAATTTTTTTTTTTTTAAGTCAAGACTTAGCTGCTGTTATAAGCAATCTATTTATCAAGATTTAATTCTTCTTATATAGATTGGTCTAAAATAAAGTCAGAAATTAATTTTTAAAAATAATCATTTGTAAATACAATTACCAGAAATCATTTTTTTAAAAATAAGGGTAAATGAAAGGAAAAAGATTACTAAAATTATTTTCAAAGAAAAAAAAAAAAACAAGAAAAAGAGGCCTGAGGGCCCCTGAATCGCTCACCTGAGAAATATTGCCATACTGCCTTTATAACCAGTCATACTAATACAAAATCCATGCAAAAGCAGAAAAATAATCGTAATTTCCACAAAAAAACTGAACCTGGGGTACAAATTTTTTGGATAGCTAAAAATCAAATGCACTTAGGGTGGGGCCAAATTTTTACCTAAGAGCCGATTTGAAAAATTGGTTCTGGTCAAAGGCTACTACCAAATATCTTTAAATCCAGGCCCTTTTGGTTTAAACAAAATATGTTTAAAGAAAATTTCCCTTATAAGTCTTTATCGTTTAAAAACTCCCCTATATAAGTCTTGTAAAATAAAATGACCCCTGGCGAAGGGTCAAATTTGACACAAAGCCTTATTTTAACAAACTTGGTAGATATCTATAAGGCCATGTAACACATCAATATCTAAACCCAGGGCCCTTTTGGGTTTTTGACAAAAAGATTTTTTTTAGTTTTTCCCATATAAACCTATTAAAATTAAATGACCCCTTTTTGGGGGGCCTTTTTGACCCCAGGGCCAAGATTTGAAAAACCTTTTTAAATTTTGATTTTTCAATTTAAAATAAATAAGGAAATAGCCCTATGGGTCTCATTTTTCATGGGGTAACTTTTATTTTAGCAATTAAATTAAAATTTTGTCCTTGCCTGGCACTAGAACCGTGAATTACAAAATTTTGCCTTTATTATCAAAAAATACAGTACAATTTTTTTTCTCTGGTATTAATTAAAACTTGGGAAGGAAAGGATTCGACTCCTTGATTCGAACGGCATAACTTTTTTACATGCATGCTACTTTATTTCTATGCCGTTCGATCAATTTGTACCCAATTAACACTACTAAACAAACATTACAAAAAAGGGAACCCCAAAAAGGTAAAATAACAATTTGTACATTTTTCATGCTGCTCCACTATCCATCCGGTTTTTAGGGGGCGTAGTATTGTTGTAGTTTTAGATTTTTAATAAAGGGGTCTGATTTAACGACGGACATTTACATCGACAGTTTTTTTGGGGAAAAGCATGCGTGATGTTTTTTTCCCTCCAATCAAAATCACAAAAAAATTTTTTACTGTTAAGTTAATCAAAACCAGCCCATGTTTCTGTGAAAAAGACGGACAAAATCTATTTTTAAAAATTAAGAAGGGCCATAACCATTTAAAAATCAAACAAACTGCGTGTTACATATTACAATTAGGCAGTACTTACCATTCTTGAAAGTTTTGTCAAAAAACCCCTTAAGGTAGTGAAAATAGTGCTGACAAATCTCGTCTACAGACCGACTGCGTAAATGACTTAATTAGCCCACATCTATTTCAATTGGGGGTAAAATGAGTGGACTGGGCCCCTGACCAAAACCCAAAGGGATGTAAACCTTGACCTTCAACGTAACTTGGTGCCGGTTTTGAGACACATTGTTTTGTCTTAAGGAAACCCTTGTGCTAATTATTTCAAAACAGACTATACACAGCAAAGATCCCCCAGCAGGTGCTGACACAAATTTTAAACTAAACTTTCTGCTGTGACTTGCCCTTAAAGCTAGCAACTTGGTTCTTGTTTGTGTTACATCATATCCTAGGATTCATTCGTGCAAAACACAACCATTCACAACAAAGTTACAACTGGGACATGACTTAAGGCCATCTGAGTACTGTGACCTTAACCTTCAAGCTAGCAACCTGGTTCTTGTTTGCAACACATCGTCTTGTCCTAAGGATCACTTGTGTAAGTTATTTCAAAACACCACCATTCACAATAAAGTTAGAGCTGGTGCAAGATTTTAAAGTCAACTGGATGCTGTGACCTTGACCTTCAAGCTAGTAACCTGGTTCTTGTTCATGACACATCGTCTTGTCCTAATGATCATTTGTGCCAAGGTATTTTAAAAAGCAACCATACATAAAAAAGTTACAGCTGGGACAGAAATTCTTGCACACACTAACACACACACTCCCAAACATGGACAGGTGTAACACTTTACCCCTGCCATGAAATGGCGATGGGTAAAAAAAAACTATCAAGATATATTCTCAAAATGCATAGAAGAAAGGAGGTAAAAAAAAAAAGACAGAAAAAGAAATGAAAATGTAAATTACTTACAGGGTTGACTACTTGAGTGAGTAACTTCAGGAATGTGCTTTTTCAACTCCTTGGGTCCAACTATGGCGACTGTCAGAAAGTAAAAACAACAGTTAATCATGTCATCCTCACTTTTATCATCAACAGTTAATCAGTGTCATCCTCACTTTTATCATCAACAGTTAATCAGTGTCATCCTCACTTCTATCAACAACAGTTAATCAGTGTCATCCTCACTTTTATCAACAACAGTTAATCAGTGTCATCCTCACTTCTATCAACAACAGTTAATCAGTGTCATCCTCACTTTTATCAACAACAGTTAATCAGTGTCATCCTCACTTCTATAAAACAGTTAATCAGTGTCATCCTCACTTGTATCAACAACAGTTAATCAGTGTCATCCTCACTTCTATCAGCAAACAGTTAATCAGTGTCATCCTCATTTATCACAACAGTTAATCAGTGTCATCCCTTTTATCAACAACAGTTAATCAGTGTCATCCTCACTTCTATCAACAACAGTAATCAGTGTCATCCTCACTTTTATCAACAACAGTTAATCAGTGCATCCTTACTTTATCAACAACAGTTAATCAGTGTCATCCTCACTTCTATCAACAACAGCTAATCAGTGTCATCCTCACTTCTATCAACAACAGTTAATCAGTGTCATCCTCACTTTTATCATCAACAGTTAATCAGTGTCATCCTCACTTCTATCAACAACAGTTAATCAGTGTCATCCTCACTTCTATCAACAACAGCTTATCAGTGTCATCCTCACTTCTATCAACAACAGCTAATCAGTGTCATCCTCACTTCTATCAACAACAGTTAATCAGTGTCATCCTCACTTTTATCATCAACAGTTAATCAGTGTCATCCTCACTTCTATCAACAACAGTTAATCAGTGTCATCCTCACTTCTATCAACAACATTTAATCAGTGTCATCCTCACTTTATCATTGGTAGAAAATGCCTTTAGTTGTGGAAAGTTGAAATGACAACAAGCTTAAGAAATATGTTTTGTATTCATGAAATTTTAACAAGGTATCCTAAATGAATTACAGTTTCTTATAATACATACACAATGTTTATGGGTTTTTTTATTATCATACACCTCTCTTAGATGCAAATTGAGGCCTGTTTCAGACCAAATGATAAAAATATTTGCACAATCATGGTCTGTTTAACTGAAAGACAGTAAAAAAAACAGGTAGATATTCACTCATACATTTATAACAAAGAATATAAATAACAAGACCTGATGGTATAAATTTTCTATGAGAAAAACTTAAAAAAAAAAGTCAAAGTCAAAAAGGGCCATAATTGGGTCCAAAAACCCAAAAAAACCCCGGGTTTCAAATTTAAAAACAATACTAAGTGCTGACTTATCAACAAGTTTGAACTCTAAAATAAAGTATGAGGGACTTAACAAAAAAAATTAAACTATGTACAAGTTGTCAAAATAAAAACCCTCAAAAACCAACAATATAAATCGCATTATATTAATTTAAAAAGGTCCCAGTGCTGCCACAAATCCCCCGCCCACAAAATATAAAGACCAATTTAGCTGAAAGAGCAGTTTTTTCGCGAATAACTTTTTTCAAAGTGAGGCAATCACAAAAGATATGAAAAGAAGGGGCCTGAGATTGTGGTAAATCATAGAATTACTGCTGGGTCTCAAAAAGGCCTAACCAAAAATGGTAATTTCATGGAAAAAATCCAAAACCCCTTGGAACTATTAAAACTACTAATACAAATGGAAATTTTTGTAAAAAAAATTTAAAAAATCACAAAATACCTTATAATTCAGAATGGAAAACCCTTTTAAAATGGAAAAAAACGAAAACAGAGTATTGGTTTGGGATATTTGGGCTTAATGCCCCAATTTTCAAAATATTTCAATAAAAGAAAATAGGATCCCAATAAACAGAGTAAAACCCAAAAAAGGCTTCCACTTAAAGTAGGTCAAATGCATATCAATATGAACCTTTTTTCTTTCTCCGCCAATCCTGCAAAAATCACTGTTGAAAATCCCTGCTTTATGCACTTTTACCTTTTTAGAAATTGATTTGGTTTTAAGAGACCATTTTTAAAAGGCATAATTTTGCAAATGTTGAAAACATCAAAACCCCTTTTTTGTGCATATTACCCGTTAGTAATGACATTCCCCAATTTTAAAAAGATTGGGTCAGAAACATAAAAGGAATGGCGTTCACAATGCTGAAATACAATCAGCAAAGAACTAAGTTTCATGGGACCAAATTTGAAAAAATTTAATGAATGGGAAAATCCCCCTTTTCATGCACTCTCCCCATTAAAGTAATCCCGACAATTTTTAAAAGTTTGTTCAGAAATGTAAGGGGAGTTGCGTTCAAAGGCTGCAATACAATCACTACAGAACTAATTTCAAGGGCCAAATTTTGTAAAAACAATGAACGGGAAAAATGCCATTCAGCACATCTCCCCATTAAAGTAATCCCACTATAATTTTTAAAAAGATTTGTTCAAAATTTAAGGGGAGTTGTGTTACAAGGCTGCAATATCAATCAACGAGACTAAGTTTCAGGGACACAAATCTTGTAAAAATAAATGAACCGGAAAATCGCCATTTCATGCACATTTACCAATTAAGAATGACACTGACCAAGTTTTGAAAAGATTCGTTCAAAAATGGGGAGGAATTGCTTTCACAAGGCTGCAATATCAATCAGCTACAAAACCCAATTTCAAGGGCACAAATCTTGTAAAAATCAATGGACCGGAAAATTTTCCCACTTCATGACATCTCCCCATTATATTACAACGTCCAAGTTTTGAAAAGATTCATTCAAATTCAGAAACAAGGAGGAGTTGTGTTCACAAAAAAGGGACGTAGAGACACGGACGAACAGGGGAGAAGATACGCCAAATAGACCGCCTAAAAGGGCTTTAAAAAAACTTATGTCTCTTTTTTTGAAACCACTAAAAAATAAAGAAGTTTCAAATAAATTTCCCCATGCATGTTACTGAGATATAAGCATGATTTTCCTTACATGCAAGGCTTTTCCAATATTTCTAAGTTAAAAAGGGCATAATTTTTTATTAAATTCAGTCGAGTTATCCACTTGGTTGTCTGATGCCCCCAAACATATTAATAAACTTTCAAGTCAATACCCTGAATGGTTTTTGAGGGATATTAACCGGAAGTAGCTTGCATGCCCAAAAATTTAACCAATTAATTAAAAGGGCCATGATTGCTCACCTGACTACGAAAAAAAAAATGCCTAACCTATGACAAATTTTCCAAGTATTTTTAAAACAAAATTTCTTTCAAGTTTGACAAATATTTGACTAAAAAAGTGCCCCCCTTTTTTGTAAACAAATTTTACTAAAATTTGATATTATTTTTTTTTTGACCCTATCCAACCATGTTGTACATGACTGAGATATAATAAGAAAACTTCTGATCGTTTTTTATAAATTTTTTAGCAGTGGAAAAGTACTATATGAGAGAAAATCCTTTAATTGTTGTGCTATTCAATTAAATGGAAAATTTTAAATAGTGAAAACGTAGTTTGATCAATGTTTGCTTTTTTAACTTTAATTAAAAAATTAAAATTACCTATTTGCAAAATCGTCCCCAAATTTGTTTCGGTTAATTATTTTTTCCTGGGACATTTTTTAGTGATTTACTCAAAAGCCCCCTTTTTCTTTTTTTTTTAATAAATTCGTGAAAAAAAGTAATTGAATTTTTGAATATAGTTTTTTTATTTTTTCCCCTTTTTCTCGTATGGAGATAATAAAAATTAGGTAGGTGGAGACTGAAAACCCAAACGGAGCTTTTTTTCCGATGCCGCGTTATCCAAATACGTATATGATGTGTACAAGATGATGGGTATTGCTTTGAGAACACGGAGCTCTAATACTAGTTCCACGGAAATGTTTAAGTATATCGGGCTATACCTCGGAAGATTTTTCGAAGGCTTTTTTTTTTTTTTTGCGAAATTAGCATGGGTTCACCCGAACTTAATTGTATCCAACAACTGTCTTTTTCATATAAAAAAAAAACAACGATAAAACGGGCCCACATTTTGTGATATGCTTCACTGCTGTGTCTTAATATTTAATATGAAAAACCCGGAATTATTGCAAGCAATTACAATAAAAAAATAAATAAAAATAATGGAACGGAATTTTTGTAATAAAATAACTTGTATTTATTCCGTGATAACACGAGTTCCTAATGTAATAGAAAAGAAAATGATCTTTTCCATATTACTACAGTTCGCTAAGACTCATTTCCCTATCTTACAGTTTGCTAGAGTATAATATTAGAACATTTTTTTTGGGCATTTCCCTATTCTTTTTTTTAAAAATTAAGTAAAAAAAGGTGTTTCGCAATCCCGGAGGCGTGCCTTTAAGTTCTTATCAGCGGGGCACAGCTGGTTTTATTTTTGACCGGTATGTCCCCTTATGTCCGCCGCTGCCGGTATACCACCCCAGAGGAAAAGACTTTTGACATGTACACAGAGGAATGTTTTTTCCCGGTCTAAAAGATTAAAATTTTTAGCAAAAAATTTTGAAATTTTTTTAAAAACACCCCAAATTTTTCATAGAATAAAATAATAAAAAAGTTTTTCCCAAATCTAGGTATGGGCAAGAATATTTTTGGAGAGAAAAAAACAAAAATGTACACGATGATGATAATGATGATACAGTATAAAAAATACATTTGAAAGGGGTGTGGGGCCACATGTGTGTGACTTTGGACTTTTTTTATCACAAATGAGCGATCATGGGTTTCTTTAAAAATTTTTGATGTTAAAAACGGTGAGTAAAAACAAGATTTTAAATAGATTTTTTTTAAAATTTTTCTTCCGATAAAACCCTTTGTGTTAAAAATCAAAATCTCTGCAATTAAAATGTGTCTCGAAACCACTTACACAAAAACCATTAATGCCATTAGCTCAAATTAGGATGAGAGAGAGAGAGAGAGAGAGGAGAGGGGGGGAGAGATGAAGATATTTATGCAAAAGACCAGGAAATTAGTGCGGGTGTACTATAACAAATAAATGTTATATCATAAAATTTAAAAAATAAAATATTTACTTTTAAAAAAATTTTACAAATAAACTTGGTAAAAAAAATGGATACCATTCAAAATATTAAAACCCCAACACATGTTGATTTTTTCCATTAATAAGAGCAATTAGTTAATATTTTTTACATGTAGTAATGCTGTGTAGAAAAATCTGGAACATGTTGGAAAGGTGTGAAATAACTTTATACGTGGAAAATGGGTGTAGTAAAAGTTGATATAACCAATTTGGCAACTATTTTATTCTTGTACTCGATTAACGAAACAAATCTTTTAAATTTAAACGCATGGGGGGGCGTTACTTTCTCACGAATCCGGTTAAGGGGGCCTTTTCATCAGGCATCTTTTTCGACAAAGATAGCTTTTCGACCATTTTAAATGAAAATGTTTTCATTATTTAAATTCCAAGGTCAATTTCCAATAAAAACTGTGCAAAGGGCTTACTAATACCCCCCGCAAGTGTTTTTGTAAAACATGGCTTTGGGCATGAAATCAGAATTTTTGTTGAAAACACTCCATCTTAATAGTATTAGGGGAAAATATGTCCCAACTAATGGAAATTAGTATCCTTTGTAACCATCCCCTATGGTTACCTATGTCTATGGTAAATATCATTAAGATTCACTAAAATCTATCAATGGGAAAAATTTGTAAAACAAATCCATAAAAAGGGACATATCTTTAAAACAGGGGGAGGGGGGGGGGGGGGGGGGGGGGTAACCAATTTTATATAAAAAAAAGCGCTATACAATGTCAAAGGTTTAAATGCAGCAGTTTCATTGAAACCTCCAGTAGTTTGGGGAGGGTAGTCTGCAGAAAATTGTAAAGCAAAAATCATCAAAGGGATAAAATAAAAAAGGGGGGGGTAATCCAATGGGGGAGTAGTCTGCAAAAAAATTGTAAAAAAAAATCTAAAAAGGGGAAAAAATAAAATAAAGGGGGTAACAAGTTATTAACTAACACATGTTCTAAATGTCTAAGGATGAAGGCAGCGTTTCTCAAAACCCTTCCAGTAGTTTAGGGGAAGTAGTCCGCGAAGTTTGAAATGAAAAAATCAAAAAGGGGCAAAACTTGGAAAATGGGGAGGTAAAAAGTTTTAAATAGAAAAACGGCTTATAAATTTTAAAGGATCAC
Organism: Solen grandis; assembly: GCA_021229015.1. Classification (NCBI taxonomy): domain Eukaryota; kingdom Metazoa; phylum Mollusca; class Bivalvia; order Adapedonta; family Solenidae; genus Solen; species Solen grandis. Next base: position 26,732,189 of record CM037783.1, on the reverse strand, counting down.
TGCAGAATTTTCTCAAAACCCTTTCCCAGTTTTTTTAAAAGGGATAGTCCGCAGAAGTTTGAAATGAAAAAATCATAAAGGGGGATAATTTGGTAAATGGGGAGGTAATCAATGCTATTAGATGCAAAGGATCATCCCGTAATTTTCATAAAAACCCTTTCCAGTATTTTAGAAGGAGTACCCCAAAAAAAGTTTGAAATGCAAAAATCATAAAAGGGGCAAAAACTTGGTAAATAGGGGGGGTAACTCAATGCTATATAGATCGCGCTGCTAAATGTTAAGGATCTTTGACAGCAGTATTTTAAAACCCTTCCAGTAGTTTAGGCGGAGTAGTCCGCAAAAGTTTGTAATGCAAAATATCAAAGGGGCATAACTTGGTGAATAGGGGAGGTAACCAATGCTATATAGATAAGCGCTGTACAATGAAAAAGGATCATGACAGAAAGTATCTTTAAAATCCTTCCAGTAGTTTAGGCGGAGTAGTCGCAGAGTTTGAAATGCAAAAACATCAAAGGGGAAAAATTTTGGTAAATAGGGGAGGAAACCCAAATGTTTATAGATAACGCGCTTTTACAGTCTAAGGATCATTCCAGCAAGTTTCTAAAAACCCTTTCCGTGTTTAGAAGGGAGTGTCGCGAAGTTTGTAATGCAAAAATCATAAAAGGGGGCAAAACTTGGTAAATAGGGGAGGTAACTCAATGCTATATAGAAAACGCGCGTACAATTTTAAAGGATCATGGACGCAAGTATCATTAAAATCTTCCAGTAGTTTAGGCGGAGTAGTCCGCAGAAGTTTGTAATGCAAAAATCATCAAAGGGGCATAATTGGAAAATGGGGGAGGTAAATGCTATATAGTAACGGCAAATACAATGTCAAGGGATCTTTGCGCAAGTTTATAAATCCTTCCAGAAGTTTAGGGGGAGAAGTCCGCAAAATTTTTGTGTCTACGACGGACGGAGGGGACGATGGACGGACGGGGAAAACCTGATTCCAGTATCCCCCCCCCTAACTTCGTTGGGGGGGGTAAAATTAAAAATTTTCGGGCTTGGGGCTTTTTAAAACAATAGCGGATTTTCCGGTTTGGTTAAGTTATAAAAACATATTTATTTTAAAAATCTATCCCCTTGACAGTTACCTATTGAATAAAACGAATTTTAAATCAGAAAATAGATACGGTGTTTTCCCAACTCATTCGCGTTTTTTTGATATTTGTACACCCAAAAAAATATATACATTTATTTTGAGGGGTTAAAATGCAAAGTTTGAAAAATGCCCGAAGTATTTTTTTTAATTAGCCCCAAATGACAGCGTACTAATATTAGATGATTAGGTATTTTTTTTTGGGTTTTTTAATGTGTTTAAATATAAAACACATAATAAAAAAGCATAATTAATCATTTTTTAGGGAGCCCTCATTGGGAAAAAAAATTTTTTCATTACACGTGCTTAGGTTTTTATTGACGGAGAAACAGAGCCCGTAACATTTCTAGGGGAAACCCGCAATTTAGTTTGCCCCCTTTTCCGTTTCCGGTTTTGTTTTTTTCCCGCTGTTTTTTTCAGATAAAAACAGGCTTGTGTAAATTTTTTAAAGCTTGGTTGATTTTTTCATATTTTTGAACTTATTTAAAATTGTTTTTTACGTTGTAAAAAATGCCATTTATCCCGTGCTTATCAGTTCGTATATACTCGTATATCGCAGATCGTAATCGTATGGTATCAGAAAAAGAAGCATGCATCGTAACGAATCGTAAAGAAAAATAGCCCTGTATGCCACGCATATCGCAGACTTTTATCGCATATCGCCCGTTTTTCTATCGTTTTCCCAATCGTATTTTTGAAACTGATACGTTAGCCCCCATGTGACAGATGCGCCATCCCTAATAAAACCCAAAGTTCCCTTTCGGGCAAAAAAAACACTAACCACGTTGTGGGGCCCTAACTTTTCAAAAGATAAACTTCATTAAGCAATTAGAAGAGATAAGTAATGGTGTTGCACAACAAAGTCTCTGACCAGTGGGTGAAATTTTTTTTTAAGTTACCTCAGAACCCAAAATTTTGGTTCGAGAAAAAAAAAAAAAGTTACAGGGAAAACTCCATACTGTCTCATTCATATAAAAAGTTTTAATATTATCTTAAAACGGTTTTTAAGTTATCGCTGGACCCCAGTTTTCCGCACCAATGGACAAGACGATAAAGGGCAAACCTTAGTTCCTAGGTGAAAAAATGGTAGGGACTAAAAAAATGTATTTAAGATAGAAGCCCAAAAAAAAAAATGAGAGAAATCAAGTCAGCTGGTTTAAAAAATTTTTTCAGAGAGGGGACGAAATGCAGGAACAGAAATAACTGGTGTGTATTTCCAAATAAGTACAAAAAAACAAAAACCCCATTAAACTCCCCAACTGTCTCGCCTCTTTTTAAAAATCTGCAAAAATTAGACAAAATAAAGAATGACAGACACGGGCAGAATTGGTTAGTTGTAGAACTAAAAAAACGTCAAATGTATTTTATAATAACTCTAGCATTAAACCTCATTAATTTGTGGGACACAATTTGCACCCAGATCACAAATTTAGTCACCATAATTGGGTGATTTCAAATCTGGCCTATCGTGTGAATGAGGCCCGTCCCCGGGAATTCCCAGGTAAAAAGGGTATCATTGGTCACTGTTCCTCAATGTGGCGATTCTTAAATATGGCGATGACTCGAGCTACAAGCCGGGCCCCTTGTTTTAGCCCTTCTTATTCTATATAAATTTATGGGGGATTTTTAGTATTTTGGTTCCCGAGTCCTTTCTGGTCCTAGATGTATATCCTATAAAATCCTAGCAATTCCTGAAATCAATGTAAAAACCTCCCTATAACCCCTTTGAAACCATACTTGGCCCTCGACCCCCTGCCCCCTTTAATAACATCTTGGTTGAGAGGGTTTTTGTATTCGTAAAAACCCCCAGGAGTACATGATGAATGTTTATAAAACATGTCATTTAAATGTTTTTTTTGTCCCTACTGGTTTGTAACAAACATGACAGATTGCATTTCAATTATTTGTCTTAAAGGAGTTGATTTTGTTTGTGTTGTTTTTTTCTCTGTAATCTTAATTTGGAAAACCCCAGGGATAATTTTTGTTTTAAATTAAAGATGAAAAAAAATATGCAACACCACCTATAACAAATAAAAAAAAAGGTTCTAATAAAAATTATTCCTGACTTAATTCTCACTATAAAAAGCTATGATTGTGTTTTTTTTTATAAGGTTAAAACATATTTATGTTTAAAAGGTAATAAAAGGCAAAAAACAGAAAAAAAATAATTAAAAACAAGAGGGCCCAAGATGGCCCTAAATCGTACCTAAAAAATTTTTCTTTCATTCCCTTTTAAACATAGATACTGAGAAAAAACCTACAGAAAAACAGTTTATAATTTTTAATTCCCGAAAAAAGTTTACATGCCCAAAAAAGGGGCCATGAGGCCCTGGATCGCCCCCTGAGTACATTTTACAAAATGATTACAAGGTTTTTAAACAGACAAGAATTTGATATAACTCAATTTTTAAACTTTTGCCCTGACAATATACCACCAAAAAATAAGCATGGGCCTTATGGTTTGGGGGTCTTTTTCTCCAAAGGGCCCCCCTTTAAAAGCTTGATAAGAACCTTTGAGATTACATACCCAAAAATTAATCTCTAGGCCTTATGGATTCTAAGAAGATTTTTAAAATTTTTCCCATATAAAATTTTGTTTTAAAAAAAGTGACCCCGGTGCGGGGTCTTTATCACTGGGCTATGATTTTTAAAAAATCTTGGTAAAGAACCATAGTGATGTACATACAAATATCTAAGCTCTAGGCCCCAATGGATTCTAGAAGAAGATTTTTAAAATTTTTTATATAATTAGTAAAAACAAGTGACCCCTGGTGCGGGGTATTTATCACCATAGGGTTGATTTGTACAATTTGGGGATGAACATAAGATGATGCTTCTACCAAAAATCTAATCTCTAGGCCCTTTTGGATTCATAGAAGAAGATTTTTTTAAAAATTTTCTATAAAACTCTATGTTTAAAAAGTGACCCTGGTGGGGGGGCATTTTTCACCCTAGGGGTATGATTTGAACAATCTTTGGGAATGAAACCTTGATGATGCTACTACCCAAAAAATCTAAGTTAGGCCTAATGGATTTAGAAGAAAGATTTTTTTTAAAAATTTTTATATAAATCTATGTAAAAAAAAGTGACCCCCGGGGCGGGGTATTATCACCGTAGGGCTTGTTTTGAAATTTGGTAATGGCCCATAAGTGTGTACTCCCAATATTAAGCTTAGGGGCCTTGCAGTTTTGCAGAAGAAGTTTTCAAAAATTTGATTTTTAAAATCTATTTTTTTGCTCCCTTTACTATTTTTTACCCAACGAAAAAATTTGTAAACTTTGTAGGGGCTTTATAAGGATGATTCCTGTGAAATTTGGCAAAATCCCTTAGCGGTTATGAGGGGGTGTTGTTTTTTAAAGCAAAAATTTTTGACGACGGACGGCGCAGGACGGACGCACGGACGACGGACGACGGACAAAAGGGGTCCAAAAGCCCCCATGAGCCGTTGTGCTCGGTGAGCTAAAAACCCTGTAACCCTAGCAGGGACCCAAATTTTTCCCCAGGATCATGATTTGAAAACTTATTTAAAGGGCCCCAAACCGGTTACATACCAAAAACAGTCAAACTTGTAATAGCGGTCAGGGTATTTAAACGGGGGCACCATGACGTAAGCGGTCATGTTGGTCCTTTCCCGGGGAAAAATTTTTTTAAATTTTGTGTAATAAGCGGACTTGTCTTTGCGGGAAGCGGGCACCTTAAAAGGGGAAAAACCATACTTTTAAAGGAGTTAATTAGCGGTCAACCAGCTGGGGTGGGTCCCGCACCGAACGCGTGCCATTATTTTCCCTGCTCCCCACCCCCAGGGATTATTGCCACTTCGTTGGCAAAATTACGTGTTTTCCAACGTCCGCTGTTTGCGAAGGGGTAGCTTAACCCAATCCCATAATGAGTGTTTTAATTATGTTTTTTTTTCTTGCATGTTGAGTTTGATGAAATCCACCTGTTTTTGAACGTTTGCACTCGATTTTTTCGTTCCATTTGCTCGGTTGACTAGATGATCGCGATCGGTGTTAAGTTGGAATTTGAATGCGTAAAAATTGTTGCATTTTTATCTTTTGGAGTTATTTTAAAGGGGTTTTTATTAAATTTTTTGATCAAAGAACATCAACTTTTTGCTGTAAAAAACAGAAAACGTTGATATAAAAAGGAATATTGAACATAACGGTAATTTGTCCGCGTATGCCAAACATAAAAAAACGAAATTTTTGACGCTAGAAAAAAAAGAATGAAGTTCTGAAAAATTTCCCCAAGTGGGGGAAAAACTGGAATAATCGCAGTGAAATTTTAAAAATGGCTTGATCCCGATCCAGAATTCTCAAAAGGGAAAAGGAAATTACTTGAAGGTTTGAGAGAGCGAAAATTCAGAGCTAAAAAAAATCATGGCGAATAACACACAACGTTTAATTTTAAAGATATCTGTTACCCCCTGGTTTCTTAACGCAATCAAAACAAGTTCCTGTGTCTGGCCAACTTAGAGTTATTTAAATTTTTAAAATAAATGTTTTTTTTTGATATATTTAATGTGCTTATCGTTGAAAATTTTACTTTGTTATGGGTATAAGACTCAGAAAGAGAGAGGATAAAAAAATTTAAAGGGGGAGGAAAGGAAGAAATTTTTTGTAAGGTATACATATAAAAAGGGAAAAATCAAATACATACAAGCAAGCATAATACATTCATGTCTATCAAAAATGGCCCTACTATATTTTGTCTTAAAAGCCAACTTTGTTTAAGAGCCCAAATTTTGGCCGCCCTTTGGGGGCTGTTAATACAAGTTTTACTGATCTAAACCCTTATCTTTAAGTAAGTCTAGTTTTAAAAACAAGTGAACCGGGGGGGGGGCCAATTTTGAATCCAGGGTCTGATTTGAGAAAAATTGGGAGATGTCCCTAAGGGAATTTACAACCAAATCAAACTCCGGCCTTTTGGTTTTAGAAAAGGGTTTTTTCTAGATTTTCTTTTACGTAGTGTTTAGGGGGGTAACGATTTTTTACCCGGGATTTGCAAATGCCCGAAAGCGTTTTCGTATGCGTTTTGGGAAAAAGCGTACCCGGTTTTTTTTTTTTTTTTTTGTATCGCCCCAAAACTGCAAACCTACTTCATTTTAGATAAAAAATTTTTAAAGTTAACGGAAAATAAACACCACTAAGTCGGGGGCTTTGTTGTTTACCAAAAACTCCTTCGCAGTGGTTGGCTCGATGATGTTAGAGGCCCTGTGTTGGTTTAATTCCCGGGTTCCCATTGCAAAGTCAGGTAGAACTTTTATGATAAAATCCTTGCTCACCGCTTTTTAACATTTATGCAGTAAAAGGAGTTAGTCCTAAAAATGGACAAAGACAGTTTCAAAAAGCCCTTTTTGCCTTTGTTATTTTTTCTTGTTTTTAAATTAAAATTGACTATGTTTAATAACAGAGGATTGTTTTAAAAGTTGCCTACGTATGAAGTATTAAAATTTTTTTATAATCTTCTACTAGCTGGTCTAGCCTTTTTCCCCTTGTATTAACAAAACGGCAATATATTGCAAAACTATTGCAAACAGTGTTGGCATTCCAACATGCAATACGGCCTTTAAAAATCCCCTTTGGGGGACATGTCTATACAAAGTCGGTTCTTGAACAAGTACGGACCATTCCCTATCCCAAATTACAATTGAAAGGAGAACACAGGGCTCTTTTAAAAGGAAAATCTGGGGAAAAACAAAAATATGTTTTTTCCTGTAGGAATAAACAATGTGTTCATGTAAAGTTTTTTTTAAAGCTGCTCACAAAAAAGTTTTTTATCATTTTCTATATAGACTTTATTCATTTTAACAGTACAAATGTGTTTTTTCTACCAAGACTTGAAAACAAGAGGGCCCAAGATGCATGGCCCAGTCATCATTGGGTAAATTTTGCCTTCAAAGTTCAGAAATTTAAAGGGTTTGGGGGAGTATTTAAAGGCAAAACTGTATTGTTATGTTTTCAAAGGGGCCTAAAAAGTAGTATATCTGTCCAAAATTTTAGAAAGTTCCACGGATATGTTGCCCCTTTTGCTTAATAATTGCAGATGCTAGACGTTTTAACAAAGTAAAAATTGGTTTTTTTTTTATAAGAATTCCCTAAAAGAATTTTTCCCTTTAAAAGCATAATAAGAGAGGAGTATCTCCCGACAAAATGTTTGCTGAAGACAGACCAGACAATCTGACAAAAAAAAATTGTCCCAAATTTTTTAAAACATAACGAAGATGCTAAAACGTAAAAAAAAATAAAAACTGATTTTTTTTTTTTTTTTTTTTAAAATTAAAAGGGGTGTTTTCTCCCGACCTTGTTGGCCAAAATGGGTCGTCACCTGAATTTAGGCGAGTTTTAAATTTTTTAGCCCTAAGTGCTGTAGCAATGACTGCCCTACTTTGAGGGTTTTCAGAAAAAAAAGTGTTGACCAACAAAGGCCTTACATTTGCTTTGGGTACCCTGGTTCTTTTTTACCTTTTTGGCTAAATATTTAGCTCTAGGACTTGCTGTTTGGAGAAGATTTTTTTTTTTTTCCCATTATCTATGTTAAATCAAGTGACCCCTGGGGCGGGGCCAAATTTTTACCAAGGGCTAGATTGAACAAAAATTGGAAGAGGTCCACTTGACAATGCACCCACTAAATATTAGCTTTTTGGCCTTTAGGTTTTGGGAGAATTTTTTTTTTAAAATTTACTTTTGAAAATTTTTAGCTATGTGACACAGTTGCAATGGACCGAACAATTTTAAACAATTTGGTGAGCTTTCGAAGGGGAAAATTAAAGGCAAGTTCCAAATTTGGCAAGGGTTTTCAAATTTTTTGTAAGAATTTTTGAAATGGATCTGAAAAAAAAGCCTTGGCCCAAAAGCTACAAAAGGGCCAAGATGGGCCCCTTAAACGCTCATCTGAGAAAAATTGCCCCTTTATTGAATTTTGTTTATGAGTCTACTGAAACATTAAAACATGCAAAGTACAGCAAAAATATCTGAATTCCCAAAAATTGTACCCGCCCTCCCAAAGTTTAAGGTTAATGGTTATAAGTTTTTAAGTGCTAGAAAGGGGGGGGTCCCCGAACTGGTTTGTCACTTGATGGGTACTTTATTTAAATAAAAACTCCAAACAAAATTTTTAGCTGAAAAAAAGAAAAGGGCAAAAACCCTAAATTATGCAAATGCCAGGGTGAGAAGAATGCTTTCTACAGTGGATTCGTTATCCCAAGTCGTTGGGGTCGACATTTTACTTTGAATAAAGATTTTTTGATAACCCCTATTGGTCAAATGTTAAAATTTATTAATTTCATGTTTTGAGATAAGTTTAAAAATTTGTATTTTAATTAAATTAATTTTGATTTTTATGAAATAGGTTTTTAACAATTGCTTTTATTGTTATATTTAGTACCTTACGTGTTGGCCCTTTTGTTTCCCGTTTTCTATATCAAATTTTGTGTTTCATTCCAAGTGAACAAAAAATATTGAAATGTAATTCACCAAGTTGGCCCAAACCCCTTTTCGCCTACACAGCATGGAAACCATTCTCCCAAAGGGGGATTCTATGATAAAATAACCCCCATTTTCCCCTCCTCCCGTAAGTTTGCTTTCCGCAAAAAAAAAATGAATACCCGTCCCCTTTATTCTTGAATTGCACTTCTTCCATTGTTTTACTGTAATCACTTAATGGGGGCTTTAATTGATTACCATTAAATTTATTCCAATTAATCATAATGCCATATTCCAGGGGGGAGATTAAATCTCCGGGATTTCGACTTGTCTCCGATCTCCCCCCGGGAGTTGAAAATCTCCGGTTGATTAAATCAAACTGGTTTCCCCTTTTAACTCTTATAATCCATTTTATTCCCAAATATGTAAGCGTAGGAAGATTCGTAAAAAAAAAATGTGTTAGTTAAACTGATCGGTGCTGTACAAGCCCCAAGCAATGTGTGATTCCTTTTCAATCAAAATTTCTAATTTTAGAAGGTAGCGATTGGAAATCTATCAGTTGAAAAAAATTATGTCAGGTAATTGCAGCTATCAAAGCAATTAAAAGCTAGAATGGAGTAAGGTTGGTGGTACACGTAATAAAGGGCGTAAATCTTTTAAAGGAAAAAAAAAAGGGCCCGGGAATAGCTAATCAAAATTTCTTACGGGAAGTGTAAAAAATAAAATTTTATAATTGATCAACTGTTTATAATCATTTAAATCTTTAAAAAAACTATCATATTGAATCAGGAAAGTACACCCCAGCTAAGATAAATTGCAAAAGAATTGCAATTTTTACACCCACATGATTATTAAACAAGGGAAATTTTGTCTGCTGGTAATTTACTATAATGAATGTCTGAGGAAAAAGTTGGGTAACCACTTCCCTATCACCATAGTAACGTAATATTTTTGTAAATAAATTTGGGCCCTTCGCAGAAATTTCCCCGTTCTTTTTGTCCTTTCAAACATTTCCCTGTTTTGATCTGTTTTTCTTTTTGTTTCCCTTTTTGTCAATCCCCTCCTTTGCTTTTGTTTCCCGGGGAATTTATATTTGATGACCCTCTCTTGCTACTCTTTAAACTTGAAAAGCTTTTTCGTTTGCCTTTTACCGTTTAAAAATTTGGGCAAAAAAATAGTTTTTTCACCATTTACACTTTCATTGGCGTATCGTATCAGTTGTAAAAAAATACCCTTTTTATTGTTCTTTTTTATAGATCGTTTTTTTTATACTCTTTCACTTTTTTTTCGAAACGATCGAATCGTATCCTTTTGCTTTCAATCGTATTACACATAATAAAAGGGGGATCTTTTTCGCATCGTTCGAAAAAAGCAATGGGTATATCGAAAATTTTTCGTATATGCAAAAAGTTTTTTGGTATCGAACCCATCTAAGATGGTATACTTTAAATGGGTATATGCATAACGTATTTTTTTATCGAATCACTCTAAGATTTTGGCAGTCTATGTTTGGGGAAAAACCCCCTTTATTTTTTTTATTTATTTATTTGAAAATAATTTTTTCTTCGTGTCCTAAATTCCCATTTTGCTATATGTATTTTTTTTTTTTTAAAATTATTTTATGTAGTATAATCTTATTTTTTGTTTGGATATAATAACTTCTTTTACCTTTTTTTTTTTGTACCGGGGGATTTTACATGCGTTGGGGGCCCACGTGACTTTCGCGCAGATGCCCTGCGTCGGTTTTTTAAACAAATTTTAAAGCCGTGGGGAAAAAATGTATTCGTAAGCATTAAATTGGTTTTGAAGTATACGCTGGGCTACATTCATTTCTATAAGTTTATTTGATCAAAATTTTCATGATTAGCATGTCTGAAAATTAACAATTTAAATCTGACCTAATTATGCATAATAAAAACTCCGATTTTCGTCCCAAGATGTTGCTTCCATTGAATAAATTATTTTCCAGTACCTTTTTCCTCTGCAGTGTTCGCTCACGTGCTCTTATTAAAAACATTGAAAGAGATTTATTGTAACTGACGCATATACCTACATTATAGTTCTAATGTGTTTTTTTTCTTTTTTATTTCCTACTTTATTTACTCCCCCCCCCCCCCCCCAACTTTCTCTCTCGCGAAATGAGCTAGAGTATCGCACCCTGACTCACCTGTATCCAACCCCTGTCTTTTCCGATGCTTTAGCAAAAAAAAAAAAAAAAGGATCCCTACAATAGAAGATTATTATCATACTGCCTTTGAGAATAGAGGCATACGGTTTTAGTCAAATAACCAATCTCTCCTTGTCCGTGGAAAACACAAATTCACTACATGATGAAAGTTAAATGTGAAAAAAATCTATAAATTCCATATTATTACATGTATAGTTCACTTAAAATATCTGATTTTTTTTTCTCATGTCTGTACATTTATGCATGAATGTGTATATTTAACCAACGTAATTGTATTTCACCAGACGCGTGTCATACCTTCTTGTCAGCGAGCAAGCATGTGTTAATTTTGATGGATATGTTTACCTTTATGTATCGCCGGTACCGATATACCGTCACTCATCCCCCACCCCTAATCCCCTTCCCAGGCGAGGAGGGATAATCAACCTTACACAACATGGATGTTATAACCAGTACTAATTAACATGACAGAAAAAAATGAAAGATGGTCGCAGGCTATTGTGAGAACATAATCACAGAAAGAACCAGGGTGTTATGTACGTAGTGTCACTGGGTAGCTTAGTCAAAAACTGTTTCTCTATTATAATAAATATTATACAATAATTTTCAAGTAACTTGGAATAAGTATGTGTATATATATATATACATACACTATAGAGCATTTAAGTATATGAACTGTACCAACTAAATTAATACGTCTGACTAAAGTCTGCCCCCTAGCT
>CM037783.1:26670613-26720613 GCA_021229015.1 Solen grandis | reverse complement strand
TTCATTTTTTTCTATTGCCAATGCAACCAGAGTTCTAGATAAATCAGGTTTATTTTAGCAACTTTTGTGAAGGTTCACCCAAGGATCATCCCTGCCAAGTTTAATCAAATTTTGTGCAGCGGTTTCAGAGGAGATGTTGTTTAAAGGTTTCATTAGCCCTGCCCCTGGCGGACATATTTTTATGGATCGGAATAATTTTGGCAGTCATGGTAGATGGTTACCCAAGAAACATCTGTACCAAAATATTGTGAAATCTGGCCAGTAGTTTTGAAGAAGATGATTTTTAAAGTTATATTTTTTCTTTCTGTTGCCATGGCAACATGAGTTCTACATGGCTCAAGTTTTTTTTATAGCAACTTTTGTGAAGGTTCACCCAAAGATCATCCCAGCCAAGTTTAATCAAATACTGTCCAGCATTTTTAGAGAAGATGTTTTAAGGTCTCATTATATACAAATAAGGCAAAATGGCCCCGACCTTATTCTATTTCTTATTATTGTTTGTTGTTTGTTTGTTGTTTCATTTCCAGTCATTTTGCCTTATATCTCAATAACTATTCATGGTATAGACTTGAATGTTTATGAATATGTTAAGGGGCATCAGACAACCAAGGTAGATAACTCTTGATGTAATATATTAGAAATTATGGCCCCTTTTTAACTTAGAAATTTTTGGTTAAAGTTTTGCATGCAAGGAATTTCATGCTTATATTTCAGTATCCAGGTATGGGTTTGATTTGAAACTTCTTTAATATGTTCAGTGGTATCATATTATAGTGGCAGATAGTTTTTGACTGAATATAATGCAGATTAGGGCCACTTTTTACTTTTTGGTTAAAGTTTGGCATGCAAGCTACTATCCAGCTTATATCTCAGAAATTGTTCATGGTATTGACTAGAAAGTTTGGATGTGTGTTCAGGAGCTACCGATGCCCCTGAAGACACTCCCTAACTTTCTAGTCAATTCCACAAGCAATTTCTGAAATATAAGCTGGATAGTAGCTTGAATGCAAAAATTTAACCAAAATTCTAAGTTATAAGGGGGTTATAAGGGGGCCATAAGTTTCAATATATTCCATCAAGTGTTATCTTCCTTTATAATATGATACCCTTAAACATACTGAAGATGTTTAAAATTAATCCCATGCCTGGATTCTAAGATATAAGCATGAAAGTACCTTGAATGCAAAACTTAAACCAAAATTTCTACGTTAAAAAACTGGCCATAACGTGTAATATATTCCATCAAAAGTTATCTAACTTGATAGAATGATAACCCTAAACATATTGAAGATGTTCAAATCAATCACATGCTAGGATACGGAGATATTAGCATGAAAGTACCTTGCATGCAAAAATTTAACCAAACTTTCTAAGTTAAAAAGAGGCCATAATTTGTTACATGTTCCATCAAGAGTTATCTACCTTGGTTGTCTGATGCCCCTTAACAGTCAATACCATGAATGGTTACTGAGATACAAGCTGGATAGTAGCTTGCACCTAAAGTTCTAAGTAAAAAAGGATTCAGTCAAGAGTTATCTACCTTGGTTGTCTGTTGCCCCTGAACATATTTATAAACTCAAGTCAATACCATAAATGGTTAATGAGATATAAGGTTGATAGAAACTTTAACCAAGAGCTGCAACGCCGATGCCAACACCAGGGCGACTACATATTCTCATATTCTTCGAATAGTCAAGCTAAACAAGAGGCCCATGATGGCCCTAAATCGCTCACCTGAGATAAATAGGTTGACCCAAGGAACATCTGTATCAAATTTTTTTGAAATCTGGCCAGTAGTTTTGAAGGAGATGATTTTTAAAGTTTTCAAATTATTTTTCTTTTAGTTGCCATGGCAACCAGAGTTCTTCATGGATCAACTTTATTTTAGCAACTTTTGTAGAGCCTCACCCAAGGAACATTCCTGCCAAGTTTCATTAAATTCTGTCCAGCGGTTTCAGAGGAGATGTCGTTTAAAGCAAATTGTTGACGACGGACGACGACGGACGAAGGGCGATCACAAAAGCTCACCTTGAGCACTTTGTGCTCAGGTGAGCTAAAAACAAAGGCATTCACATTTTATACTTACTATAAGTTACACAAATCTGAAATTCTTAGTACAGTCTGTATATGAAAAGAGAGGGCCATAGAGGCCCTAAATCACTCACCTGAGTATAGGGTTACCCAAGGAACATCTGTACTTAAACATTTTGAAATCTGGCAAGTATAATTCATTTTTTTCTATTGCCAATGCAACCAGAGTTCTAGATAAATCAGGTTTATTTTAGCAACTTTTGTGAAGGTTCACCCAAGGATCATCCCTGCCAAGTTTAATCAAATTTTGTGCAGCGGTTTCAGAGGAGATGTTGTTTAAAGGTTTCATTAGCCCTGCCCCTGGCGGACATATTTTTATGGATCGGAATAATTTTGGCAGTCATGGTAGATGGTTACCCAAGAAACATCTGTACCAAAATATTGTGAAATCTGGCCAGTAGTTTTGAAGAAGATGATTTTTAAAGTTATATTTTTTCTTTCTGTTGCCATGGCAACATGAGTTCTACATGGCTCAAGTTTTTTTTATAGCAACTTTTGTGAAGGTTCACCCAAAGATCATCCCAGCCAAGTTTAATCAAATACTGTCCAGCATTTTTAGAGAAGATGTTTTAAGGTCTCATTATATACAAATAAGGCAAAATGGCCCCGACCCTAGCGGCCATGTTTTTTTACGGATCTGAATAATTACAGCAATCTTGGTAGATGGTTTCCCCAAGGAACATCTGTACCAAAACATTGTGAAGTCTGGCCAGTACTTTTGAAGAAGATGATTTTTAAAGTTATAATTTCTTTATATTGCCATGGCAACAAGAGTTCTACATGGATCAAGTTTATTTTAGCAACTTTTGTGACGGTTCACCCAAAGATCATCCCTGCCCAGTTAAATCAAATTCTGCCAAGCGGTTTCAGAGAAAATGTCATTTAGAGGTTTCACTAAATACATATAAGGCAAATTAGCCCCGCCCCTGGTGGCCATGTTTTTTTATGGATCTGAATAATTATAGCAATCTTGGTAGATGGTTACCCAAGGAACATCTGTACCAAAACAATTTGAAATCTGGCCAGTAGTTTTGAAGAAGATGATTTTTAAAGTTTTCATAATTCATTTCTTCCCATTGCCATGGCAACAAGATTTCTTCATGGATCAAAACAACTTTTGTGAAGGTTCACCCAAGGATCATCCCTGCCAAGTTTATTCAAATTCTGTCCAGCGGTTTCAGAGGAGATGTCGTTGAGCAAATTGTTGAAGACGCACGACAGAAGACGCACGGAAACGGACGCAGGGTGATCCTGATAGCTTACCATGAGCACGTTGTGCTCAGATAAGCTATAAAAAACTAAAACTGCCATTGTCATGGTGCAAATAGCCCCCGCATGCCGCTTTGTCACAGGGATTTTAAAATGACGGAAATGTGGGTTAAAGTTCTTGGGCACTGCACTTCCCTTCAATGAGATCTATTCACATATGAAGTTTCATCTTGAAACTTTTTATCCTTTAGGAGTTGTGGTTGAGACAAAAATTTACAACAGGCAATAACTCCAAAATTACGCAACAGAGAGTTATGGTTCTTGGTCACTGCACTTCCACTAAATGAGATCTATCCACAAATGAAGTTTCATCTTGATAACTTTTATACTTTTTAAGTACCCCCCTGACAAAAATTAAGTATGAAAACTTACAAAGGGCAATAACTCAAAAATTATGTGACAGAGAGTTATGGTTCTTTGTCTCTGCACTCCCCCTCATTGAGATCTATCCACATTTGAAGTTTCATCTTAATACCTTTTATACTTTTTGATTTACAGTCCAGGACAAAATTTAAGTATGAAAGTTTTCAAAGGGTGATAACTCCAACATTATGCAACAGACAGTTATGGTTCTTTGTCACTGCACTCCCCCTTAATGAAATCTCTCCACATATGAAATTTCATCTTGATACCTTTTGAGTTACAATCCGGACAAAAAAACAAAAAAAAACTTACAGACGGCCTGACAGATGGACAGACGGACAAGCTGAATCCAGTATATCAACAGTCCATATTAAAATCACTAATTAATCATTAATCAGTCAAAAAAACAGGTTGATTAACCAACATTTTTTTAACTGATTCCCAACACTAGCAGGTGACACAATCAATAGGAAACAGCATGTGTGTGTGTGTGTGTGTCTTCCAAGTGTGTGAGATATCAATGTAACCACAGGACATGGAATCAGGACATAAATGCATCAATGCTTCTACAAAATTATTTACTAGGTATTATGAACATAAGCATATATTAATAAAACAGATTGATTCCAAATTTACCAGCAAAGCCTGGATACTTAGAGCAACATTGTCCAAGTCATTGAAAATATAATGAAAACCCAATTCTTTTTTTCACTACCTATGCTGGTAAACTTGGCCACAATTATTATACTCAAATAAATAGATCCTTCCCGTACAATGTCAACAAAAACAGAATGTAACCCGCAACAAACACTTGATAATAGAAACAAAATTTTCAACACCCCTTTTTCTGAAATGAGCTCATTTTTCCTTGAAGTTGTGCATAAGTGTACCAGAGAGTCATTTTTTTTTTCTAAAACACTCCAATAAATTCCTCCAATGGACCTGACCATTAGCGACTGAACATGGATGACACCCATGAGTCCCAAGCCACGTTTGTACCAAGTATGAGCCTTTAAGGTCAAAGTGTTACAGCTTTTAAATGGTACAGACAAATAAAGTGGTTCTGATACTCCCTAAGGGTCAAACCTGTTGGGTATTAACATTTATTTTGAGTTGAAAAAACATATTTCTTGTGTTCATGTTTTTTCTAGTTTTATAAGATTTTACATGAAGTTCAACCTGGCGCGCTGAGTAGTTACTGTGAAGCAATATATCCATATAACTACACCAGATTTTATGGGTGAAATAGGTAATTTGCACAAACACTTCAAACAAAACAAAATACATCTGGGGGTGTTAGAAATTTTGCTTGTATCAAAGTTTGATACACATATGTGTAAAAATATAAAAAATATATATAAATGTCACTTTATATGGTATAACTAAGCCATCAAAATTACCAAATCTGATATAAGATATCTGATATGAGTTGAGGCAAACTGTTCACATGATGAAACACTTACATGAGTGATACTACCATTACTATTTATCCTCTCCTGCAAGACAGCTATCATGGACATGCCCTACACCACCAGGATAAAGTTAGGGCAGTATAAAGCTAGCCTGTTATACTCCTCTTTAATTTTGAGATGAGAAGGTCAAGCAACCTATTGTAACGGCTTCTCTGTATATAGTTAGCACAGTTTTGCACCGAGTTCTTGGTCTACTCATTTTTGCTCTGACTTGGAGCTGCTTTCAGTCACAGAGGCTGTATGATCAAACCATGGAGATAAAAGCTTCACAAAAACATCATCACCTATAAACAATACCATAAACCATTAATATAATCACACACATGCCTGTTAATTTAAATCATAAACAATGCTGTTAAAATACACATAAAATTTGAAAAAATAAACACAAAAAAGCAGCAACATATTTCTACTAAGTACAGTATTAAGAACAAATTCAAAACAAATGTAGATCTTGTGTGTGAGCTACAAAACCATGTCAACTACATGGTGGAGATACATTTCCTCCAAAGAAACAAAACATTTCTGATATATCTAACATAAGGCATGGTCTCATGCACTTGATTCTAAATTTATGCTACATTTTTCAATCAAGTGAATTGCTAACCAATAATAGTTAACCATTTCAAGTATTTAAGTAATATTATGATATAGGTACTTTTGGGAAAATACCTTCAAATTCAGAGATATAACTACATGATATTCTGAGTTTAAAGCTATTGACCCTGTAAAACTTTGATGCCCTGCAGATGTTGTTATTTTGTTGTTATACATTCCCAATACATTTAAAAATGCACACTTTTGAGTGTGTCTCTGCTTTTAAATTTAAAATAATTTCAAATCAACGTTTGTTTCATTTAATAAAGTTTAAGAAATGCAATAATTCTAGCCCTATAACTGACTGTGTAGCTAGAAACTGGTTTCTTGCTTTGCATATACTTATGAAGCAGAGCAGTGCGATATATTGAATAACAAGCGTCTCACTAATGAAGACAGAAATCAGACTACTGGGATGTTTCCTACCAAAAGTTTCAAGAATGCGATTGCTGTCAATGTGTAGAAGATGGCAAACTCTGATTGCTGCCCATGGAGGCTACACAAAACATATGTACATGTAGTGAGTTTGTTAATTTCTCTTCTTGACATCATATGTGCTTCCTGATGCAATGTCTCATAAAATATTGGTACAATTATTGTCAAATTTATCTTGAAAAAAAGAAAACAAGTTTGAAATATACACTGAATTTGATTGTTGTAAATTCATTTGTTTTCAAAATATCCAGCAACAACAGACGTGTGAATTTTTTAAATGTACTGAGTATATTATTTGATACCAGGACAACAAAGAGCCAGAGGTGATGCCATAGACATGTGATGTCATAGACATGTGATGCCATAGACATGTGATGTCATAGACATGTGATGTCATAGACATGTGATGTCACACATAACACCATTCTATGATACCAGTACTTGCTCAACTAGTACAAGGATCTACTGAGAAAAATAAATCCTGCCTAACTTTATTCTTTCAGATCTGGGAATATAACGCAATTTATATAGCTGCACATCTTTGGAATGTTACATAAAGTTTAACACATGCTTTAATAAGGCACTCTTTATAAGATGTATCAAAACAAAAATATGATCACGACAAAATTAACACAGCTTTCGATTTAGCTTTACACTGCCTTGGCTACTGGGCCTTACAGAAAATTGTAAATAAGCACAAAGGTTAAACTGTGTGGTTGCAGTCATTATTTAGAGTTTTAAGAATCACTTCAAGGAATAATGAGACAGCTACATGTATAACCTGGAGCTTTCATCTATGTACAAAGGATTTCTTATTTGTGTGAAATCTCACATTCCTTCAACAAAATGTTTTGTTTGTGTTATTTAAAGTAAAAGGTTCCTTTTTTTGGTTTGTGTAAATAAAGAAAAAATGTAATTGAGGAAATTTCATATTTAAGGTATGAAGGACTTTTTAACAATATCCTGAACTTGATAATCTAAGACTGACACCATGACACATGATGTGGACATCTGGGTTTGGATTTGTTGACTGCCATAACAATATCCTGAACTTGATAATCTAAGACTGACACCATGACACATGCTGTGGACATCTGGGTTTGGATCTATTGACTGTCATAACAATATCAAGATATATCACAGCTCAGTCTGTTTCAGAATGAACATCATCACCTTTATCAGGAACTCTAGTTCTGTTTCAGATAGGGTCTGATATATACCTTGGTAAACTTTAGCAATGCTTTTATTGGTTTTCACTAATTAAACTTTTTTCTACAAACTATGATTATGCATAATATTTCACTGAATTTAATTTCAACTGGTTTCTACAGCCTAGCTTTTCAGACTGCATATTCTATTCAGTAGAATTAATAACATGTAATAAAATATACCAGAATATATATATATATCAAGTTTCTTCATGTCATTAACACTACATAGCATCATTCAGTGAATAAAAACAATGGATTTCATTAGAAGTGTCCAATGAATCCTATAGTTCTAGAAAATACATATACCCTTATCACTCTAAGTATTGAAATATATATATATATATATGTAATTTATTTCATCATCATCAAAAAAAAAAAAAAAAATTATTAATTAAAACAAAGAAATGTCTCTGCCCCACTGGCATATGTTGGTCACAAATAAAATATTTACTTGTATTTTTCAAAGTTTATATCTTGATGTATGTTTGTATAGTTTCATGATGTGAAGTCATATTCATAGAAAAAAGCTTAAACACAAAACATTCAACCATGAAATATAGGTCAAAGCCCAAAAATTGTTTAAGAACTGAATAGTTCATATCATGATATACATGTGTACGAAGTTTCATGAAGATGTGATGCCATCCTCATAGAAAAAAACTTAAACACAAAGGTAAACCTAAGGTGCGACAAATGGACAAACACATTAACGAATGGACAGACGCACCGACAGACGCACCGACAGAAAATCTGTATACCCCGCAACGCAGTTGGTGAGGCATAAAAACTGTTCATAAACAAGCAAATCTTCTTGATTGATTTTGTGAACCTTCTAAATGTTGTCTTAAAATGATCAGCATACCTTTGAAACCATTTTTATGACTTTTAAAACCAATTTAAGATACAGTTCCTAGCCTGTTATTGGATGGAAAGTTTTCTAAGAAACGTGAAAAAAATATTTTCTCAAAAGTCAAGCTTGTCCCAAAATGTATTGGAGTGATAACTGTATAAGGACCACTCCATTCAGATCATGAAGGGCTGACCCATTATGTTTAAAAAAAGTACAATCAATAGCTCTGACAAACATATTTGTTGAACCTAGTACAATATGAAAATTAATGTACAGTGCAACTGCTCTTAACGATACCTGTTCATAACGACATCCTGTATTATCTGACACTTTTTGTTGGTCCCAATTTTAAAGGTATGTTCTATAATGACCTGCCCTATCCGACAACCTGTCTTATCTGACATTGTCAGTTGGTCCCAGTGGGTGTCGGATAAGACAGGTTTGACTGTATTTCAAATCTTAGAGAACAAAATGTAAAATATTTCCTTTAATTTTGAGACCTGAATATTACAAATTCCAATTCATGTATCACATTCTTAATAATAAATGGTTCTTATGAAAATATTTGAGTCTAGATAATGATAACAACCAGACCACAGTCTGAGCATGCCGCTAGGATCTGCCCACCGTACAGCGACTCCTTATCTCCATGGTCCCCAGTACCCACCGTGAAATTCAGGATTGGACATTGGGTCATCTGCTGGGTATCTGGCTGGAACAGCTGTCATTTCATACTCTCTCATTTTCTTCAGCATTTGGCGTACCTTATCTGGCATCTCTTCTGACAAGTCATTTCTCTCAAATGGATCCTTGGAAATTTTGAACAGCCACACATTCTTTGTGTCTGTGTTGGGACCTTGGTTCCCAGTCTTTGTAAAGTTTCGCATCCAGTCTGTGTTTAGGATGTACTTACTGATGCTGGGTGGGGGGATCCAGCTACCATTTCCTGTAATCAAGGTGAACCAGTATACGGATATCAGACAAACAACCTACATGAGTGACAATAAAGTCACTTCTTGCTGGCTCAACTTCATCAGAACCATGGAAGAAAGGTTGACTATAATCATATTTGTGTATATACACAATACATACACAATATATACACAATATATACACAATAGTCATACCGATGCTCAACATTTTTTGTTCATTTTATACAATGTTGAAAGCATTTAAACTGATAATTTCATCAAAACAATAAGATATATCGAAGTCAGAGATATTTATGTTACCAGTACTAACATACTATATATTTATGTTACCAGCACTAACATACTATATATTTATGTTACCAGCACTAACATACTATATATTTATGTTACCAGCACTAACATACTATATATTTATGTTACCAGCACTAACATACTATATATTGGCATAGCTGTTGTATGACAACCATACATAAAGACGACAATAAAGAAAGAGGCCAATACTTCAGTTTTGACAAGGCTGCTTTAGTATCAGTTAAGAAAAAAAAAAAAGAAAGGAATTTAAATAGATAATGACTGACTTTTGTAATTAACCTTAATTACATGTGAAAGGATCATACATATGGTTGTTATGTATGATGTACCTTTAGACAACCTGTCTTGAGATGCTGTCTAGAGTCTAGCCAGCCATTCTTTTTACTATATGAAGCCAAAAATGTTACTGGTAGACATGGCAAGTGTTGATTTGAGGACAGTATATTATCTCCATGAATTATTGTTATAACACACATTTTAAACACGAGAGTATAGCCCATTCATAATCAAACAAGTATATCATATTCAACCTGCTGATATGTACATAACAAAACTTGTGACATTGTACTCATCTTAACTCAAGTGTGATTACTGCACAAAAGGCTGTGATGAAATTGTGATTTAACTTGATAATTGATGATTAAATGCTTCAAAAACAACCTGTGAATCCCGAAAGACAAATTATAAATCTGTTAATGTTACAAACAATTATTCAGTTGTGAAATGCACCAATGCTTGAATTCCACCAACACTGCTTAGCGCTAAGTAATACTTAAATTCTTGAATTTGGTAGAAACACATTCTGCCATTCCTATTTCACGAATTTTCAAGTTCATGATGACTAAGTTGACATTAACCATTACCTTAATCTCTAACATTATTTTATCAGAAATGAAATATTGAGGCATTTTTATTAGAGAAACAGAAATGTTGAAATTCACCCCTTAGTATTTAAGTATTACTTTGCATTAAGTATGGTTGGTGGAGTTTGAGAAAGCCAACAACCCCACCTCTGATCAAACCTTAAAAAACACCCTACAATGTCCTTGGCTCAGGCACACATGTCCCCCTTAAGGTTGACAAACTGATGCTATCATCCCAGGGTGCAATGTCAAAGAGGCCATTTCATATTTTCAAAGCATTCGTAACTCTCAAGAAATGATTAACTTTAGAAGAATTAAGGAACTTTAATTCATTACAAATATAAGATCTATTCTAAAATACAGAATTAAGCTGAGCAGGACAAATAATCACACTATTGAGTTAGGTGTGAAATAAAACCTGTGTAGAGCCCTAGCCTGCATGCTGAAGAATAAGATGTGAAATAAAGCCTGTGAGGAGCCCTGGCCTGCATGTTGAAGAGTAAGATGTGAAATGAAGCCTGTGAAGAGCCTTGGCCTATATGCTGAACAGTTAGATGTGAAATAAAGCCTGTGAAGAACCCTGACCTGCATGCAGAAGAGTAAGATGTGAAATGAAGTCTGTGAAGAGCCTTGGTCTGTATGCTGAAGAGTAAGATGTGAAATGTAGCCTGTGAAGAGCCTAGTCCTATATGCTGAACAGTTAGATGTGAAATGAAGCCTGTGAAGAACCCTGACTTGCATGCAGAAGAGTAAGATGTGAAATGAAGTCTGTGAAGAGCCTTGGCCAGCATGCTGAAGAATAAGATGTGAAATGAAGTCTGTGAAGAGCCTTGGCCTGCTTGCTGAAAAGTAAGATGTGAAATGAAGAGCCTTGACCTGCTTGCTGAAGAGTAAGATGTGAAATGAAGTCTGTGAAGAGCCTTGGCCTGCTTGCTGAAGAGTAAGATGTGAAATGAAGAGCCTTGACCTGCTTGCTGAAGAGTAAGATGTGAAATGAAGTCTTTGAAGAGCCTTGGCCTGCATGCTGATGAGTAAGATGTGAAATGAAGCCTGTGAAGAGCCTTGGCCTGCATGCTGAAGAGTGAGATGTGAAATGAAGCCTGTGAAGAGCCTTGGCCTGCATGCTGATGAGTTAGATGTGAAATGAAGCCTGTGAAGAGCCTTGGCCTGCATGCTGATGAGTAAGATGTGAAATGAAGCCTGTGAAGAGCCTTGGCCTGCATGCTGATGAGTTAGATGTGAAATGAAGCCTGTGAAGAGCCTTGGCCTGCATGCTGATGAGTAAGATGTGAAATGAAGCCTGTGAAGAGCCTTGGCCTGCATGCTGAAGAGTTAGATGTGAAATGAAGCCTGTGAAGAGCCTTGGCCAGGATGCTGAAGGGTAAGATGTGAAATGAAGCCTGTGAAGAGCCTTGGCCTGCATGCTGATGAGTAAGATGTGAAATGAAGCCTGTGAAGAGCCTTGGCCTGCATGCTGATGAGTTAGATGTGAAATGAAGCCTGTGAAGAGCCTTGGCCTGCATGCTGATGAGTAAGATGTGAAATGAAGCCTGTGAAGAGCCTTGGCCTGCATGCTGAAGAGTTAGATGTGAAATGAAACCTGTGAAGAGCCTTTGCCTGCATGCTGAATAGTTTGATGTGAAATGAAGCATGTGAAGAGCCTTGGCCAGGATGCTGAAGAATTAGATGTGAAATGAAGCCTGTGAAGAGCCTTGGCCTGCATGCTGAAAAATTACATGTGAAATAAAACCTGTGTAGAGCCCTGGCCTACATGCTGAAGAATAAGATGTGAAATGAAGCCTGTAAGGAGCCTTGGCCTGCATGCTGAAAAGTAAGATGCAAAATGAAGCCTGTGAAGGGTTATGGCCTGCATGCTGAAATGTAAGATGTGAAATGAAGCTGTGAAGAGCCTAGGCCTGCATACTGAAGAGCTATAATGTGAAACCTGTAAAGAGCCTTGGACTGCATACTGAAGAGATAGATATGAAATGAAGCCTGTGTAGAGCCTTGGCCTGCATGCTTAAGAGTAAGGTGTGAAATGAAACCTGTGTAAAGCATTGACCTGCATGCTGAAGAATAAGATGTGAAGTGAAGCCTGTGTAGAGCCTGGGCCTGCATGCTGAACAATTAGATGTGAAATGAAGCCTGTGAAGAGCCTTGGACTACATGCTAAAAAAGTTAGATTTGAAATAAAGCCTGTGTTAAGCCCTGCCTTGCATGCTTAAGGGTAAGATGTGAAATGAAGCCTGTGAAGAGTCATCGCCTGAATGCTGAAGAGTTAGATGTGAAATAAAGCCTGTGTAGAGCCTTGGCCTGCATGCTGAAGAGTAAGATGTGAAATGAAGCCTTTGTAGAGCCTTGGCCTGCATGCTGAAGAATAAGATGTGAAATGAAGCCTGTGAAGAGCCTTGGCATGCATGCTGAAGAATAAAATGTGAAATGTAGCCTTTGTAGAGCTTTGGCCTGCATGCTGAAGAGTTAGATATGAAATGAAACCTGTGAAGAGCCTTGGTCTGCATGCTGATGAGTTAGATGTGAAATGAAGCCCATGAAGAGCCTTGACCTGCATGCTGAAGAGTTAGATGTGAAATGAAGCTTGTGAAGAGTCTTGGCCAGGATGCTGAAGAATAAAATGTGAAATGTAGCCTTCCTTTGTAGAGCCTTGGCCTGCATGCTGAAGAGTTAGATATGAAATGAAACCTGTGAAGAGCCTTGGCCAGGATGCTGAAGAGTTAGATGTGAAATGAAGCCTGTGAAGAGCCTTGGCCAGGATGCTTAAGAGTTAGATGTGAAATGAAGCTTGTGAAGAGCCTTGGCCAGGATGCTGAAGGGTAAGATGTGAAATGAAGCCTGTGAAGAGCCTTGGCCTGCATGCTGATGAGTTAGATGTGAAATGAAGCCTGTGAAGAGCCTTGGCCTGCATGCTGAAAAATTACATGTGAAATAAAACCTGTGTAGAGCCCTGGCCTACATGCTGAAGAATAAGATGTAAAATGAAGCCTGTAAGGAGCCTTGGCCTGCATGCTGAAAAGTAAGATGCAAAATGAAGCCTGTGAAGGGTTATGGCCTGCATGCTGAAATGTAAGATGTGAAATGAAGCTGTGAAGAGCCTAGGCCTGCATACTGAAGAGCTATAATGTGAAACCTGTAAAGAGCCTTGGACTGCATACTGAAGAGATAGATATGAAATGAAGCCTGTGTAGAGCCTTGGCCTGCATGCTTAAGAGTAAGGTGTGAAATGAAACCTGTGTAAAGCATTGACCTGCATGCTGAAGAATAAGATGTGAAGTGAAGCCTGTGAAGAGCCTTGGCATGCATGCTGAAGAATAAAATGTGAAATGTAGCCTTTGTAGAGCCTTGGCCTGCATGCTGAAGAGTTAGATGTGAAATGAAACCTGTGAAGAGCCTTGGCCAGGATGCGGAAGGGTAAGATGTGAAATGAAGCCTGTGAAGAGCCTTGGCCTGCATGCTGATGAGTAAGATGTGAAATGAAGCCTGTGAAGAGCCTTGGCCTGCATGCTGATGAGTTAGATGTGAAATGAAGCCTGTGAAGAGCCTTGGCCTGCATGCTGATGAGTAAGATGTGAAATGAAGCCTGTGAAGAGCCTTGGTCTGCATGCTGATGAGTTAGATGTGAAATGAAGTCCATGAAGAGCCTTTGCCTGCATGCTGAATAGTTTGATGTGAAATGAAGCATGTGAAGAGCCTTGGCCAGGATGCTGAAGAATTAGATGTGAAATGAAGCCTGTGAAGAGCCTTGGCCTGCATGCTGAAAAATTACATGTGAAATAAAACCTGTGTAGAGCCCTGGCCTACATGCTGAAGAATAAGATGTGAAATGAAGCCTGTAAGGAGCCTTGGCCTGCATGCTGAAAAGTAAGATGCAAAATGAAGCCTGTGAAGGGTATGGCCGAAGCCTGTGTAGAGCCTTGGCCTGCATGCTGAACCGTAAGGTCTGAAAGGAAACCTGTGTAAAGCATTGACCTGCATGCTGAAGAATAAGATGTGAAATAAAGCCTGTGTAGAGCTTGGGCCTGCATGCTGAAAATGAAATAAACCAAGCCCTGCCTTGCATGCTTAAGGGTAAGATGTGAAATGAAGCCTGTGAAGAGTCATCGCCTGAATGCTGAAGAGTTAAGATGTGAAATGAAGCCTGTGACAAGCCTTGGCCTGCATGCAGAAGAGTTAGTTGTGAAGCCTGTGTAGAGCCTTGGCCAGCATGCTGAAGAATAAGATGTGACATGAAGCATGTGTAGAGCCTTTGCCTGCATGCTGAAGAGTTAGATGTGAAATGAAGCCTGTGTAGGAACCTTGGCCTGCATGCTGAAGAGTAAGATATGAAATGAAGCCTGTGTAGAGCCTTTGCCTGCATGCTGAAGAGTTAGATGTGAAATGAAGCCTGTGTAGGAACCTTGGCCTGCATGCTGAAGAGTAAGATGTGAAATGAAGCCTATATAGAGGTTTGGTCTGTTTTAAGTGTACAGGCTTCATCTCAAAACTGATGTATTCTACCTCCAAAATAATGTCAGATATGCTGGTCCTCTACCCCAACACAAATGGCCCCTCTTCTCCAAAGTATAATCTTAATCTTATTTTGTTACACTTAAAATATGTGCTAAGTGTTAGTGGAGTATCACAAGTTGCATTTAATATGCTTCAGTAACTATGGGGGAATATAATTCACATAAGTTCTAGCACATGATTTCCAACATACCTGGGTTGCCAGTGATAATTTTCCAATCTCCAACGCGAAGAGCTGCCCTCCTGGAGGTGTTAAATGCCACATTGGGCATTGGTTGACCAGAACTGGTGAACATGGGGTCAATATTGTGGAGAATTTCCTTACGAGGACTGGCACTGCCCTCACTGCAATGAAAGGTGTTCTTCTTTAAATTATATTTAGACCATCAAAGTGAGGGGAAAATGCAAAATATGAACAAAATATTTGCCATATTTAACATTAAAATCAAAAAGCAGAAAATATAAACAAGAGAGCCAAGATGGTCCTAAAATATCTCACCTGGGAAAAATTGCTTCATTGCCCGTACAAGTTTAGGTTACTAGGTTTCCAAACAAAAACTGTAATTGTGTTTGAAGGATATATTTTCATATATCGATATATCCCTTTCCTTCATAATGAAATCCCTACACTCCATATATATTTTATGATCTATCATCTCAATTTGATACTTACTTTTATGATTCCAATATAAATTGCATTATAAAATTAACACTGGATGAAACGTTCAATTCACGGAAGCAGTAGAACATAATAAGTACAGTCAAACATTCCTGATCCAAGATGGTGATGCACCCTATAGAAGGGAAACAGTTTTTTCCCAAATATTTTAACCTCAAAGTAGGGGTGCACTCTATACATGGATGTGCGCTTTACAGATTTTTCAAGTTTTTCTTATATATACAAGGCAAATTTGTTGACGACAGATACACGCATGCATCCTAATATCTCACCATGAGCACGTTTTGCTCAGGTAAACTAAAAACAAGTAATCAGATTTTTTTTAATGTTTTTACAAAATGTATATACAGTTGATACTCGTTATCTCCAATTCGCGTATATCGAAATTTCGGCTATGTCAAATTAATTGACTTGGTCCAGATTTTTCCCTTCTTTGTCTATATACATTAACTTCGTGTGTCTCAAAATGTATTTATTTCAAATTACTGCTATCTCAAAGTGAACATTTGGACCCTCGCCCTATAGTACAATACATATTTGTTTGTTTATCTCCAATTCCACAGACGCTAATTAGCCCGCCGATATTTTTCACACTTATCAGTCAACGGGCGACACTAGCTTGGCACGGGGCTATCTGTACGACAAACCGTGATTTTAGGCTTTCAGTTATTACCAAATTATGTTTTGACTAAATATTTGCATGGTAATTATATGGCCAAACATAAGGCGTTGTGCTTGACAATCTTTGCTCAAAATGTGCCAGATTTTTTTTTAAGTACCATCGAAAAATACGCTACTTATGGATTGTGATTTATTAATTATATATTCTACAAAAATTGTGTCATCTTCTTCAAGATATCGCCACAATATTAATAGAATGATACAGGTACGATTTCTTGTTTACAAGCCGAAAATACCTCATTTCGGATTGGTCAAATTACGGACATCTCGAAGTCTTATTTTTGGTCCCATGAAATTCGAGATAACGAGTGCCGACTGTATTAAGCATCTTTTACAAGAACATTTTTAAAATGGAATTAATATATTGTTCCATCTATTTAAAGCTACAAAGCTTATTATAATAGATCTGAACAAAGCTAGATGGTCCAAATAAAACTTCAAATAAATTGCAACATGTAGGCTACACAGACAAGAAATTACATCTTAATTTTGATTGTCATAATTAAATGATTCTTTGATACAGTCAAGGGACATAATTATTCACTATCCAGGGAAAGGGAAACAACTGCTATCAAAATAAGATGGAAATTCAAAGCTGTATAACTGAACATTTTCCCTTAAGGTCCGAGCCACATAGTAGCCAAATTCCATAGCTTGTCACTGGGTGGTAATATTTCTATGAAACTGTATAACTTTGAACACATCTAAAAATAAAAATATTTTACCAAGAGTTTTTCAAAGTTTTACTACAGGTGGGGGAGATAATCTGTATTTAAATTAACATTGTTGTTGTTGTGTTGGGGTTTACTGTCGCTGCGATAGTATTTCAATCATATAACTAATTACAGGTGGAGAAAGACCCCGAGTACACAGAGGTACCCGGGTAGAACCACTGACCTACCGCAAGCCAGCTGGAAGGCTTCCTCACATGAAAAATCCGAAGTTAAATTAACATTGAAGTCTATGTGAAATATACAATTTCTCTGAATATGAAAAATTTGATTAGAGAAAAACTCACTGTAAAAAGATGCATCATATGATTATGTTTCAAATTTCATGAAAAAGAATCTAAATTTTACACTACTCAATCCAAACAAGCTGCACTACTCACTTCCATCAATCAGTACTACTAACACCATCAAGTGGCACTACTCATGAGTAATCTCTTTATCAAGCTGCACTACTCACTTCCATCAATCAGTACTACTAACATCAAGCTGCACTACCTACATGAATGAAGCTGCACTACTCACACAAATCAAGCTGCACTACTTAAACTGCCAAGCAATACACATCGATAATACTTACTTAATCATGTCCCATTGGTTGTATCCATCAAGAGGCTTAGTCCCATTCAGGTTACCCTTGGCAACACCAACCAAAGTTGGGAACCAGTCAGTGACATGCATGAGTCCATGTGATATTGATCCCTGAGCCTTGTTACTCAGGAGCTTGCTATGGACAAACCCAACCCCTCTCATTCCTCCTTCCCACAGGGAGGCTTTCCAGCCCCTGAGGGGCCAGTTGTTGCCCCCTGAATGAATCTGACCCCCATTATCTGTAGAAAAGGCTAGGACAGTATTATCCCATAATCCTTTCTGTTTCATGGCTTCTGTTATGTTGCCAATGGCTTCATCCATGCAAGACACCATACCTTGCAAAGAAAGTAAAATATTACTAAAACAAGAGGATCACAAAAGCCCTGAATCACTCTCCTAGTGACAATTTGCTTAAAGCCACTATGTTTTCTGATGAGCAGAATACATCGTAATTTAAACATTCTTGGGCTGATACTCAGCCTATGGAAAGCTTTCCCACATGTTCAGATCTTAGCAGTAGTTTTGGAGAAAAGGGTTTTTAAAGTTTTGACAATAAACAAGGTCAGTGTCAGGTGTCCATGTACTTTTTACCTATCAGAGTTTTTGATATTTTTGGTATAAGTTTACCCAAGGCTTATTTGTGCCAAAATCTTTTGAAATCTGACCAGTGGTTTTGTTGAAAAAGATTTTTGATTCTGTAGCCATAACATTGCATGACTGTACGAAATAAAAAAGGGAACATCCAAGGGAGATCACTGAACATATTTATCAAAATTGGTACTGAGTTTTAGTAGATGTTTGATGAAATTGTTGATGGAGGACTGATGCCAAGCAGAGACTGGTCACAACAGCTGACCTTGAGCTAAAAATGTTTTAAGTCATAACAGTTCTGTTTATCTTAATCAAATAATCTGTGTCGAAAATATTAAGATTTAACAATTCTTCTTATTGAAATTAAAAACAACACTGTGTGATATTCAAAAGAAATTTGGCATAGGATATCCATAAAGAGAACAAATTAAATAACTATATCTCACTTCAAAAGGCATTTTTTTTCCAGTGGTGATATTTTCCTAAACTTTTGCACACAAGTATTTTATATTTTAACTAAAAATTATATGAGTTCAATAAAGGGTTACCATACTCATTTTAGAGATCTTGTTGAAAAAAATAAAATTAAAAAATTAGAAAGATTTCATTTCTAATTAATTAAAACAGTTCTTTCACAGAATGATGGTCACTGTCTAAAAATTTGATTTAAAATCTGTGTGTATTACCTCTATTAATACCCATCTACCAATGCACTGGTCACACAATGCAACATTTCATGATTGTAAAGATTGGTGGTTTCTCCATCATAGGCAATAGTCTTACGAATGATATCAACCTACATATTAAGAATTATAAAACCTATATTTATATATTTTTTTCTGTGTACTGTCACAGGTTCTGATCACATTCACTCTTTGTACATGTGCTCTCTTCACAGGTTGAAAAGTTCAAAAACACTTATAAATCTGCTACCCAGGACTAGAGGCCGTGATGTTACAGAATATGTAATGTGGTACACCTGCTGCAGGTATACTGTATTCTATATTCAACATGAATTCCATAAATATGTTTATGCAAAAGTAGTGTTTTTCTTGCTCAGTGTGACCTAACCGGCTGAGTTTATTTGTCAGGAAATGGAGACTTCACCAACATAAAAGAGGGAGAGTAGAAAAAACTTTCTTTTATTTCTACCAATCAACTGTGGTTGACCTGTTTTAGGAAAGTATTAAAATAATAGTTTCAGAATACTTTATCAATCACATGCTCTCCTGTCTCAAACACATACAATCATGCACCCTCCTATCACATACACAAACCAGCAAACATGCACCTATCTCAAACACATGCCAAGGTTAGTCAAGAATAATGTAGACTACGCTTATAACTTTTTAATGTTTGTGCCTTTTAGGCCACTGATTGAAGAATGAGGCTCTTTAATAGTTAGGCGTATACTGCCATAATAATGTATTAGTGGTTGACTGCAATGTGGTAAGATTCTCAAACTGTTAGTCCCTCAGTTTGCGCTTCAAATCAGAAACAAGAGCTGTCTTAGGAGAGCACGCTTGACTATTCCAGCGCCTGGACAAAAAAAACCCACTATAAAACAAGAGTTGTCGGAACAACACATCTGCCCCCTACGCTCCCCCCAAAATCAATAGGGGTCATCTACAAGTCACGACCAATAACCCTAAAGGAAGGACCCAAGCGTTCTCCAGTTTTTTGGAAATTTTCACAAAAAATCAAGAGGGGTCATTTACTAGTCATGACCAATAACCTTATGAAGTTTGAGGAATGTGGTACCCAAGCGTTCTCCAGTTACTGATAAAAAACAAGAGCTCAGAGTGTCAAAGCATAATACACCCATGATATGTGTTGTCCTAAAATGCACCATGTTCAAACAAATCAAGGGCCATAATCCTGGTGTTCCTGGGGTAATTTGGCTGGGAATCGAACTTGGCTGAGATATTATGCCCATAAACACTGTCAGTAAGTTTGAAGAGGATCAAATAAAAACAATTTAAATAGTAGTCCAGACACTGGTAATTAAATATATTTTCAACAAAGCAAGGGCCATAACCCAGGAGTGCTTGGGGAGATTTGACTGGATATCTAACTTGTCCAAGATATTATGCCCATACAAACTGTCAGCAAGTTTGAAGAGGATCAGATCAAAACTTTTGAATAGGGTTCTGGACACTGTAAATTTTTCACTTTTTCAACAAATTAAGGGCCATAATCCAGAAGCACCTGGGGCGATTTGGCTGGAAATTGAACTTGTCTGAGATATTATGCCCATACATACTGTCAGTAAGTTTGAAGAGGAGGATTGGATCAAAACTGTTTAAAAGGAGTCCGTAAACTGTTAATTTCACATATTTTCAACAAATAAGGGCCATAATCAAGAAGTGTCTGGGGTGATTTGGCTGGAAATCAATCTTTTCCAAGATATTATGCCCATATACATTGTCAGCAAGTTTGAAGACGATGGATCAAGTTTGAATAGGAGTCCAGATACTGTTAATTTCACATATTTTCAACAAATCAAGGGCCATAATCCAGGAGTGCCTGGGGCAAATTGGCTGGAAATCAAACTTGTCCGAGATATTATGCCCATAAACATTGTCAGCAAATTTGAAGAGGGTCAGATCAAAACTGTTTGAATAGGAGCCTGGGCACTTTGAAGGATGCCGCCCGCCAACCCACCCAAACGCCATGGGTGAAAACATAATACGTCCGTAAAAAGTTTGTACAGATGTATAAAAAGTGGTCTACCGATGGACTGACATACATTCGACCAACATACCGAAGGGGGCAAAAACTATCTGCCACAATCGAAATTGACTTTAAGGTCATAATCATTGTCATAAAGTTTGATCATGATTGCTCAAAAATGAAGACACTAGAGTGAAACAAAGTGAAATCTGGCTTTTTTTATAATTTAAAAGGGGCATAACTCCTGACCTTATTGGCCAATTTCAGTTATAATCAAACTTGATTGAGAGATTATGGTCATACATTTGTCATAGAGTTTGAAGATGATTGTTAAAAAATGAAGATGATAGAGTGTAAACAAAGTGAAACCTGGCTTTTTTTTTATATCAAAAGGGGTATAACTCCAGACCTAATTAGCTGATCTCAGCCATAATCAAACTCGATCGAGAGATTATGGTAATAACCATTGTCATTAAGTTTGAAGATGATTGCTCAAGAAACAAAGATGCTAGAGTGTAAACACTAAAATTATTGACAACGGAGGTGAGCTAAAAAGCTAAACCACATAAACACAAGCGCTCTAGGAACAGAGCATTCTCCACAGGTCTTCTGGAGTTTCTTATATGTTTCTGTAGGTGTATTGCCTAATTCAATGCAGAAATTGCTCGTAGTTCAAGACATACCTGTGATGCTATTTTTAATGTAGTAACATAAGTGACTTCTATGGTTCAAACGTTGTTGTTTTGAAAAATTTAACATTAAATGATGTCATATTTACAGGTGACAACAAATAAATGTCTTTCAACATATTCATGTACTTTTGTGGGTTTTGCCTATAATACCACAATGCTACGATACTTTGTAACAGGCCAACCTGCAAGTTATTATAATAGTAAAAATAGTACAGCCTGCCATTCTGCACTGCGCTATATATGACATACCTACTTTAATATTTAAAAAGGAAAGGAATAGATGTCAATAAAAGACACATATTTTTCTTTTGTTTCTTTCAACTTTTAAAAGTTATAAGTGTAGTCTATGAAATTCTTGATCAACCTTCATACCAGGACACACACTCTCTTATCTCAAACCTATCAGCACACACTCTCCTATCTCTAACACATACCAGAACACACACTCTTCTATCTCAAATATATACCAGGACACACACTCTCCTATCTCACACATACCAGGACACAAACTCTCCTCTCTCAAACACATACCAGGACATACTCTCTCCTATCTCAAACACATACCAGGACACACTCTCTTTAATCTCAAACATATACATGTTTGCACACATCTCTCTCAAACACAAACAAGGACATACTCTCTCCTATCTCAAACACATACCAGGACACACTCTCTCTAATCTCAAACATATACATGTTTGCACACTTCTCTCTCAAACACATACCAGTACATGCTATCTCTAACACATACCAGCATATGTTCTCCTGTTCCTATCCTCTATATGGCTGTATGGCTTCTCATATGATTCAGGAACCTGCAATGGACTGTGAACAGCCTGGAAAGGTAGGTATATAAACAGCGGCTTCTCATCATTGTGATTATTGATTATGTTGATCACACGCTCCGCAAACAGGTGGGTGGAATATGTACTGTTGGCATTAGTTACAGGATCAAGGTTATCACGGAGGTCATAGCCACACATTTTGCCGTAACATCGATAGTGGGTGAAGTAGTTCTCACTCCCTGTTAAGTATCCTGTAACAAAATTCTTGTCTTTAATGAAAACAATCATGTATATGAATTGGCCTTACCAATTTTCTGTGGAACATGATAATGAACAATGACCTAAATGCCATACTTATATCATAAAAATAACAAATGAAAAATGAAGCACATGAAAGCAGCTGTTGCAGTCTCAAGAGAACTACAACTTTCATCAATTATAGGAGTCTGGACTGCAAGAAGGAAAGTTGGTTTCACAGGAGAAGATTTCTACACTTTTTTTTTAAATTGAAATTCTGTGATTACAAAACCTCACATTAGGAACTTTTCAAAAGGTTACCACTGATTTTAATTTTGGCATAATTTCTCATTTATTCCATGTAGTATTTTAAGGGAGAACCCAAATTTTAAGATTCCTTTGTTACAGACATTATTTAAAGTATATTTGCCAAATTTTTAAT
Source organism: Solen grandis (assembly GCA_021229015.1). NCBI lineage: Eukaryota > Metazoa > Mollusca > Bivalvia > Adapedonta > Solenidae > Solen > Solen grandis. The sequence goes on along the minus strand of CM037783.1, from coordinate 26,697,598 downwards.
GTCCAAAAAGTCACATTTTAATGTAAATTTGGCAGTTTCAGTTGAAAACATACACATTTTTTTTTACATTTCAGAAAGCCCCTGGATTTCATCTGTAAAAATACAGGTATTTTTTGTAAACATTTTGGTCTGGTGCAATGGAGATTTTATGCCTGTTTTGTATCTTCCATGCATGTTTGAGAGTATCTTACCTGTAACTTATAAAATATATTACAAGTAACAAATTGTGATAAAATAATTTGGAATTAAAATGAAATCTAATTTTACAAATCCCTTGTGTTTTCTCCAACACATTTTAGTAACTTCGTTGATGTTCTACCATAACTTATAGATCTCTAAAACGAGCATGGTAACCCCTATTTTTAAATTATGTATCTTTTAGTTATAGTCGAAAGTACTTATGTACAAAATTTTAGTAAAATCACTCAGCTAGAAAAACACTGCTGAAATACCTTAAAGCATGTTATGCTTTGGTGAGCTAAAAAGAGGAATAATCCGAATTCATATAAAGTATCCATATAAAAAGTCAGTTTACCATAATATGTATCAAAACCTCGACTTGTGGGGATATAATCTTTGGTATACATGCCGACATGCCATTTGCCCACAGCATGGGTTGAGTAGCCAGCTCCCCGCAGTTTGTCAGCAATAGTAGGACTGTCCAGAGGCAGGCCGTTGGGTTGAGGTGGCCAGATGATGGCATGCTGCAGCCCGGTGTGGATCTACAGTACATCATGAGAATCCATTGTAAAGGAATTTACTGCTGCTCATTTAATTCTTTAACCTTGGTGAACCAATGCACATTATTTATACTCTGCAAGTACTGGTAATGGCCAATTGCTCATATCTGAGAGGGTCATGTAATATGATATATACAGAGTTTAAACACATAATCCTTGTAAACAGATACCATCAAACATCTATACAAATCCTAAGGTTGACTTACATTTCAACAGGGCAAGGACAAGAGATATCCTGTGATGAGCTTTTGTTTGAGCAATACTCATTATAAACTTATTCATAGTCATTTGGCATGCCATGCATTCTAACTAAACAGTTTTTGGATTGTATTCAGTATATATACATTACTGTTATTATTAAATACTGTATATATATTAGTATGTCCAATTAAAATGGGTTTACATTTCCGTTAGCGCATGTGCAAATTGGTATTGCAGTCTAATGTAAAGCTGTGATTGTAATAATTTTCAGTGACCAATATTTTCTATGTGATTGTTTGGGGGTATCAAATACGTGATTTGTGTTTGTTTTGAATAGTTTTGAGTGAGTAATTGATCATATTCAATAAGTTATTAGTCAGTAGATGTTTGTATTTTGATGATGTTTTTATACATAAAGGCCATGACCTACTTATCGCTTCGCTCTTCGGTCTGGACAATGCACATTTCACGTCTTCTGTATTGAGCTTGTAATTATACATAGTAGTTTAAATATTACATGATGGGTGGGAAAAGCAATGCGTAATGTTTATCTTGTTAATATGTAACCGTAATATAAAGAACACTTGGTGTAGTTAATACAGTAAAATTGTCTGTGTAGCGATACTGTTTTGATTACCTATAAGTAGTCTTATTTTCACCTTCATTTTAAGCTTTGGGAATTAGCTCAGTTGATAAGAGCTTTTAGTACTTTTTCCCATCATGAGGTCATGAGTTCGATACCAGCTGGGACCTTCTTTTTTTTTCTTTCTTTTTTTTTAATTCTTAATTATGAAAGGTAGAGTTATCATTCTTGCACACTGCACTCCAACCCAATAAGATCTATGTAACTATGAAGTTTCAAGTTGATACCTCAAATTTCTTTTAAACTTATGCTTTCGACAAAAATTAAGTCTTAAAAAAAAAAAAAGGGTAATTACTCAAAAATTATGAAAGATAGAGTTATCATTCTTGTGCACTGCACTCCTCCTCAATGAGATCTATTCACCTATGAAGTATCAAGTTGATGCCTCAAATACTTTTTGAGTTATGCTCTGGACAAAAATTAAGTCTGAAAAATATCAAAGGGCAATAACTAAACAATTATGCAAGGTAGAGTTATCATTCTTGTGCACTGCACTCCTCCTCAATGAGATCTGATCACCTTTGAAGTATCAAGTTGATACCTCAAATACTTTTTGAGCTATGCTCTAGACAAAAATTAAGTCTGAAAAATAACAAAGGGCAATAACTAAACAAGAGGGCCAAGATGGCCCTGTGTCGCTCACCTGATTAAGATGGCTGTGTTAGGCAAAATGACAAAAAATCTGGCATCTAAAAAGTTTTTCTAACATTTGACTAAGTGGCCTACATTTTGATCCACCTGAATTTGCACTCAACTGGGAATTCATGCAGTCATCATTCATATCAAGTTTAATGAAGACTGGGAAAAAAATGTAGGCCTCTAGTGTGTTCACAAGATTTTTCGAAAATTTGCCCTGGTGACCTACTTTTTGACCCTATGTTGCCCAGTTTTGAATTCATCTGAGATTTGATGTAAACAAACATTCTGACCAAGTTACATTAAGGTTAGTCTAAATCTGTAATCTCTTAAGTGTTCACAAGGTTTTTCTAAGATTTGACCTGGTGACCTAGTTGTTAATCCTAAGTGACACAATTTAAAACTCATCCAAGATATCATGTAGACAAACATCCTGACCCAATTTCATGAAGGCTGGGCCAAAATTGTTGCCTCTAGAGTGTTCACAAGGTTTTTCTAAGTTTTGACCTTGTGACCTAGTTTTTGACCCAACATGACCCAATTTCAAACTCATTTGACATAGCATAAAGACAAACATTCTAGCAAAGTTTCATGAAGATTGAGCCAAAAATGTGGCCTCAAGCATTTTCACAAGGTTTTTCTAAGATTTGACCTGGTGACCTAGTTTTTGACCCCACGTGACTTATTATCAAACGCATCCAATATATCATTTAGACAAACATCCTGACCAAATCTATTGAAGATTTGGCTAAAACTGTGGCCTCTAGAGAGTTCACAAGGTTTTTCTTAGATTTGACCTGGTGACCTAGTTTGAAATTATCTATATAGAGTATATACCGGTAAGGAAATTAGCTGACTACTCTGTGGGTTTCATTTTTCATTATAGTGGCATTGAATGCCATGACATGACCAAAAATGAAATAAAATTCTGACCATTGGCTGCATAGTATAAGGAAACTAGCTAACTCCTGGAGACCTCATTTTTCAAATGATCTGTTTTAGTTAAGCAATTCTTGTAAAGGGCTATGAGGTGATCATTGTACCCAATAACATAACATTCTGACCATTGATAAATTTAGAAATTTATATAAAGAGTATAATAATAGGATACTAGCTGGACCCACTAGAGGCCCAATTTTTCAAGGGATCAACTTTATTTTAACCATTAATTTATGGCAGAGTGCCATGAGGTGATCAAATGAAATTAGAGTCTGTCTATTGGTTTCAGAAGAATATTGAAATGTTCTATATACATTGTGATGCTAGATGAAAGGCAATCCTAATAGCTCACCCTGAGCATTTGCTAAGGGGAGCTAAAAATTGTGTGATGGCAAAAAATGATGATATGTGCTGTAGTACATGTGGGTTGATCAGTTCAGTGGAAAAAAAATGATTCAGCACCATTTAAGGAATAAATCGCAGGCTATTGTGTTGAAGGGTCAAGCCAATAATATGCGCATCTCTTATTGATATCAATGGTTCCCATTAAGTTTTGTTGAAATCCAGTGAACTGTTGCTAAGAAATAGCGCAGAAACGAATGTTATTCTGTATACATACTGCTTAACTTATCAAGGGCCATAACTCTGTCTTAAATGATCCGGCCGAAACATGCCGAAGATAAGCGCATCTCTAATGATGGTTGCCATGAAGTTTCTTAAAAATCCAGTCAGTAGTTGCAAAGAAATAGCACAGAAATGAATGTTACTCTGTATACATACTGCAATCAAGGGCAATAACTCTGTGTTAAATGGTCTGATCAGAACATGCCAAGGATGTGCGAATCTCCTATTGGTAATGAAGGTTGCCATAAAGTTCGTTAAAATCCAGTCAGTGGTTGCAGAGAAATAGCACGGTAACGAATATTACTCTGTAAACATACTGCATGACTAATCAAGGGTCATAACTCTAGGTTAGATGGTCCAATCAAAACATGCTGAGGATATGGGCATCTCCTTTTGGTAATGATTATTGCCATGAAGTTTCGTTAAAATGCAGTCAGTAGTTGCAGAGAAATAGCACGGAAACGAACGTTACTCTGTAAACATACTGCATAACTAATCAAGGGTCATAACTCTGGGTTAAATGGTCTGATCGAAAGATGCTGAGGATATGCACATCTCCTATTGGTAATGATGGTTGCCATGAAGTTTCATTAAAATCCTGGTAGTAGTTGCAGAGAAACAGCGTGGAAACCATGGACGGAATGACGGATGGACACCAAACAATATCCCCCTCCCGATTCCGTCGGCGGGGTATAACAAGTGTAGAGTATGAAGAGTATATAAGTTAACAAGCTGACCTCTAGGGGCCTCATTTTTCAAGGGATCAAAAGGGCCATGAGGTGACCATTTCTGCCAAATGAAATAAAAAGTCAGCCTATGTTTTAGGAGAAGATTTTTAAAGTTTCTTTTAACTGAAATAATGTTGGTTGCCATTGCATCCAACAGACGACAGACCCAGGGTGAGTGCAGTTCACTTTTCTCTACAAAGTCACCTCCTGTGGTCACTCACAAGTTTTCTATGTCTATGTACCTACTGGTCAAATGTCACCAACTGTAAACAGGAGCACCCGAGACCAGTCCCGTTACAATTACATCACCTCATCCAAATGCCTGTTGAGTAAATTTAGATGAATACACCCAAAGAAGGATAAGAAGAAAAGATTATAATTCATCTATTTCATAGATGCTGCCCATGCATAAACTTTTGAAGATTTCCAAAGTTTGTTGTGGTTTTGCAGTGATAAATCTAGATGTGCGTCCCGTGTCTGAGACGCATAAAAATCGAGAAAGACACACAATTTCAAAATATGTGTGTCCCGTCAAACACATGCAAATTTGATACCATTGAAACCCAAAATATCATAGTTAATGATTTGTGTGCACCGTTTAATCGGTTATTTTACATAGGGGTTAATAGTCAAGGGTTTTCCCCAGGCGTGTGCGACTAGCCTTTGTATCAGGCAGCAGATGTGAGACATGCTTTGATTTTGTCGAAATGTAATAATCCCTATTGCAACCCGTGTTTACATGCATTGAATACACACGCATGTCACATGTATATTCTCCAAGTCAACTGGAGTCAATCACCTGTTGTGTACATTTTACGGAACGATCAATCAATTGCGAGTCCCAATCACATGTTGAATTTTTATCACAGCATCCACGCGTCACCAGTTCTTGACCAAGATGCACCATGTATGAGTTGATAATAATTGAGCATTAATTCTATCAAATTAGTAAAAAGTACTGATTATAGCATTAATATTCAAAAGAGATAAATGGCCGAGAAACAACGGTACCGTAAAACTTGATGGGTAAAATTTAAATGGGAGTCATTAAAAAGAAATAGAAAAAATGAATTGGCCCTGTATTGAGCGTAAGTAGAACAAAACTTTTTAATAAGAAAAAGTATTGTCGTACTCGTAAATAAAGAAAATAATATCTAACAATGGATGTGCTTCCCATTGCAGAAAATCTGGGACTGACATCCAAATGGGTATTTTTCTGTCTCAACGTCTGTTAGTCTGTCATTTGTGTCATCATGTTTTAATGATTGAAACCCAGCTCAATGGAGCTGGATTTCAGTAGAGCTACAATTTAGAGCTTACTTAGTTCATGAATTCAAATATCGTTGTACTAGTAGCATAATCGGACATTTTCTTTGAAAAGATCACCTGTGATTTGATGGTCGTCACATTATATCTGATACTTATTATATATTCAACTTCAAAAACAACAACCACAAGATGAAAAGAAAAAGAGCAACACTGTTTTTGGTTCAAATAAACATTATTTTAAATTGATTCCACATATCTAGTCCCATCACTGAGCTGCTCAGCGCAACATGCTATTTTTGTTACTGGTTGTTATGCCTCCATAGGGGATATCGCCAAACCGAAAGTAAAACGATATCACAAATTACAGGTACACAAATGTGAACTACCACTTATCTAGATAAAAAAAAAATATTAAAAAAAATAGATTAATCGCTGGCTTTGTGTCAAATAGTCCATGGAGAATGAGTCAATCAGATGTAGAATATACTCACCTGATATCTGCCTGACAACAGCTGACTCCGGGTGGGTGTACAGATAGGCTGAACATAGTAGTTCTCCAGTCTTACTCCACCTCTGGCCAGTTTGTCCAGGTTGGGGGTGTTGATCTCCGACCCATGATAGCCAACATCATTAAATCCGTAGTCGTCGGCAACAATTAGTAAAATGTTGGGCTGTTTGCAGCGGCACACAACAATCAAGCATAGGCTGATAATCCAGGAAATTGAGTTACTTGCCATTGCTGGAGTCCATAGATCTATATATTCATCAACCAGAATATAACTCAATTTAGAAGGTATCGGGTTCATTCGCCCCAAGTACACTTTCGCCCGAGTCAGTTCGCCCGAGTCGGTTCGCCCTACAATGTGGGTTCATTCGCCAACATAGTGGGTTCATTCGCCCTAGTAAAGTTATAAATTAATAAACAAAATGGATATTACGGTTGGTGATGAATAAATATAATTTTATTCATTCAACAAGTATAGGTATAAAGTACAAAGTATATAGGTGTAATTATCATAATAAAGGTGACATCTTCCTTCTGAAAACACACACGTGCTGTAGGTGTGAACACATGCCATAGCAGGGTTAGATGTTAATTATGTACTGTTCGTATTGTCTCATTTAACATACTTATTTTTTACACCCGGTCTCTTTCATTTATGATAAGTAGGGATGAACATGAATTAAATAAGGGCTAATAACGAAATAAACAGTGAATTTATTTATTTCTTTAATTATAAATACACCGCCAATGTTAGTGTATATTAGATGTAAAAAAAATAATTGAAACTGCCATTCCGAAGCAATTATTGTAGGACTGGAACCAAAATATGTAATAGATTTTTTTTTATTAATAATAGACAATATACTCATTCAAACATACATACATAAAACAATACAACCGAATACACAAACATTTATATATTATTTCATTCAAATCCAGCAAAATAACAATAGGGCGAACAGACTCACATTTTAGGGCGAAAGGGTAGAGGGCGAAAGGGAATTAGGGCGAAAGGGTATAGGGCGAAAGGGAAATGGGGCGAAACGACCCATAATCAATTTAGAATATCTTCTTCAAGGCTCTCCACAATGGAAAAGCATTAGTTTAGAACAAATTCACTTTTTTATTTTTTGTGTATAAAACCCAGTACAACGTATAAAATTCAGAATCATATATGAGAATGAGCTCTACTATTGACCCAAGTCACGAGATGTATATCCGCATCAGGTCATGTGACCGCGAAAACACAATACAGAATATTTGTAACACTTAGTCGATTAGTCTTTTTTGTTTACATTCAATGAAAAATGTTTAATTCACGGGGCCAGTGTAGACGGCGGGACATACTAATTCTGGGGGGTGATGGTCGTTTCGTCGACCATCCGTTTCGTCGAAATGATTATGTGTAGTAAATGAAAAGTCGTTTCGTCGCCTTGAATATTCAATAGGCGGAAAGTGTGAGGGGGCTTTGACCGAGAAACTGCCGAATTAAGATTTTTTTTTAATGCGACAAATTTTCGATCAAAGCAACGCACCGGGGGTACCTTTGGACGTCATAATATAAACAAAGGAATACGCGGACAATACAATATATGAAACGTATCTATAGGAAAAAAGCGGACGGTATGTAAAATATAGGGAAAAAGCAGGCGCTGTATTTTTTATCATATTTTCATCACTATTATCATCATCATTTTTTTTGCATTTACTCAATTAGAACCATTGAAAATAAAATATTGTTGATGTTAGGAAAAATAATAATGAGTTTAATATAAGCAACATTCGAGTAAAAAATAGATATAAATTTGAAATATATAGTGACCCTGAATACATCAAGTTATTCCTTTGATCTCTAAAGTATACCTTGATCTTAAGTGATAATAACATTATATATAGGTGTAAATAAAGTATCTGATTTTTCTTATCTATTTACAAACAGTCCGCTTTTTCTTCTGTGTTCATATCGTCCACGTTTTCTCTTTATGCTACATAATACATGTATATCGTCCACGTTTTCTCTCTCTCTATATATATATATGTTACATGTATATCGTCCACGTTTTCTCTATATGTTACATGTATATCGTCCACGTTTTCTCTCTCTATATATATATATGTTACATGTATATCGTCCACGTTTTCTCTCTCTCTATATATATATGTTACATGTATATCGTCCACGTTTTCTCTCTCTATATATATATATGTTACATGTATATCGTCCACGTTTTCTCTCTCTATATATATAATCGTCCACGTTTTCTCTCTCTATATATATATATGTTACATGTATATCGTCCACGTTTTCTCTATATGTTACATGTATATCGTCCACGTTTTCTCTTTATGTTACATGTATATCGTCCACGTTTTCTCTTTATGTTAAATATCGTCCGCGTTTTCCTTATAGGCTATGTCTATATCATCCGCGTTTTCTTCTATGTTACATACCGTCTGCTTTTTCATCAATGTTGATGCCGTCCACGTTCTCTCAGTATGTTATACATAGATCGTTCGCGTTTTCTTCAGATTATAGATAATGTCGGATTTTGATTATTTTTTTTTTTTAAATGTGTAAATAAAAAAAAAAATATTTAGGTGTCTGTTTTTTCTGATTCTTTATATACCGTCCACGTTTTCTCTAGTATGCTACATATCACCCGCGTTTTCATAATAAATCTGATTTCAGGTAGAGTCAAAGTTTGATTTTTTTTGGTAAATAAATAAATAAATAAATAAATAAATACAGGTATCTAAGTATATATCTAGCTAGATATTAACGATAAAGTGTTTGGTCTATTTGAATACCGTTCACTTTTCTTTAATGTTACACATCGACCGCGTATTTTTCTATATTCATATCGCCCGCGTTTTCTTCTAACGTTATGTTACATAACATCCACGTTTTCTTTTAACTTTATGTTACATAACATCCGCGTTTTCCTCTATGTATTACATACAGTCTGCTTTACTGTAAACACCCGACGTCGTTCGTTCAATGTCAGGATTGCCGTCGGTGCTCAGGTGATTAGACAATTTGGTACAATATGCTTATAGACCTTAAGTCTAGACTTCGTCCATGTTGAGTGTAGATCTCTGTGTTATCAATGTTAGTAGATAGTGAGTGTCTATGTGTTGTCGATTGTTGTTAGATGGTCTTTGTGTTGTTGATATGTGCTGGTGATAAGCGTCTAGACTGTATGTTTATAAACTTAAGATAGGCGCTTATCTTAACATGACTCTAAATGTCGAGATTTTTTAGGGCTATTATCATTTAACTCAAATTATTTGGACAATTAACGACTGACGAGAAATTACGGTTAAATGCGATCTTTATTGCATGAACACGTATCAATTATAAGTAAATCTCATAAATAAATATATAAAGTGCTAGTGCGTCAGACGTGACAAGTTGCTTGCTCTTATGTTAGACCTAATTAAAAATGTTTTGTTTATTTAATAAGAATGCGGCCTCCGTGGCCAAGAGGGCAAAGCCGCTGACTTTAACAGTCACTCAGCCCCTCACCGCGGGTGTTCGAATCCCGGCAGGGTCATTCGGATTTTTTTTTGAGAGGAAGCTGGTTTGCGGTAGGTCGGTGGTTCTACCCGGATGCCTCCGTGCATTCGATGTCTTCCTCCACCTGTAATTAGCTTGACGTCGCTGTATGACTGAAATACTGTTGAAGCGACGGTAAACTCAAAAAGTCAAGTCAAATAAGAATGCGATTTAAAGTAAATTTGCTTTAAGTAAATCAGTTCTGCCCGTTATTCATATTATATAAACCATTTCTAAATGTTAGTTCTAATACCTTTTGGAATTTTCGAATTCGAAAGCCGCCAGGCAGATTATTAAATGGCAGAAAGTTCATTTTAAGTATCTGTCAATTTCAAATATCGCGGGTAGTAAAGTTGCAACTGACGCACTCTTACTTTTATACCGATTGCAGGCGCGGGATCCAGGATTTTTTTTTTTTTTGGGGGGGGGGGGGGGGGGGGGGGGGCGTAAGTCCAGCAACTACCGGTACTTACATTGTAATGATAATATATAGCATGTTTAATAATAGAAATTACTAAATCATTAAATAGTTCCACATAAAAACAGTCAGTAAATACTTGTTACATTCAATTCAACTCAACTCAAATAGTTTATTTTCAAAGTCGACAGCGCAGCTCTCTTTCGCAAATACATCGATACTTACAATGAATTGATAATGCAAACAATAAAATAAAATTGTAACGGTAAATTTAAGGGAAAATATGTATTTATTTATTATACATAATTTATCAATGAACTTATATTTATATTATTTAAAGTTACATGATACTTAACATTTTTACAATCATCTTAAATTATATCACATTCATTATGTCATTCTTAGTCCTTTAATGCATTAATGAATTGTTTCCGCAATTGGAATCTCTCTTTCAAACAGAGCAACATACTGTTAATATCATTTTGTTTATCGAAAGTATTTTTGTTAGGTATTTGAGTCTTATACATCTATATTTTGGACACACAATCAAAAAATGATATCCAGATTCTATCATAGATGAGTTACAAGCACATTATCCATTTTTTCTATCTGTTCCATCGTATCTCCCTACCTCAATATTTAGTTCATAGCTAGATAAACGAAATTTACTCAAAATCTTTGATAATCATTTTTTTATTATTTCAAAATACGTTTCAAATCTAAATTATGTTATGTATTTACAGTTAGTTTCAAGTTTTTCTGTATAAACTTTGTTTTATCATTGGATATCTACGTCAGAATTATTCCATATTTTTCCAAAACCTAAGTTTTCTAAAAGCGATTGAATTTCAAAGACCCATTTTTTTTCGCTTGACTATTCAGTATTTTAAACATTAGCGAATCTTGATTTTTCCTTATCTTAAAAAATTAGCATTTTTTACAATTGTTTACGCCTATAATGAATTTACAATATTTAATATGTAAACGTTAAATTTCAACAATTTCATATACTCCCCACATCTCTTAACAATATGTTAGAATAGGTGTTATCATTCTGTCAAATAACTGTAGATATGTTGATACATGTATATCAAAATTTAAACGTTGAAAAATATATAACAAATCCGACATCCCTCTCATGGCTTGTTCAGACAATGATTTAATTGCATAGGACATATTGCCAATATAAAACACATTAATACCAAGGTGACAGAACTTATCCACAACTTAAATAAGCTGTTCATTTATATTCCACTGACATTTTTTCTCCTTTTTCTTTTTTCAAAAATGCATATTTTGCTTTTCTTGCATTTATTCACTTTATAAACACTTTCGCTACCTAAAAAAGTAAATCGACGGCACCAATGATGTGTTAAAAACTCATTTATCCGATTTATAATGGGCACGCATGATAATCAGGTAATTTACTATTGCTACATCTGAGAATATATTTTAAAGCAAACGCAAAAACAGTCATTTTCATTTCTTTCGCATTTGTCGAAATAAAAACAAAAACATATTAAATCTGACTGAGACAGGTATAACTGAATGGATCCAGACTTTTCCGCTTCGATGGACCAGAGAATTTTTCAATGTATCGACTGCTACTGCTTCTTAAAATGGCAGAAAGGTGCCAAACCAGCGAAAATGAAACTGATACGAGAAAACTTAAGTAAAAAACAACTGAAAAAGACATTTCGATTGAAAAAATGTTGACGTTGACGGACTATATTGACGTCGTTAAGGTGTCGTTAAGGTGCAGGAATGTGATGCGGTGGAACTCCTACTGTAATGCGATGTTGTCAGATCCTAATCGCGGATAGTAGAGGAGCGCAAATTAGGATATGAATTTAATGAGATTGTGGTTTGGGTTACTAAGAGACAATCTGTTAAAGTTAATGATGCGAAGCTTGAAATTGTGATAAATTGGCAAATGGCTCATCCCATCGAAAATTTTGGTCATTTTTCATTCAAATTCACGATAAGTATTTTCACATCGCCTATGATTCTTCCTCAGTGGCACCTAGGCATTAGATCCATGGCCTTCAAGTTACATAAATATATATCGGATTAAAAAAAAAAACACCTTCACTTTTATCCCCAGATACCCTTCAGAATGCATCTCCATCATACTTAAACATTTTTTTTCCGGGGAGCATGCCCCCAGACCCCCCCCCCCCACCCCCGCACTCACATCACATTCAGATTTCGGTCCCCACCCCCACCAGTAGAAAAATTCTGGATCCGGACCTGCGGTTTCCAATGTCTTTAAATTAGAAAAAAAATCATGAACTCCAAAAACAAAAGGCAGAATATAAATTTATACAGTCATTTATGACCAAGATAAGGTAATGTGGTAATGTTATACTCCGAAATTTGCTTAGTAAGACAATCTGACATGTTTAAAGTGGTCACTTTCAAATGTCAAATGTTAAACAATGACTCTTCATCTATATAAGATATTGATATGTTTCAAAATTTTGAATGAATATGTGTTATTAATTTATGAAACAAATTTCATATATTGTGTGACTACTTACCTTACTTGTATGTTTGTCAGAGCCTCTTTATATGTCATATTGCTAATACCTCATGTATCCATTACTGTCAAATGGAATGAGACAAATAAAGGAATTTGAATTGATTTGAATGTAAATGTGAACAGTATGCAATTAAGATTACCATCTTTCACACCGTTAAATTATTTATGTTATCACCGCTTAATAAAATGCCACGGGTGAACACGTTTACTTAATTGGTGTAATCTGATTAAATTAAAGGTGTTTATAATTCAATTAAGACAAGAAGCCGACACACACAATTGCAGAGATCAAAGTACCGGAAATCATGTATAAAATTGAAATTGAATTAAATTTACATTTATTTTTATACATAAGGTATTTAAAACATTTTATTCAAAAATTAAAAGTATAAATAATAAATTATTTGAGAAAATTGATATTAATATTTTGATATATCATAAATAGACCCTGAGCAAACATCAACAAAAAGACTTTAAAAAATGTGTTCATGTAAAAAAAATAAAAAAAATAGATTTTCAAAAAAGAATCATAAATTATAATCTGACTAAAAATATTATATGAAAATATTAATGATGAAATGATAGAAAAAAAAATACTTTACCCGCTCCCAATGAAGGGAGTGCTTTTTTCCGAACCTTTCGGTTGTTAACCAAGATTAGATTGGTTCAAGAAATAGGTCAAAATCAATATCATACAGCTAACGCCGAAAAACATGTCATTAATAAAACTAATCAAAGTTCTGAAAGTAGACCTACGAAGGTATATTCGTCACAATATATCCCCCCCCCCACCCCCCACACACACACGGATGGTCATCGGACGGAGAATCTTATCTAATCGTGATTAGACAGACAGACAGACAGTATATTTTATTGACGTAAACTTTACATTTTCTTGTCATATCATGTATATATGTATAAAATATAAATAGATAATCAAATGATCGAGTGTAAATAAATCAAATATATCATGCAAAGATTCGCTTATTTTTGTCATAAATCAAACAAATCATGCAATGATTCACTCATTTTTGTCATAAATTTCTACCATACAATTATGGAGGATGGACTTAGAAAAAAAAATAAATTAATAATTGAAAACAAATAAAAATACGATTGTAATTATACATAATTATCGAAAATTATATAAGTGCATTATTTTCTATGTTGCATAGCTTCGAAGACAAATTTACTGAGTTTATATATCATTTCTTTTAGATGAAGACATTAATTGGAACAAATTTAAACATACCTGGACGTTTTATGTAATAATTCTTAATGTTCATCGATGCGCTCTTTCTGTTCTATTTTGGCCATATCGTCCTGTTTCAATTCTTAATTTATGTGAAAACTGTTCTATATTTACTTGATAAAATATCCAAATATTTTTCAGCCCCAAAGTCATTTTTGAAACATTTATAAGTGCATAAAGTATTACAATTTACCATAGTGTTATACCAGTTCTGTCTAAATACATCTATTATTCTAGATTTAAATGAAATATGGAAATTCTTAAGTTCTATACTGTATGTATTACTCCAAACATGTGAGAATCCATAACTATCTAACAAAAAGTTCACATTAAATGCCCAATTCTTTCTACTGTTATTCGCTGAGTCTGTAAGACTTCTATACAAAGTAGTAATAAGAATATTATTTGAAGATAATACCATACACCAAGATTTTATTATACGTGTAAATCTTTTAATAAATAAAGGGTATCTACCTAATTCCCCATAAACTCACATGTTACTTGTTGACGTTTTTACGTTTAGTATCATTTTACAAAATTTAAGATGAACACGCTCAGTTGTCTTAGATTTACCAAATCCCTATATTTCACTACTGAAGTTCACAATAGCACCAACAAAAGCATCGAAAAGTTGACATTTAACACTTGTTTTTAACTGATATTTTTTTCAAATTATTTAAAGTACATTTAATGCCTTTAGACCTTTACCCGCTAGCGTTTCCTGATTTAATTAATACAAACGTTCCATTGTAATTGAAAACAGTTCCCAAATAACTAAAATTATTTACTACTTCTATTTCACACCCATCATATAACCATTTCTCATTAGGTAAAATAGGACCACGATTTCTGAACACCATAACTTTAGTTTTATCAACCTGTAACCCCCATTTATCACAATATTCTTTTAAAAGACTTAACCTACATTGCAATTCCCCTGGGCTTTCAGCCAACACAACCATATCATCCCCAAATAAAAGCAAAATAACTGTCACATCATCAATTGTTAAAGGACACGTAGTATCATTCTGCAAAAATAATTCAAGATCTTCAATGAAAAGAGCGAATAATATCGGCGAAATTACCTCATCTTGTTCAAGGCCGATAGAACAATCAAATATTCTGAAAAAGAATTACATCCTTTAACACATGACTTTACTTGAGCATACATATCTTTAAATAGTCTTAACATTTACCATCAACACCTGGTTTATACAATTTAAGCCATGACGCATTTAAATATACACTACCAAAAGCACGTTTTAAGTCCACAAATGTACAATATAAATTTTTCTTTCATTTAAATGTTTTTCAATTAATGCATTTAAAACAAACAAAGCATCTATAGTAAAACGACCCTTGCGAAGTCCAAACTGTGCATCACTTAATATATTAGAATCGACTATCGTGGTCATTGTCTTTTATGAGATTTCAAAGGTGAAATTGAAGTCATGACAGTACCCCCCCCTTTTTTGTGATGAAACAAGTTGTCGGTAGTTTTGAGCCATTTGGTTAGTTATACATTTCAACTTCCGGTAAAATTGAAAACGAAGATGGCAGATGTGTTGAGTTTTCTAAGACAGTACAACGTCGAAAAGAAGGAAATAGGTGAAAAGGATGATCAGATTATATTTGGAGAATTTGCTTGGCCGAAAGATGTGAGGACAAACTATCTTGTATGGGGGTAAGTACATCACAGTTTGAGATAGGGGCGATCCGTACAAGTATTGGACGACAGGGGGTAATCTTTACTGAGATCCGCTCCTGTTATTTTTTTCGTATTGGCCTCCGCTGGATCTCTACTCAGGCCTTATATAAAAGCTTCGGGAAATTTACACCGATACCCCAACCTCATTTCGGCCGTTCAGATCGATTGTTTTAGGATGCACACCTAAAAATCCACACAGATATGGTAACAAGACATTTTTCTTTCCATTTCATTCAACATTATTGTCTTAGCTTACCGATTTCACCAGTTTTACAGCTACAGACTCACCAAACCTCCAAACTCGCCGTTTTAACCGCCATATTGTTTACATGCAAGGGTTATCACATGACTAATCCGTGATTGGATAACTACAGTTAGGTACAACTCACGGGTTATGCGGTACAGAGCGGTATGTGGTTTTCTCGATCTATAAGTAAATAGAACGTATTTCACATAAACTTTATTTTGAAAAATCATTTTATACAGCAAAATTTCTTTGATTTTGCCAGGGTTGACTTAATGGCAAAGAGTATTTACCTTTTCTTGTTGAACAGTCGTAGCTGAACCGAGCTGTATTTTCAACTGCTTCGCCTATAGTCACGTAATCAATATTTACAAAATGTCTGTTTAAAACTAAGAGGTGAGCGATGTGGTGCTTTCTGTTGCCGTATTTCATGAAATGGGAAAGCTAAGACAATGATGTTGAATGAAATGGAAAGAAAAATAAGTTTTCTTACCATGTATCTTCGTTGATTTTAAGGTGTGCATCTTAAAACAATTGATTTGAACGGCCGAAACGAGGTAGGGGTATCGGTGTAAATTTCCCGAAGCTTTATATAAACAGTGATCGGAAAAGGCATGCGCCATAGTCACATTAAAAATCAAAATGTCACGTCACTTTTTGCACTGGATGCGCCCCAGTCTCAAGCATTCATACGAATACAGTCCGAGGCCAAATGAAGGGAATTCCGTTTTAAATTAACATATTGCAGAGAAGGAAAAGCATTACTGATCAACCAATCAGATTTCATCGTGGCATTGGTGTATCAACCAATCAGATTGAGTCTTTTTCGCGTCAGGATCTGAAAGGGACCCGTGATTCTGATTGATGTCGGCCATCAGCGATTTGCCGAAAAAAAAAATCAAATGGCTAATCTTATGTTAGTAAAGACATTAGGGCGATCAAAATTGCATTCGATATTCATCATAAATTTCTATCATGTGACAAATAAAAAACACGATTTAATTATATTCAGTGTATGATTCCTACCTGTTTGTTTATTTACTCCATTCCAGAAGTTGTTTTCGATCATAATCCCAAATCATCTTTCAAGAGCCTGTCCCATTTTGGAGGGACAGTGGGTCATAGTGTCAAACATTCTCAAGTTATCAGCACATTAACAAAATCTTTGTAGGGTGCAATATTGTCCAGGTAAAGGGAAAAAGCCTTGTCATTAGAATGAGTTGAATTGGCCAAGTTTGTGTATAAATTATGGTGTAAGAAGCTGCCGATTATCTTGAAATGAATGCTTGCACAAGTGTCACCACATACCTCCCTCGGTTCTCCCTCCACTGATTCAGTTTCACCTTGTATGACATCCACTTTACACACAGGAAGAAATAAACATACTGCAGCAGTAAAGTTAAAAGGGTGTGAAACCGGCACATGCCAATGTCCGGCTTCCTTTTATTTCTAGCTGACTGTGCTGATAGGGTTTTTTACCTCTTTGAAATTCCGCTTATCAAAACTTTAAAGAGAGTTTCGTGTTAGATGATTGTTAGAGTGTTTGGATTAGGAAATACACTTGGACATAACCTGTTGTGTCTTACAACTGCTGCATTATGACATCAGCAATCTTTTTTCTTTTTTTTTTTTGATGTGTGGAATAGAAATATTTGATCATCTAGCTTCACTCAACTTTTTATCTTGGAGGAAAAAAAACTATATAGCTAGTAGATGTTTAATTAACTTAGAGTTTGCCCGCTATTTCTATCCAATCAGTGAGCACGAAATTTCAAATTCCTGGTCGATTTAATTTGTTAAGAGTTCGAGATTTTGCGAGACTTGTCTACTTAATTGTGATTTAACTGTTAAGAGTTTACGGCGAACTGCGCATGCAGGGTGTTCAGTAGACTCCGAGACTCAAGGGTCATTGACTCTTCAGCCAAAATTTTCAAGGGTCAAATTCAAATTTTCAAGGGTCAATTTCATTTTTCATGAGTCAAATTTTAATACTTATAAGTGTTTCATATATATTTTTTTTTTCTTGTATTGTTGTGTGTTTGCATGTATGTGTATATATTTATATATATGCTTAAATCATTTTTATTGCGCACACACACACTGTAAAGGGCAAAAACTAAACATTTATACAAGTTATGCATTTTTGTTTTATTTTATTATGCATACATGTATATGTTTATAATCACAAACAACATCTGTAAAAAGGACATTTGAAGTAAATTACTCTTCAGTTATATAATTGGTATGGGGAAAAAACAACAAATGAATTCAGTTCCTAAATCAAACAAATTTCATACAAACACAGATTACTTCACATCAAATGACAGATCAATTCTTAGCACTACCAGTATTAATATCATCTGTAAGTAAGGAATTCAAATCATATCAAATTTTGAAAAAGGCCACCAATTGGTTATAAATAGTAAAATTGTGTTTGCATTGAAGGAGTTACACATTCACTTTCACTTGACCGTTTCTGACCACCTCGAAAACCTACATCAAACTCATAAACGACACCCGTTTGCCGCAATCACACCACTAGCCGATGCACCTTCGTCTCTGATTGGTTAATAACGAATATGAGGCTGCTCATTAATATGCGTGCTCCGCCTATCGGTATTTTTAGCTTATCATCATCAATTGTTAATGATGTATGCTTTTTTTGATTGACATTTACAATTTTACGGCACGACCAGAAATTCTCACGGGGCATAGTGACTCTTCAGTAATTTATTCTGTGGGTCAAATAAGGGTTTTTCGAGATTTCCACGGGTCAAAACCCGGGAGCTCGGGTCAAGTGAACGCTCTGGCATGTCATTATTTCAAATTATGCTCCGCCCTATTCACGTGATAATCATATATGGCAGAGTTTACTACACCGAGGCGTGCACACTGGCGAATGTTGACGTCATTTGTAAACATTTAGTAGAGTTGCTTAAATAATCATGTTTATAGATAAACATTAACATGAGAATGAGGAGTTTTGGAAATATTTTTTGCAAAGGGATGATTACCAGCTCGGTCCAAACGGATTCCTAAGGACAGAATAAGATCCTAAATTAAATACATTGTACTAAAATACAAGTATAGTTTGTTTAGTAGGTTTAACGTCCCTCCGACATTTGGAGACAATGTCTACTTGAGACAGATGTAGTGCTGTTGCACTGCACAGTATCACGTCGTAGACAGTTGGCATGATACCACACCCAGTCACATTATCCGGACACTGGGCCATCAGTCCTGGAACTACCCTTATTATGCTGAGCGCCAAGCAAGGGAGCTATACCAGTACCTATGTTTACGACTTTGATAAATACAAGAATTGAAATTGATATAACGTTCATAAACAACTTAAAGATCATGTATTAACTCATTTGATTTGGTATTTTGCTGACAGCGACTTTTTTTAAACTATTATTATCTACATACTTCGTTCTTTCCTTAACGTCAATCATTTGCTGTTGTCTGATGTCTTAACTAATTAAGACAAGATAAAAATAAATAAATAAAAAACAGTCATCACTCAAATTAAATTTCCGTACCTCTTGATTGAAATCTGAAAAAGATATGAGCTGACGGTCAAATGACGCGCAAAATTTATGTGTTACATCCTTATTTGGAGAGCACCTGCGCGTGTGTGAATACTTTAACAACACGTTGACGTAACACTTATATGGCGCCATCTCCTAATATAGCAGTGTGACGCAGTAATAGGGCGGGGCAAACTCTAAGATAGTCAGTGTTTATTAAGAGAGAATTTAACAGTAAAGCAGCCATCACTTGCTACGCTCGTTCTGGCTTCTTAACTGTTAAATTCTCTCTTAATTAACACTAACTATATCTAAGAATAGTTGAAATAGATCAGTTGACAATGACCAAAACCTTTATTTATTTTTTTTAGTTAAATAATGAAAGTCAAATTAAATTACTGAATCATTGCATTATGTTCATATTTTTATTTTTGATCAATTGGATGGCCAAATGATTTTTTTCATGACAGAATGGCCTATATTTGTATGGTGTCTAGACTATAGTCTTTTTCTTTTTCTTTATGTGACGGTCATTTTGTGATTATACATGTTGTTCTGTTTTTTAATTAAAATATTAGTTTGTCATTCAAAGTCTTTTTTTTTTCAAAAAAAAAAATCTATTTTTCAATAGTATCATGGTTTGAGTTTAATGTTAATATTATGCATTTTAGACTCACTTTAAAAAACAAGTTGTAGTCGTTTCACAAAATGTCACATTTCATTTTGAAAATGTCATTAGTTTTGAAATTGTCACATTGATTTTGCCTCAGAAAGGGCCATTGTCCCATTGATAACAATTCTTTCCCGATCACTGTATAAAGCCTGAGTAGAGATCCAGCGCAGGCCAATACGAAAAAAATAACCGGAGCGGATCTCAGTAGAGATTAGACAGGGGGTACATTCATTACATTACATTATATTGGGGTGTCCATATCATACTAGCATACTCGAGATGTGGACGGACAAATGCTTTGTACAAGGGTAGGAAAGTATATCTATCCAAAATGGTAATTTTTTTAATCATGCCTAATGCATGGTTAGCCTTCTTTACTTTCTGGGCAATAAGTTCATTAAATTTCAGTTCACTGTCAAATACTAAACCAAGATCTTTTTCTTGAGTAACGTTTTCAATGGAGCACTGACCATTTGCATCTGCCATGATATATTGCAACTGAGCATTGTTTTTACCTAGGTGTACACATTTACATTTCCCTACATTGAAGCAGAGTTGCCAAGTTTCCAAACATGTTGACAAACTTCTCAGGTCCTGTTGTAAGTAACTGTAATCATCACTGTTGTTTACCACCCTATATTAGTGCTCCCACTGACTTTTTTTTCTGGGGGTACGTTCACGTATTGCACCTGAGTTTTTGGGGTACAAATTTTGGGGGTACACATTTTAACATGCGTTAATTTTTACTAATAGTTATACACCTAAAAAAACAACTTATTGTTCCGGTGTCATCGTTATATCGCAGCCAACTGAATTCCAACTGCCATGCATTCTGAAAATGCTTAACGCATTCTTTTTTTACTGGAGGCTGAGTTGCGCTGATGCTGCTAATCATCGATGCTGTAGAACTAGTTTCCTTTTCTTTAGAACGGCCTACTGGCTTAAATCCCAAGTCTGTAAGTTTTTGCCGTTACATTTTCGTCTGAAATGCAGACGAGAGAAAACGGGTTGCTCAAAAACATTGATTAGAACATTGGAAAACCAGAGTGCATTGGTATTTTATCGTATTATCAATTGTTGAAAACTTGTAAAGAAAAATATTAGCAGCACTCACCTTTCTTGTTGTTTTATAATATTTTAGCATGTATTTTTGTGCGTGCATTCACATATAGACTGAAAAAAGTGTGCGTGATTTGATGTAACTGTACGTCGTGATTCATGTATATATGTACGTGAATGGGAACTCTGCTGTATATCTTAGTATCATCGGCAAAAAGTTTAACACAGTTCTCTACAACTTCAGGCGGACCATTGATATATATAAGAAAAAACACTATCCTGTGGGATTCCGCTTTTAACGTCAGCCCAGTTTAAGTAAGAAGATCCAATACAGACTGAATTAATCAAACATAGTGCTTTCTAAATTGTGTCCAAATGCGCAAATGTAGTCTTGCGATTTCTTGTGAAGTCACACTGAGGCACCAATATCTGATGAGATCTTCTCGTCACATATCCCTGTAGACTATATATGATCCCTTGCTCAGGTTATTTTTTTTGCTGTTTTGGCCTCCGCTGGATCGAGACTCTACCCAGGCCTTTTTTGTTAGGTTCAAGAAATTAACACCAATAACCCTACCTCGTTTCGGCCGATCAGACTGAATGATACAAGTGAAAACCATCCTAGTATCATTGGAGGTCCTAACTGCGCCCCTGTCCTTAACACCGCCACCTTCTTTTTTTTTTATCATTGTATCGCAAGATTTTATCACAAGTGCAAGCGACTGTTAGAATTTTTTTACTTGTTTCAGTAAATAAACTCAGATGATTTATGTATGAAATTTTGATTCAAACGGATAAATATTGCAAGTTTTATCTTTTTAGCTTTTTCTTAATACAAAATGATTTCCATGCAAAATGGCCCTTTAACACTCAATTTTTTAAAATAAGAGTATCTCAGAATTTCCATCTGCTGTGTTTACATATTTATAAATGGAAGTCATATGCAGGCCCGGATCCAGAATTTTTCTGCTTGGGGGGGGGGGGGGGGCCAAAATCTGAATGTGATGTGAGTGCTAGGGGGATCTGGAAAAAAAAAATGTTTTTAGTGTTACGGAGATGCATTCTGAAGGGTATCTTTTAAGTTTTTTTTTTATTTTATTTATTTATTTATTTTAAACACCATATATCTAACGCCTAGGTCCCACTGGAGAAAAAAAGTCGGCGATGTGGAAATACACAAATTTTCTCCAGATGACATCAAATGTTTGAGCCAAAAAGACTGAGGAGTCCCATGAGAAGCTTCGGGATTTTCAAATTCTTTCATTTCTTATTCATTTTTTTTATAAATTCAAAGTACACCAGGGTGTCTATATTAAGACACCATGAATACACATACGCGTACATGTAGATTATTACATTCGTAAATCTTAAAAAAGTGAACTTGATGATGTATCGGCCTACTGTTTGTATTTATTCCTTTCAGGAAAAATATTTAGAGGAGTTAGTTTTATGAAAATAATACTTTAAAAGTTATGTAAAATAGTAAAGCTGATGACATTTAGAAACACCACCCATTTCTGATTAAGTTTAATTTGCAAGGCTAGCGATAGGTATGCATCTACTTTGCAGAATACTAAGATTTTTTTTTTTTTTGCTACAGCAAAAAGTGAAAAGAAAAGTGAATTTTGTTGAGTAGATTTAGTCAAAGTATTACTTTTGGTAATTGCCTTCTTTTCCCAATAGTTAGATCGCTCGGCAGACGACATGAAATTTTTTTTCAATCAGTGAATGTGTCCGCAGTACCCTAAACACATGCCTATCACACAGTCATGGACGACTGCCGGTTCGGATTACCTACACATTAACAGCAGGGAGCCATAAGACAATAGGAGTCTGGCTGGTCAGGTGGTTATGCGGGTGGTTCAGTAGGGGGGCCAACACGGGGATTTCCTCTAGACTGCACTACTATGATGAAAGTAAGGGATTTTATAGCCTAGAAAAATGTATGGCCAGGGCAGCTGGGGGGCCAATTAATTAAATTAATATTTACATGTATATGATATAGCAGATATACTATATGTATATATGTATCATTCCCACACTCATTCATTGTAACTTTCACATTTATTCTAAAGGAAGACATCAATGAATATGTACTCATGTATGTTCATCAACTCTCTCAAGATGGAAAGAATATCATATACTTCATCATTTTATTTAATTTCATTCAGATTAAAAAAACTGCATGTGTTTATGTACATTTCATCATTCTTACAACTTAATGTTCCCCATTCAACAGACAGACATATAGATAGAAAGATAGATATCAGGGGAATGGAGTCCATAGAAAAACCGAAACGCTTAATCAAAATAGAGCAGTAAATGAGTATTCATTCCAAAAAATTACTAACAAGTTTTCGGGGTATTCTCAAATAAAGTGTTTAGTATCATTTTAATTTGTATCAAAATTTTATTCCAGGGCATGTTATCATAATTGGACATTTATAGAGTTTTTATTTTGTCTGATATGCTGTTCTGATTTTTTTTTTCTGATAATATATGTCATCCACAGTTGCCATTCAGCAATCATTTTTTCATTTAAAACTTAATAATGCCATTTTCAATTAACTTGACGCCAAAACAGGTATAGCGACGCCCGAATGATTGTCGGAGGTTATTGAACTAAGGTAACTATTGCAAGCAAGATTCACGTGCATTTGTTTGTCGGAGGTTTGTACTGCTTTCCACTGGTTAAACCAATATGCATATTCATTTCGGGGAATTTTGGCGTCATGTTAATTGATTGCATAAATGGATTATAAATTTTAACAGTTTTTTACACATATTCATCACTAAACATTATTTGCACACGTTAGAAAGCTTCTCACTTAAGCTGATTTCCAACCCCCTAAAATTAGTAAATACCTGCCATATCTTTTAGATCACCTGAGGCCCTTGGCCCTCTTGTATTCAAATTAAGACATCATGTGACTTATTATTTGAGCAAATGGCAGCATTTCTATGTAAATTCTATTCTGCAGTTTGTGTAATAAACTTTTTAAGGAAACAGTGCAATTTTGGTTTGAAAATACATGTATGTGAAATTTAAATAATATAGAAAAGTTTTACCTACCAAATAGCTATTCAAATACGATTTCAATATTTAAATGAAGTTGACCCGCACCTTATAAACATTACCCAGTATTAACACAAGAAGTCACATGATGTCTTTATTTGAATATTAGATTGTGGATGACATTTGTTTTGATCATTCAGCTCGTCATATCACGTTCTTACGCGCAAACGGTGTAAAGGTGAAATACCCCGAAAACTTGTTATACCCTGATACAGGTTAGTTGACCATACATGTATATATTACTGATTTTAAGTCTTGTGTATATATTTATATGTCAATGTCCAATTATAATGGATTTTAACTTCGTTGGTGCACAATTTTTTTCATCTTATTTGATTTCAGTACTGGCAAGGATGGCATCCCCAAGGAATACTATACAATCGACTGCATCCTCTTCCTGCTGAAAAATGTTCATCTGGCCCATCCACTGTATGTCAGGGAAGCAGCAGTATGTGTCCTTTTTATTTTGTTTCCTCTGCTGACTCAAAACTTTGTGAGGTGGATCTTGTTTTGGTGTTGTCTGTCCATCATATTTTTGTTAAAAACTGTCAGTGCCAACATCTGTATCTATAGATTTTGCAATTTTATATAAAAATGTTGTAAGAGCAACCTAGAACAAACATTTAGAATTTTCTCAAATGAAAAGTACATTATACAATTCGGTATAATTTACAAAATGAATCAAATGAGTTTAACTACCTTTTCAACATATTTTTCTTTCTTTTACATCACATTAAGTTTAGTGAAAACGTGGTAGGTCACTTGAGCAAGCACTAGTAATCTGAGCTTTCTACTGTATAATTGGAGAACAGACTGTGATTTCTTTTGCAAAAGTATTTGAGATTAAACTGTGATTTTTTTTACCTAAAATTATTGGAAAAAATTAAGAGAGATTTCTGATGAAGATTATGGGAGAACACACTGAAGTTTTTGTTGTAAAATTATTGGAGAATAAACTGAGATTTGTATTATATCATTTTTTCCAGGCTAGCAATGTGCCAGTTGTGCGCCGTCCTGACAGAAAAGATTTGCTTGCCTTCCTGAATGGAGAGACATCAACATCTGGCAGTATTGATAAAAGTGCTCCTTTAGAAATCTCCCTCCAGAGGCCAATTCAGGGTAAGATCTACTGTGAAGCATCCATCTTTCTTTTGGCTTTGTTGTAGGTGTTGGATTTAAACTAGATTGGTACAGATATTGATGGGGCGTCATGTCATATACATTACCCAGGTGGGCAGATTTTGGCAAGGACATCATTCAAGGAGAAAAAGAAATCAAATAAAGACTGTAACTTTTTTGTGTACCGGTATTCAAATATTTTAATAAATTGATACAATTGTTCACTTTGGTTGGTTGGATTTTATTTTTAGCTCACCAGAGCACAACATGCTCAAGGTAAGTTACTGTTATCATGCTGCATCCTGTCGTCATGCTTTGTCTGTTGTCAACAATTTGCTTTAAACATCTTCTCAGAAACCACCAGGTAGAGATTGATAAAACTTGGCATTAGTGATCCTTGGGTGACCCTTCACAAAATTTGTTAAAATAAACCTGATTCATGCAGGACTCTGGTGGCCATGGCAACCAGAAGATTTTACTTAAAAAGCTCAAAAATCTTCTTCTGTGATACCTTTGGTCAAATGGTCACCTCATATGGCTGTCTATCATAATTGTTAAGATGAAGTTGATCCCTTGAAAATTGAGGCCCCTCGGGGGTCAGTTTGTTTCCTTATCTACTCTATGTAGAAATTTTTTCTTCTGTGAAGCCAATGGCAAGAATTTAATTTCATTCAGCACAAATGGTCACCTCATGACTCTCAACCATAATTGCTAAAATAAAGCTAATCTCCCCCCCCAAAAAAAATGAGGCCCCTAGGGGGTTGGCTTGTTACCTTGTATACTCCATATAGAAGATTACAAAATTCTTCTAAGGTCATGGGGCTGCAACATACCAAAGTCGTTAAAAATGGTACTGGTATAGCTCCCTTGCTTGACGTTCAGCATATAGGGTAAGTTCCAGAACTGGTTGGTCCCTGGTGTTATGATAATGTGACTGGGTGTGGTATCATGCCATGTGTCTAAGGCGTGATACTTCAGTGTGGTAGCACTTTATCAGTCTCAAGTAGACATTGTCTCCAAATGATGAAATACCTTTGGTGGGACGTTAAACCTAATTAACAAACAAACAAAATTCTTCTATGAAGCCAGTGGCCAGAATTTAATTTCATAAGCACAAATGATCACCTCATGAGTGTCATGAAACCAATGGGTAGAATTTAATTTGATCGCATGAATAATGAGGCCTACAGATGGCTGATACTTAAGAATTCTTTTTATCTGAATTTTTAATCTGGTTGCTGCTGGAGGTAACCATGCAAAAAGAATGGTATTAAATAAGCTAATGTACTCTAGTGAGTGCCCTATGGTCATATGGCTTTCTTATATCAGGCAATGAACTGTGTTTCTACTGTGGTAAAATTCTGCTTTGGAAAGATTGCATACAGATATACGGTAAGGATGGGTTAGAATCTGAAGGTAGAGTAGCAACACACACACGTAATAAAGGATCAAATTAAAAATGTTTTAATTATTTGAATAATATTTTGATAACCTGTGGCCAAACTTTTTGAATATCACCAATG
>CM037783.1:26620513-26670513 GCA_021229015.1 Solen grandis | reverse complement strand
TAAATTATTCTTTTTATAAACTATGTGTAGTATCTCTTTCTATGTGTGTCTACCATTATTCTAAAATGTATATATATAGATATTTGATAATGTAATCAAAACATACTGTAAGTATAAAGTATTTGTATTACGATATTGTATAGTAACTATTCCATCAGCTGTGTTGATAAATGTTACAGTTAAAAGAACAGCTGAAGATGTCACAAATGAACAGGAAAAGAAGAAACCTAGATTGGAAGTAAGTATGAAATACCATACATTTTGATATTCCTGCATTGATAGAGCTGAACTCTCAGCCCCTCACTGCTGTGGGTTCGAATCCCGGTAGGGACTTCGGATTTTTCATGTGAGGAAGCCTTCCAGCTGGCTTGTGGTAGGTTGATGGTTCTACCTGGGTACCTCTGTCTACTCGGGGTCTTCCTCCACCTGTAATCAGCTGGATGTCGCTATATGATTGAAATACTATCGCAATGGTTAACCCCAATACAACAACAACAACTTTTGTTTGAAATACCTTTATGTCCAGTATACATGTACCTCATTTTGTGTTATACAAAAAGTTAGTAACTTGTTTATACTGTAGTGTTATGGCAATGTAGCAGGGCTATTAATCACTTTCAGTTGTAAAGTGTTCTGCTGTAGCAGCACCCTATCTGACCCATGTAGACATTGTCTACAACTGACTGAAATTCTGTAAACTGGGAAGTTGAAACTAAGCATACAGAAATTGTGACCAGTGTGGCTGGTTTTGTAGGAGGCCCAGGTGCAACAAGCCAAGAAGAACTGGATGGACAAGATCATGGCCCCCAGAGAGTCCTCTGTATTGCCCACTGCTATAGCGTAAGTACATACCTTAAACTGGTTATATAGTTTGTTAATTCCATATAGAATACATATCTCAAACTCATGCTTCTTTACTTTAATTTTAATACAGCTATTTTGTTGTATGAGGATTGGCTGTATTGCATATGTTTGTGTTGAACAGTGCACTTTAGAATTAGTTCCCAAGACGTTATGCAACACTATTTCACAAAATATTCATTGACAGTTTGATTTACTTTCATTGTGTCGCCTGCATGGCATTGCAGACACAGGGAACACTTTTTCCGCCACAGGCATCACCATGTTCATTTCTATTCTTTATCTACCAGTAAAGACTTCAAACTTTATGATTACATTGTGGGGGTGGCCCGTTATGGTAAGGGACCCATTCTTTATTCAGATTTTTTTTTTTTTGCACTTACATGACTTTAGAAAAGTCTCCCAAATTTTGACAGTTTTTCTTTATTTGAATTGGATCTTTTTTTCTCTTTCTCTAGGTAGTGCTTTGACTTGTAATTGTTAAGTTGTCAGATACACCATTTACACAGAGGAACAGATAAGCTGCGTATCTGCGTATTTTACGCAAATAAAATGGACCAAAACGCTTAACATTTCAATTCTGTGTGTACCATTTACGCATGTAAAAATGGCTTCACTCAATTCTTTTTAATTCCTTGTTTATTGAATTCCATTGCTGCTGATGTTTTAACAAACAGCTGATTGTCACTTCCTGCTTTAAAGTGGATTGCCTTCAAAAACCATTGATCATTTGACGTTTGTACATTCAAAATTTCAAGAGCATCTGGCGCACCTTGATGACTTAACAGGGTTGTTGATAGTACACCAGCCCATCAATAGTGGACTGGGCTAAAATGCACAATATCATCTTTGTTGGGTTATCTTTTTTAACGTTAAGACGTTTATGCAACTTAGAAATTAATTATATGCAAAGCAAAGTATAAAATAATTATAACATGTGAATAAATATCTTTTTTCATAAAAAAGATTATTGCTTTATTTTCAATTATGCCACATTTGTCTTGTGAATTAGACCTTGTTATCTTTCCTTTTTGTCGAGAAAAACAAAATGTCACTTCGAAGTAGAAAATCAAGTTCTAGGAAACCATCCCTTACAAGTAACCAAAATATCATTCTCAGGTATTGTAGATTAAGCCACCTTTTTAAGGTAAAAAAAAGTTTCACTCAAAAAGTTCAAAATATTTACAGTAAAAAGTACTCATAAGAAACAGGTTTCACTCAAATAGTACAAAAAACAGGGAGTGATCACTCATTTGAAACCATTTCTTATCTGTTCCTCTGTTTACATCATGTTAATGTTTGAACAGTGAAAAACAAAAGACTTTATCTGGTAAAGTAGGTAATAATGTGTAAATTTCTCATATCAAAGGCACTGATGAGTTGTAAAGAGTGCTTAATCTGATCATTCTGTTAGTTATCTGAAGTTTCTGGTCAGGCAGGTTGTTTAGTTGGTAGCCTACTAGTCGTAATGGCTTGTCATTCCATCTGAGAAATGGGATGTTAACCTTAATTACAGGTTTTGCACATTGCCTAAGTTGAATTGTATATCAATGGTTTGTTTTCAGCTCACCAGAGCACAACATGCTCAAGGTGAGCTATTGTGATCACCCTGCATCTGTCATTGTGTGTCATGCATTGTCAACAATTTGCTTGAAAAGACATCTCCTCAGGCAGAAACTTGGCATGAATGATCCTTGGGTGGATTTTCACAAAAGGTGCTAAAATAAACTTGATCCATGCAGAACTCTGGTCGCCATAGCAACCAACACCATTTTATTCCTCCTCTGAAACAAAAGGTCACAATTTAATTTCCTTGGGCAATAAATGGTTACCTCATAGTTCTCTTCCATAATTGCTAAAAAGAGTTGATCCCTAAGAAAATTTGGCCCCTGCAGGGTTTGCAATTTTCTTATATTCTCTATATGGAAAATTTCGAAAAAGCAGTGGTTGGAATTTAGTTGCACTAGGTCAAAATTTAATCTCATTTGGCACAAATGGTCAGTCACCTCATAATTGTGTACAATAATTGCTTAAATAAAGTTGATCCCAGGAAAAATGAGTCTCATATGGGTTTGTCTAGTTTTCTTATATACTTGTACTCTATATAGAAAATTTATAAATTCTTCTCTTCTGGAACTAATGGTTTGAAATGAATCTTGTTTTGCACCAATGATTACCTCAAGGTTTCATACTACATGTATAATTGTATAAGCATTTTTGATCCCTCGAAAATTGAGGTCTCCAGATTATTGACTAACTTAAAAATTCTTGAACCTAGTTGCTGCTGGAAGAAACCAGGTAAAAATAAATGACTTGAATTGTTTGAGATAAGCTGGTGAGCAATCTAGGGCCGCATAGCTCTCTTGTTTTTCCTAACTTAAAAACATGCCAAAAGATACCAACATTTAAATAAATAGATTGCTCTTTTGAATTTTGGATGGGCATTTCCTACGTTTGAAGTAATTTATGCAATAATTGACATAATATTTCTTTTCTTCTCACACCAATGCTTAGAGTTGGATAATGTTTTGAATGATAAGACCCATGGTCCTATACTGTAATTTTGGGGTTTTCATCCTCTAAAAAAAATAAGTCCTGCAGATGGATGGCTAGTTTTCTTATGTAGTCTATATAAAAACTTTGAAACTGTTTTTTATCTGGATTTTAATCAAGGTAAAACTGAATTGTTTGATTAAGCTAATGGTGCTATGGTGATCATTCTTGAGCCATGATCATCCTCTTGTTTTGAGTAGAGGTGGAAATATACTACTACATGTGAAGTTTCCCTATATATGACAGTATACTACTACATGTAAAGTTCCCCTATATATGACAGTATACTACTACATGTTAAGTTCCCCTATATATGACAGTATACTACTACATGTTAAGTTCCCCTATATATGACAGTATACTACTACATGTTAAGTTCCCCTATATATGACAGTATACTACTACATGTTAAGTTCCCCTATATATGACAGTATACTACTACCGTCATTGTTCGAATATTAGCCGCATTCGTGGATAAGCCGCATCCCGAAAATTGTCCCCAAATCGGTTAAAAAACGCCTAATACAGTATAAAAGCCGCGGACAAATCGTCGGGATCGGCCATTTTGGTATCCCATAATTTTTACACGCTGCGTAATTTAAAGTAGTCATAACCCGTACCCATAACACGTAGCCAAATAGCTTACTCGTGTTCGGCCCATAACAGACAGTTATTGTTTGACAATGTGAAGGAAGATCTGAAAAGATCTGTTTGACAATGTGAAGGAAGATCTGAAAAGATCTGTTTTACAATCGAAGTTTGCTAGGCAAGCTCGAAAGCAAGAATGAAATTTGGTCAAAATGATTCTGCTTATAAAGCGAATCGTAGCTGAATGTGTCATCTCAATACATTCTCAAATATGTCAGGTAAGTGCCAGGTTAGTATTGATTAACCTGTGGTACACAGTGTCAAAGTGACACCCCATCCCACCCGACGCCATCCCTGTTCGACCTCCCTCATTGAATATCGGCCTGTGATTGGCTGGATTTTTTCACACATTTTACCTAAAAATAATACACTAAAAAATCAAGAAAAACAACACAAAAACACCAAATTTCAAATAAAAAAAAATATTATTTCATATAAATCGTTTAATTATAAAAGTAAAATATGTCATTAAATTGTTCCTTATTTTACGTGATGCGCCGTAACCTTTAATTAATACAAATCCGCAGAATAGTACACAAAATGGCGGCGCTTGTAAAAGACCGATTCTCGGTAGATTTATGTTCGGAAAAAAGTAAACTATGTTGTAATACCATATATAAGCTGCATGCACAGTTTAAATTGATGAAATTTAGCATGAAACTGCGGCTAATATTCAAACGATTACGGTACATGTGAAGTTTCCCTATATATGACAG
Source organism: Solen grandis (assembly GCA_021229015.1). NCBI lineage: Eukaryota > Metazoa > Mollusca > Bivalvia > Adapedonta > Solenidae > Solen > Solen grandis. The sequence continues at coordinate 26,665,735 of CM037783.1, read as the reverse complement.
TATACTACTACATGTTAAGTTCCCCTATATATGACAGTATACTACTACATGTGAAGTTTCCCTATATATGACAGTATACTACTACATGTTAAGTTCCCCTTTATATGACAGTAATTGACTAGTACATCTTACTCAGGATGGTAAGTTTTCATGGTGTTTTCTTCTAATCCATATATTTAGAACGTAACATAGTAAAGTTGGTTTAAAAACAAACTCATTCAAATAAAAAGAAGAAAAATCAGAACATTTGTTTTCATAAGCTAGCATGAAAATCTTTCCAGGAAAGTTGCAGGTATTTGTATTTGAAATTAATGAAGAGTAATAATACTGTATATTGATGTGTAGTTTTAGAACCAGCAATGACCTGTTGTTCCTCCTATTCAGATCTTCATCCCTGCATGAAGCTATGCCACTGGAAAAAATAGCTGCTATCAAAGCTAAGAGATTGGCAATCAAGAGAACAAAAATCAAAGGAGATGACGACATACAACCAGGTGCTCTGGAGCAGCGAAGTTTTGTGGATGCAGAAGTTGATGTGACACGTGACATTGTCAGTCGTGAGAGATTGTGGCGAACACGTACAACTATTCTGCAGAGTAATGGAAAGGTATAAAAAGTTTTATGCCTTTTGCACTTAGGGGTAGTGTTTTATTTGGCCATATATTGTTTTTCTTTTTACCTGACTTCAAGAATTTATTTCTGAAATATACATTTGATCGCAAAGTGATCATGGTGAGATGTTGTAATAATCAGTCATTGTTGTTTTGATATTTGTTGTCAACATTTCATACACCATCTCTTTATAAAACATTTGGCCAAATATGTTATAACTCTTCAGGGTTTATCCCCTTTTAAAGATGTTCAAAGGAACAATTATATTCAGAAAAATGAAAGAAAACTGTACTACGGTCAGATTTAAAAGTATTTTGTTGCATATATGTTTTGCGTTTTCCACTTCAAAATTGTTGAAATTATTTGGACCTGTTTAAGAACATGGCTGCAGTTTTCCTTTTATGCAGATAGTGAAAACTTTAAAAATCTTTTGTCAAATTGTTTGTCCAGATTTGAAAATATTTTGGCACAGATATTTTTTTGGGTAAGACTACCAAAATTGCTTAATTTATTTGGTTCTATTAGGGGGCACAGCCAGTTTTCCTTATTAGCATATATTTTATTGAACCTGTATCAAAGATACATATATAAATGAATTCATGTTCCAGAAAATGGTAGACCAATACATGTGTGTATTAACCCTTTCCCTCATATACACTCATTTTGACGCACTCAATAGGTACCACATAAAGCCTGATCTGCAGAAAACCACAGTTAAACCTCACCAAATTTAATTATAAAGTCCTCATTTCCAGACCACTGAGGAGCAGCGAACAGCATAAAACCTGATCAGCCTGCGAGTTACTCGCAGGCTGATCTGGTTTTATGTTGTTCGCATAGGTCTTTTCATGGTTTCCTCTATGAGTGAAAGGGTTAAATGAACACATGTCTTTGGGATTAGTATATGTGGAAATTAAGTTAAAAGAGTCCTCATGAAACATACTGGTTTTATGGTATGATTTGACTTTCTGTTACAGCAATTTGCAAAGAACATCTTCAGTCTCCTGCAGTCCATAAAAGCAAGAGAGGAGGGCAGTTCTCGAGGAACACATGGTGTTCCCCACACACCATCGGTGGTCAGTTTTCTCTCAGTTACTGTTGTAGTCATAATGCTTATTGGCATAGTATCTTAGTCAGGTTTGATAACTAGCTAGAAAGTCTTAGTAAGGCCAGAGTTTTGGCCCTTAAGCTAATAAAGAATGACAAAATTATCTTGTCTAACTCTCAAACTTCAAGAATCCTCAGCAAATTAATTCATTTTGTCACAATGGTTATTTGCATGATATCTTGACTAACTAGCCAGGTCTGGATACCCTTGAGTTGTGTTACAAAACTGACAAGTGTCTGCTCTTCATTTTGTAATTATCTCATTGTTTATTGTTACAATATTTTGGATAGACTGGTAACTAGTCAGACCACCCCTGTTTCTTAGAGATATGGTTATTGATAGAGGCATACTAACAGGAGGGGGTCAGTGCTTCTTACTATATTTTCTAGATATGCATGAAAAATACAAAATGGGTATAAAATTACATTGTGCCAGAAGCAAAATGTATACAAAAATGTCTCCATATATATATAATATATATATATATATATATATATATATACCGTTGGTACTCATTATATCCAATTTACGTATATCGAAATTTCGGCTATGTCAAATTAATTGACTTGGTCAAGATTTTTACCTTCTTTGTCTATATACATTAACTTTGTATGTCTCAAAATTCATTTATTTCAAATTACTGTTATCTCAAAGTGAAAATTTGGGCCCTCGCCCTAAAGTACAATGCATAATTTTTTGTTTATCTCAAATTCCACCAACGCTAATAAGCCCGACAATATTTTTCACACCTATCAGTCAACTGGTGACACTAGCTTTGCACGGGGCTATCTGTAGGACAAACCGAAATGTTAGGCTTTCATTAATTACCGGATTATGTTTTAACAAAATATTTGCATGGTAATTAGCTGGCCAAACATAAGCTGTTGTGCTTGGCAATCTTTGCTCAAAATGTGCCAAATTTGCTTTAAATACCATTCGAAGACTACGTGACAGCTGATGACGAACTTCCAACGTGTGAAGAAGTGACAGACAAATTGATAGTACAAAACATTATCTCCGTCTCACTTGAAAAAGAAATCCCCGAAGCAGATGCTCCATATTATTGTTTTAACCCTATTTTTTGTTGACCTTTCTGTATTTATTGAAAAAAGCGGTTGAATAGATAAAGAAAAATGTTACTTATGAATTATTATTTATTAATATATTCCACAAAGAGATCTTCATAAGAGATCGACAGCATATTAATAGGACGATACAGGTAAGATTTCTATTTCACAAGCCAAAAATACCACATTTCCGATTGGTCATATTTCGGACATCTCGAAGTTTTATTTTTGGTCCCATGAAATTGGAGATAACGAGTGCCGACTGTATATATATATATTTTTATATTTTGTAACTAAAACTGCTTTTTAATTGGAGTTATAGCCAATGAATAAAAACAATAATATGTGAGTTTGACCTTCAGAATATGGCAAATATACCTTTGATACATGAGTGATGCAAGAATTTTTATCTAAAATTTTGAGTGTTCTGATTCAGTATTTGAAATAGATAGGCTTTAAATTTTGTAACCATTAACATATTTAGTTGATTTGGATTTTCTGACATAGGGGAAAAATACATGTACCTTAATTGGTAATGCGATTGGGTCACACCTTCTTGCCTGTAGTATACATAGGAAAAAGTCTGCTTCCCTTTGTTGTTTTTAGTATATTTTGCTTGCCCTGAGTAGTTTCAATAGTAATAAAAATATCCATTTAAACATGGAACAAAGTAAAATGACACTGTACAATTTGCTTTACAGAATAACTGACCTTTGATACCTTGTTTTAAGGTAGAACTTACTGCGTCAGAGTTTTCCTTATTAGAAAGAAAGCGTGTATTTTAAAGATATATGCCTATTTTACTAGATTTAATTTCAACTTGATAAGTGTCTTATTCAAACATCACACTCTGTTCTGCCTGGAATCCTATGTCCGGGAGATATGGAAGTCTCTTACTTCATCTGGTTGTAACTTAAAATGGAAATTTGAAAAGAAACATATCAAAATAATTTTCATGAGTTCAGAGCCTTATCAATCAACAGTTTCCAATTATACAAGTAATAGATTGCCAGCCTTGTTAACATACATTAATTGGATAAAGTCAACTCTTTGTTGCATTTCTTGTCTTTCAGACACAGACAAAACCTCAGCAAGTTGTTGGGTACAACAGATATGAACAGGAAAGCTTTATCAAGAGAAAAGAAGGTAAATTACTATCTGAAAGAATTAATTTTGTGACATGGAAATATTTCTAAGACAAATGAATCAAAGTTTTATTTTGCTCTAGTCTCACGGCTGTCTTATTGTTGAACATGTATATATTTGGCATCCATGGTATGTAATGACTACTTGTCAGTCACAAATTAGAAATGTCATTAAATAGGTGCATTATCAGGGTCATTGAACAGTGTTTAGTGTCCAACATAAATACATATATATTGTCCACAAGATCTAAATTTATCTACTACTAGACTTATTGGCATACATTGTACTACAGGTACTACTGCTTGTAAGCACAGAAATATACAGTGTAAATCTCCAGTATTACACTTTTCGCTTTGAATAAATTTAATTTCTGAGTCTGTCCAAGCATAAGCATCAGGTTAGAGTTCATTTGTACCAACTATAATGGCTGCCTTTATGTTACAGCGACGGAAGGTTTCAACATCGACACATCAGGAACGTATCACGGTATGACGCTGAAGTCTGTGACAGAGGGTGCCACTGCCAGAAAGACAGTCACACCACAGGCCACCCAGCCACCACAGCCTTTATCCCGCCCCGTATCCCAAGCGCGACCCCCTCCCAACCAGAAGAAAGGTACGGTTGAAGTCCTAGCATGAAATATGGTTCAAGTTATAAGGTGGGATTACAAATTTAAATCAGAGAATGGGGAAGTATTGAAAGCCTACATGAAGAATTGTTATTTTAATGCATATGTATTAATGCATTGATATACTTGAAAGATCTTAATGTTAAAATGCATTTGAGTTTTAAGTATAACTTGAAAAAAAACTTGTATACATTAATAAAATAGATAAAATAGAATTGTGTTTTCTGATATGGATTTGCAGCCAGATTATCTTATCTGTCTTTTTGAGGCAGTGATGAGGTATTGAAACTGATATCCTTGTTTTCAAGTGATACATTTCTCTAGTTGCTAAATTGACAAACTGTCATTTCATTTGAGGAAACAATAATTATCATTATTTATCATATCATACCTATCAGAAAACTGTTGTTTAGTCTGCAATGTCGGCAGTTTTCTTTTTAACCATACACAAATCTCATTTTGGCCACAATTAGCTGTATTCACATTATTGATGCTTTTATCAGAACTGTTGTATGATGTTGATTTGAAGATCTTAACTAATGCATTTTAAATGTTTTTTTTTTATAATTTCAGGTTCCCGAACACCAATCATCATCATCCCAGCAGCAACCACATCACTCATCACAATGTTTAATTCAAAGGATATTTTACAAGATCTCAAGTAAGTTTTATTCATCCATCCAGGCATTTTTAGGATGGACCTGTGTCCAGTGTCCTTCATCTGTGTGTCTGTTGTTAACAATTTGCTTCAAACAACAACTTAACAGCTGACTGGATTTTCACTTAACTTCACAGGAATGATCCTTATTAAGCTGTCTTTCAAAATTGTTCAAATTGTTTTGATTGGTTGAAAAAGTAGGTTACAGAAGGTAAAAATAGGTTTTAAAAATGCAAACTTTGAAAATTTTCTTCTGCAAAACTGCAGGGGCTAGAGCCTAGATATTTTCCTTGTAGCATTGTCTAGTAGACCTCTACCAAGTTTGTTCAAATCATGACCCTGGGGTCAAAATTGTCCCCATCCCAGGGTTCACTGATTTTACATAGGCTTATATAGGAAAAACTAGAAAATCTTCTTGTCAGAAACCACAAGTTTAGATATTTGACAGAAACAAAAACTTAGATCTTCTTGTCTGAAACAACAAGGCCCGAATTTTAGATACTAAGTATGTAACATGGCCTTGTGGACCTTTACCTATTTTGTTCATATCGTGACCCTGTGGCCAAAATTGGCCCATCCCTAGGAGTCGGTTATTTCATATTGACTTATGTAGGAAAAACTAGGATAATATTCTTGTCAGAAACCACAAGTCTGGGAGTTAAGATATTTGGCGTGTAATATGGCCTAGTGGACCTCTACCAATTTTTAGCTCACCTGAGCACTTGTGCTCGGGTGAGCTTTTGTGATCGCCTTTTGTCCGTCGTGCATCGTCCGTCGTCAACAATTGCTTGTGAACACTCTAGAGGCCACAGTTTGGGCCTAATCTTCATGAAACTTGGTCAGGATGTTTGTCTACATGATATCTCGGATGAGTTTAAAATTGGGTCATGTGGGGTCAAAAACTAGGTCACAAGGTCAAATCTTAGAAAAACCTTGTGAACACTCTAGAGGCCACGGTTTTGGCCCAATCTTCATGAAACTTGGTCAGGATGTTTGTCTACATGATATCTCGGATGAGTTCGAAATTGGGTCATGAGGGGTCAAAAACTAGGTCACCCAGTCAAATCTTAGAAAAGCCTTGTGAACACTCTAGAGGCCACAGTTTTGGCCCAATCTTCATTAAACTTGATATGAATGATGACTGCATGAATTCCCAGTTGAGGTCAAATTCAGGTAGGATCAATATGTAGGTCACTTAGTCAAATGTTAGAAAAACACTTTAGATGTCAGATTTTTTTGTCATTATGCCTTACACAGCCATCTTACTCAGGTGAGCGATACAGGGCCATCTTGGCCCTCTTGTTTTCTAATCATGGCCATTGGGTCAAAATTGGCCCTGTCCCAGGGGTCACTTGATTTTATAAAGACTTGAATAGGAAGAACCTCAAAAGATCTTCTTGTCAGAAACCTTAATGCCTGGAGTTTAGATGTTTAACCCTTTCCCTCATAGAGGAAACCATGAAAAGACCTATGCGAACAACATAAAACCAGATCAGCCTGCGAGTAACTCTCAGGCTGATTAGATTTTATGCTGTTCACTGCTCCTCAGTGGTCTGGAAATGAGGACTTTATAGTTAAATTTGGTAAGGTTTAACTGTGGTTTTCTGCAGATCAGGCTTTATGTGGTACCTATTGAGTGCGTCAAAATGAGTCTATATGAGGGAAAGGGTTAATGTGTAACATGACCTATCAAATCATGGCCCAAGGGCCAACATCGGCTCCACCCCAAGAGTGACTTGGTTTGTATAGACTTACATAGGAAAAAACAACATAAACAACATGGCCTGTGGTTTAGATATTTATTATGTAACATGGCCTGGTGGACCTGAATGAAGTTTGTTCAAATATCAGCCCTGGGGTCAAAATTGATCCAATCCCAGGGGTCACTTCATTTTACAAAGACTTATATAGGGCTATGATCTTCAAATTTGGACAACAGGTACAGTTTTTGTGTGGAATTTAGATTATCTTGCTATACTTCTGCATGGATTATGTATAATATTCAGTATGACAATGGTAAAATAGGCAAGGAAGGCAATATTGCTTGGGTGAGTGATTTCAGGGCTTTTCAAGGCTATCTTGGCCCTCTTGTTTAATGTGCCTTATTTTGATAAATTAAACTTAAGACTATTCCTCAGCAACCTGCTGGAAGCAGATTGTGTGTCCCTAATTCAGAGTGTCTTTTAAGTGTAATGGTGAGATTTAGATTGTTTCCATGGTAAAACACAATATTGCAAACTAAATTATATAAAGCCAATATTGATGTATTTTACAGGTTTGTGGGTACAGATGAAAAGAAAGCCCAGGGTGCAAAGCGTGATAATGAGGTTCTCATCCAGCGACGGAAACAGGGGGGTAACACTGTGCCCTACAGAATTATTGACAATGCCCTCAAACTCTCCACAGATGATTGGTCAGTCAGTTGTATTTTGTCTCCATTTATTCTATATCTAACAGTTATTCTAGAAATATGTTGTATTATAGATAGATGTCGGTATGGTATAGTAGTAAATTTACAGAAGTTCAATTCTATATCAAGCTTTCCTAGTCTGCCTTTTTGTACATATATATCCATGCTTTCTATGGATTCTGATTCCTCTCATCATAAGGATCTGCTTTTACAATTATGTATACCAACAGAAAGATTTTCATATATAGCAAGATATAAGTGAATAATTTGGAAAACATAAAAAAAACACACTTTGTCCTTTCCATTGTTTCTAAGCTCTGTTTTCCCTTATATATATCCTTTATCTTGACTAGTTTCATCTCAGTCTCCTCTCATTTCATTGTCTTTCTTCAAGTCCTGTATAAAGTGTATCAATACCACATAATAGTGACATCACTAAAGGCATCATATCCAAGACAAACTGTCAACATTTAACTCCAATAAGCTCGGCTGAGCTGTTTCTTCAACTTTTGAACAAAAGAGCTTGAAACTGTAGACAGCTCGCATACATACAAATTCCAGGTTTCACATAGTGCTTGAAAAAAACAAACCCAAAATGACTCGGCTGCTGATCCTATATTCTGTGGAAAGCATATATTTTTCTCCTTAGACTGACACATGTCCCATAGAAATCAATGAAGAAATGAAATACTTATGGTAGTTTTCTATTTTCAAGTGGAGCCAAATGTTAACAGTTTTGTCTTGGTTTTGATGCCTTTAGTGATGTCATGGCCATGTTCTATTTGTTTATGACATTCTTTCTTCTCTCTGTTCCTCAACATGACATGATTCCTTTACTTTTGTGATTGTTTGGTGTAGATATGGCTACTATCAACATTCCAGGGACCGTGTGGTTGCAGTATTTGTACAGGGACCAGCCTGGCAGTTCAAAGGATGGCCATGGGATGGAAACCCAACAGAAATCTTCTCCAGAAGTGAGGTTTTTTTTTTTTTTTTTTTTTTTTATTACTATACAGTGAAACCTCGTTAGTCCGGGCTCCATTATTCCGGAAACCTCGCCATCCGGACACTTTTCTCTTGGAACGGATTTCCACAATGTAAAAATGATTCGATAATACGGAAATTCGCGTTCCGGATCCGGACATCCATTTTGGGAACCAATCTTCCATTTGCTATTTAAAATGACTCGATAATCCGGGTACCAGTTCAGACTGGATTTCCCACCTACTATTTTTAGACATCATTCGGACTACTCTTTGCGCGTGACTGTCATAGAAGTGTCACCTGCAGATTGTTTACACATATCCGCGAGCGCTTCACACTAATCAGTCCAGAGAACAGGGGGCAATTAAGGGCTGGTATAGCCGCAAGCTACATATATAACTAGCGAGTGAGGAAGGTAAAATTTATTCACAGCTGCAGATGTATGCTGTAAAAAGAGACAGAAAAGCCAACCATCCTTTAGATCGTCTTTTGTTCATATGTTTTGTTTTCAGTGCGTACATTTAATATTCATTTGTTTGTGACTGTTTTGGCTAAAATAATTAAATCCAATTCATTTTGCTCACGAATGCAGAACAAGAAATGGGTCACAATTATGCTGTCACCTACTTAAGGTGTCTTTTTCTTCTCCTAAAGAATGCTGATGTCAAGGATGGATTTAAATAAAATCAAACCATCATTTGTAAACATCAATTTAAATACATAATTATATATAGTCCTAAGCATATAATTTTAAATATAATTATTATTAATGGAAAACAAACACAAACACACACACACACACACACTGTACAATGAGAAAGTATGAAAGAAAGAAAGAAAAAAAAAGAAGAAGAGAGATATGGATTGATTCATTAATACGGAAAATTCATTAATCCGGAAATTTTAACAAGGACCAAAGTGTCCGGACTAATGAGGTTTCACTGTACTGTGAAATCATTAATTTACACTGACATAAAATTTTGTTGATTATGTACCTAAGGGAATTTCAGGGGTACAGTTATTCGTGGATCTATGTTCTAGAAAACGTGAGGTCTATGTAAGAGACAAGTTTTCGTGGGGATAAATATTTGTGGATGAAACCCTCATCAAAATCAGCGAAAATTAATGATTTCACAGTATGAAGGCTTACTATCACTTCTATCGAAATCAGCGAAAAATTAATGATTTCACAGTATGAAGGCTTACTATCACTTCTATCGAAATCAGCGAAAATTAATGATTTCACAGTATGAAGGCTTACTATCACTTCTATCAAATCAGAAAATTAATGATTTCACAGTATGAAGGCTTACTATCACTTCTATCGAAATCAGCGAAAATTAATGATTTCACAGTATGAAGGCTTACTATCACTTCTATCGAAATCAGCGAAAAATTAATGATTTCACAGTATGAAGGCTTACTATCACTTCTATCGAAATCAGCGAAAATTAATGATTTCACAGTATGAAGGCTTACTATCACTTCTATAAAGCTTAAATTAAAACTTATCTTTATCTATTTTATTGCTCATTTGAGATTTAAGGTGAGCATTTGGGATCACCCAGCATCAGTTTTAAACTTGACTATTCGAAGAATAGTGGGAACTATACTACTTACCACAGTGTCAGCGTCAATGTTATTTAAAGTTTTTATGCCCCCAAAGGGAGGCATATAGTAATCGCACTGTCTGTCCATCTGTCAGTCTCACTATGTGTCTGCTCTGTAACTCCTACATGCATTTTGTCTTGTCCAAGCTTTTAACTCCATTATGCATGGATGGATTTTGAAATAATATAGCATGAATGTCCTTCTAGAAAATGTGTCTCGATTAAGACCCAGGTTTGTATCTCAAAGGTCAAGGTCACAGTCTTGGGCCAATGGTCACAAAACGGAATATTTTGATGATGTGTCATGCGCAAAACCCAGGTCTGTAGCTCAAAGATCAAGGTTACATTCTGGGGTCAAGGGTCAAGATCACCACTGCAGGTCAAAGGTTGAAAAGTGGCTTTTTTTTCTGTGCCCTGGCTCTTAGTGTTGTTTCACATATAACAATTTTGAAATAATTTAAGCCCAATTAGGCTTCCAGATATGTGGTACATGCAAGATCAATGTCTATAGCTTTAGAAAGTGATAGCACCAATTAGTTGAACACATTACCCAGGACCTATTGTTGTTGATTTTCTTTGGTGGCATTTATCTCAGTGACTGTAACAGGTCTCCTTTTGAAAGGTAAATATTTTGTATATTATCAAAGGTGTTTTCTTCAAACTTCACATGGTTACTTAATATAACAAGGTGAATAATGTTTACAAGTCCCATAACTCTCTCAGCAGTAATTTCAGAGTTATGCACTTATTAGACTTAAAAATAGGTTAAAGTTTTTTTCCTGTATTGAATATCTCCTCTATCAATGAATATACCTTTTTGGAAACTTCACACATGGGATTAAGTCATTGGTCAAAGTCTCTGTGCAAAGTTAGCTTACTCTTACTTGTCAAGAGAATTTGCTGATTTTATTTCAAATTATGGCCCCTTTTGAACTTAGAAATTTTGGTTACAATAATTCATATATCTATTAGCAGCTATGATTATTAATTCAGTCCTTGAACTAATAAGCACAAGAATAATAAATCCCTGTAATTGTGACATTTTCAGAAATATATTTTGTCAAAATCCCCAACATCATGGAATCTAAGAATGTTAACATCTTTTTCTCTGTGGCACAACTCAAATTATTAAAGCAAGCCCTCTCTTCCCTCATTCTCTTAAGTTTTCAAAATGGCAATCTGAAAAATCTTGAATGATATCTGAAGTTATGTAGTTTCTTATTAAATTGTGTATGGAAAAATCTATCTCTCTCAGTCTGGTTTGGATTGCTTCTGTTAATGGTCACCAATGAAAATACATCTTTATCTGAAATATGGTTACCTTTTTAGTCCCCTACCAGTGTTTACTGGTCCGTCCGTCTGGATGTCTGGAAATCTGGATCCCACGATAACTTAAAAAACGTTTAAGATAATATGAAACTTGGTATATGAAAAGATGGCAGTATGGAGATTCTGCACATCACTTTGTTGTTTTTTGGTGTTTTTTTTGGGGGGGGGCTAAAATTCTGGTTGCTATGGTAAAGGAAAAATTATGCACCTCCTGTAGGGGACCCATGTGTTGCGTGCAACACCAGTTACTCATTCTTTTAATTATAGTTTTATAAAAATGACCTCAAATAACTTTTCTCAGGAGTAAATCTCTTATTCTTGGGAAAAGTCTCAAAATATAGGAACATTGTAATGGATGCAGTTTTATTGTCAAATTCTCCTTTCACAGTCAAAGCCTTTCACATTAAGTGGTCGGAGTTGCCCTTGGACAATAACGTGAAGAAGTGGAACGTGACAGTGGTGAACCTGGACAGAAACCGCCGCCATTTGGACCGAGCGAGTCTTCAGATTGTATGGGAAGTGCTGGATAAGTAAGTGGCAGCTGAGGCTGGTGGCTGTAATTGGGTGGTCTGCCACACTGGGTTTGGTGCCATTTGTTCATGCCCATATAATTGTTCTATTAGGTAAAATTGATTTGTTGATAATAGATTTGGTGGCAGCTGCAGTTGGGTTGTCTGCATGTGGTGCAATCCCATTGTTTACTGCCATCAGAATGAGAGCACCAGTACTGATGTCTGGAGCGGGAGGTTGTGAGTTCGATGCCCCACCGCAATGTACCAGGTACTGGCATAGCTCCCTTGCTTGGCGCTCAGCATATCAGGGTAGTTCCAGGTCTGGTTGGCCTGGGGTCAGGATAATGTGCTTGGTTTTGGTATCGTGAAACATGTCTACTGTGTGATACTTCAGTGTAGCAGCACTATATCTGTCTCAAGTAGACATCATCTGCAAATGACTGAAATACTGTTGGTGGGATGTTAAACCCAACAAACAACAAACCAACACTGATGTTTCATGTGATGTTTACAAATGAGGGAAAATGAAGTTCTCGCTTAAAGTCTCAGTATTCAAACTTCATATTACACATAATTTTGAAGATGCAATTAAAATACTGAACTTTTCAGTAGTTATGATACAATCTAAATGATTTTTTGAAGAAAAATATTCATTTTGAGATGCTGTAATAGATAAGTTTTACCAATTATTGTATTATGAACACTTTACTGCCAGAAAGATACCAGAAAAACAACCTATTCAATGAGTGGGGAAAATCTTAGCAGCTTTTTAGTAAATATTAGGTGTAGGTTTTATACTATTCATTAAGTATCAGTTTTAGATGAGTAGATAAAGTTGTTGTTACTGAGAAATGCTTGTAGCCTGATTTTAGTATTACAATCGACCAACATGATGTAAACAGATATAAAAATTATGATATTTTCATCTGGTATTGTTTTCAGATATATGGCCAAACAGAAACCCCACCTTCGCTTCTGATGGGCAACATGGGTTGATCTAGGAACCTCCTGTAAATTGGACACTTTGGACTGGTCTCCAACTGGCCAACTATCCAGCTAACATGTAGGCATCTGGTGTACACAATATATCCCTCCTGTGTGTTTTACGTGTGTGATTCATGTGAAGGCTTCATATGTAACACTTGCAGGAAGAATGGGTCATTGTTAGACTTTACATAGGGCTGTGCCCGTGTAACAGTAAGTGTACAGTATGTTTTTTGTACAGCTTGCTCTATGTGATCATATGCAAGGAGGGGAAATCTACAGTGGACAAGCATCTGGCAGCAGCACTGCTTTCGCACCAGTTTGTACAGGTATACAAAAAGGTAAAGGCTACACTGTAGAACAGCTTTAACGTTTGAGAGATAATCGTCTGAAATTAAGAGTTCACAACCAGATTTAAAGTTATTTCTTAGATTTAGATTTCACAAGCCATTAAACAGATAAGTGAGTGTTTTGTTGTTTCATTATTTTAGGGCCAAAAACATGAGTGTATATTTTTAAGTAGCTGTATTTTGGAGACACTTATGAATCAACTTTGCAATTTAAACTAAATGTTCTAGTTTTGCTAGCATTGCTGGAATTATTGCTTACTTTTTCAAAGATCTATAAGATGATAACAGATAAACAAATTGCACTGGCTTCATAATTACAGATAAACTTTTCTAAGAACCTAAGCTTAGACATGTGGAGATTTTTTGTTACATTTGGATTGTCATATCTATGGTAAACCTTGTTATATCTTTTTAGTGTTAATGAATGGAGTTGGAATGGAGGTCAGATTAAATTGATTCTTCAAGGATATTTTTTACCTTAGTAACTCATCTGAGCTCAAAGTACTCAAGGTGAGCTATTATGACAACACTAACTGTCATTTGCATGGGTAAAAGTTTTTAGGAATTTTCCTGAACTTAAGGTTTTTCTGATTGCCAGATGACTTCTTATTCTATATAAAACTATATAAAAAATGGCTAAAATCAGGATTTTTAGGTTTTTTAAATTTCCAACTACAATTTCTCCCAACTCCTAATCCTTAACTCTTAGGTCAATTTTAATGAACATTTCCAAGGATGTTCAAAGTTTTTCAAAGAATTTGATTCTATCCAGAAATACTGTTGCAATGGCAACAAAAAGAAAATGAGATGAAAAATTATTCTTCTCTGAAACTACTAACCAGATTTCAAAAGATTTTGGCACAGATGTTCTAATAAGATTTAATCTGTTAAAAAAACATGGCTGCTGGACACTTGTTTGCCTTGTTAATATTTTTACGTTTATAGTTAAAACACTAAAATTTAGTTCCTTTAATGGTATTTCAAACATAGTGAACTATTATAACACAACTTCATTAAAGGATGTAGACCTTGATAAGTGTTCAAACTGAAATAAGCTTCAGCATTCTGACTCCTATAACAATTTCATAATGGTCATCAATTTTAACTTCGCCTCTAAACATGCCATTTTACACCACAGAAATACCAGGTCTTTCAAAATATTCAAATGTTATAATCTTCAAATTATTGAGCAGCAACTAAATAGCTGTAGATCAATATTCTTGATTATGATTAGTTTGTAAAGTTAATTTCAAATCATGAGATTTTCATTTTTGAAATGAATATAAAATACCAAACATATTAGATTTCTATCCTACAATGGTGTTGACTGATAGTGAGTGTATAACAGTTGAAGGCTGATGGTTTGTAACATTGACTTACCCTGTTGAAAATGGAATTAAAATGTTTAATACGTGACTGTGTTTGTTTTACTCAATTATATTGAATATCAAAAAGATATAAATGCATATATCACAAGCATCACATGAGATATATGTGTCTGCTTGAATTGCTTTTGTTTTGCACTCATCACAGATACACTGTTTTCTGTACAATCAACACTACTGGATGACAACATGACTGTAGACAGATCTGGAACCAAACAATTATGAATGTTCATGCTGATTCAGTGCGAAACTGTACATCTTGGTACAGTGTCAATATGACACTGGTAAGAGTTGGTAAGAACCGGTATGTTGCAGTACAGTTAGAAGACAATAAATACAATGTCAGGTTTTGTCAGGTTTATTTGCTACATTGCAGTACAGTAAGTATTGACCATAAAAAAAGTGTTCAAGTTGTTAAAAAATTGAGGTTCATCTCTTTCATCCCTTAAAATTGTGTGCAAGGTACTTTCATGCTTATACACTGTATCTTAGTAACCAGGCATAGGATTGGTTTTGAAACTTCTTGATAATATTCAGTGGTATCATACTCTAGAGATAGAGAGTTTTTGACTGAATATAATGCAGATTATGGCCACTTTTTTACTTAGACTTTTTGGTTTTGCATGCAAGTTACCATCCTGCTGAAAAATCATTTATGATATCGACTTGAAAGTTTATATAAGTGTGTTCTGAGGTACCAGAAAACCATGGAGGATAACTCTTCACTAAATTTCTTCCCTATCTTTTCCTAAAATTCTTTTGTCCATTTCTGTAACTTCATGTTTATACCCCTCTTTGAAGAAAAGGGGGCTTATTGCTTTGCACATGTCGGTCGGTCTGTCGGTAGACCAGACCTTGTCCGAGTGATAACTTAGGTTCTATTTGACCCTCAAGTCTCAAACTTTATATGGTTGTTGCTTATGACTAGTAGAAGAACCCCCTGTTGATTTTGGTTTTAATACCTCAAAGGTTTTAATACCTCAAAGGTCAAGGTCATAAGGTCACATGTTCACATTTTTATATTGAAGTCTTGTCTGAGTGATAACTTAAGTTCTATTTGACCCTTAGATCTCAAACTTGGTATGGTTGTTGCTTATGACTAGTAGAAGACCCCTATTGATTTTGGGGGTTGTACCTCAAAGGTCAAGGTCATTAGGTAATAAGTTAAATTCTCACAAACACTGTGTAAATTACTCAAAATCTTATTGACTCCTATGCCTCAAACTTTTTTCAGTAGTTACTTATGACTAGCAGAAGAACCCTATCGATTTTGGGGTCTGTACCTCAAAGGTCAAGGTCATAAATTAAATTCTCTTTAACATTGTGTAAATGAAGCATTGTCCAACTGATAACTCTCTATCTCTTTTGTATCATATATTGCACAATTGTTTCTTATAAGTAAAAGGAAACCCCTTATTGTCGAGCCCGCTTGCTGTGAGCTCAACTTAATTGTCACAATGGCGGTTTGGTGTATGTGTGTGCGTTACTGTGTCTGTCCGGTTTTAATCTTGCCAGGGCTGTAACTTCGCCATGGATGGATGGATTCTCAAATAACTTGACACAAATGTCAAACTAAATGAGTTGGTGTGTCATGCACAAGATATAGATTCGTAACTTAAAGGTCAAGGTCATAACTTGAGATCTAAGGTCAAAAACTGGATCATTTTTGCTTGTCCAGGCTGTTACTTTGCCAAGGATGGTGGGGTTCTCAAATAACTTGACACAAATGTCAAGCTATTTGAGATGGTGTGTCGTTCACAAGAACCAGATTTGTAACTCAGAGGTCAAGGTCATACTTAGAGGTCAAAAGCCATGTAGCTGGATTTGCTTAATTAAATAGACATGAATCGCAGCATTTTTAAATAACTGGACTGTTATATTAACCTCATTGAGGCGGAGTATCATGCAGAAGAGTTTGGTTCGTAGCTCAAAGGTGTAGGTCACACTTAGAGGTCAAAGGTCAAGGAGTTGGATTTGCTTTCTGGCCTGTAGCTTAGATATGGATGCAGGGTTTTCAAATAAGTTGGCAGTTATGTTAACAGTAATAAGACCGAGAGTCAGGTACAAGAGTTTCATCCCTGGCTCAAAAGTCTAGATCACACATAGAGAGTAAGGTCATGGAGTTGGATTTGCTTTTCTGGGCTGTAACAAAGACATGGATCGCAGGATTTTTATATAACTTGGCACTTATGTTAACATCAATGAGATTGAGTGTCAGGTCACATGCAGAGTTAGGTTCACAGCTCCAAGATCAATGTCACACAGGGGTCATCGGTCATTTGCTTGTCTGGGCTGTAACTTAGACGTGGATTGCAGGATTTTCAATTAAACTTGTAGTTCTGTTTACTTTCACCAAGATAATTTCTGGACCAATTTGTGACATGCCCATCTTCTTTTTAACGCGAGATGTATGTGAAGATGACGAATACCCCCAGACAGTGCTTTGTCACAGTTACTGTCAGGGGCAGTCTTGACACAGTTGAAGGATAAAAATAAAACTGGTAGAGCAGACAAAAAATACATAAATACAATAAAGGACAATACCTCAACTGAAATTATGCCGATAATGACGTGCAGAGGATATGCGTACTTAGAAATGTTGCGCATTCCGGTCAAATCTGACCAATAGTAACTAACAAATTGAGCAGAAATAATATTCAAGAAATATAATAAAATGGGATCAGGGAATATTTAAATATCGATATGCATAAGTAGGCCTGGTACTTATGATTTTTGTGAAGTTCAATGATAGATGACTGGTAGCAGTCCAAAATAGTGCTGTCAAAATATATTCAATAAATATAACAAAAAGCCATAACTCATAGAAAATAAAGCCAGTCATGATGTGCCAACGATATGCACAACTGGGCTTGGTACTTATATTTCTGTGAAGTTACATCAAAATCCGACTTGTGGTACCCGAGCCCAGTATAATAGCACGGACAAAATTAAACATAACAAAGGGCCATAATTCTTTTAAAATACTATAAAAGCTGATTATGACATGACAACGGTATGTCCAACTAGGATGTTGTGAATTTAAATCAAAATCGGACCTGCGGTGGCCGAGATATAGTGTGGATAAATTAAATTCAGTTTATATGACAAAGGGGCATAAATAATTTAAAATCAAGCAGGTAATAATGCCCAGCAATGTACTCAACTAGACTTGGAACTTATTAATGCCGTTATTTTTAATCAAATCCAACCAAAGGTAGCAGAGAAAAAACGTGGACAAAATATATTCAGTAAATAAAAGAAATTTAAAATCAAGCCGATCATGATGTGTCAACTTTATGCGCAAATAGGCTAGGTACTTATCAGTCTTGTAAAATATAATTAATTTTAATCAAAATCCGATCAAAGGAAGTCGAAAATAGCGCGGTCAAATCGTCAATATAGCACCCATATACTTCATATGTGGCATATACTTCATATGTGGGAGTAAATAAATAAAAAAAAATAACAACTTTTGCATTTTTTTTCATATCGTGGTGTGGACGATACTTAAAATCTTGGTTGGTATTATCAATCTCCTATTTATTACTTGCTTTTATAACAAGGAATTTTAAATAATTCAAATTCAGTATTAAAACAATGATTTTATCAAACGAATTGCATAAGAAATATAGGTATTAAAAAGAATTTGTATGTTATTTAATAGACCATCTGCTTTACTATTTGAGTAAAGGAGTAAATATTCGACTTACGCAGAATGCTCTCTTGTATGAGATTCGAATTAATACTGAACGTATCTAGAAATATGACGTCACATAGAGAATATTTGTTTCTTACGTGTGAATATAGAATATATCTCATAGAAAAGTACCACGATTTAATATTTTTACGAGCGTGTTATGATTGTATCATAACGATATGAGATATATTCCACGTCCACCCAAAACAAACAAATTCTCTTATTTTTTATGTTAACTGGTGATGAATGAATGGAACTATTTTGTGCATTCAGTCCTGTTAAAACGCGGATGAATCCACGTGAAAAGTTTGACATTTAAAGAAAACAAATGGAAACAACTTGTAAATACTAGAATTCTACATATCCATCTTCATATCATAAGTAAAAAAAGGAGTTCTTGCAGACCTGTATCACTCATATTGTGGAATATGAATTTAATCTCACAGATAGGTCACAGTATTTCATCAGTTAGAATAAAATAAAATGATCGAATTGTAAAACAGACCTGTTATGTCATATGACCACCCAAGACGACAAAAGACGACAATACCCGATTTTACAATAGTTCACATTGGAACAAATGCACTTTGGTGATCACTTAGGAAATGGTATTGCCTATGGTCACATATTTTTTGTAGAAACAAGATTTGGTGTATATCTATTCAAGTCATTGCAAGAGCCTGTGAATGCATCCGATGTGAAGCGTCAAAAAGGTAATCATCGTGACTTGAATGGCATCAGGAACAAATTGTAGCCAACTATGGTTTCCTGTTGTTTATTTGTATTCTAAGTATGATATATATAATACGATTCATACAGGTTATCGAAAAAAGAAGTGTTTTGTCTAGCTTGTGAGTGTTAAATGAAACCGAAAGATTAGGTTAAGGTTCTCTTCATGTATTCATGTTACTATCACACATTTTCAGAGATGTGCGTAAATTTGAGGATGGACTTATCCTCCGTGGTTTATAAAAAAGCAGAGAACACTCGTCATTCCGATGAACTGTCCCTACACAGCCAACATCTGCGCTGCACACAATGTTACACTCCCACAGTTTCCATGTTCTAACGGCAATTTTCATTGGATGACCCCCTGGATATCCACCTTCCACATCAAACTTACAACTACCTGAAAAAGTAAAACAAAGACAACATAGAACAATAAGCGATAATTTTCTTTGATACAAAGGTATAGAATCTGATAATTTCTCAAATCTTTTATTTTGCAGTTGAAGAGGACTCGTAACAGCAGTTAAGAATGTGCTCAATGAATATTTGCCCACATAAAAATAATAAAATAAAACTGAATGACTAATTAAGGTGTAATTTAGTCCACCTCAATTTTCGTTTATTAAACCATCTGTAAGTCATAGAATGTCGTTTGATTCGCAAAACGATTTATATGTGTATTAAATAAATATGAAATAATAGAAGTAAAATCTAAATTAGCATAAAGGTAACGATTATGAAGTTGAAGGTATTGATCAATATTGTATGTGAACATAAAACAAACATCTCACAACATACGTAAGTTATCTTTTTCTGCGATATTTCTCAGCTACCTTTTGTTGGATTTTGATTAAACATAAATAAGTTATAGATGCGTTCCTCCGTGCCTGTCTTCACATGATGCAGTTTTGTAAATGAAAATAAATATATAGATACGGGTTACCGGGGTATATCACTCGTCTTTTTTTGAAATTGTCTATAATAATGATTATGTCATCATGTTTTTCAATATTTCAAATTTAGTTTATCTTTTTCATGTTTTATCTGCGGAGTGTTTTATTGTACAACATCAAGAACACACGTACTTTCTGTTTTCGTACTTAATCTTTTTCTGCTAACAATATTAATACCATTTGACTTTGGGAACACAGGTTGTAAACCAGATACTGCCGTGGAAATAAAAGCGTAAACGTTCGCATGTATTAACCATCAAGTTAACAGAATAGCACCGTTACACAGGTGTGGAGAGCTAAATATCGATTGTACAAAAATAGTACGTGAAGTTGTGTCATTTCCTGGACTGGTAGGTAAATCGCAAACAGCAAAGACACTTTAGCCAGCCCAAATTTTAACCTAATGGCCATTTGGACTTTAGGGCCGATAATGAAATGATGCGCAAAGGAAAAAGTTACTTAACAAAAAATGTCCACTCGAATAGATAATTGAATAAATACCCCTTATATCAATAAACACTTTAAAAACCTAGAAAAGCAAACTAGGATTGCTTTCACCTTGTTGATAGCAATTTTGTTTCTTATAATCTCTGCAAAATGTTCTGCTTCAACGGAGATTTTAAATAGTTTATGAAAACATATAAAATTCTGTGTAACAAATATATATGATTAGCTGTTTCAATATTTTTTTTTTCAAATATCACTGATGTTCATTAGTTCTTAGTCTTGAAAAAAAATAGAGATTATTTTCTTTTCGTTAAGAAATTACTTAACGCTTAGACACATCTCCTGTCGAATAAAAAAGATAAGTAACCTAAGATAGTTACTCAACAAAACGACTAGTCATATACGCCAATTTCTTAGTTCGGATGCTAAATTCATTATAAACAGTATTGCTTTTGGCTAGAAAGTATATGTCATTTGGTCATTTTTTTATTGGTTACATGAAATATATGGTAAATATTGCCTCGCAAAGTGGCATTCAGTCGTTTTATCCTGATACCGCTATACCAACAAGTCTTGAAACTTCCCTTATATGCTGAATTCCAAGCAAGGCTGTGGTGATAATATCATTTTACAAAATTCCGTATATCACTGCTGGCTATCGAACCTAAAACAAAAACGTCCCGGTTCCGAGGATGACACACTTGCTTAATATTTAAACCAGCAGGTTATTGTTGTTGTTCGTTTATAGACCTAAGTCAATGTACATGCAGTGCGTCGGTGACATCATAACATGACCAAAAGCTTGCCTATGTGTGACAGCACGTTAGCGCCGAGACCAAAGGGATGAAAGAAACATTGTGACACGAATCGATAAATGGTATGCAAGCTATCTCCTAAATTTATTATAATTGAATATCTATGTGAAAATATATCTTGTATACAATTCAATTTAATTCATGTCAGTCTAAGATAACATGATATTTCGAAAGCCCACAATGCACGCGAACAATCGCAATAAAAAACTGGCCGATTAAACCTGTGAGGGTATGAAGTAAAAGTACACAATTATAGATACTTCCACACGTGTGTAAATGCAGACGTTTGAAACCAAATTATCTTGTTTCAACGCATGTCAAGGAGCATCATAAGCTATATTGGTCCGTTTACTACGGGGGGCACAGGGACTCGAAGATGCATGGGGCGAATCATTTCGTACTTGGTTACATTGAAAATAGGAAGGGAGGACAGTTTTGAGACCAAATTTGGAAGAAAAAAAAACGCGTTTAATACGAAATTCAACCTTGATAATGGACCAGGTTGTGTTTTAAAATGAAAAAATTCGGAAAATCCTAAACGTAATTGAGGTAGTTTTTCTCTTGTAACGATTATATCGTGAATTTATTGTTCCAATTGACAACAGACGGGGAAACATATTTCCGGTTTCTTTAGCAGTGAATATAAAGATAAGTTTTTATTGGTCAATCAAACTGTAAACGAAATTAACATTTCCCGGGAAAATTTCAGAGTTAGGAGGTCCAGAATAGCATAAACAACGCGATCGAAAATGGGCGCAATGTTATTATTTCGGACAAGAAGGTATAGGGAAGTCATCCCTGCTTACACAATACTTAATTTAAATGTATTGACCAATGAGCGCTTACATTATATTCATTAATAAAAGAAACCGGAAGTATTCGGTCCTGGCTGTTGTCAAGCTCGACTGAGACAATAAAAACACGTGTTATTCGTTTATAAGAGTAAAAACAAAACGGGAAACGACACGATTCTACATACCAGAAGAGCATCGAAACGGATATTAAATCATTTTCCCGCAATGACGGAGAATAGTCCTTCGGCCCGATTCTTTGACGCTTGCATCATAATTGTTCTTGTATATGTTTAAAGCTTTTGTTAATCCGGAGCATCATACTCGTAATTGATGCTACGGTCACATTATACCCGGCGTCCGGGCGGCGTCATCGATTTCTGGGAATCGGCGTGTACAGATCGGGACAGAATTATTCTTGAAATAGACCGACCGTGTCCCTTACGGGATAGTTGCGGCGTCCGGTGGACTTCGACTGTACACGTGACCATGGAATAGGCATACAGTCATGTTTGATGTTTATTTAAGTGTCCTGAAAACATGGATTTACTTGCTTTAAATCGCATAATGTAGGTTTATTTGTATTTTAAATGGTCACCACAAAAGTGATTCCTAATAATTATCTTTCTAAGAATATGATTTGAAGTTTTGAAGTGTCAAATATATGCTTTGATGCTTAATCTGTTGATATATATTAACATCACCGGTCCATGTATTGAATCTTATTTGAGATACGTATTTGTAAATGCAATGTAAGATTGTTATACTATATGCCTAATCGTAAAATAACTGTAGGCAAATCGCAAATCTTATATCTGACTGGGAAAATCATACTGTTGCATGAAAAATCCCTCAAATCAGATTTTAATGTAACATGAATAAGGGAATAATTCTTGAATAAATGAAGGCACTTTTTTCAAACTAGTACTAAAACAAACTAGAACTAAACAATTTAAAAACAAAAGATACCAATCTTACAGAAAGACAAAAAGATCAGCCTAAAGAAAGTTAAATATCTTTCCTTATCGAAAGCAAAAATGAAGAAAATGCATTAAAAATATAGAAGATATCTTAAGCATAATCCATAATAATCAAAACACTGTAAAGTTTGTACTCCCTTCTTAAATACCCAAACCATGGCGCCTAAGGACTCCATACAGAAAAATAACAAGGCATTCCGTGATGAACATAGCAACGCTAAAGCACTGAACTGAGAATTTCAAACAGTGTTCGATACAAAATCATGATTTTATATTCCGATCACATAAAACCGAAAGCCACCATGCCCGACATAACAATTGATATAAAAGAAATTATTAAGAAACCTATACAAAACCAAAATCCTCATGAGGCCGCAGGATATAATCAAATAAGGTCAATCATTCAAAGAAATATCTTCTATCACAGTCAAACATTTTACTGCCAATAACCTATATACATCCGCTCCAAGACACTAGAGCACACAGTCAAACATTTTACTGCCAATAACCTATATACATCCGCTTCAAGACACTAGGGCACAAAGTCAAACATTTTACTGCCAATAACCTATATACATCCGCTTCAAGACACTAGAGCACAAAGTCAAACATTTTACTGCCAATAACCTATATACATCCGCTTCAAGACACTAGGGCACAAAGTCAAACATTTTACTGCCAATAACCTATATACATCCGCTTCAAGACACTAGAGCACACAGTCAAACATTTTACTGCCAATAACCTATATACACCCGCTTCAAGACACTAGAGCACACAGTCAAACATTTTACTGCCAATAACCTATTTACATCCGCTCCAAGACACTAGGGCACAAAGTCAAACATTTTACTGCCAATAACCTATATACATCCGCTTCAAGACTCTTAAGCACAAAGTCACACATTTTACTGCCAATAACCTATATACATCCGCTTCAAGACACTAGAGCACACAGTCAAACATATTACTGCCAATAACCTATATACACCCGCTTCAAGACACTAGAGCACACAGTCAAACATTTTACTGCCAATAACCTATATACATCCGCTTCAAGATACTAGGGCACATAGTCAAACATTTTACTGCCAATAACCTATATACATCCGCTTCAAGACACTAGAGCACACAGTCAAACATTTTACTGCCAATAACCTATATACACCCGCTTCAAGACACTAGAGCACACAGTCAAACATTTTACTGCCAATAACCTATATACACCCGCTTCAAGACACTAGAGCACACAGTCAAACATTTTACTGCCAATAACCTATATACATCCGCTCCAAGACACTAGGGCACACAGTCAAACATTTTACTGCCAATAACCTATATACATCTGCTTCAAGACACTAGAGCACATAGTCAAACATTTTACTGCCAAATACCTATATACATCCGCTTCAAGACACTAGAGTACACAGTCACCTCACCGCGTGGGTTCGAATCCCGGCAGGATCATTAGGATTTTCATGTCAGGAAGCCTTCTAGCTGGCTTGCGGTAGGTTGGTGGTTCTACCCGGATGCCTCCGTGCATTCGGGGTCTTCCTTCACCTGTTATTAGCTTGACGCCGCTATCTGACTGAAATACTGTCGAAGCGACGGTAAACTCAAATAGTCAAGTCAGAAAAAAAAAGTTACGCCAAACTTAGCTTCTGATGCGTGATGAAGACTTCTTTATATCGATAAATTACAGACAACAAAACAAACCGAAAAACTACGAAAACTACATGATTTCTTAAAAATACTCGACAAGGTTAACTTCTATATAAGCTCTCTCTCTCTCTACTTGTACGATTTATGACGAACGCGTTTGAGAATCGCTGACAAATGGGGTATTCTCAAAAAAAACTTTTGTTAATCATATCTTTAGCTGAGTACTTATATAATCTAAATATTACCAATACAATATGTTTTTGTCGCAAACAAGTAATCCATCGGCGGCAGCATTTGTTTGGGATGTCACCAAATACTTAAATGGACCCGTGACACTTGTACTCACATTTATCTTTTTTAACTTGGGATATCAAACCGTAAAATAAACAAGACCTGATGGTATTATTGACGGAATTATGAACGTTTCTTTTCTTTTTTTAATTTTGCATCAAATATAGGTCTAAGGTCAAGGTCAAGTGCATAATAAAGAGGTACATCCACATAAGCAATTATCAAAACATTGAAGCAATCCAATGACGGTCATAGTAGTTAAAAGGTCAATCTGAGCGGACGCCCACCCGGACATCATCAATTTAAAGGACGAAAGTTTTCGTTGAAAACCCATCCAAATATCCAAGCAGTATCCGAGAGTTAGTAGTTGGAGCCATCTTCTCGAGATCTTGGGATCACGGGTTCTATTCCTGAATGGGACATACCAAAGTCGAACAAAAAGTACTTGTTGCTTTCTTTTTGGCACTTATAGATTAGTTTTAGGACTGTTTGGTGTCAGAAAAACATGAATTTATGTGGTACATGTCACGTGTCTATGAAATGTTACTGCAGAAACACTATATGTCTTGAGTCGAAATATAGTTTCTAAATAAAATAATTGCTGTCGATTGAGCATAAAAACCAGTTAATAAACAAACATACACGTACCTTGATATCTGAGATTCAAACACAGGCATGCATCAAGAAGCAGCTATATTTTACAATATAAACAAGTAAATATATACATCACTTCCCTTAGTTTCTTGACTTTCAGAGAACGAATCGACTGACAAACAGCGTCGGTGAACTTTAGGAACGTCGTTTTTACCAAACACATTTATTAAAACCACAGTTTCTTTTATCATGGATTTTAAAATGCCTTGTTTTACGGCGAAAATGTGTTAAATATTTTGAAAATTGCATTTATATTAGATGAGATACCGTGAATTTTATAAATTGAAAATAACGCATTTCTGCTCGAAAATAGCCTATTTTCGAAATGATTTTTAAATCGAGAAATTAGAAAAAAAAAAAAAAAGAAAAGAATTGAAAGCAATAGAGCGATTCACAAATAGCAAGGTTAAAATATATGTAGATTTAGATCACTGGAGTAGATTATCAAAAGAAACAATATTATTGTTTATGTTTTGAACCTAACAAATCGTATGGGGAAGATCCGCACATATACCATCAAATGAATAAAACATAACATTGTCATCATAATTGTTCTTTACTCTAAGAAAATAAATATTAATATAAAACGACAAACTGTTGCTAATATTCATATTCATCAGTTGTCGGGCGAACAACGGCCGGAGCTCGGTAGACTTAGGTTTTGGGTGTTTCGCATATAGAAATACATCCCTGATCTTGCACATTTGCTTTTTAACTACCCTGAAAGACGATTAAAACAGCAGATGCCACCTTTACCCCCATGACGCTTGAGACGCATTATACTTCATACTTTAATACTTCTAATAATAATCATACCTTAAACTAGATACGTTTATTTTTATTATTTCCTTGACAAGTTGTTTGAATGTCCTTTAGAAAATGACTTACATGTTTTCTAATTTCGAAAAATTAGCCTTAATATGGCATTTTAAGTGCCCCAGAGATCAACTGACAAAACATTATTTTAATTAGTCAGATTTTTTTCCATAATAAATGTGAATACGCAGATGCTGTGTTTACAATTTTTTGTTTAGTAGATGACCATTAAGAAATAATCGGAATACCAGTGTCCGGCCGGGAAGTCGTCCAGGAACCAGGAAGACCTCAACGGTGTCTGTCAAGTGACA
The DNA here is from genome assembly GCA_021229015.1 of Solen grandis. Taxonomy (NCBI): domain Eukaryota; kingdom Metazoa; phylum Mollusca; class Bivalvia; order Adapedonta; family Solenidae; genus Solen; species Solen grandis. The sequence goes on along the minus strand of CM037783.1, from coordinate 26,638,806 downwards.
GGCAGGTGTCCGACCGATGCCTATCCGGCGATCGGGCACTACACTGAATCTTAATCGGATTTGGACTAGGCGCCTGGTCGATTTTGAAGACCGAACACCTTTGAATTTGAAAACGATGTCATGTAGATGCACGATGTCGAGACTAATTTTAAATGTGAGTTTAAATGAGTTAGGCGCCCTTACGATGTCAAATGGTACCCGGCAGTCGACAGGTAATCGACTGGCTTCCAGCTGAATGTGCTTTAAAATGCATCGGGAAGGATCTGGGCTTAAATGTGACCATGGTAAATTGTCGAGTTCCGTCGAGAAAAGCACTTGAATACCGATGTAGTAACGGCGTTTCCTTGTCCTACCGATGTAATAGCTGATGAACTACCGCTTTTCAGTCACCTTTCGTCCTCTTTCCACTTTCATGGTACAAATACGGGTAGCTCCCGGTGAAAAATGCTAGTATACCGTTTCTTAATGATAAATTATATTACAGACATTGCCCTGATATACATCCGGCAATGTGCCATCTTCCAGTGTGACTTCGGACTAACTGGGGTTTCCCGACTTGGCACGGAGTATTCACGGAGCTGGACAGGTGCGTTCCCGGTTGATTTCTATAAAACCCAGTAAGAGCCGGTATCATACCTTCACGTCCCGGTTGTGTACCGGCGAAATGCCAGTGTTATCTTATGCACTGAGTGCTCATTTATACCCAGAACACTGCGGATTTTGAAAGAGACCGCGCCTCCCTTATTCTGCCTCGGACTTACCAGTATTAAGCCGGTTCTTGATCCCGGTTGTATTAAACATTTGAAAACGTCTGGGGTTGTTTGCCGAATCGAGTCGGATCAACAGGGTCAATCCACGATTTACGTTTACGGTGCTGTTTGACAAGGTTTCTCACAGGTGCGCATCCGGGACAATTTGGCTAGGCAATCCGGGTCAATAAGAAATGGGCTTTAACGGTAGCAGTACGTTGTTACAACGGTATTAGTATAGTATCATATAACTTTAGAACGGTAATACAACGGTAGTTCATCGGTAGGGTTATGGAACCACACCTGTTCTAGGACAATAAAATTGAGGTGATCTACCGGTGTTTTACCGACACCGGAGTACTGCCATTGTCGTCCGTTGCTCCCTCCAGCAGCACTCCGGCAGAAAATTTTGTTTTATGTTGGCGCCGATCATTGCGACGTTCTAACGCTATCCTGACGACGCAATAGTGTCACAATAGCTCATTCCGCCTCACGTTCTTTCACGTCCATCCCGTTTTGTCCACGGCGGCCTGAAACGTGGTTGCTGTGGCATCCGGAAACATAATCGTAGCATAAAATTAGGGCGCTGTCGATCTCTTTAAACCCCAAAATTTGCGTTCCGTTATAGCTTCGGCGGGCCAAATCGGCTATGTATGACAGACAGGTCCTTTAAAGAGGCAATACTAAGGAAATGGAAGTTGTTTGTTCTTTTCTGTCTAGTCTGTAGATACACTACTAGGATTGGAATGATCCATTGAAGTGTTGCATGATTTTCAGATACATTTGAAACTAAAATGATATTTATATATCAACATGGAAACCCACGGTTACACGAAATCACTTGTGGAATGTCATTGCAAATATTACTAGATATAGTAAGTACTAGATATAGATATAAAGTTATGTGTGTTTGAGTATATGTGTTTTCTGAACATTTTATTTTCTGAAATGAACCAGTTAATACATTAAAAGGTCAGACATTTTTATACTATTCTGGGAAAATGTGAAAACACACAAATGATGGCCACACTCACATTCAAACTACAATGTATTTGGAAGGTATATGGTAGCAGATACTAAGCCAATAATCATAATTAACCGGGCTAGCTCTGTTACTTTTGTATTCTGTAATATTTTGCCATGGCACCTTGGGTTGATGTGGTTCTGTTTATGTTGCATACGTTATTTGTAAAGGGACACGGAATCTACATATAACGGTATAACGCGTTTGGTCATACTGTTTCTATCATACGAGGGTTGATCAATAAATACGTGGACATGTACTGTAATTTAGTCAAAAATAGACCAATACTCCTAATTTATGTATGGTATTATCATCAACAATATTCCTTTATTCATGTATCATTACAGCAAAGTAGGTCATATGATGTACTAGATACATTTAGATAGTTGTGTAAACATTGAGAAAACACCGATATAAACAAAAATAAAATATTGGAACAAGTAGTAGTGAATTTCTGATATACAAATGTCAAAGACACTTTTGTGATGACAGAGTATAAACGATGACGAGTGCAGGCCGTTATAAAGGATATTAATATTTTTCGAATGCTCACAGTATGAGAGCTTTGTGACTTTTCGGAAAGTGCAGAAATCAATGACTAATAATATGTTAGTAATTAGATGTGTCCACGAATCTATTGATCAACCCTTGTATAACTTTACTGCCGTTTGTTCAACAACTGTCAGTAAGAGACAGAAAGATTTTGTAAAAGAATACAGTAAGACCTCGCTCTATGACCACATTGGAATTAAGAACACCTCGCTAGAACTATAAACTATAAAAACGTTATAAGCAGGATTCAGTGGTCTCAAAATTAAAACCACCTCCCGATTCTATAAAGACAACCTCAAATGGACAGTATACCCCATTCCCTAGGACAAGACTTAATATATTAGCTAGAGAACATCCACGTTTGTGTATTAGTTTTATGCTCTGTAAAACTACACTGGGGTACCTCAATAAGCCGCTTCTGAATTGTAAACTTTGGACATGTACTACATATCAGGTATGCAGACTGAGTTTAATATGCATGCATTAAATATTTAACATGTTCAAGGTTCATTCAACCCAAATGTCAAAATTCCGTAGCTTCCTCAGACAATGTAATAAATTGTGTCTAGAAGTTGAATATTCCTTTTTTCTTAATTCAATGTTCGGCCATGAATTACTACACATTTCATACTCTTAGGCATCGCAACAACAGAGTTTCACTCTAGACTTTGTCTAAAATATAGACTATAAACGTGAGGGCCAAGATGGCCATGAGGTCGCTCATATGAAAAACACTGCCTTGATTACCTGTACAAGTTACTATACTATATAGCATAGTTGCACTGAATACATTATCCATAAAGAAATACAGCAAGATCATTTCAATTCCACATATCAAACAGTATCTTTGAGCCAAGCTTAAGAGTCACTGTACAATGGGCAAGGTAATCCAAAATCAAAGTTCAATGTCACTAACAAAACTACGAGTAATTCAAATTTTAGGATCGTAGCTTAATATACAAATAGTAAGTCACTGGGTCATGATCAGGGTCATCCAATGTCAGAGTTTAATTCCACAAACGAGATAGTACATACGCTCTAAATTTGAAGATTATATCTATGTAAAAGCAAATAAACCATATTTGACCGAAGGGGCATGGTTTGAACACACGTGGTAAAGGACCACAAGACAAAAACATACACCAAATACCTAAGCTCCAGGCCTGGTTGCTTTAAGACTATCAGACTATCAATATCATGTGGCTTCTTCTGCGAGAACAATTTCGAAACCAGGGCAATGATTTGGACAAATTGATGTATCCACTAGGCTATGTTACAAACCAAATATCTTAACTCAAGGTCTTATGGTTTCTGACAAGAAGTTTTTCTAAAATAAAAAAAAAATCCGCTTATATTTAAATAAAATCAAGACACTCCTGGAGCGAGCCAATTTTGACTACAGGATCATAATTTGAACAAACTTGGAAGAGGTCCACTATGCCTGTTACACACCAAATATCTTAACTCGAGGCCATACGGTTTCTTACAAGAAGGTATATACATAGGTAATAATTCCTGACCGAAATGGTCGATATCAGCCATTATCAAACTTAGCCGAGAGATTATGGCCAGACACACTGTCACAAAGTTTGACAAATGATTGATCAAGTAATGAAGACACTAGAGTATAAACAAAGTGAATCTCGCATTTTTTTCTCGCAATAAAACACTCATTTTTCTTCCCTTAATAACACAATATAACCTAAGCCCTACATAATGCACAAAAAGACGCTGATTTGTGTGGACGCTATCATTAAGAATCACCAGTAAACACTTAGCTTCTTATAATAGACTGATGCCTTTTCGATGTACCTGTCACTCACTTTCGTCCTACTTAAGCATGATGACGTATTGAAATGTTGAATGAACATCAATCTCATGGGTAGAAAATGACTTTATTTAGGGGAAATGTTGTTGATATGACAACTACCTAAATATATGCTTCATATTCAAGAAATTTCATTGAAGTACCTGCCTGATTTCCAGTTTCTTTAATAAATATAAAGATCTTTTATCATAACACTTCTGTCTCTAGAGATACATATTGAGACCTGTTTCGGGCCTAACGTTTTTAACATCTGCAGTATATTATAGTTTGTTCCACCGTTTCCGTATGACTAAAAGACGGATATACTCTTTACAATTACAAAAATGTCTACTCCGCCGATTGCGGTGAAAGGGATGTTTTACCAACTATGTTTAATTTATGCTTATTTTGACTGTATCACAGATAATGATTTCAAACATCCTATAACCGTTCTAAATTTTCCATTAATTTATCCTCCATCAACGCCGCATATCTTTTTTGAAAGATAATTATTGTCAACTTTACAATGGTATTGGTATAGGTCCCTTGCATGGTTCAGAGACTGCTTTGTCCTGTGTTATTGGGTATGGTATAATCTGAGCGGTGTGATGTGTCCAAAAATTACAGATAACCTCGGTGTAGCGATAAATCTTAACGTATGATGTGTTCCCAAATGACAGATAACCTCGGTGTAGCGATAAATCTTAACGTGTGATGTGTCCCTAAATGACAGATAACCTCGGTGTAGCGATAAATCTTAACGTGTGATGTGTCCCCAAATGACAGATAATCTCGGTGTAGCGATAAATCTTAACTTGTGATGTGTCCCCAAATGACAGATAATCTCGGTGTAGCGATAAATCTTAACTTGTGATGTGTCCCCAAATGACAGATAATCTCGGTGTAGTGATAAATCTTAACGTGTGATGTGTCCCCAAATGACAGATAATCTCGGTGTAGTGATAAATCTTAACGTGTGATGTGTCCCCAAATGACAGATAAGCTCGGTGTAGTGATAAATCTTAACGTGTGATGTGTCCCCAAATGACAGATAATCTCGGTGTAGCGATAAATCTTATTGTGTGATGTGTCCCCAAATGACAGATAAGCTCGGTGTATAGCGATAAATCTTAACGTGTGATGTGTCCCCAAATGACAGATAAGCTCGGTGTAGCGATAAATCTTAACTTGTGATGTGTCCCCGAATGACAGATAATCTCGGTGTAGCGATAAATCTTATTGTGTGATGTGTCCCCGAATGACAGATAACCTCGGTGTAGCGATAAATCTTAACTTGTGATGTGTCCCCGAATGACAGATAATCTCGGTGTAGCGATAAATCTTATTGTGTGATGTGTCCCCGAATGACAGATAACCTCGGTGTAGCGATAAATCTTAACTTGTGATGTGTCCCCGAATGACAGATAACCTCGGTGTAGCGATAAATCTTAACGTGTGATTTGTCCCCAAATGACAGATAACCTCGGTGTAGCGATAAATCTTAACGTGTGATGTGTCCCCAAATGACAGATAATCTCGGTGTAGTGATAAATCTTATTGTGTGATGTGTACCAAAACGACAGATAACCTCGGTGTAGCGATAAATCTTAACGTGTGATGTGTCCCCAAATGACAGATAACCTCGGTGTAGCGATAAATCTTATTGTGTGATGTGTACCCAAACGACAGATAAGCTCGGTGTAGCGATAAATCTTAACTTGTGATGTGTCCCCGAAAGACAGAAAACATCTCTTAACGTGTGATGTGTCCCCAAATGACAGATAACCTCTCTTAACGTGTGATGTGTCCCCGAATGACACATAACCTCGGTATAGCGATAAATCTTAACGTGTGATGTGTCCCCGAATGACAGATAATCTCGGTGTAGCGATTAATCTAAACTTGTGATGTGTCCCCGAATGACAGATAACATCGGTGTAGCAATAAATCTTAACGTGTGATGAGTCCCAAAATGACAGATAACCTCGGTGTAGCGATAAATCTTAACTTGTGATGTGTCCCCAAATGAAAGATAACCTCTCTTAACTAGTGATGTGTCCTCGAATGACAGATAATCTCGGTGTAGCGATAAATCTTAACGTGTGATGAGTCCCAAAATGACAGATAACCTCGGTGTAGCGATAAATCTTAACGTGTGATGTGTCCCAAAATGACAGATAACCTCGGTGTAGCGATAAATCTTAACGTGTGATGTGTCCCCAAATGACAGATAACCTCGGTGTAGCGATAAATCTTAACGTGTGATGTGTCCCCAAATGAAAGATAACCTCTCTTAACGTGTGATGTGTCCCAAAATGACAGATAACCTCGGTGTAGCGATAAATCTTAACGTGTGATGAGTCCCAAAATGACAGATAACCTCGGTGTAGCGATAAATCTTAACGTGTGATGTGTCCCCAAATGAAAGATAACCTCTCTTAACGTGTGATGTGTCCTCGAATGACAGATAATCTCGGTGTAGCGATAAATCTTAACGTGTGATGTGTCCCCGAATGACAGATAATCTCGGTGTAGCGATAAATCTTAATGTGTGATGTGTCCCCGAATGACAGATAATCTCGGTGTAGCGATAAATCTTAACTTGTGATGTGTCCCTAAATGACAGATAATCTCGGTGTAGCGATAAATCTTAACTTGTGATGTGTCCCCGAATAACAGATAATCTCGGTGTAGCGATAAATCTTAACGTGTGATGTGTCCCCAAATGACAGATAACCTCGGTGTAGCGATAAATCTTAACGTGGGATGTGTCCCCGAATGACAGATAATCTCGGTGTAGCGATAAATCTTAACACATCTCTAAAATATAGCATAACAAGATCAAAACATTTAACGAAAACTAATATATTGATATCGCCCTTTTTCCACAGTTATATACTGTACATCTAAAATTCTCTTAACGAATATCTTAATCACTTTTGACAATTTTGTGATTCAAAAACGACTAAGTATTTTTTTTAAATTAATCTCACCCTTAGTTTAAGTATACACATGTATTTAGCATGTTATTCACACCAACTGGAATCTAAAAACAAACTGGGTTATAACATGAAGACAGTGTAGGTTACATAAAAGGATGAATGTGATATAAAAATATCTTCATTTGATCTCGCAGCATCCGTGCAATAAAAAACAACAAAAAAAAACAACAACAAAAACAACAACAAAAAAACACTATATTGTGTACCCTTTATAAGAACTTATTATCTTCTACAGTAAAGACTTACGTTCAGATTTAATGGTCAGCGACTGGTCTGATGATATCCACTTGTCAACATTGAAATGATAGAACTCCTCCGTCTGGTTCACGTAGAGAGTCACCTTGGTCACATACCAAGTTGGGAAAGTACCTGCTCCGTCATGGCGTAATATTATTTCGGTTACCTGAAAATTTTCAACTCAAATATTTTACGATTGTTGTAATGGTAGTGGCTACTAGTACTACTCCCGTCACAAATCTGTATATGACATGAAACACATGAACCTGCACAACAAAAGGACACAACCCTCACCATTTTGGACCTCTTTTTGTAAATAAGCATCATTGTTTAAAAGCTTATGAGATGATTACTGCATGAGTAATGGGATCAGATCTGTTTGGTTGGTATACTTTGTTGGTATACTTGGCTGGTAAACTTGGTTGTTTTGGGGGCAATAAACCAACTAACAGCAGCTGCTGTAACGGATGGTGACTTTTACCCCCACCACAGTGATATGACGCACTAAATGATTAATGGAAAGGTTTCCATAATGTTACAATTCCGTGAGAAAAACTTGACTTGACTATTAGAGTTTACCGTCGCTTCGACAGTATTTCATAGTATTTCAGTCATATAGCGACGTCCAGCTAATTACAGGTGGAGGAAGACCCCGAATGCACGGAGGCATCCGGGTAGAACCACCGACCTACCGTAAGCCAGCTGGAAGGCTTCCTCACATTCTGTGGGAAAGGATGATGGTACTGTCTCCATGAAAATTGTTTTGTGGTTATGAAATAAATTACTTAAGAGATAGTAAAGATACATTTATTTTGAAAGCTTGAACCAAAGCAATGCTATCGCAATGGAACGGGACAACATGCTTCCAATATATCCGCCATCCAAACACTTGGATTGAAGTATAACGAATCAAACATTCCAAAATGGTAATCAAAAACAAATCAATCAAATACACCAGTAAATAAGTTTTCACTGAGTAATCTTTGGGGCATTTTGGATAGAATAATAACCGAGAAATGTGTCATAGGCGGCTAATTGCTTATCGTATTACAATATTAAGTTGCCCAATTTGAACTATAGTCCAGTAAGTAGCCCCAACTGCTAAAAGGAAAACATATGTTGTACAAGCACTAAAGTGCTTCACGAGGCAGCACAATAAAGTAAGCACGGCGAAAAAAAAACCTGCATGAAGTGACACATAGGGATCATTATTCTGTAACTATACTGTAAAGATCCCACATTGAGTGCCAAAATAAGCAGGTCAGAAACATGTGCAGCCAGCGACATAAACTTCGGTCTCGGACCCTTAGCTTACAGGGCGTGTGCTTCACTTTGTCATTGGTCAGCTTACACAAATCACTGACCGTTAAGGATTACGTATAAATGTTTGTTTGTTGGGTTTAACGTCCCATCGACAGTATTTCAGTCATTTGGAGACGATGCCTACTTGAGACAGATATAGTGCTGCCACATTGCAGTATCACGCCGTAGACATGTGACATGATACCACACCTAGTCACATTATCCTGACACCGGGCCAACCAGTCCTGCAACTACCCTTATATGCTTAGCGCCAAGCAAAGGAGCTATAACAGTACCATTTTTTACGACTTTGGTTATGTCGCGGCCAGGGATCGAACCCACGACCTCCCGCTCCCGAGGAGGACGCTCTAACCACTCGGCCACTGGGGACGGTAGAAATAAATGTGTTTCGGGATTGATTTGTAAAGGTTTACAGTGTTGAAAGGTTAAATATTATTATATTGTAAAAGAAAATCCTATTATTGTGTAACTTGTTCAAAGAATAATATACAGCATAAAAAAGAATAAAATAACATATATGAGTGGGTGATTGGCTGTCTGGGACGACATTCTCACATACATGTATTTTCTCATCAATACGCAAAGAAATGAGTTCCAAACTTTTTTTTTTTTTTTTTTTTTTTTTTTGTACAGAGTTCTTACACATTAGAGCATGGGTTTTCAAATTTGGCGTTTTTAGCGTACCTCAAATTCACAAAAAGTACACATTCCTGAGGCTTGTTTTCTTCTGTGATGACATCATAAGATCCCAAAATAGGACCTTTATGCCACACACACACACACACACACACACACACACACACACTGCTGAATGATGGGTTTATCCTGAATTTAATTAAAATGAGAATGATTATTCACATAAACACAGATAATAAAATTTACCATTCACAGGACAATATTTCCGCTAATTAACACCAGTGATCAACTTGGCACCGCATGATCTCTTATCCTGTTTATTCAGCATGTGCCGGTAACGGACCCATAACCCAGTCTACATTAGTCAATGCATTAGTTTATTGTTTATGCCAGAAAGCGTTTTACAGTCTTTATCACAGGGTCATCTCCTGATTATTGTTTAATATCTTAACACCATTAGTGTGTGCAATTGTGAGACAAACAAAAATCAACCCAAAATAGACATGAAATGAGACATGATACCAAAAAAAGATATTTTAAATAGAATTTGAAGTTAATAATATTTAAAAGTAAAGTCTGTTTGATGAGGAAACAATCATGATAAACAAGCATAATGGCCATTGGACCAACATTCATCACTATAAACCAGTAAAAAGGCAGTATAATTTGTGAGTATTTAGTATATATCTGTATTTGCTGGTGGCCCATTCAATACTCAATTGACCAGTCAATAACCCAGCCCTGAGTATAGATCTTGATGATGAACAAAATGTCACACTGAACAATTAGAGCCCAGGTCTGTGTTTCACAAAGCATCTTACCTTGATATCTGCCTCAACTCCTTTAAAAAATCGAATTCTGTAACATTTCAAATGAGAAATTTTGAAGAAACCATTTCCCATAAGAACACGAATGGACTTCTACTGACTACTGAGAAGTTGTTGTATACGGCCATCAAATATAAATAGTATCGCTGAATGCCTAGGGTAATCGGCGAGTTTCCATCACTTTATGATCGAATCTATTTTTTTTAGATTATTATTATAATAATATTTTTATTTTTGGTCTGGGTTGCTTGCAACTCTGTTCTATGGTAGCACACATTTCTTCAGAGGACCATAGTACGGGGATACATTTCTATACTAGATCTACTTTAAGAACGAACTGCTTTTTTTGTGTCAGATTTGGCGCCGTTACGAAACATCTTTAGTAACCATTCAGTAGGTGTAGTATTTGTTTATAGAAATATATGAAATTACACAGTTTGCGAGAATGCATGGTGAATCCACCAAAGTTGGATAAATCTAAAGACACCATACAGTGGGTTCCACGTATTGTTAAAAATATGTCTTCATTTTTTGGGAACATCGACTAGCCTCGCATTCCCGTTACATGAATGTTACAAGCACGAAATCTGTTTTATATCCCCCATCTTTCTGATTCAATGCTTCTATTATTTATCTGAGAGTTATCCATTTTATCTCCCGAGTTTATGTTGTGTAGCGTTAAAAGAACGCTCGGAAGGAAGACGCTGAAGTCGGGCATACCTTCGTATGCTGTCCACGATGTTCACGTATATATACCATCAGCATCAGTTGCACGTGGACAGCATGGTATATGGTCCAACTTTGTGCAGTAATAAGGGTGACACTTGATGTAATTCGTACCTGGTAAATTATTTCTTTTGTCAGTCTTAGATTTGTGATCTGATTTTTTCTCAATTCGTTTATCATTTAATCATTTCTGTAGAATTTGTTATCGATTAAAACTATTACTGTTCAAAGCAACCTTTTCCTTGATTAGTCCATTCTGCATTATTTAAAATTAAAATTAAATTAAAAACAAATGCCTTTATACCTGTAGGAACAGTTTTTCCTTTTCCTTTTTTATCTTGTGTGTGTGTGTGTGTGTGTTAAACTTGGTTTATTTGAACAGTTTTACGTCACTTTATGCCATCAAGGGGTAACAGATGACCAGTCGGGAGTCTGACTGTACTGAAAGGTTAACCAGTCTCCGATGTTAACTGACATCCGCTCAGTAAGAAAAGCGATGAAAGGCGAGTGACCAACAGAAAAAAATGTAGTCATTCATCACGGAGACCATATCCAAGTGACGATCGAACCCACAACCCTCGGCTTCACAGCCAAGCGCCACCATAGCCGTTTTATCTATATGAAACCAATGGTTCCTATCCTGTTTGGCACTTGACATGATGTAACTCATATCTATTCAGACGAATCTCAAACAGTACATGATATTCACGCGATTTTGCGGGACGTTTTCTTGTAGTCATTTAAATTTCCCTCTTTTGAGATATAGGTAGGTTTTCGCACCTCGCAGTGCGAAAACCTATTGTTCCTCTTCTTTTTTGGTTGGGAAACCTATTTTTTTTGTTGATTTGTTAGGTTTTCGCCGCAGCAGGGCGAAAACCTATTGTTCTTCTTCTGTTGATTTTTTTAGGTTTTCGCCACTGTAGGGTGAAAACCTATTGTTCTTCTTCTGTTGATTTGTTTTTATTATTTTTCCAATTCCACCCATTTTTGTAGCCAACCTAGCGGCCAGATGAGAAAAGCTACAGCTATGAAATTTTGGGCATAAAATCACATTTATCTGAACTTGTGCCTAAATGGTCAAACTTTTCACTTTTGTTTCTGATTTAGCTACTAGGGGGCGCTATGCATGTAATCACTCTTTTGCTAATAACTCAAAACTTTGAAGCCTGATTTAGATGCGTTTTTTTTACATAATGTTCCTTGTTGACAGCCCAATCAAATATGATGGATATCTCGACATCGAGTACGGGGGGGGGGGGGGGGGGGGGGTGTTATAGGAGAGGATGAATGTTCGAACCTTGTAAAAAAGTGGACAAACGAGGGTAGGTTTAACCTAACCATTTTTGTTAGAGATCACATAGAATAATTCTGTTTGTTCTGCAAGACATATACGCACAAAATATACTAGTATAGGGTGGCAAATTTAAGAAATGCATGGTTTCTCCTCTAGAAACGGTCAAACTTCTCTAAAATTTAGGAAAAATTAAAGTTTCAAAAACATTTTTTGTCGCACCTAACTTTATTTTTTGTACATTCTTCTTGAAATATTCACACCTTATGTATTGTTATGTTTGAAAGGGCCTCACAATTAAAAAGTTAAAAAATTGAAAAGGTCAAGGTCAAATTACGATTATTGTGTTCTTATTCGACCCCAAATAGCTCCAAAACTAAAATAAAAATCATTGCGAGTATATAACAAGTTTTAGTTCTTGAAGAGCTCTTTCCAGTGATGCTTAGTTTTTGGAGATCGGACTTGATTTGGTCATTTTACGGCTGTCCAAAGTCTGATCCTTTTTTTGGAATAATTGTAAATCAGTTTTTATGCTTCAAATTGTGATATAAAAGAAATAGAATGTTCGACTAGTGCGACTTGTATACTTGATTGAACCATATGCTGCATTGCTAGGTACTAATGGTAAATTTTTACGCAATTTGGTTTCTCATTATGCCGCTTGGGGGCGCTTTGCTTGAAATCATTCTTTTGCTTACAACTGAAAAATTTGAAGTCTGACCCAAATGCGGTTTGTTGCATTATGTTCCTTGTTGATAGCCTAATAAAATATGACAGTTTCTAGGTATGAGGGTCTGAAAATTTTTGAGCTAGTAACGGAAGGTTGAAAGTTCGAATCTCGCAAAAAACTGTTAAAAAAATGGAGGTCTACGAAAAACCTACTCATTTTTGTTAGAGATCAGATAGAAGAACGCTCTTTGCTGCATACAATTTGCAAGACATATACGCACAAAATATATGGGGTGGCGAAATTAAGAAATGCATGGTTTGTCCACTAGAAATGGTCAAACTTCAGAAAAATATTGGAAAATTTAAAATTTCAAAAACATATTTTTTTTCGCACATAAATTTATTTTTACCTCACCTGAGCACTTCGTGCTCAGGTGAGGTATTGTGATCAGTCTTTGTCTGGTGTCTGGCGTCCGTCATGCGTCGTAAACCTTTACTTTAAACGACATCTCCTCCTAAACCGCTGAGATTTCGATGAAATTTTACAGGAATGATCCTTTCGTGGTGCTGAGCAAAAATAGCAAAATCGTTCCGATTCGCCAACCAAGATGGCCGCCAGAGCTAAAAATAGAAAAATCTTTTAACGATATCTTCTTCTAAACCGATTAGCAAATTTCAATGACATTCAATAGGAATGATCATTGGTTGATACTGCACAAAAATAGCTAAAATCTATCCGGTCTGCCAACCATGATGGCCGCCAGAGCTAAAAATAGAATAATCTTTAAACAACATCTCCTCCTAAACCGCTGAGCAGATTTTGATGAAATTTTACAGGAATGTTCCTTAGGTGGTACTGAGCAAAAATCGTTCCGATCCGCCAACCAGGATGGCCGCCAGAGCTAAAAATAGAAAAATCTTCAAACGACATCTCCTAAACCGCTAAGCAGATTTTAACGACACTCATAAGAATGATCATTGGATGATACTGCACAAAAATAGCTAAAATCGTTCCGGTCCGCTAACCAAGATGGCTCCAGAGATAAAAAAAAGAATAATCTTTAAGCGTCATCACCTCCTAAACCGCTGAGCAGATTTTGATGAAATTTTACAGGAATGATCCTTAGGTGGTACTGAGCAAAACTAACTAAAATTGTTTAGGTCTGCCTACCAAGATGGCCACCAGAACTAAAAATTAATAAAATTTAAATACTATATAATTTATTATGTGTAATTTTTTCCTTATTTAAGCATTTTCTCTCTAGCAGTTGAATTCATGTGAGCGATTAAGGACCATCATGACCCTCTTGTTTATACATTCTTCTTGAAATATTCACACCTTATGTATTGTTATGTTTGAAAGGGCCCCACAATTAAAAAGTTAAAAAAATGCTAAGGTCAAGATCATATTACGATTATGCTTTTTATTCGGCCTTCAAATAGCTCTAAAACTAAAAATGTTTTATCGATAGTATATGAACAAGAGTGTATGTTCTTAAAAAGCTCTTTCCAGTGACGTTTAGTTTTTGAAGATCGGACTTGATTTGGTCATTTTACGGCAGTCCAATGTTTGATCCTTTTTAGAACAATTGTAAATCAGTTTTTTGCTTCAAATTGTGATTGTATATAAGAAATAGAATGTTTGACTGGTGCCACATGTATACTTGATTGAACCATTTGCTGCATTGCTAGGTACCTTATAGTAAAATTTTAATCAATTTTGTTTCTCATTTGGCCGCTAGGGGGCATTTTGCTTGAAATCCCTCTTTATCACTAAAAAAATGGAAGTCTGATTTTTTTGTGTGATTTTTTGCATTCTGTTCCTTGGTGACATCAATTTGAAACGACACTCAAAAATTAATGCGATATTTCATGAAAATGATAGGTATTCAATGCAACATTAGTTCGTAATAATGTTGACTGTCATGTTGCATTGTCGTGTGTCATTTTATACTGTTCTGTGTCATTTGCAATTGTTGTTTATCGATTACAATTGTCGATTGTCGCCATCATAAAGCAACACACACATCTCACGTGGCACTAACCGAATTCCGTAAAAAAAAGTTTTCAAGTTTGCGACTACAAAACTGACAGGTAATATTCAAAAATATTCTTTTTGGTAAAAAAGTCTGCTTTAACTTTGCGCCAAAAATGATTGAAAGATCGCTGTTAACAGTATTCAACAAGCCAGTGAACGAAAAAATATGTTTTTCGAATCATACGACTCGTGAACTGAATGGAATTGCTTTCGCGAAAACTGATGATATCGCGATAGCGATTCTAGTTCTAATTTATCATTGACGTCAATGACGTCACTTAAAGCTATCGCGTAAAGCATATTTTGCATCGATTCAGAAGGAAACACTGTCGTAAGTATTTTGTGTCTTTATCAATTTTTAAAAGTATATACAATAGAAACAAGTAGCCCATGCAAAGTGGAAAAGTGTGCACATAGGTTTCAGTGATTCTTTTGTCAGATGTACAGTTTTTCCTATCATTCGGGAAAACCTTCCGATTTCGTGTAATTTTGTTTGCTTAACACGTAAAGCACATCGTTAATAATGTTTTCCCGAAAGATTGGAAGTACGAAACATCTGACAAAATCATTAGGACTTATATGTACTGCACAATTTTCCGCTTCGCATGCGCTATCAATGATCCCATTAAAATTGGTGAAGAAATAAAATAAAATACTTGCTGCTTGTGGTAGCTTAAAATGACGTCATATACCACGTGGTATGGCCACACTGTTATTGAATTTAACTTTTTATTGTTTACAACTGCATTCTGGAATTCGAGACTGAATTAAATGTGATATCGATTGATGCTGGAGATTAAACAAAGATTAAATAAACTGTAATAAAAATGTAAATGCGCAAGCCAGCCATTCGCTATTCATTCGGAAATAACTGAACTTTCATTGGCTGGAATTTCATCTGACTTCTATTACATTCGTGTCACTGAAGTAAATACCCTAATAGTTATAGGTTTTCTAGGATAACTATCACTATTAGGGAAGGTCGCGAGTTCGAATGCAGCTGAGTTAAAGTTTTGTTTTTGTTTTGTAAAATTAAATATTATTTCAGTTAAGCTATATCAAATGAATAACATTTAAAGGCGTTTGAGCGTTTTTTTTCTAACGGACAGATTTTTCTAAAAAAAATGGAAATAAATACTTAGGACTTAAACTAAAAGATATATGAATTAGAAATAGGGGGTCACCATGCTTCGACAGTATTTCAGTCATATAGCGACGTCCAGCTAATTACAGGTGGAGGAAGACCCCGAATGCGCGGAGGCATCCGGGTAGAACCACCGACCTACCGCAAGCCAGCTGGAAGGCTTCCTCACATGAATTTATTTTTTCAGAGTCAATTTTCTGATATAAATGCTTTAATGCTTTAACTAAAACTGTTTTTTTTAATTAAATTTTAGCCAAAATTGCATAAAAACACTATAATGTGACTTTTTGTACCTTCAAAATTTGGCAAATATACTTTTGGTGATATTCTTAACACATGAATCTTAAAATTTGGGCTTTCTTCTTTCATTCATCTTAAATTAATGAGAAATCATTTTTTTAACCAAAATCAAAATCAGACGTAACCCACTGAAACGTCCTTAAACACACATATCTTATAAATTGTAGGAAAACGAGAAGGAGACAGAAAGGGGAACAATGTGCTTATTTTAAGCAGTCCACGAAAACAAACTTTGTGTTTCGCAAATCAAAGCGGATTAATAACTTTGGATTTATTGGCATCGCTTGAAAATTTTATCCTCGTTTATCAAAATTACTATGATATACGAAATTAATGTGACATAATTACATTAAAGACCTTATCTCTCTGCGCTATGGGCGATTTGATTTGAAAAAGGGGGAAGCAACCATGTAAAACCTTCAATTTAAAGCGACAGCTATTGCTAGAATGTCATTATCATCAAGCACCATGTAATGTTCGATTGAATACCATTCCTAATACATACCTTTCCAGTGTTTATGTTGTTGTTTATTAGAAAGCGATCTCTCACATTGTTTTCAAACAATTTGTCATCACGCCAATGATAGTCAAGATCCCTGTCGAGCTTGAATGTAACTCTGCCTTCTTTTCCAATGATGGTTATTTCTACATTGGCGTTAGTTCCCGTGCCCGTACTATCTCCAGTATAGATGTCGAATCTGTACATGACCGGGGCTGGAAGAGAAAGTTAATATCTAACTCCTAGAAGGTAGTCAAACAGTTTTTAGACGGCGATATCGCCGTCTTATGCTGAAGAATGAAATAAGGCCTTGCTAATTTGCATATTTTCCACAACCATTTTAACTGTACCTCTCCGCGCTTAGTGCGGACCCATGTAATGCGATTCTGCACTAACGAATACGAGTGGAATATGTTACACAGACGTTTAAATCATAACCGTAACCGCTTTTAGTTTGTTATTGTTTGTTAACATGTTTTCTTTTGCCATTATTTTGCACTGGAAGCATCAATTTTAAGCGTGAAAAAAATATCCGTGACATTTCTTAACCAGAACAGCAACCCATCTTACGTACATGAAGATCTACTCCTTTAAAAAGAAAAAGTAGTGCTCCGTATGTGTGTAATTGACCTAAAGTAGTCCACACAATATTTTGCATGAAGGAGAGTTAGGTTCCTCCCAGGGCATTTCTTAACTTTGAAATAGATAGGCAAACATTCTTGTATCTTAAATAATCAAATACCTGGTCAATTTCTACACATACAAAACAACAGATAGAATTCGCTAGCACTAGAGAAAGAGAATGACCTACTTAGGTATGCAGCTCTTTATGAATCAAAGGTTCATGACCTTTACTCCGGATTATTATGTTACAAACAGAACTTCTGTAGCAACAACGAATTGAGTTTTTGTCGTCATGTGACTGCTTCAATAACTTCAGAAACGCTGGGTTTAGAATGTTAATCCCGTCGCCGTCTCTCAGCGCATTGTGCGCTTTGATTAAAGAACTAAGATCATTTACAGAGAGGAATAAGTATTCTCAAATGTTGAAATACAATGCAAACTATTTTCAATTCTAAACCTTCATTAACATATGCTGTGCCTTGTGGTGATAAGGTTATACAAGGTTTTGTTTCCAAGAACAACTCACCAAACACACCTCAATAATCCCAGTGTGTGTGTGTGTGTGTGGAGGGGCAGAACTGGATTGGCGTAGATAGACAATTTTGTAGTCTATTTAAATCCCTGAAATGTGCTAATCGTGCATATAAGGGACGACATGTATTGATGAATGTGTAAGACATTATAAATCAACATAAATGATGCTGATGCAAATATAGAAATATAATGTCCAGTTGTCTTAAAATGAATTTAACTGTAGATAGATTATTAACAGACACTAACATGAAAATCGATGCTTATGAAACAAACAAAACATGTGACTTGCCTGGTAAAGGTTCACAATAGAA
>CM037783.1:26605811-26620413 GCA_021229015.1 Solen grandis | reverse complement strand
AGATCTTGAGAAAAGTCATGAATTGTTAACCCAACAAACCTTAAATTAAAAAATATTGCATTAGAAACAAAAATAGATGTACAAGAAGACAAACATGGTTATATGTTATATATGTGTTTCTCTTTCTATTCGCTTCAATAGTTTTAACAATGCACTAGTCTGCTTGTCTGAAGATGGATGTCATACATGTTCCTAGATTAGATTTCTGCACATTAATGGCTCAAAATTAGCGAAAACATACATGTTTTGTTCAAAATTTAAATGTAGTACTTAACCTACTATCAGATATGCATCAATACGTTTAATGACTAGTTATTTCTTATGAAATGTTATTTATTATCTTGATCTTGTAATCATTGACTACACTAACAGATGTCCAATTTCATGGCTCAAAGTAAAGCCTGTCATGGGTCCAGTGTCTTCTACAATGGCACATCGATTTCCTGGGTCACACATCCCCGATGGATTTGATAATCCGACTGCATTCGGGTTATGTACAGGGTATTCAATATCTATCCTAGAGAATTATATAACATTTTCATCAATGATAATAAGTGATCATGTCTTCAATTTGAAATATGCATTTTACAAAGCAAAGTAAATATACACAACGAACATTAAAATATACAATTTATAATTTAACAGCATGCTACATACGTCATGACAGACAATAACGATACACAAACTGAAAGCCATATGATGTTACACCAGAAATAATCAAAACGGATTTATTCTTTCTGGAGAAAATATTAGGTCAGTAATTTGCTTATAAATTTACGTAGCTCAAGTTTAAATGCTAATCGTGTTTATTTTTTAGAGAAATTATTTAAATGACTTATTTGAAAATATGAACAAAAATGTAAATATAAGGATTAAAATTAATTTCAGATGCATTCAAACGATCTTAAATTCAATAGTCAAACTGGCATTTTATTTATGAATTTCAATCTTTATATGAACTCAAAGAGGTATAAAACAAAAGCACTAGTTCACAACATTTTAATATCAATATCTTCAAAAGCAAGCTAGTAAAATGTGTTATTTCTCTTCTTTTGTCTTCTCTCTTGGGAACCCTTTACATTTAATAGCCCCCTTTCAACCTGATTGTTTTCTCTTTCACATTTCTTTTTTTATTTTTCTGTTTCCACACCCAGTCCCTACCTATGTACAACACTCACCTCGTGAGAAGGACACTACAGTCGGGGTTACGGGATATATGATTCGATTGCCATTTGCAAAACTGAGCCAGAGACTTGCGGGCATCTGTTGACATTTTCAGATCCATTTTCTGCAAAATGATGATGAGAAAATGCCAAAATAAAGTAATCCTTTAGATAGTAAAAAATGACATTTATTCTTCTTTCTTACATCTTACCTCCATTTAATCATATTACATTAAGTTATGTGTAATTCTACAAATATCATTCCTTTTGTAAATAAATAAGTAAATAAATAAATAACGCCATCAAACGGCATCTTTTCATCCAAATTAATCACTGAATTCGGTCGCTTAAAAGAGTCAAAGATTGAACCATTGCATAATTCTGTATGAAACAAAATTTAGACACAAAATATAACAATACACCATGACTATATATTAAACAGCATACCTCAGATGAGTTCAAAATATGTAAATCTGACAAGATAAGCCTTATATCTTCCTTGATACTTGGATCTGCATAACGTTCACTCGCCTTGAAAATAAGGATGACATATATTTGTACTTCATTTCCCTTGCATTTTTTTTAAATTTATATTCTGTGTGTAAATTCGCAACCAAACAGGTCACACCCGCTCATGTTTTTGACGAACAAAATAATGTAATCTTTTAAAAAATTTTAAAAAAAAAAAAGCCGAATCCACTTTGGTTCATTTTGCGGGGGTAAGAAATAAAAAACACCCGCTACATGTTTATGAAAGTAACAAAATAAGTAATCTATAATTTTATGTAAAAAAAAGCCGAGATTCCACTTTGGGTCATTTTGCGGGCGGTAAGAATATGAACGTTAAAAATTAGTTTAAGAAATTTAAAAAGTAAAAGTAAAGAATGTTTTAACAAAAAAAAATTATGCGAAACTAAATTTGTTTACGTAGAAAACTGATGTCTCCCCACCCACTTCCCCTCGTACACACATATAAACTAAGGCACACAGTGACATATGCGAAATAGTTGAAGTTAAAGGGCTGACTATATTGATAAAGCTCCGCACAGATATATGAACCATTTGTGTGACACTTCCTCTCATCAATTTCTTTCCATTACTGAAATCATGTTTAAGTAGCATAAGTAGAACAAAGGGCAATAACTTCAAAAATACGATGTACCATGTTACGGTTTTGGGCATGACACTTCTCCTTTATGAGTTCTATCCACCTGTGAAGTTTCAAATTAATAGCTTTGATATTTTGTGAGTTATGCTCCGGACAAAAATTAAGTATGAAATTTAGCAAAGAGCAATACCTCCAAAATATGATGCTCAGAGTTACGGTTCTGCACTTTCCCTCCATGAGATCTTACCACCTGTGAAGTTTCAAGTTGATAACTTTGGTACTTTGTGAGTTATGTTCCGGACAAAAAGTGTGACAGACAGACGAACAGACAGACAACTCTGACAAAAACAATATGTCTCTCCCATATAAATATGGGGGGGGGGGGGGGGGGGGACATAATGACGAATATCGGGTTATAGTCGAAATAATCAATGTCTATATGTGTTTTGTTGTGTTTCTCGTTCAGGTATAAATAAGTATGTATACCATTCGGGCTTCACCGTCATGATGTACTATTAAGCACCTGAACTCGTTATTTTCAAAACAAAACACAGGAATTGATCATTTCTTAATTAAGATGAACATAATTTAATAGTTAATACGTGGTAGATCATTTTGTTTAAAGCAGGATTTGGATATTTTAGGACTGTGCTAAATGAACGCTCTTCAATGTAGCTAAAAAAATGCTTATTTGTATATCATATCTCCTAGTACTAGAAAAACTGAAATGTTGTCCCGGTAGTCTAGTGGTTATAGGGTCTATCGCAGGCAAATCACACCTTGTGATCTATCACAAGCTGAAACAGACAGCAATGAAGTTAGTAAACTGGTTCTCTAATGACCCAGAATATTGGGGTAGTTGGTAGGAGTACTTGTATCAAAATATTTAACTGGTAGGTACATTAAGCATGTCTACAGACCGAAAAAGGAACAAAATACGAAATATACACAAAATATGGCCACATTTTAGCCATTTATATTTTTCATATATTTCCAGAATGAACATTAACTGCATTTATTTTAACAATTTAAAAAAATCAAAAGATATAAAGAGTGCATTATAAGCGTAAATAATTCTATATAAAATGAATATATCAATACCAATTCAATTTATTTATTATCACCTATATTGGTTATATGCAGAATATTTACATGAAGATTACATTGTACAAATGATAAGTTTATATTTACAAATGAACAAAAGAAACAAACATACACAAATCAATAAAATAACACTGCAGCCATCAATATAATGCACCTGAGCTGAAAGTTCTTACCATATCATCATCACTGTTCTTCGTGCAGTTATAAATGAACAGGGATGATATCTTTAAGTAAGATGATTATTTGCAATATTCTGTCTCGGGCAAATGAACATTTGAACCAAGGAGAGCGATATCGAGATCTTCTGCTTCTAAGCTTACTAATGCTTGGGTCAGTATATTGGATCTGTGCGATAAAGGCTGTCAAATAAAGCCCAATGATCGTATTGGTTAGCTCCACAGGAAGATACGCAATGAATTGCAATATCGTTATATAATAAGGCGCACTTCTCAAAGAATCTAGGAGTTGTTACAGGAACTCGACACCACAGTCTAGAAATATGACGCCGAATATGGCTTTTTCTTGTAACCTGGAAATGCTGTATACAGGCTACTTTATTGTACAGGATTGTAACAACATAAAATGCCTAAATTCGTCATCTGTGGCCACTCTGTTTATCCAAAGTTCGTGGTGTAAATTATTTACGGCGAGTTTTATGAAACGTTTCCATTGGAGTCTTGTGGGTATTGAGCCAGGATTCAAAAGACTTGCGTAGATAAAATCATGTAGGCCAAGTAAAGACAAAATTCTACTGATATCTGGGACAAATCCCGTTTGATATTGTCAAATAATGAATATGATATATATATATATATATATATATATATATATATATATATATATTCGTAAATATTTTACGACTTACGCAGTTTGTACCTAAGCTAAGAATCGAATAGCAATTTCCTTACAATCACAGCACAATATAATTTATTGAGACCAAGCATCGACTCACACAAGTCAGATCTACTGCGAGAGGGGAGGCCTAGGAGCTAGGAGTTTTTTAAAAACAAATTGTTGGAATCTCTTTAAAATGCGAATGTCATTCGGTGTAATTGTGTTCCATAATTTACTCCCATATAAAGCAACAGGCTGCACAAGATCAACCGATACATTTTGGTTGATACCGAGGGGTGTACACCTTGTGTTAACATTGCAAATAATGCACTTTTTGCCTTCTGGCATCGCTCTTTAATTCTTTCTGTGCATTTCAAATTACCATCTTGCCGTACGCCCAGGTAGTTCGCGTGGTTTGGTTGTGAAATACGTTTATCACCATTTTTACGTTTATGTCAATTTGCACATTCTTACAATATAAGTAAACTACATGTATATCGATATTTTTTTGTTGATTATGGGGCGACAACGCTAACAAGGATATATATACTACCCAAAATTTGATAAGGATCACTTTTTAAAGTTTAATTTATTGAAATATATTTGCATAACAAACGACCAAGTTTGCAGCTTTTGTAAAGCTACTGTATTCCACAGAAAGCAGTACACTGTGTTATCGATTCTTTTCTCTATAGCGCTATTAATTTGCAGGGGAAAAGCAATAACCACGAAAATGGGGTGCTTGGCGACCTGTATTTTTGAACATGTTTTAGCCCTACATTTGAAACTCAATCTTTCATCTTGAAAATTGTATTAAATGGCGATTAATCGTTTGAGACAACGTTTAAGCGTTGAAGAAATGAATAAGGGGGTTGGGATGCTTGAAGCAGGAGCGTCCCAACGTCACGTTGCACGTCATCTTGGTGTGTCACCGAGCGTTCGTGTTTCGACTCAAACCATTCGGAACCGACTCCATGATGTTGGCATAAGGGCTAGACGACCTGCCATTCGCGTTCCAATGACGTACAATCACATCGAGGCACGTCAACAATGGGCCAGAGATCACATAACATGGACTTTTCACTGATGAGTCAAGGTTCTGTATTGACTTTACAGACAGGCGTGCCCGGGTGTGGAGAACGACCAACGAACGGTTTGCACCAGTATGCATAGCTAATCATGATCGGTATGGCGGGGGCTCAGTTTTGGTTTGGGCTGGAGTCAGCATGCAGGGGAAGACCAATCTGCACATCGTCGACAACGGCACACTGACGGCTCAACAATACGTCGATAAGGTCTTGGATGTATACGTGCGTCCATACGCTGGTGCAGTGGGCCCAAGTTTCGTTTTAATGAACGACAATGCCAGACCTCACAGAGCCAGAGTGACAAATGAGTATCTTGAAAATGAAACGATTGTCAGGATGGACTGGTCTGCAAGATCTCCAGACCTAAACCCAATTGAACATGTCTGGGACAATCTTCAGAGAGCGATTTCAGCTCGCCCTGTTAAGCCAACCACCATCAAGGAGCTTAGACAGGCCCTCTTAGAGGAGTAGGTTCGAATCCCACAAGACGCCATACGCGGGCTTATCAGTAGCATGAGGAGACGGCGTCAGGTCGTAATCAACGCAAATGGGCACCACACTCGATATTGACAACATCTTTACACTTTTGGCTCACTTTCAAATTCATTCCACTTGTATCACCCATGCACAAAAACCTAAAAAGCCACCCTTACCCAGATAACACTGTTGTCACGCTTCAGTGATTAATCAGAACATAACAAAAACAAGAAATTAATATCAAAATATCACTTTGAACTAATTAATTGTTGTATACCCATAAAAATATATACAATCGAATAAGTGACCCTTAGTAAATTTTGAGTAGTATATCATCTGCATATGCTGTGTTACCTGACCTGGTCTGCCCAACACTGCAGCCTAGGTGTGAATTCTCCAGTTCAACAAGATGTGTATTAATGTAAAGTAAATAGTAGAAAGTTGACAAAACCCCCTTATGATTTCCTTATAAGAACAGGTTTACGAGTAATAACCATTGACTTTAACAATGCATTTCAGGTCCGTGTTAGAAGACTTTAATTGCGAAGTGCCTTTCCAACTACTCCAAAACGCCCTAATTTTATAAAAAGGCCCTTATGCTAGACTGAATCGAAAGCGGTCTTTTGGTCGAGCAAGACTGCATAGACATTACTAGGTAAAAAATGGTTTTCTTAAGGTTAAAAGACGTGGTGATGCAACAAAGGTTTTTGCAAAAACCTTGCTGCTGCTTAGAAGGGAATTCTATGTCTTTTTCGCTAATAATGGCATTAATACGATTAAGCATTTTTTTTTTAAATATCTTACTAAAACACGGACTCAGTGATATCGGTCCATGGCTACAAGGGTCGGTGCTAGATTTCAACTTACCTGTATAAAGGAGTATGAGCAGGCTTGTAGACATTTGCGAAGGAGTACATTCACTTAAGATAATTGCATTTAACAGTTTCGTTAATGCTTTTATCGTGATTTCTCCACCGAATTTTACATACTCTTGACAATGTTATCTATTCCTTGTTTTGTTTTTGTTTTTTAAGGTTACAAGCAACGTTTCTAGTATAGGGCACCAATAGGGTTTCGCATTTTTACTGAATCGACAGACAGGTAATACAGAACTTGGCGAGTGAAAGTCAGCACAGCAATATGAACTGTCGGACATTATGCAATATAATTAATTTTCAAGAGCATGATCGCTTAATATGACAATGAGTGCATTTATTCCATGTTATATTATATTTAGTCTCTTTCTTCGGTCGCAATTTTGTTTCAGATACAACGCTGAACATCATCGGTATATTGTCAGACATAAAAATATCAGCACTATCTTCTATCATAAAATGTCTGATCGACACTTATTCCGTTGAGGGGACAAACACATGATCTATAGATGTTTTGCACAGAATATATGTTCGCGTAACAATCAAGTATTGATTGAACTTCATTCAGTACATTCTCATAACTATTAATGTTGCTGCACGCAGTCATATATATATATATATATATATATATATATATATATATATATATAGAGAGAGAGAGAGAGAGAGAGAGAGAATTAGTACATATAAATTCAATCCCAGAAATTCTATCATTACTAAAAGCAGATATTTTGCTTATATAGTGAGAACATTATTTTTATACATTATATCTGTACCAAATTTGCCATAATTAAATGGTCATTCTTGTCAACATTTTCATTAACATATACAAGGCAATTAAGATCTTGGTGAATACGATCAAAATACTTCACAGATTTTGGTAGTAGCTTATGTTCACTAATTAAAACTAAATCGATAACATTTGTCCAACAAGTTCGCAAAAGGATATGCGGATGACATAATGCCCCTGCAGTTCCAGCAACACAAATTTAGCAACATTAAAATGTGAAAAATAGCCATTTAATGTTCTGAGATATCCATTTTCAATACTTTGATAAGACAGCTTTAGACACGGTAACGATACCCACTGTCACGTGAATATCGATCACGTGCTTGGAATTCACGACTATTCGTGTAACTTTCGGCTGTAGATCAGTGTTTCCGTAATTGTCTAGACCTTGGTCGCCGCAAGTGGTCTAATCGTCGCAGTAGTCGTCCTTCCAGATACTTGGTGTTAGTGTATTTAGTCGTCAACATCTGTTCTGTGTACCTTATACGGTTTTGACCATCGCGATGACGGTTTTTATATTGATTGCTAAGTTCAAAACTAACGGCGCTTTTGAGAGTATCGCTGCAGCCACCGCGGTACCTTTCTTCGATAAAGGTAGTGTTATTGTGGCGGTAGCGGCGACAGCGACTGGCATTGCGTTATCTCTCATACTCCTCTTTGGTTATCCATGGGCGGCAATTATGATTATGAGCAAGTCATTATCAAATGAATACATGACAGCCACGTATAACTGAAGATTCAAGAAACCATTATAACCGTGAGCAACTCAAATATTGAATGAATACATTACAGATAAGTACAGTTGATGATTAAAGAAGACCATTATTATGTGAGCAACTCAGTATTAATTAATACAATACAGCCACGTATAACATAAATTGAAAGGAAACCATCATAACAGTCATCGACTCAGCATCAAATGAATACATTACAGCCACGTATAGCATAAGATGAAAGGAAACCATGATAGCCGTGACCAACTCTGTATTAAAATTAATACATTATAGCGACGTTTAACTTAAAAAGGGAAACCATTAATACCGTGAGCAAATTAGAATCATAGGAATACATCATACCTACGCATAACTTAAAATGAAAGGAGACAATGCAACCGCGAGCAACTAAGTAACAAATGAATACATTACAGCCAAGAACAAATGAGGATTAAAGGAAACCATTATAACCGTGAGCAACTCAGTTTTGAAAGGCACTTATTTTCTAAATAAACAAAGAAGGAAAATTAAAACTAGCCATGAAAAATTTCTAAAACTTTGCATGATTATAGAAAAGAACATTAGAAACTGAATAATGGGGAAAACTGGGGGTCACCATTCTACTTTTTGTGTTATCTGCTCCTGAAAGTGAGTTTTCTTGCTCTTTTATGTCATTTTCAGTGGCAGATAACTCAAAATCAAGCCTATCGATACCTTATTTTATTTCACATTATTGTTTGTTGTTTCATTTCAAATCATTATGCAAAGTTCAAAACAATTATGTTCACTAGATTTTTCACTATGCTCCAGAAAATAAACATACTGCGTATATTATAACCGAATGAATATAATGAATTCATGACAACTTAAAATGAAAGAAAACCATTATAACCTTAAGCAACTCCGTATTAAATGAATACATTACAGCAAAGTACATCTGAAAATTAAAGGAAACCATCATAACCGTGAACAACTCAATATTTAAATTGATACATTACAACCACATATAATTGAAAATATAAGGAAACCATTTTGGCCGTGAACAACTTAAAACAAGTTTGCTTCTTAAGAAAAAGAAGCCAGTGTGAGGTCAGCCGCTGTGAAATTATATTACAGCGTGACATTTAAATAGAGCAGAAAAGTGTACTTTCGTTTCATAGATTGCAGGTAAAGAAGAATCAAAGTTGACACGAAGACGTGTTTTTAGAGAATTTCCCCGAACAGTTAATCGATACAAGTTTAAAAGATAGAATGACTAATGTCTTTCACATGAGTAAATATAATATTTAATAAAACAATCGACCCCCTTGAAGATTGTTTCCTGCGACTTGATATTTGAACTTATGGTTCAAAATGAGATCGCGATATTTTACCAGGCGCATTCCCAAATCGATCGCATCATGTTCTGAGAGAAAGACTGACCTGCAACTTAAACACTGGAGAGGTCTGATAATCTCCCCAAGGAAAACACAACAGTCATCAGAAATTTACGACTTATTATCTCGTTCCCTTGAGAGAATAAGTCGTTCCCTCGAGATAACTAACTCGTTCCCTCGGCTTATTATCTCGTTCCCTCGACTTATTATCTCGTTCTCGACATAAAAAAAGAGTAGTGCATATCACCTCTATGCCACCGTAGAAATTCTACAAAGTTATTAACAAACAAAAAACAGACTATCAAAATTCAACACAGATATTAGATTTTTTTTACAATGTCTTTATGATGTCTTTATAAGGACAAGTAGTGTTTAAACTCATGAAATGAAGCAAATTGTTTAAATGGGAACCTACAATATTGAAGAGTAGGTGGACGTATCTCTCAATGTCCTTGGGTCCGGGGGGGTTTACCACTGAGGGATCCACAACCAGACTTGTTTCAACATACTTTGTAGGAGAACTACGTTTATTTGGACGTACAATATGGAGTCTGCTTTTCTCTGTCCGATCTGATGAAAAAACAACGAAAATGAAAGCACAAAATTATTATATAATTCTGCATTAAATGTGCGCGCATATTGATTGCTTGAAAAGAAGTTTTACATTTTTGGAAATGTAATGTATATAAAAATTGAAAACATTTTTGGAACCATGGGTATGCGACGCCAATGCCAACACTTTCTCCTTGCTTATAAATTTACAAGGAGGTTCATGTACTATGGCAGGCTCCCTATCTATATGCATAATAACGGCAATACACTCATTACAAATAAAAGTCAAATAAGCATTCTCTTCCATGACAATACTCACATAACTTCAACACTAACCGTAATTTCGTAAAATCACGCTCAAAGCGCAGCAACTTCTCATGAGACCAAAAGTATATAAAAATTATATAAATGGCAACCGCGTTAGATTATTCCTTTATTTTAGAACTGCTTTGATAAGGCTTTAGTAAAATTCAAACATTTCCAATTTCTAAATTTTATTGCGCTGCTTAAAATACTTAAAGCAAATACCAGAAAAGGGGTACCCAACAAGTCTGTGCATTTCCTTTTCCATGAGTATTTTCTTTTTGGATATGCTGCAGATCTGTGTTATTTTGTTATAATTACAGGTTGTGTTGAAGTTGGTATTTTCAGTAAGAAGAATGTATGTAATAATAACAGTGACGATTTGTTCGCAATATTCTACGGCTATACAAATGATTCGTGTAATTTGGCCAATTGTGCGAGCCTGTACTGACGTGTACTATACATTGTTATATGTGTGGCCTGTCATGGTGTCGAGTAACTGTGAAAGGGGTCCATATTTCCAACAACTTCAAACTTTAAGTACTCATGATAAACTGAATAAGATAGCACTTGATCCAAATCATTCCATTTCAAATTATTTGATGCGCGATACGCAATTGAAAAGCTGGATTATCATTTAAAAGCAATTCGCAATTAAGGCATTACATTACTATCGGGTAATAGCGAGTAACTTTTTTAAATTTATATAAATCAAGGTAAGCCTGCAAATCACTCGCATACTGATTTAGGTTGATACGGATTGGTTAGAATGTTTTCGTAGTAATGAGATCTTTTTTCATTTGTGTATTTCGATTCAGTTAAAGCAATGGTTATATTTACGTTCGGGAACGTAGTTAATCGTAGTTAAATTTGAACATGGTTTGCCGTAGTGTCACTACGGTCAACTACGTTGAAGTAGATTCGAAGTACGTTAAAAATTGCCAAAAAAAGAGATATAAAGAAAGTTCGAGTACGGCAAAGTACGGGAAAATACGGTTAACTACGTTAAACTACGATTAAATGGCCGGGGTTCACTACGTTAAACTACGATAAAATGGCTGGGGTTAACGACGTTAAACTACGATAAAATGGCTGGGGTTAACGACGTTAAACTACGATAAAATGGCTGGGGTTAACTACGGTATCACTACGTATAACAACGTTTAACTACGTATCAACTACCATTGTGTACGTATGCATTTGAATTACAATTAAATTCATTAGATACAACTGTTGTGTAATCCGGGATCGGCAGTTACCACGTGGCCAGGGCTTTTTCTAATTACCGTGATCACTCTAAGTTTTTCGACAGAAAAAAAATATTTTGTCCCAAAACTTAGAGTCATATTTTTATTTTTCAAAAAGTGTCCCAAAACTAGGTACACGCCGATTTTTCTTCATAAGGTTAAGTGATATCGTCAATTTTCAGCGTGCGTTAATAAACATCAAACACATACCTATTATTGTATAGACATACGATTCTTAAATGATAAAAAATATTATTTGTGTTTAAAAGTTTGAATTTTATTTATTTAGCATCGATTACAATGTTTGACGCAGGAAGTTTTATATTTACGCTTTCTTCCGGCCAGTTGGGATAGTGTATTTTCCGGGACTTATAAATCAAACAAGAATTGCTATTCTAACGTCATTTATATATACAACATTATTGAGACGTGTCAAAAACAAGCACATATACAGTCTCAGAACCCTTAATCATTTGCTGTTGATTGATCCACTGTGTCATTTGTTATCGTCTGCTTACTGTCCTTGATTGCCAAATAATGACACATATACGCAAATACAGTACATACCCCTCCCACTCGACCCCTACCATTCCGTTCCCTAGGCGCAATTTTGTTTTAACATGCGACAGACAATTTGTCACGGGTGGGGGAAGAGGAAAGATGGATGGGAACTGAAAATAAACAATTGGAGTATCTGTCTGGATTATAAATTTGATAAACAAATAGTACTTCACCTGCTTTAAGTAATTATCACAACAATGTAAATTTCATGCACCGGCTTCTAAAAAGCCATTCGAAATTTGCAGAATGGTGTAGAGGAAAAAGTATTGGGTAAGCGGTAATTATGGAATAAAGTTTTGTCCCAAAAATGAGAGACATTAAAAATATCAAATTAAAAGTGTCCCACCCAAAATTTAGAGGCACAAAATATAATTATTTTTTCAAAAATCAAGGGTGTCCCAAAACTTGAAGTGTCCCAGACCTTAGAATGATTACGGTACACATTGCTTACTCTAGCCTACCCTAGTAAATCCTAGATAAACGTACCAAACATAATTACATGTATTAACATAACTCAAACGTAGTTTAGCCGTATTACTTCCCTAGTTGACTGTACTGTAAGCCGTAGTAGAAATGGTTGACTATGTTACTACCGTCAACTACGGCAAACACTACGGTCAAGTAGAGTCAAGTACGTTTAAGTAGGATCAACGACATTCAAAGTACGGTGGCAGTAGGGTCAAGTCACCCTAGTAGACCGTAGACAGTTTTTAAACATGTTGAAATTTTTGAGCCTACAACGGTCAAATCACGAGTTTGAACTACTGTTTTAACTACTTTGAATTACGTATAACTACATGTACGTCCATCTACGCCTATTACGTTTAACCACGTCTATCTACGGCCAACTACAAATATCCTCCATTACGGTCAACTACGATTAATTAACTCTAATGTGACCGAGGCTTTATATAGTAAAACCATCCAAGCCTGATAATTGATTTAGTTTAAGGTTCCGGAACTCTCATGCATTATCGCCAATTAAAGACAATCCATAAACACACTGAAATTACTGACAAATGGTTTGAAACTGGGCGTTGTGATTTCGAATCCTAGCAGGGTTTCTTTTGGGTTTTTTTCTTATCTGTGTCAGTCAGATCATAACTAAAATGAAAAAATTGTTTGGTTTTATATTTGTAATTTATATAATTATGTACGAGTATTCCAGTAATTTGGGGTCATGTGCAAACATAAAATGACGTTTGATTTTAAGTAATTGCTACATTTCCTGATTATTTAATTCTGAGCGCCGTATAAAATTTCATATCCAAGTTAAGGTAAATCATTTGCAGATGTTATTTTAATAATAATGATAATAATAAATGTGTCCTGTTTTTGTATTTTAGTTATAGGGTTTCAAAATGAAAAATATACTTACTTTAGTTACAGATGGTAAAATTCCTAAATCTTTACCACTGTTTGTCTAATATATTATATCTTTGGTAGTTATTATTGTTGTGTTTTAACATCATGCATTAGAGTCCCGGAGCCTTATGAAGGAAAACAATACAATACATCCCAAAAATACTGTAAAACAATAACAACTCATATATTATATATTATCTGTAATAATAGTGATTCCGAGCCCCAATTGGAGTGAGATTCTTTCAAAATTTTCCCAGGCACAAAGTACTGTGTTTCTCAAACACCATAAAAGAAATAATTAAATAACAGAAAACATTAACCACTTCACATATTTGGATTTTTTACCTATTGTTCCACACACAAATTTGTTTCCTCTGTAGCGGAATATTCGGTGATGTGACGGATTCGTGAAGTTTTGTTTTGGATGGATGTAAAAAGTGTCATTGGCAATATGAATGGCTCCTCTCTGAAAAAAAGGGGGGGGTGTTACAATTCTGTTATTTCATGATTTATGTAGTGTAGTAATGACATTTGTAGACGCTTAATATGCGTCAATTGTACCGTGATGCTCCCACCTTTAGGACATCCTCACAAAATTAAGGGTAAATCTACAATACTATTGCTTTGACTGCAAAATATACCCTTTAAATTTTAGAAATGAAACATATTTATACAGTTTTTGATATTGTACCTGTGCTACCAAATGTGATTATAAATATATATATATATTTCAAAGAATAAATAACCTATATAAAAATATAGAAATAATGAATGATGATATTCCATTTAAAAAAAAATTTAAAAAATTTTAAAAAAATTTAATTTGAATTCAATTTTGTTTAAAGAAGTATAGATAAATTTTATCATGTCATATTTTCTAAAAATATGTCATTATTAACTTTTTATTACAATACAACGCAAGTGCCTATATAAAAGTGCATGCCATACTCAACAAGTCCTCACCTTTTTAAATTCAAGTTACCTGCAAATATTACAATACAACGCAAGTGCCTATATAAAAGTGCATTCTTAATTAATTTTCACCT
>CM037783.1:26555711-26605711 GCA_021229015.1 Solen grandis | reverse complement strand
GTTGACTACGAGTTTTATGTTCCAAAGAACGATATAGGTGTGTACACGTGGGCCACCAGCAACCCCAGCTCCTGTAGCGCCTCGTGTGGCAAAGGTAACCGCATGAAGTGAACACATCGCTGATGCTTGGCTTTAAATATGTACAATATCTGTTCTAACTGGCAGTACATCTGCTCTAAAGCCTATCATTTAAAGCGGCTTGCCTTAATAGCATCATGACTTGGTAACTATAGAAACAGCGTGCGTTTATATAAGATGTGTCAGCGGAATTTATTCAGATTACGAAGGCAGCTTAATGTTTTAACTGATTAAAGGTGAAATGCGGATTACCGTGCTGTTTCGCATTATCTCGTAATTATTACCGTGCTGTTTCGCATTATCTCGTAATTATTACCGTGCTGTCTCGCATTATCTCGTAATTATTACCGTGCTGTTTCGCATTATCTCGTAATTTAAGCAGCATTTGGGTATGTATTGGTGTTATTATACGCCAGAAGGTCTGTATTATGTTATATCCCAAGTCGTCCACGGGTTTGTCTGTCTGTCCGCTAGCAAAACCCTTTAATCGCATCTCCTCAAAAACTATCAGAGTGGTTTGGTTCAAACTTACCCACAAAAATTACCTATATATGTAGTTGTGCATGAAGACTGGAGTGCGTGTTCACATAAAACTTAAAATAATAGTGGTCCTTTGTCATTTTCCCTATATTCAGTTATGAAGCAGAGTCTTGTGAGCACAACCCCTCTTACATTACTGAGGATTTTGGTTCAAAATTAATCACAATACTCAACTTTATATGTAGTTATATGTGATTGAAATATGATTCTGTGCTCACATGAAATGTATGGCCCTTTGTCACTTTTTCTTCTATAGAGTTATGTAAGAACATTGTGAACACAAAACCTCTTGCACTACAAGTTTAAATGGGTTCAAATTTATCAATTGCACTCGTCTTCATGAAGTCAGCATTTCATACTCACCCATTTGTTTTTAGAGTGATGGTCCTTGATCATATATGAACGCAACTCCTCTATACAACAGGGATTTGTTACACATATACCCAATATACTTGCATATGTAGTTGTGCATAAATACATAATTCTTTGCCCACACATTTCTTTAAGTAGCGAAAGTCCTTTGACATAGTAAGCATTTGAATTTTTAATCCGTTGCTTAAAATGAGAAACAAATAATTTTTTATTACCGACATCTTGTGAAATCCATACATAACCAAATCCATACTTAAATAAAACAAATTTTATTTTCCCAGCAAGATCTATTAACATTATCAAGTGACTTTAACATAAGATAACAATTACGGGGAAATTTGTGCGGTGGCATCTGTATTAAGGTTCACCAGTATCTTCTACAATTTATTAAGTGGGAGTCGTCCACATTCACCTAATGCGACGATGTATACCCTTTTTTCAAACATTTAAATAACTGGTGATATTATCGAATGCTTTTCGAAAACCAACATACAAACAGTAAACTCTTTATAACTATTTTTGTACCACTGATTACATCGTTTTATCATTGACCAGACTGTCTTGGGATCGTTTTGATTACTAAAGAGTTATTCTCTTTCATTTCCTAATATGTATATATCTTAGTTTTGCATGTTCTTTTAAATCATTTTATTTCTCTTTATAATTACGAAGGTCGTCGTTAGAGCTAGTAATCCTGAAACGTATTAGTCGTTATTTCTAATCTTCTGATTTAGCGTCCCATGGTGGCTGTACGTCATATGTAATATTCATGTTCACTTCCATTGTTTTTCCAGACAATAGTAAAGAGTTGTTATAAGGTCAATAGCTCCATTAATATCATACGAAATTACATCTGTTATATTTATTTTTCTTTTTTCATGCAATATTTTTATAAATTTTTGACTGAAACGTTTGTCGTTTGATTCCACGCCATTTGAATCGTTCTAATAAGTGGATATTACTATTTTTGTTTTCAAGATTAGATATATTATGTGGTACTTTCTTATACAATATTTAAATTGGCATGAAATCGGGAAATGGTCGGATTCATCTCGTTCTAAACAATGGAAATATTTATGCAATCAAAGAGTTCAGTGGAAGCAATCATATAATCTACGACACTGGTTCCATCATTCGCAAAACATGAACATTCTCATTTTTTATCGGTGTCAAAGCTCCTATTTAACAAATGAATATCATATACACAAAACATATTTACAAGTGTCTTGCAAAAATTGTTACCTCCTATTATATCTCAGTTATGTCTCGGAATATCAAATGATGAGGTTTCGTAATCAACTTAGCTATAAACAAAATCCGAATACTATTAAAATCACCTGCCAGAAATAGTAAGAAATAGTAAAGTGTCTTGATATATTTGCTGTATTTCTTCTAAGTCATTTTGTATTTTCAGTATACTATTTTATTCGTTACAATTTTCGAAAATAGTAGATCATTCTGGTGACACACATGTGAAATACATAATATCTTTCATATTAAACAACTTAGATAATGAGAATAATAGCACTACAAAATCCTTAAAATCTACACAAATAGGCGACATTATTTTTTAAGATTGTTACCAATTACTAACGTATACTGCTATACCGACGTTGTCTCACAGAATCATAACAGGTTAAATTTTCAAATAATTATTGAATTCTACACTTCTATCGCTCCAAGTTTCACAAATACTTATAATGTTAAAAGTTTAGAGAAAATATATAATTTCGGTATTGTCTGAATATTTTGCTAACCCAGCAATGTTCCACGATAATACACTGAGATTGAAATATGAATGGGTAGTATCACGTGGACCTTGACCGTCTTCCTAGTTATTTTAAGCAGACTCGTCATCGGTTGGCATCGCCAAATGCTGATTAGATTGGTTGGCTGGTGAGCGTGACACATTTCGTCGACACTTGTCCCGTGTATGGTTATCTAAGGTCATTCGGTTTAAGTTATTTTTGCGTGGTGAGACGAGTATCGACCACTGTTGCCGGTGATGCCAATGGCTGGTCGGGGTCGATCGTGTTGCTTAAAGAATCACAATGTGGCTTTGCACGTTTTAAGAGCCTTCGTGGTCCAATGCATTCCATGTATTGCTTCTCGTCAGTGTATTCGTAGACTGAATTAATTGACTTGACATGACTATTTGAGTCATATAGCGACGTCCAGCTAATTACAGGTGGAGGAAGACTCTGAATGCACGGAGGCATCCGGGTAGAACCACCGACCTACCGCAAGTCAGCTGGAAGGCTTCCTCACATGAAAATCCGAATGACCCTGCCGGGATTCGAACCCACGCGGTGAGGGGCTGAGTGAGTATTAAAGTCAGCGACTTTACCATCTCGGCCACGGAGATCATTCAAATATGATTATATCGTCATTTTAGGTTTATTAAAAATATGGAGAATTAGGTGGGTCATACCTTAAAAGCAAAATAAAACGAATGTAAAACGAACGCAAGTCAGAAACAGCGCGTATATTTGAAAATGTTTGGTCTCAACATAAAATGGGTGTCTGTTGAAGTAATGTGTTAAGCTTAATAAAATCAAATCATTTTGTTGTCTAGTTAAAGATAGAATTTCAAATAGCAGTTGCGTGTTCTATGTATGCATGCTTGACTAAATAAAATAATGATTCATGTTTTACTTTGTCCTTTATCTGCTTACACATGCAGTAGTAGTGTAGAACGCCCGAGGTTGATTCGTCGCTTTTCGGAAAAGTGAACAAGTTAAGTCGGAGCGACAGAGCGTTATCGATATAAGCCAAATGCGTTATTGCTCCGACTATATATTATTTATATCCGATGCATCGAGACTTTTTTTCCCTACAAATCATTGTTGCTGACAAACTATCCATTGCATTACCCGATAATGTGTGCTTTCAGTTTCAGTGCAGACATAGCGAAGTACAGTCTTGTAATTCTACGTTCCGCGACTATTAATAAAGTCGGAGCAATAACGCATTTTATTTCGTTTTAGCTTAAAGTTAATCCTGTAGTATCAAATTTGGCTTATATCGATAAAGCTCCATCGCTCCGACTTTACCTGCTCATTTTTCCGAATAGCGACGAATCAACCTCGGGCGTTTCCATCGACATATCGTGTGCCGTCGCGCTCGGAACGTCCCAGATATTGACCTCCACACAAATGTGGCCTCCACAAAAATGTGCCCCTGTTATTTTAAGTCTTACACTACTACTTTACACAACTTTAGAGAAGATTGTAGTGAAGCAGTAAGCTACCTATTTACAGGTCACATAGAAAGGGTCGTGAAGTGTGTAAATTCCTCAGTAGTTGTTGAAGATTACCTTTGTGACATTAAAAAGAGGCCAAAAGAAGCGATTGTTTGCAACGACTTTTTTTGTCCCCCGCAGTAAGTATTTCCAATTTTATCGTATTTCAAACAGTTACTGAAATTACCATCAAACCATTTTCGGTGCGAGATCCTTCCAATTATATCTTTTAACTTGATTGACATAAGTTTATCACACATGCATTTTCGTCTCGTCCTGCCTAGAAAATATTGATCCTACATTTGTAGCAAAGTTTAAAAGTAGCACCCTTAAGCTTCAGCGTGTAGCAAGGTTTCAAGATAGCATCCTAACACCGTGCATGTGTATTAAGATTTCAAGATAGCATCCTAACACCGTGCATGTGTAATAAGATTTCAAGAAAGCATCCTAACACCGTGCATGTGTATTAAGATTTCAAGAAAGCATCCTAACACCGTGCATGTGTATTAAGATTTCAAGAAAGCATCCTAAAACCGTCCACGCTAATTAAGTTTTCAAAATAGCATCCTAACACCTTGCACGTGTATCAAGTTTTCAAGATAGTATCGCAGTACCTTGCACGTGTATGAAGATTACAAGATAGCATCCTAATACTTGCTCCTGTACACTTTACACTTTTATGAAATTAGCAAACCTTGTACGTGTTTTGAACAATGTTATCAAATAAAAATAAATAATGACGTTAGCTATATCTTTTCCAAACTCCACATTCATTTTCTATGTAACAGCCTGTGGCAAGTAATTTGTTTATAAATGTCAATGGATAAAGGTAAATTAACTGCATGTATTGATAAACAAAAAACTTACATTTTCATTAGATGTGGAATATTAAATATTAATGAATCAATAATACTGCATGCCATTTGCTGTGTGGTTCAAAAATGCATCTATATGTCAATTATGGTATACTCACGTCAGTTATGGTATACTTATGTCAGTTATGGTATACTCATGCCAGTTATGGTATACTTATGTCAGTTATGGTATACTAATGTCAGTTATGGTATACTTATGTAAGTTATGGTATACTCATGTCAGTTATGGTATACTCATGTCAGTTATGGTATACTAATGTCAGTTATGGTATACTCATGTCAGTTATGGTATACTAATGTCAGTTATGGTATACTAATGTCAGTTATGGTATACTCACGTCAGTTATGGTATACTAATGTCAGTTATGGTATACTCACGTCAGTTATGGTATACTCTTGTTAGTTATGGTATACTCACGTCAGTTATGGTATACTAATGTCAGTTATGGTATACTCATGTCAGTTATGGTATACTAATGTCAGTTATGGTATACTCACGTCAGTTATGGTATACTCATGTCAGTTATGGTATACTCATGTCAGTTATGGTATACTTATGTCAGTTATGGTATACTCACGTCAGTTATGGTATACGCATGTCAGTTATGGTATACTCACCTCAGTTATGGTATACTCATGTCATTTATGGTATACTCACGTCAGTTATTGTATACTAAGTCAGTTATTGTATACTCATGTCAGTTATGGTATACTCACGTCAGTTATGCTAAACGCATATCAGTTATGGTATACTAATGTCAGTTATGGTATACTCATGTCAGTTATGGTATACTAACGTCAGTTATGGTATATTCATGTCAGTTATGGTATACTCATGTCAGTTATGGTATACTCACGTCAGTTATGGTATACTCACGTCAGTTATGGTATACTAATGTCAGTTATTGTATACTAATGTCAGTTATTGTATACTAATGTCAGTTATTGTATACTAATGTCAGTTATTGTATACTAATGTCAGTTATTGTATACTAATGTCAGTTATGGTATACTTATGTCAGTTATGGAATACTCACGTCAGTTATGGTATACTCATGTCAGTTATGGTATACTCACGTCAGTTATGGTATACTTATGTCACTTATGGTATACTCACGTCAGTTATGGTATACTCATGTCAGTTATGGTATACTCACGTCAGTTATTGTATACTAAGTCAGTTATTGTATACTCATGTCAGTTATGGTATACTCACGGCAGTTATGCTAAACGCATATCAGTTATGGTATACTCATGTCAGTTATGGTATACTAATGTCAGTTATGGTATACTTATGTCAGTTATGGTATACTCATGTCAGTTATGGTATACTCATGTCAGTTATGGTATACTCACGTCAGTTATGGTATATGCATGTCAGTTATGGTATACTAATGTCAGTTATGGTATACTAATATCAGTTATGGTATACTCATATCAGTTATGGTATACTCACGTCAGTTATGGTATACTAATGTCAGTTATGGTATACTTATGTCAGTTATGGTATACTCATGTCAGTTATGGTATACTCACGTCAGTTATTGTATACTAAGTCAGTTATTGTATACTCATGTCAGTTATGGTATACTCACGTCAGTTATGCTAAACGCATATCAGTTATGGTATACTCATGTCAGTTATGGTATACTCATGTCAGTTATGGTATACTTATGTTAGTTATGGTATACTCACGTCAGTTACGGTATACTCACGTCAGTTATGGTATACTCACGTCAGTTATGGTATACTCATGTCAGTTATGGTATACTCATGTCAGTTATGGTATACTAATGTCAGTTATGGTTTACTCATGTCAGTTATGGTATGCAAATGTCAGTTATGGTATACTCACGTCAGTTATGGTAACCTAATGTCAGTTATGGTATACTCACGTCAGTTATGGTATACGCATATCAGTTATGGTATACTAATGTCAGTTATGTTATACTCACGTCAGTTATGGTATACTCATGTCAGTTATGGTATACTAATGTCAGTTATGGTATACTCATATCAGTTATGGTTTACTCACGTCAGTTATGGTATACTAATGTCAGTTATGGTATACTAATGTCAGTAATGTTATACTCATGTCAGTTATGGTATACTCACGTCAGTTATGGTATACTCACGTCAGTTATGATATACTCATGTCAGTTATGGTATACTCATGTCAGTTATGGTATACTCATGGCAGTTATGGTATACTTAAGTCAGTTATGGTATACTCATGTCAGTTATGGTATACTTATGTCAGTTATGGTATACGCATGTCAGTTATGGTATACTAATGTCAGTTATGGTATACTCATGTCAGTTATGGTATACTCATGTCAGTTATGGTATACTCATGTCAGTTATGGTATACTCACGTCAGTTATGGTATACTCACGTCAGTTATGGTATACTCACGTCAGTTATGGTAAACTCATGTCAGTTATGGTATACTTATGTCAGTTATGGTATACTCACGTCAGTTATGGTATACTCATGTCAGTTATGGTATATTAATGTCACTTATGGTATACTAACGTCAGTTATGGTATACTAATATCCGTTATGGTATACTAATGTCAGTTATGGTATACTCAATAGACATGATGCGCTAATATAAGGATGGAAACGTTTTTGTTTTGT
This sequence comes from Solen grandis, assembly GCA_021229015.1. Lineage (NCBI taxonomy): Eukaryota > Metazoa > Mollusca > Bivalvia > Adapedonta > Solenidae > Solen > Solen grandis. Next base: position 26,597,965 of record CM037783.1, on the reverse strand, counting down.
TTTGTAGGTGGTTAACAGGGGCGTGGGGTGATTGTTCAGCATCTTGTGGGAATGGAACAAAAACTCGAAACGTTTCATGCGCGTATAAATACGAGGGCTTGTATACGGTACGTTTTTACTATATTCACATCGCGTATCAACTTTTTTGGACGCAGCTGTCTAACCCCACATTTTTCCTACTTAGAGATAAGGATGTGCGACAGTGACGAATGAGTATTTTAAAGATTTTGATTGGTAGATACGCACAGAAAAAATGTTAGGCACCATTATATATTGTTTGTTGAGGTGACTGAAATACGTTTTTTTTTTTTGGTGTTTTTTTTTTTATAAACGTACTTTACAGTCCTCGGTTGCCGAGTAGTTAGTCGGGAGCTTGATGTCGTGGGTTCTATTCCTTGTCGCGACATACCAAAGTCGTAAAAATGGTACTTGCTTGCCGCTCAGCAGATATGGATAGTTCAAGGACTGGTTGACCTGGTGTCAGGATAATGTGACTTGGTGTGGTATCATGCTACATGTTTACGGTATGATACTGCAGTGTTGCAGAACTACATCTGTCTCAAGTAAACATAACCTCCAAACGATTGAAATACTGTCGGTGGGACATTAAATTTAACAAACAACAATACAATTGTAGTTATTTTATCACAACACTTCTCTTTATAAATACCTGCAGTTACTTATAGTCTGTTTCACTGTCTCCGTATGGCTGAAATACGGTGCACTCTATTATAATGTTTTAATTCCACCAGATGCGGTGGAGATGTACGCTTTAATACAGAGATTTTATGTATGCTACATTTGACTTCCTGCTTCCTTTGATAAAATGCTTTACAGATAATGATTCGTACGGGCATCATATAAACGTTCTACATTTTCCATTACTTTAATCTTTAAACAAGGCACTGTTTCTTTTCATCAGAAGCCCAAAATAGTTTCAAAAAACAATGTGCTTGAATGATCGGGATACCTTATAACTGACATGCTGTAGGTCGGTTATTCCTTGGATGCTTCTGAGCTAATAAGATAGTACGAACATGTTTTCCCCGCAACTGGCCTCCCTGGAGTATCAGCACTCATATATTTTGTATCCACCAGACAATAAAGCCAGAAAACTGTAGCCACACCAACAAGCCTAACATCACTGAGGAGTGCGGCGACAGGCCCTGCCTAGGGGTGTGGAAGTATGGAAACTGGTCCAAGGTGATGTTTTATTCAACTTAAATACTCATATACTTGTATGTCGATCTCATATCTTAAAACAACATTGGTCTTAAGAAAAGAACACTTTCTTTCCATAGATGTAGGTTGTTGTTTCAAACTCTAAACCAAAGAGAGAAATTGTAGACAAAAGAATTTTGTATCTCATCCTCTGTGTGGCAGTTCTAGATCCCATGGTTGCTGACGAACCTCCCACGATTGCATTATTAGATAATTACATGCATCATTATATAATTATACCCCCCGTACAATAAAGTTGTAAGGGGGTATACTGGATTCAGCTTGTCTGTCTGGCCGTCCGGCCGTCGGTTTTTTTGTCCGGGCTGTAACTCAAAAAGAATAAAAGGCATCAAGATGAAACATCATATGTGGATAGATCTCATTTGGGGGGATTGCAGTGACCAAGAACCATAACTCTCTGTCGCGTAATTTTGAGTTATTGCCCTTTGTAAATTTTCATACTTAATTTTTTGTCCGGGCCGTAACTCAAAAAGTATAAAAGGCATCAAGATGAAACTTCATATGTGGATAGATCTCATTTGGGGGAAGTGCAGTGACGAAGAACCATAACTCTCTGTCGCGTAATTTTTGAGTTATTGCCCTTTGTAATTTTTCATACTTAATTTTTGTCCGGTCCTTAACTCAAAAAGAGTAAAAGGCATCAAGATGAAACATCATATGTAGATAGATCTCATTTGGGGGGAGTGCAGTGATCAAGAACCATAACTCTCTGTCGCGTAATTTTGAGTTATTGTCCTTTGTAAATTTTTATACTTAATTTTTGTCCGGGCCTTAACTCAAAAAGAGTAAAAGGCATCAAGATGAAACATCATAAGAGGATAGATCTCATTGAGGGGGCGTGCAGTGACCAAGAACCATAACTCTCTGTCGCGTAATGTTGGAGTTATTGTCCTTTGTAAATTTTCATACTTAATTTTTGTTTGGGCTGTTAATCAAAAAGTATAAAAGCTTTGAAGATGAAACTTCATATGTGGATAGATCTCATTGAGGGGATGTGCAGCGCCCAAGAACAATAAGTCTCTGTTGTATAGTTTTGGAGTTATTGCCCTTTGTAAATTTTCATACTTAAATTTTGTCTGGGCCGTAACTCAAAAAGTATAAAAGAAATCAAGAGGAAACTTCATATATAGATAGATCTCATTGATAGAGCGTGCAGTGTCTAAGAACCATAACTCTCTGTCGCGTAATTTTGGAGTTATTGTCCGTTGTAAATTTTCATACTTAAATTTTGTCCGGGCCGTTACTCAAAAAGTACTAAAGAAATCAAGAGGAAACTTCATATATAGATAGATCTCATTGATAGAGCGTGCAGTGTCTAAGAACCATAACTCTCTGTGTAATTTTGGTTATTGTCCGTTGTAAATTTTCATACTTAAATTTTGTCCGGGCCGATACTCAAAAAGTACTAAAGATATCAAGATGAAACTTCATACGTCGATAGATCTCACTGAGGGGGGCGTACAGTGACCATAAACCATAACTCTTTTCACGTAATTTTGGAGTTATTGCCCTTTGTAAATGTTAATACTTAATTTTTGTTTGGGCTGTTAATCAAAAAGTATAAAAGCTTTGAAGAAAATCTCTTGAGGGGATGTGCAGCGCCCAAGAACAATAAGTCTCTGTTGTATAGTTTTGGAGTTATTGCCCTTTGTAAATTTTCATACTTAAATTTTGTCTGGGCCGTAACTCAAAAAGTATAAAAGAAATCAAGAGGAAACTTCATATATAGATAGATCTCATTGATAGAGCGTGCAGTGTCTAAGAACCATAACTCTCTGTCGCGTAATTTTGGAGTTATTGTCCGTTGTAAATTTTCATACTTAAATTTTGTCCGGGCCGTTACTCAAAAAGTACTAAAGATATCAAGATGAAACTTCATATGTCGATAGATCTCACTTAGGGGGGCGTACATAGACCATAAACCATAACTCTTTTCACGTAATTTTGGAGTTATTGTCCGTTGTAAATTTTCATACTTAAATTTTGTCCGGGCCGTTACTCAAAAAGTACTAAAGATATCAAGATGAAACTTCATATGTCGATAGATCTCACTGAGGGGGGCGTACAGTGACCATAAACCATAACTCTTTTCACGTAATTTTGGAGTTATTGCCCTTTGTAAATGTTAATACTTAATTTTTGTTTGGGCTGTTAATCAAAAAGTATAAATGCTTTGAAGATGAAACTTCATATGTGGATAGATCTCATTGAGGGGATGTGCAGCGCCCAAGAACAATAAGTCTCTGTTGTATAGTTTTGGAGTTATTGCCCTTTGTAAATTTTCATACTTAAATTTTGTCCGGGCAATAACTCAAAAAGTATAAAACGTATTAAGATGAAACTTCATAGGGGATAGATCTTATTGAGGGGGAGTGCAGTGCCCAAGAACCATAACTTTCTGTTGCATAATTTTGGAGCTATTGCCCTTTGTAATTTTTTATACTTAATTTTTGTCCGGACCATAACTCAAAAAGGATAAAGATTAATATGAAACTTCATATGTGGATAGATCTCATTGAAGAGAAGTGCAGTGCCAAAGAACTGTAACCCCCATTTGTGTCATTTAAAAAATTCCTGTGACAAAGCGGCATGCGGGGGGTATTTTCGCCATGACAATTGCAGTTCTAGTTTATTTTATTTTAAGGAAGATATGATATATACATGGGAGATTTACATATTTTTTGTTGTTTTTTTTTACGGGTAGGTGACTAGTGTTTGCATACATTTCCTCAGTCATGATTTAAATTTATTTTCCTGCTACTGGAAGTGCTCCGAAACCTGTGGCGAAGGGAAAAGGACTCGACCTGTGTGGTGTACCTATGCATCAATCAATGTAGATGATGATCATTGCTTTGCCATAGAAAAACCCCCTAAGTCTCAAAGGTGTTCAGATGGGTTATGTTACGGTATGTCAGCATTCTGCTAAGGATCCTCCCAATTTTCTTTTGTTAACCCCACCCCCCTTTTTGCCGAATCAGCATGTCTCAATATCAAATTTCATTTATTTTTTACATTCATTTATTACGATAGTCTAATGCACATTTAATCAGAGAATTTTTTAACGCTTTTGTTAAAATCCATCAAAGGGATGACTGGCTTAAAATAGAGCTTCAAATAAGATTTTTATTTTAAATTTTAAATATCTTTGAATTATTATGGTGCACAATTATATTTTTACCCGTTTACAATGTGTATTTGAAAATCTAAGTCAATGAGAAAAATAATAAGAGTTTAGAAAAAAAAGTGATTATTACCCACGATAACGATTCATGTTGTTGCAAATAGGAAAAGAAAAAGATTGATCCATTCTGTATAATTCACTTCGCAATGTCATGCCTGCTCATATCAATAAATAAATCTCAAGAAGTAGGGGAAGGGTGGTGCAAATCTTTTTTCACCGAAATCTTTTTATATACTTATGAGGAATTCTTTTGAAATTGAAAAAAAAACACGTTTATTACATAAATATATGTATATTATATGGATGTATTTGGACAGGTTTGTTTCTGCTTCAGCCAGTACGGATTGCGATGATAAAGAGAATAAATGTTTTGAAAAATATGGTTCAGATGTATGTCTGGGTCATTGTAGGCCCTGGGCCCTCCAAAACTGTAAAAAGTCGTGTGGAATCTGTGGTAAGCAAGTTTTACATCGACAAATCATGTTAAAGAAGTCAACGATTAGCTTAACTAACTTCGAACTCACTGTACATTTTCATAACTCATTGTGTTTATGTTTTGGACAGACTTGCAATAATCTGAGTGAGGATCAAGGATTAGATGTGAGTTTTTCAGACAGAAAATAAAATTTCTCGTTGTTTAGTAGCAATATAATTAAGATGTCTGTTATTGTTTATACTAGGTTTTATTGCTACATTTTCCCTAACAAATGTAATTTTGAGTGCAGTGCAACAAGATCGATTCTTTAATCCACAATATGCATGTACAACCGTAAATTCAGATCAGTGCATGTAGGAAATACAACGACGTTTAATGGTGTTTAATGACGAATGATGCCAGAAAAATTCAGAATCTTATCACAGCTATCTTTAAAAAGGATTTTTTTAATCTAAGGGCGTATTATCATAATTTCCATTCTAGTAGCTTGGAAAGTTTTGAGATATTTAGCTTTTCAGACACGGATAAGCGGGTTTTTTTCTGTTGTTTTTTTAACAGCTCTATTATTAAAAATGTAAAATATCTAGTAACCCACTGTACGTCTAATGATAACTTAAGTATAGAAATCAAATTTTATGTTTGTAATTTTGCAAAAATATAATACGTTATGAGTGTGCCAGCGATTTCAAATATATGCTTTAAATAAAACCTTGTCACATTACAGGTGTTTGTAGGGATGATCCTTCCTGCAGACAACGTAATACGAGCGTGTGCAGCAACTATAATCAATGGGCAAAAACAATATGTCCTCTCTTCTGCGGATTCTGTGGTGAGTAGATATTGTATTACGTGATGTATATGTGATAAATATTTTGAAAGGTCCATGCAAAAATAAATATTGATATTAATTTTAAGTGTGATAGAAATGAAAAGTTGTAGCTTATATCTAATTGTTCAAATGGGATTTTTTTTTTCTAAAAAAGTCTACCTACAATAAATCTGGTTTTCAGATTAGTTGCAAATGTCGTGTTCTAGATTCATGTTAAGAAGAACATTTTTAAATATGATACCACAAAAACAAACATCCACAATATTGAAACACGGTAAGTTAATTTACAAATTAATGTTGGTTGGTAGCTTCCATCTGGTTTCATTGAAATTAGAAAAGAAATAATCGTTTTCATAATCATGTTTTGGAAGCTTAACCCTGGGTGTGCGGAAAATGTAATATTTCTGTATATTGAACAACAGTGTTAGATTCTACTATCTTCAAAATGGGTTATTCCCACAGACATGTATGTAGTTTTAAGTAGATTACAGGTGTAGAGGTGTTTTATCTTTTTCAGACAGTCAGTGATTCAGATTTGTAACCTTTGTTTAAAAACATTGAATGAAGACATTATTTATTAGATTAAATGTGATTTTTCAGTTCTACTGTTTTTATCATTATCGATTTATTTTAAATCAGATGGTTGCGGGCCACCACCACCGATTCTACATGGTGTACCAGTAGGAGAGATGAATTACTCATACGGCAATGTTGTGAACTACACGTGCAATACTGGGTACCGTTTCCAAGGCACTACGAACTCGGTTACTTGTCAACAAACAGGACAATGGAGTAATGCCCCAACTTGCACGGAAGGTGCTCATATCATTCATCTATGTTTTATTTCAAGTTCAAATATTTAAGATTCATTTTAGCTTACCTGAGGTAATATATAATTATCATTACACATCATGGTTCGTCAACATATTTTGTGTCGCCTATTCAGCATTGCCGACACATAGAAAACACTTTGTCCGTCGTCGGTGTCGTCGTCGTCGGCAGTGTTTTCGTTACTCATTCTTGACCGGGGCATGATCTTAAGACTATTACTCGGATTCACTCTAAATTTTAAATATACATATATTATGTGGTGTAGGAATGCAGTGCACAAGATATAGGACTCTAGCTTATCCTTTTATTGATTTTGTTAAAAATGTCCGGAGCATAATTTCAACACTATTGCATGGATTCACCTCAAAATTGGAATATTGATACCAAATGTGGCTATGTGGCTTAGAAGTGCAGTGAACAAGAACCGTTACCTCTAACTCATCTAATTATTTAATTACCCCCCCCCCCCCGTAGTTGATTTGCAAAATCATGACCGGAGTATAACGTCAGTACTGTATAAAAATTCACTCCAAACTAAATTGGAGTGTATAAGTGAAGTGTACAAGAGCTAAACTCTAGGTCACCTAATTCGTGAATTAAACCCCTTAGTTGATTTTATAAAAAAATATCCAGAGCCAATTTTACAATACACAATGTACCATTATGAATTTGTGATATGTTTGGGACCGAAATGTAAAAACTAAAGATATATGTATAAGTAATAATTTATATTTTATATTGTACGGAATACATCGCAGGCGACGAGAAACGGAGGGCTGCGATGAATTCATGAAATTTGAAATATAAATGATAAGACATTTACAGTTTGTCACATACGGCAAATAGTTTTGCTTTTACGGAACCGCCTTCCGTTTGATTAACAGTTTCACATGATGTTTTATACTGTTAAGAGTAAGTTTATATATTTAGCTAACAAAAGATGGCGTTATCAGTCGCCACCGTAACAAGCTCCGTCAAAATTGCTTTAGGTCACGTAGGCACCATACAATCTTATTTTCTCCATGTCAAGATCTCACGGTTCATTAAATACAATCTTATTTTCTCCATGTCAAGATCTCACGGTCCATTAAATACAATATATTTTCTCCATGTCAAGATCTCACGGTTCATTTAATACAATCTTATTTTCTCCATGTCAAGATCTCACGGTTCATTTAATACAATACGTTTTTAAAATGTTAACGGAATACAAGCATATTATTGGACAAACTGTAAATATGGTTTTATTTAGGCTGATGGTACAATGCATCAATACTGCAAAAGAATTCAACTCACATAAAGATTGTCATAGCGACAGCTGTTTTATCCATGCACCGACCGTGTCAAGAATAATGTTACAGTAACTGTTCCAAGACTGTTGCTGACCTGTGACAACTACTGTGTTAAAACGATTCTTGGGGTATTCACATTATAAGTTTTGTTATAAAACCTGACCATAAAAGATAGGGAAATGATCTTCATTTACTCTCGCAGATGTAATCTTTTATTTAAGTTTTCATGATGTTTTTATATTATTCAACTAGTTCTTCTTGTGTGTTTTTGTAGACAATGGTTCATATTCTAAAAAGTTAATATTTTCTATTATATATATCCTTAATGACAAATTAAAAACAAACACACTTATGGTACAGATAAAAAGTCTAGTGTTTTTACAAATGAAGCTTTTTTGATCCTTGCAGTTGAAACTTTATTTTACTGGTATGAGTATTGATTTATATTAATATATTGTCAGGCAGAGGGTTTTATTGCATGCAGAGAAATATATAATTATGCAGTAATTTATTTCTATTTTAGAAGTGCCATGCAAGGATTTGGACGATACATGCCCTGCTTATGGGACCCCAATGTGCACGGGATATGAACAGTTTGCAAAGCAACACTGTCCACGATATTGTGGCTATTGTGGTAAGCTGAGATGATAGATATTTTACAATATTTTCATAATAATGCAGTGCAACCTTGTCATGTCTATTTCTCTAAGTTTAAAAAAATAGTTTTAAGAACTAAATTCCTATTGACGAGTCATTGTGTTGAATAGATCATTGTGGTATTGAGGGTTGTGTTTATTGTTGGGGTCATTGGTTTATAGATCATTGAATCAAGTTGTTGATGGGTCATTGTGTTTACTAGATCATTGAGTCATGTTGTTGATGGGTCATTGTGTTTACTAGATCATTGAGTCATGTTGTTGATGGGTCATTGTGTTTACTAGATCATTGAGTCATGTTGTTGATGGGTCATTGTGTTTACTAGATCATTGAGTCATGTTGTTGATGGGTCATTGTGTTTACTAGATCATTGAGTCATGTTGTTGATGGGTCATTGCGTTTACTAGATCATTGAGTCATGTTGCTGATGGGTCATTGCGTTTACTAGATCATTGAGTCAAGTTGTTGATGGGTCATTGTGTTTACTAGATCATTGAGTCATGTTGTTGATGGGTCATTGTGTTTACTACATCATTGAATCAAGTTGTTGATGGGTCATTGTGTTTACTAGATCATTGAGTCATGTTGTTGATGGGTCATTGTGTTTACTAGATCATTGAGTCATGTTGTTGATGGGTCATTGTGTTTACTAGATCATTGAGTCATGTTGTTGATGGGTCATTGTGTTTACTAGATCATTGAGTCATGTTGTTGATGGGTCATTGTGTTTTCTAGATCATTGAGTCATGTTGTTGATGGGTCATTGTGTTTACTAGATCATTGAGTCATGTTGTTGATGGGTCATTGTGTTTACTAGATCGTTGAGTCAAGTTGTTGATGGGTCATTGTGTTTACTAGATCGTAGAGTCATGTTGTTGATGGGTCATTGCGTTTACTAGATCATTGAGTCATGTTGTTGATGGGTCATTGTGTTTACTAGATCATTGAGTCATGTTGTTGATGGGTCATTGTGTTTACTAGATCATTGAGTCAAGTTGTTGATGGGTCATTGTGTTTACTAGATCATTGAGTCATGTTGTTGATGGGTCATTGTGTTTACTAGATCATTGAGTCATGTTGTTGATGGGTCATTGTGTTTACTAGATCATTGAGTCATGTTGTTGATGGGTCATTGTGTTTACTAGATCATTGAGTCAAGTTGTTGATGGGTCATTGTGTTTACTAGATCATTGATTCATGTTGTTGATGGGTCATTGTGTTTACTAGATCATTGAGTCATGTTGTTGATGGGTCATTGTGTTTACTAGATCATTGAATCATGTTGTTGATGGGTCATTGTGTTTACTACATCATAGAATCAAGTTGTTGATGGGTCATTGTGTTTACTAGATCATTGAGTCATGTTGTTGATGGGTCATTGTGTTTACTAGATCATTGAGTCATGTTGTTTATGGGTAATTGCGTTTACTAGATCATTGAGTCATGTTGTTGATGGGTCATTGCGTTTACTAGATCATTGAATCATGTTGTTGATGGGTCATTGTGTTTACTAGATCATTGAGTCATGTTGTTGATGGGTCATTGCGTTTACTAGATCATTGAATCATGTTGTTGATGGGTCATTGTGTTTACTAGATCATTGAATCAGCAGGCATCAAAGGCAATGCACCTTTTATTCACACGAGCAAATAATGCACATTTACCGATAGACTTATTACTTAAATTATTTGATCATACTGTTCTACCAATTTTAACTTACGGCAGCGAAATATTTGGATTTGAAAATATCGATCTCATTGAGAAGGTACATAATAAATTTCTTAGAAGAATAACTAAAGCAAAACAATCTACACCGATATCCTTTTTATACGGAGAACTAGGTAGATATCCCATATCAGTAGTAGTTGAAAGCCGCATGATTTCTTACTGGAACCGTTTATTACTTGGCAAAGATCAAAAGATAAGCTTACAAATATATAAGTACATGTTAAACCAAAAGGACTGTCATTTTAAGTGGATCGAAAAGATAAAAAACATCCTTATATCTGTAGGGCGCCCTGATTTGTGGGAAAATCAATTCCAAATAAATAATATAAACGTACATAAACAAATAAAATCCTCATTAATCGATAAATTCAAACAAGACTGGCACGCGAAGTTGCAAACATCCAATAAAGGTTTGATTTATTCTAGATTTAAGGAAAACATAAATTTGGAAAATTACCTTATTAAACTTGAAGAGCGAGACTTTATAAATCTTTTTAAACTAAGAACTGCAAATCACTCACTCCCTGTTGAAACTGGTAGATATGATGGGACAAATTTCGAAAATAGATTATGCCCATTATGTGACACGGGCCAGGTTGGCACTGAGGAACACTATTTATTACACTGTAATTATTTTCAAGGGAGAGAAACATTTATCTTGACCCTGATGAAATCAATATACAGAGGCACTATCTTTCATTCAAAACCCTTTTGCAATCCGATTCTGATAAAGTTTTGAGAAATTTAAGTAAGTTTGCATCACTTATCTTTAACAAATTCAGATGAAAAGATAGCCTGAACCATTTATACATTATGTCTATTTCGCACTGAACAAAATGTAACATGCTAACTAAGTTTTTAAAAAATCTAAAATTACAAGTTAAATGAAATTCTTATTCTTAAACTGAAAAAAATAAGAAACATAATTGAAACGAGCAAAAGATCACTTACCTCACTTCGCTCTCTTTGTTTTGTCTGGACACCGTCTATCCGCACTCGCTAGGAATAAACAGCTCCCCGATTTCCACGCTTATTTCATGCACGTTTTAAAAATAACCTCAAACAGCTATCTATTTTAAGGAACACCTTATTCAAATGAGAGAAAATAATTGATTGTGTTGTTTTGTAACTGTATATAATAATATTTTAATCCATTGTTTCCCATTATTGTTTGACATTTATTTTTTTGCTTTTTTTCCTGATTTCTCACCATCACGTACGCATGCGCTTTTTGTTACCTTGCCGTCTTACGATTTCGTACCCGGCAAGGTTGTACTAGAGGGGCATGTATGTCATTGAGATATATTGCAATAAGCATTCTCACAATGATACCTTGTCGACTTTCGTTTTCGTATCAGGCAAGGTATATAGAAAGGGGGAGAGAAGGGGAATACTCACCCCTCCTCTCTCTCTCTCTCTCTCTCTTTGGCAACATAGTAACGAATTATCTATTATTCTAAATATGATTGTGTCTTTACATGCATTAAAATTCCTTTGCAATAAATTATCTAATTGAATAATTAATAATGCCACGCAATCCTTCTTTTTTTTTTTTTTTTTTTTTTTTTTTTTACTCTCTCTCTCTCTCTCTCTCTCTCATAAGTAACTATTACCATAGTGACTTTACATATTTGTTACTATCTAAATCTGTAAGAAAAGCATGCTTTTGTCGCTCTTTAATGTTATTGTTCACTTGTCTTTATTTGTGTAAAGTATGATGCAGAGACTGTATATATACAATAGGAATAACTGCTTGTTTTATGTTTTATAGCTGAAAACACTTAACAAAGAAATTATTTATCCAAAGGTTATTTTGTTGACATTAATATTTGCCAGCACATGTATTTATCTATTTTTTTTTTTGTTGTTGTTGTCATTATAACGTTACATAAATTGATCATGCTAGGTTTAAGTGTGTGTGTGTGTGTGTGTGTGTGTGTGTGTGTGTGTGTGTTGAAAATAAACAATGTCTTTCTTGTATTTATTTATAAATTCAAAGATGTAATCCCCCCACTCTGAACACAGCATGTCTGCTTTAAATAATTGAAAAATGCCTAACAAATTGATCTATGCTACAATTGAACTTAATCTTATTAAATAAGACCGGAAATTATTAACAAATATTATATATATATATGTGTGTGTATAACCTATGTAAAACCCCATGTTGTATTAATGTAATACCTGGGTGAATAAAAGTTTTGTTCTGTTCTGTTCTGAATCATGTTGTTGATGGGTCATTGTGTTTACTAGATCATTGAGTCATGTTGTTGATGGGTCATTGTGTTTACTAGATTATTGAGTCATGTTGTTGATGGGTCATTGTGTTTACTAGATCATTGTACTGGAAATGCTGTGAGAAAAAAATTCCTGTTTGGGCTTGATCCGACAACCTTTGAATCCTAAACTTAAATGCAGTATTATTGGATAGTTAATATCACAATAAACTCGTTATGAAAGTTATCATTATGAAACATAACGATAACGAATTAATTGCAATATGTTCAATAGGAGAACATTTTTTCTCTTTAAGACGGATGTAGACCTCCGCCAGGTGTTGCACACGGTAAAGAAAATTTGGGAGGCAACTATACGTATGGTGGAGTGGTGAGATATCAGTGTGATTCCGGATACCATCTGACCGGAAGTAGCCCAGTAATCACGTGTCGTCCGGATGAACAGTGGACTTCCCCACCCAAATGCGAAAAGGGTTAGCTGATTTTTATGAGCAAACATTACATTTTAATATTCAAGAAAAAAATATTGCATAATGCAGAATATTTATTGTGGTAAGTGATCTTACAAAATCTTGGTACAATATCTCCAAATTTCCCATATTTTCATCAACATTTTATTAAAACGACCACTTTATATTCCTCAGAAGTATTACTCTGTATCTCGACCCAAAAATGTTCAGAAAACTGTCAACATGCGTATATTCATATCACCTTCAGTGGTTATATGACACCGTGTAACCATTTTACGTTCAAATGAATATGTTGTGTGACAAACCATTATTTTGTCATCAAACACTTTTTTGAAGATCTTGAAGCAAATAATGCATGCTTTAATATGAAAAACTGGAACATTATTAAAACTATCATGTACATTTAAGCTGTATTAGAAACATCTTAAGACATTAAGCATCTTACATCTATTTCTTTTTAAACATAATGGATAATTACGGTACATCACCGTTTCTTGATATTAAAAAGAAATTTACATCGTAAACAGTTTTTCTCTCTGATCCTTTTACGATAGTTGTTCGATTTAACCCAATTTCGTACAGAATAGCTGAAATATCGAGACAGTCCATTTGAACCTAAGTGTGTGAGCAAAGTTTATTAGTTAACAAAACGTACTTTTTGAAAACAAGAATAGCATTTTTATTTCTGTTTTTCTCCTCTCTGACCATTATTGCTATATTTAGGAAGATATTTATATTATAAGCATTTAAGGGTCATGAACCACGGTAAAATAACATTTGATTTTCGGTACTTATTTCACTTTCTTATTATCAAATTCTAAACGACGTGGAAAAAAGATCATATTTTTTACATATTCATTCAGCAATAAATGCTGAAGCAAGTCCCGTTATTGTACTTAAAATATTCTACAGACAGAACGCTTGTTAAGTTTTAAAATATTCTACAGACAGTACGCTTGTTAAGTTTTAAAATATTCTACAGACAGTACGCTTGTAAAGTTTTAAAATATTCTACAGACAGTACGCTTGTAAAGTTTTAAAATATTCTACAGACAGTACGCTTGTAAAGTTTTAAACTATTCTACAGACAGTACGCTTGTTAAGTTTTAAAATATTCTACAGACAGTACGCTTGTAAAGTTTTAAAGATTAAGTTTGTTAATAAATATTGTTAAATAACAACACGTTTTGAGATGTAAGTATGTAAAAGCATAATTAAAAAGATGTAACACACGTGGTCCTATTACAATTACAAAAGAAATTATTTAGAATGTCCTTCATAGTGTGGTACATTCAGTATTATTTAATTTTTAAGTTGTTAAAGTTCATAATTAAAAAGGAATACATATTCATTACAGTTTTAACAACAGACACCATAGTAGTATTTCTTTATCATGCTTTTAGACATTGGTGTTTTATTAGAATTTACTGTTTATCTGGTTGGAGAATATGAAGAGATTGTGGTTTTAATTTTATTAAATGCATAGGATTGCATATGGTCCATAATTGGTAGAAGCGAAAGCTTCTTAAGTCAGACAGTGGATTTTCTACTTACAATCACAATACCCCCACTTATCCATACATTCGCGTTGAAAAATAGTACCACTGGTTGTAAAAGTCAACATTGCAGTTTTGATAAAAGTTATATATTGCAGGATTTTGAAAACATTTGGTATAATCACAATTTCTGTGCAAACAAAACTGTAAAAGAAGCAAGTTTATAATGCAGTGTTCATCCGCAGTTTCATTCATTAAACTACCAGTAAATAACCTTATTTGCACCACAAATATACGGCTGCGGAATTAGCTCCATTGGTAAGACCGTTTATTTTTATTGTTTTTGTAATATTTATTTGTTTTCTTCTTGGATTATGTATTTAGGATTTTTCAATTTTAGCTTTTATGCTCTTTTATCGACCTCTCTATATATAAATTATTCATAGAGAGGTCGATTTTTCTAATATGAGGGTCCTGCACATAGACAGGTTTGGTTATAAGGTCAAAACAGTAGAAATGAGAGGGGACAGTATGTTTAATGTAAGCCGTCAATTGAAACATTTTGTTTTTAATCTTATCTTGTTGAGTCACAAATGACTGTAGTGTCTCTAGTCGCATCTGTATGTCACAACTCAGACAGTACTTTAGGGGATTGGGTTTATACTTTGCACAATGGTCAAACTTTACTTACCAAGAACAATAGCCCTACCTTGCTTCATCTCTATTACTTTGTATGGTGAAATTATGTTTTTCTAGAACATAAATTAAAACCTATTGAAGGCATGGATATCATTCTTTACACATGGCAAAGATGTGAAGTGACAAATAACAATGATTTTATCTTGTCCCATTTTCTTGCTTTTCTATTAAAATTATTTCTGTCTGCAGCAAGTTCATGAAGTATTAAAGGTATTGAGAGGATCATTACTAAGAACCACTATTCCTTATCCAATTTTGTTTAATTTGACAGAGACCAATAAATACAATAATCCATATTACCTGCTGTTTTAATCAGATTTTACTCCTCTGATTTTTTATATGCATACCACCAAAAATTAAAGGGATTGACTTTATAAAATCCACACATTTTAACTTTCGCTTCTGACAGTGCTCTCAGTGCTTTGATTTTTTCAACCAAATGTGTGCTTCCGGAGAGAGAAAAAATATTGTGGATGATAAAATTTAATTTAAACGCGAGGGTGTTTTTAATTCGCATATGATATAAAGTAATAATTATACACAAATATTAGCAGTGCAACTGATGCACAATAGCATCATACCATCTTGAGAAGGAAGCATCGTTGCAGCACTGCAATCAAGAGTCAGTAATCTGTAAGCATTGTTATCTTTTAGACATAATGATATCGATGTACTTGTAAAAGGAAACACAATAAACAAGTCATGCAACTGTTTCAAAGATATAAATACTCAGCAAACGAAACTGATAACACAAAATGTCACTTTATAACTTCCATCACCAAATTGCATGCCATATCTTTATTCAGAATTTGGAAACAATCTCTTTTGAAGGTATCTGGGTTGTACCAGTACTTTATGCCTGAATAGATCTTAAGATAATATGTGGACTTAGCTCGAGCTTAACCACATAGCCTGAGATAAACTCAAATCATTCAGAAAAATTGTAAATAAACATTTAAATTGGAGAACAAAACTAAAAGTTACAACATATACAAATTCAAGCAAGTTTATACTTGTAAAATATACAACTGAAATAAATAGTTTTTGTTGTTGTTATTGTTTGTTGTTGTTGTGCTAAAAACATTTTCGCAGTTCAGCTTCGACTGACTGACTGTGTTCGTAAAGACTATGAAATGCTCATATTTCTGCACCTGACCGAAAGTGTGTTTAAAGACTATGCAATGCTCACACTTCTGTACCTGACTGACTGTTAAAGACTATGCAAAGCTCATACTCTGCACCTGCCTGACTGCGTGTGTTCAGACTATGCAATGCTAACATTTCTGCACCTGACTGACTCTGTATTTTAAAAAATTAGAAATGCTCCGACTCTGCACCTGACTGACTGCATTGTCAAGACTATGAAATGCTCACACTCTGCACCTGACTGACTGTGTGTGTTAAGACTATGCAATGCTCACAACTTTTCACCTGACTGACTGTGTGTGTTAAGACTATGCAATGCTCACAACTTTGCACCTGACTGACTGCGTGTGTTAAGACTATGCAATGCTCACAACTCTGCACCTGACTGACTGCGTTTGTTAAGACTATGCAATGCTCACACTCTGCACCTGACTGACTGCGTGTGTTAAGACTATGCAATGCTCACATTTCTGCACCTGACTGACTGCGTGTGTTACGACTAGCAATGCTCACATTTCTGCACCTGACTGACTGCGTTTGTTTAGACTATGCAATGCTCACATTTCTACACCTGACTGACTGCGTTTGTTAAGACTTTGCAATGCTCACAACTCTGCACCTGACTGACTGTGTTGTTAAGACTATGCAATGCTCACATTTCTGCACCTGACTGACTGCGTGTGTTAAGACTATGCAATGCTCACATTTCTGCACCTGACTGACTGCGTTGTTAAGACTATGCAATGCTCACATTTCTGCACCTGACTGACTGCGTTTGAAAGACTATGAAATGCTCACATTTCTGCACCTGACTGACTGCGTTTGTAAGACTATGAAATGCTCACAACTCTGCACCTGACTGACTGCGTGTGTTAAGACTATGACATGCTCTCATTTCTGCACCTGACTGACTGCGTGTTACGACTAAGCAATGCTCACATTTCTGCACCTGACTGACTGTGTGTGTTATGACTATGCAATGCTCACATTTGTGCACCTGACTGACTGCGTTTGTTACGACTAAGCAATGCTCACATTTCTGCACCTGACTGACTGTGTGTGTTATGACTATGCAATGCTCACATTTGTGCACCTGACTGACTGCGTTTGTTAAGACTATGCAATGCTCACATTTCTGCACCTGACTGACTGCGTTTGTTCAGACTATGAAATACTCACATTTCTAAATATGACTGACTGCGTTTGTTCAGACTATGAAATACTCACATTTCTACACCTGACTGACTGCGTGTGTTAAGACTATGCAAATGCTCACATTTCTGCACCTGACTGACTGCGTGTGTAAAGACATGCAAAGCTCACATTTCTGCACCTGACTGTCTGTTCGTAAAGACTGTACAATGCTAACATTTCTGCACCTTACTAATGTTACATATTACACCCAACCTAGTTATGTATAGGAAATCCCTATTCTAAGATTAACTTGTTTACTAGTTTTGTTCTGGAGTGATCTATTAGGCGATTCCTGTTCTAAAAATAACTTGTTTACTGGTATATTTTTTTACTTGAACTTTCATTCTTTCTATGGAAAATTCTAGAAGTCTTATGTAACCTGTTTACACTTTAGAACATTCTTTTTTGGAGTATAGTATGGTTGTTTCTAGAATATTTTGCTCAAGTATATATAATGAAGGGGGGTTTAGGGAGAGCAGATTTGTTGAGGAGACTTGTTTTAGCAGACTTGTTTTGGAGATTTGTTTGCAGCAATTCACCAAGTGTGGGTCATTCAACAGTGTGGGATTAATTTCGGACTTACATTTGGATAAAGGACATATCTGTTGAATTGCTCAGGTTAAATTTAAATTTTATCAATCAGACAAGGATCAAACTAATTTTTTATAATAATTTTAAGACATTGTATGTTGTGATATTCATATTGATATTTGTCACTTGTTTATAATTAAAATATATTTAAATAACTAGTTTGTTGCTGGCTTTTCTTTGTTGCGCAATTTCATGAAATTGGCCGTAACACTAAGTATAAAGGTTATACAGTGCTTTAATTTCCGTACCTGCAGTGCTATTCAGATTCAGATACCAGGGTAGAAAAGAATACATAGCTCTACTTGTTTTCAAAGATGCACTTTTAAATGTAGGCAAATAATTGTTAAGTGTTTTTAAAATCGATGCAAAGGAATAAAGAACACGTAGCAAGGACATTGCTAAAAGTACCATAAATGTCAATTCAAATTCAGTAAAAGGCCATGGTGAGATTTTGGAGATAAATTTAAAAAAAATAATCTAGAACTAGTAATGTTTATGTTTTAGGGCATTTATGTCTTTGTCCGTAAGTGGCTTGTCATTGAATATAGGATTTAGGTGTACAGAAGAACAACACAGTCATTGTATCTTGATTATTAAAATAATCCACTTCTTCTTTTTGTGGTTTTGTTTTTGTTCTACAAATATGTATACTTGATATGACGATTTAAACCCGCTAAAGATATTGATATCGACACGTAAAAACACTTGAAATGTCTTGATTGATACTGAAAACTGGTTATGGTCTTAACTCTTCATCATTGTCTACTACTTCCCTTTGAAGTCACAGCTGGTAATGGTCTTAACTCTTCATCATTGTCTTCTACTTCCCTTTGAAGTCACAGCAGATTTTCGTTGTACCGTTGTAGCGACCCCTCTCCTATTTATCTGCACGTGATGTATACATATATTTCTGTTCCAGATATGACGTAAACATCACGTGATCTGTATTTGACAAGACAACATGCAGAAACCTGGTGTATATAGACTGGTGGACTTTACATTGCCCAAAGTTTTGCGGATTTTGCTGACTTTATTAAAATGAAAAAAGAAGCTTTTCAGAAAAGGATTACTTTAAGTGTAAAACTTTGCATACGAATTCCAAAATCATTAAGTACCGAATAGAAAAGAACAAATGATATGAGAAGACTTTACTAATTACAAATTTCCTATTAGCATATAATAATAACGATAATTATAATAATTAACAAAGTTTATGCTTTTCATTTGTTTTGTTTTTTGTACCATTCATACAGATACAAACTCGTTTAACGAACAAGTTTCGATCACACACACACACACACACACACACACACACAATATATATATATATATATATATATAGGGAGAATCTGCTAAAAGATAGAAAAACCTATCGAATATATAGCTATAAGGTCGACCACCTCAGAAAGGCGAACGATAACGTTTCTCCCTTAATTTTGATCAATAATATCTCAAGAAAGGGATAAGACAGCATCGTTTCCTCTATAACTATAAAGATGATAATGTAAAGAATATTTTCTTAGGAAATCACTCACATCTTCTCCTTTTTCTGTGGTTTAGAGTAATTTGACCATGAATCCCTGTATATCTCCTGTTCTTTAATTTAATATATAAAGTAGAAATTATTTTAAACAAAATATCTTTTTGAAAAATGTCATGTGTGCTTCAGTAATGCATAATTTTGATAAACATCGGCAACTTTAACTGATAAAACTTTTTACTTTGAGCTATATATTTTTTAATAAATGTTTTTTTTTATTGTGGCCCGTTATATCTTCTTCACGGGCCGTTTTTGTTCATTCGGCTTTCTTTTTGTTTGTTTGTTTGTTGGGTATAACATCCACCGACAATATTTCAGTCATTTGGAGACGATAGATGTAGTGCTGCCACACTGCAGTATCACGCGGTAGACATGTGGCATGATACCACACCCAGTTACTTTATCCTGACACTGGGCTAACCATTCCTGCAACTACCCTTATGTGATGAGCACCAAGCTAGTGGGGGGGGGGGGGGGGGGGGGCTTCCTCTTTGGTTGTTGCTTATAAAGCACAGATAAACATTTGCGCCTTATAAAGGGTATAGTAGGTATTATATCAAAGTAAATGTTTGGTCGGTCAACACTTGCTGTGATGTATATGCGTATCAAATTACACTGATGAAACATACAATATTTAGCTCATAAATTTAATTCAGCAGAAAATTGTGTCTAGAACTCCTCTTCAAGTCAGTAGAATAGAATTTAAATTGCGTATGACATAATCATCAATATACCTTTATTCATGTATCATTACAGTAAGTTAGGTTATATGGTGAACTAGAGATTTATTACCAAAAGCACAGCTGTATTTGGATTTGAAAAAAAAAAAAAAAAAAACTTAGTGACTTTATTTGAATAAAATTTTATATTGATAAAAAAGTTGCCTTTTTCTCAAAAAGATACTGGCATGTAAGAATAAGAAAGTTTCTCATGATTAGAATTTTCATAAATTCAATAGAAAGTATAACTCATAATTAAACAATTAAAATCCTTCTGTCTGGTGATGATAATAATTATGATAATAAAATCTTCAGTATTTAAGGGGATTCTACTGTTTGATCTCTGTTTACGTTTGCATTAAATGATCTTTTTATGAAAAAATGGATAAATTGAAACGTACTTAGAATCATTAAGAATATAAGAAATCATCATGACCGTTCATGTAGGATAGGAATGTCTTGCCCGAGGGTCAGAAATATAAGACGGGACTTGCTTCGCCTATTAAAAATTATTATTGTCACAGACCGTCAGCCTCCATATCAACACCTCGCACAGTCATTTTTTTTTTAATTTTTGTCGCCGTGTATGAAATAAAAACATCATCGAATTGAAAGAAAATTTACTGAATATCGGATGTTCGTTCGGTCACTTAAAAAGCATGCTAAAAATACCACTGTCCTTAAACGACGATGCGATATTTTGCGTTATTTCAACCTTTAAATGTGAAACAGGGATAAATAAAAGCTCTAACATTTCAAACAAAATTTCATTTTAAATACATGTTTTTCGTTTATCTTGATTAAAAAGTAAAAGCAACAGTTCAAATCATGGAAGAAAAGATGATCCCGTGATACTTAAAATCGAGTTCGTTTATGCTGAACATGGGAGCTATATATTAATAAGCAAAACCTATAAAAGGGAGAAATGCCAATGTATCAACATTATGTATTTCTGAAGCAAATAAATGGAAATGAATGTCTGTGAGATATCTACTATTTGAGCGTCTCTTTTTTTATTGATAGGGAAAATTACAAGTAGGCTTTGATAATTAATGAAGACTTTACAATAATACGCGAAATCAATACAAGGTGGAAATTCTAGTTAATCCATATTCTGAGATCGATTGAAGTGATTTTAGACAAATTCACAATTTGTAAGATAACACGTTTATTTTTCTGCACATGAACGAGGGCCCATCAATAATATTAAAAATGATTCCACTGCTCTACCTATGACCGGACCACGTGCTGCATACCACTAGACATTTCCTGCGAATTTGTTTGCGGCCGGCCTCAACACCACTTGGGAATCTTGTTTCTTACTACGCAGACTTTTTTTTTAATTTGGAAAAAAAATCATTTTTTGAATATGTTGTTTCAGACATAATTCTGAAGGTACTGGAAATCAGGTTCCATGTTTTTGAGGTTAGGTTACCGCCTACGGTTTCAGCATGCAGTTTAAGTTTGTTCAGAGAAAGTAGAAATGGCCGATGTTAATGTTGTACATAGGAATCCAGTTTTATAATCATTGGTTGATTGTAAGGCGCTATGAATCATTGTTAAAATCATTATCAATGTTTGTGTTTTTGTTAATACAAGCGATCAATAGGCTAAGCAGCCCCTAGGAAAAGTCAATGTTAGTTTTATAGCATTTTCATTTGCATTGTTCTATAGTGAAATTGAAGATTGAATACATGCAGTTCAACAAAATGCAGGAAATAGTTATTACTATGTCTAACGGGATATCCATAAAAGTTTTCAATAATTCATGTAACCGGTATGAAACCAGATCAGCAAGTGTGTAAGTCGCAAGCAGGTAAGGTTCTATATTCTGCACTATGTAGCTGTTCTCAGTTTACTTAGGATCCAAGCGTTTTCAACCATGTTCAACCCACGATGTGTTTCCATTTAAAAACTCGAACAACTTTAAAGATATGTTTTAGTATTAACATATCTTCAATATTGAGTTCTGGTGGAATATGTCGATCAACTTCAAAGTCAATCAAAGAGTATGAATAAATATAAAAGTCTAGGTTATTATGATGGGTTTAAAAAAAAAATTAAAAAAATTAACCTTTTAAACCAAAAACATTAAAAGTATTTCATTTTTTTTTTTCATGTACGTGTAGCCCTATTTTCGTACTTAATTTTAGGCATAAAGATCATGTCTCTTATTTAGATTGAATGTCAAGAGCGTATCGAAATTAAGGCACATGTCCGCACACTTATTTTTTCCATTACTTGAGCTTTTAGATTCAAGATCAAAATATTTTATTTCGCAACGTAAACCTATATAAGTTTCTACTTGCATACACACCACATAATACATCTTAGCTTTAAACAAGGTCGTGACAAAGTAGATTGCTACAATGGTGACTATTTTCAGCATGGAAAGTATGGCAAATAATTAATACAAGTTGCAACATATAAATGATAAAATAACAATCATTATCAGATCATCTATCATGGAAAAAAAATACACAGTTAATGTATTTAATAATGAGGAGCGTAATTATGAAACGTTGTTGATAAATGAATTGTGCATACTAAATGCGTGATATACAAGTTTCCCTAATCTCAATAATTCTAACCAATTAGAAGATTGCATCAATTGACAAAATTGTTCAAAACTTGGTCTGTTACAATAGTATTTACTAATATATTGATTACGTAGGTCTCTATATAATGGAAATTTAAATATAAAATGGAACTCGTCCTCTATGTCGCCGGAGTTACATACAGTACATATGCGCAAGTTACGTTCAATTATATTGTTACCATAACAACCAGATTCAATTCTCAACGAATGTGATGACAAACGAAGTTTTGATAGTGCATTCCGATACATTTTGGGTAATGTTTCTAAATAAAATTCGTATTCTAATTGACTTGACTTGACTATTTGAGTTAACCGTTGCTTCGACAGTATTTCAGTCATATAGCGACGTCCAGATAATTACAGGTGGAGGAAGACCCCGGATACACGAGGGCATCCGGGTAGAACCACCGACCTACCGCAAGCCAGCTGGAAGGCTTCCTCACATGAAAATCCGAATGACCCTGCCGGGATTCGGTGGTTGTTTATTGAATAAAATCATTAGATTGTGTTAAGCAGTAAATACATGTATAAACGAGTACATAAAATAAAAAAAATTATGCATAATTGTATGTGCAGGCATACACACAAAAATATGAGTACACAATACACACATATATACACAAGTGCATCTACACATACATACATACGTGTAGTATATTCCTAATATACATGAATATATATAAATACATGTATATACATACTTACATACAAATACATATTATACTGGTTCATAACATACATATGTATATACATAAATAGTAGTACATTCTGAATAATTTGACATATATGCACACATTCTTACATACATACATACATACATACATACATACACTCGAGTACATCCATTTTTTATAAGAACTTAAAAGCCTTTAAGAGGAAATACCGTCTGAGAAATGTGTTATTCTTTCAAATTTAAAATTGAAATTACAAACTGAGTTAATGATTTTTTCTTGTCTCGTTGTTGAATGATAAGCTAGTTAATGTCATATAACTGCCAATTATCCTAACATTTTACATGTAATATTTGCTTTACTTAATAGAAAGATGTCCAAAATAACGTAAATAAGTTCTAAACAATTTTCGACCCACTTCAAAAAATTCTTTTTGCATCATTGTTCTGGTCTGCTTGTGTCCACATTCTTTTCTTAATGCTTCTCAATCTTCTTGTCTCTTTCTTTTTCTATCTTTGGTGACGAAGGGTTAGTTATGAGGATATGTCTAACCTGGTTTTGTTTCCACATATTCATAATAAGGAAAAAATCTCAATATGTCTTCTCAAGACACAAAGACCTTGATGTTTATTATCGTTATACATATAACGTTAAATTAGCAGTATTACTTATTATGGCAGGCGATATCCACCCTAATCCTGGACAGATACAAGTAGCAACCATTCTTCTACTGGTAGTTCTTCAATCATTGTCCTTATTATCTTATATACTGCATCTAAACAGATTTCTAGCATTCATTACAACGTTCAAAGTATTGCAAATAAAACTAAATGTATTGGTCCTGAACTCTGCGATTTTGATATTTTGTGTTTTACCGAAACATGGTCAGGAAATTCCGTCGAATCGAGCGAGTTAGAAATAGAGTCTTTTCATTAATCAATGCACAATGATCGCCATGGCGATAATCACGGCGAAGTCATGACTTTTGTTAAAGATTCTCTACATTGAAAGCGAAAACATAACCTGGAACTCAATAAATTCGAATGTTTTTGGCTAGAGATTAATGTAAAGGCAAGTCCAAATATATCTTACGTGGAGTTTTTATAGACCACCAAATGCTGACTCGACGATTTCCAGTTCAATTGAAGATTCTATACCGCTCGCTCGTAACACTAATGTCAAAGATATTTCATTACTGGTGATTTTAACTTTAATTTACAAAATACTAGGTCTGCTCGCAAAAGTGAATCAATTTGTCAGCAATTTGATCTTACCCAAATTATTTAGGAGGCAACTCACTATACTGAAAACAGCTCTTCTATTCTGGACCTAATCCTTGCATCTTCACCTGATAGTATCCTTTCATCAGGCTTTAGCGATCCATTTCTAAACCAGCAGCACTGTCCTGTCTATGTTTTTTTTAAACATTGTTCGTATAAGCATTTAAACGTAGATTGTGGAAATATGACCGAGCTAAATTCGAGAAATTTCGGGCTGATGTCAGACATCATAACTGGAATGTTCTTGATCAAAATAATATAAATGACTATGAATTAACATTTTTACTACTTTATTTAAGATAGTAAATGATAATATCCCAAGTAAAATTGCAACTATAAATCCAAACGATACCCCTTGAATAAATAACAGTATAAAGTACAAAATCAATCAAAGAAAGCGAGCCTTTAAAAGGGCAAAAAGAACTAACTTAGATCATCACTGGAATAATTTTAAACAATTAAGGAATGAAATTGTCTCGGACATACACAAAGTTAAATCTAACTTCTTCGAAAAACTTGCAAGTATATTCAAGAACAATCAAAATAATCTTAGTCAAAATGATTAGTGGAAGACCCTTAGATCGTTCTTATCAAAAACCAGTCAGAAATCTCTCTCACCACTATATAATGAGGAAAAAAAGATTGTTTGATAACAATACTGAAAATGCAAATATATTAAATAATTATTTTCAAAAACAAAATTGCTTAAATGACTCTGGCGTGAACGTACCAAAATTAACAATCCCAGACCAAGTACTTGATTCAATTGTTTTAACACGCACCGAAGTAGTTGATATTCTTAAATCTCTACTACTATGTAAAGCCTCTGGTCCAGATGGTATTAGCAATAAGATGTTGCGTGAGGCTTCAACCGAACTTTCTAGTCCGTTATGTAAACCTTTTAATAAGTCTTTAACTTTTAAAACTGTCCCGGATTGTTGGAAGGAAGCTCACGTAACAGCTGTTTTTAAAAAAGGTGATGCTACTAAACCTAGTTCTTATAGACCAATTTCCTTCCTCAATACCATAGAAAAGGTGGTCGAACGCCTAATATTTAAACACGTCTTTACCCATCTTCAAGCTACTAAGTTCCTCTCTAGTTCTCAGTCAGGTTTTATTCCAGGAGATTCAACGGTCAACCAATTTACCAACCTGTATGTTACTTTTTGCAATGCTCTGGATGATGGTCTAGAAGTCAGAACTGTACTTTTTGATATAAAGTAAAGCGTTTGACAAGGTATGGCATAAAGGCCTTCTCCATAAGCTTTAAAGTGCTGACATTACAGATTCACTTTAGTTTTGGTTTAAAAGTTCTTTATCCAGGTGCAGGCAACGTGTTGTACTTCCTGGAGTTAATCTAACTTGGCTGTTGTTGAGGTTGGGGTGCCTAAAGGCTCAATCATTGGTCCTCTGTTATTTTTAATATTCATAAATGATATAACATATGAAATTAATAGTAATATTCGTTTTTTTGCTGATGATACTAGTCTGTATGGTATTGTGCAAATCCACAAGTAGCAGCCTACAATTTAGTGAATGACATTGACAAAATATCTAATTGGGAAGACACATGGTTTGTTTATTTTAACCCGTCTAAAAATTATATGGATAGATTGGAAAAAATCAGCACGAAACAGCGAGTATTGTTTCAGGCACAACTAAACTCATATCAATATGTGATCTTTATGATGTGATGTGGGAATCTCTAGAAAGAAGAAGAAAACACAAATTGATAATGTTGTATAAAATGAAAAAAATTTTACTCCAGAATATTTATCGAATAAGGTTCCAAATATAGTAGGTCAAAATTCTCGATATGCTAATAGTATACAAAATATTCAGTCTAGAACGTCATTATATCATAATTCGTTTCTTCCATCAACTACTAGAAAATCAAACACGTCACCCGAAATGCAAAATGCTAATTCTCTGAGATCTCTTAAATCATCTTTATATCAAAAGGCCGCCGCTTTATTATTATCATGGTGATGGATATCCCCAGGTTTCGCAGACGCGTATTCGAACTAATAGTAGCGGACTCAATGATCACCTCCGTAATATTATTGATTCCCAACTATGTGCGTGTACGTCGATACATTGCATGCTTGAATGTCCACGTTTCGACGAGTCTAGAAATTTTATGCTAAATGAAATTCCACCAAACACCACGCTAGATACTCTGTTATATGGAAATCCCAACATCACAGTTCATGTTAATAATGATTTATTTGATTCAGTTCAAATGTTCATTATTAGCACCAAAAGGTTCAGTTCGTGAGTCACTTTCTTACGTTCGTTGTTGATATTGCATTCTTAACTGATTTTGAGAATTTTAACTTATACGTGATTCTGTTTTGTTTTGAATGTTTAACCTACTCACTTCCTCTTCGTGTACCTATTTTCTTCTTTCTGTCTTTTTCTACTTCTCTTTTTTCTATTACTTTCATTCTTTCTTACTATGTTAAAATTCTAAGCTATTGTCAATTTCTGTCTAGAGCTATTTTATTTCTGTTGAATTTGTAATATCTGAATCTGCCTAAATTCACCGCACACCATTGTAACTTACACCTGATTTCCAAGAGGACTTTATATAAGCCGTAAGCTTCCAGTCCAATCCTTTTTCCAAACCGTATACCTAATTTGTATGTGATAACAGTAAAAATATGAGAACTGAAATAGGCTTTAACTAAGGTTATACTAGAATATATATATTAAACATATATATTTGTATTTGAAGGGGTCTTTGCCGGCTAAAAACAATATCGTTTTTGTAAACTTAAATTATAACGATAATAATATTTGCTTTCACCCGTTGCCCAGTTCATGGCCACGTGTAGGCCAACCTTTTGTTAACCATTGCGTATTTTCTGTTTCTCTCGTCTTGGGTTTCGTCTTGTCTGACAATTAAAGAAAATTGACAAAAAAGATTACTACTTACCTAACATCTTTGGCCACTGTTTGAATCATTGATTTAAAGGTTTCGTTTATCTTTTCCTGTCTGTCCTTATTATTACGCCTCTCCCCCCCCCCCCCCCCCCCCCCTATTTATATGGGAGACAATTTGTTTTTGTCGGAGTTGTCTGTTTGTCCGTCTGTCTGTCCGTCGGTCTGTCACACTTTTAGTCCGGAGCATAACTCATGAAGTATCAAAGCTATTAACTTGAAAATTCATAGATGGGCAGATCACATAGAGGAGAAGTGCAGTACATAAGAACCGTAACTCTGCGCATCATACTTTCTGAGTTATTGTCCTTAGCACATATTTTTTGAGCTACCGTCCTTTGTTCAATTTAATACTTGTTTTTCTTAAGCATTACTCGTGCACTATGAGACATATTACCTTGAAACTCCAAAGGTAGATAGACCTCACAAAGAAGAATTGCAGTGCACAAGAAACTTAAGTCTGCAAAATATATTTTTGGAGTTATTGCCCGTTGTTAAACTTCATATAAAATTAAGTTTTGTCCGGAGCATAACTCATGCATTTTGAGACATATAGCCTTGAAGCTTCATAGGTGGGTAGACCTTGTGGGGAAAAAAATCAGTACACAAGAGCATAATCTTCTTGTTGGAATTTTTACGCTTTTATACAATTTCGTGTCCATAAAATAACTCCTGTTCGACTCATGGTATTGAAATTAAATTCCATTTATGGAAAGAAATTAATGAGATATAGTGTCATGCACAAAACTCTGGCCTCAGTATTTTTGGAGTTATTTCCCCTTTTCACAATTTCTTAACAACATCTTTTCTACTTACGCTATTGAAAAAAAAATCATTAATTGAAAGAAATTGATGAGAGGAAGTCTCACACACAAGGTTCATAACTCTATGCGGAACTTTATCAATATAGTCAGCCCTTTAACTTTAACTATTTGCATATGTCACTGTGTGTCTTTAGTGTATATATGTGTGTGAGGTGAAGGGGTTGGGGAAACATCAGTTTTCTACGTAAACAAATCTCTAGTTTTTTTATTTGATTTAGAAATAAATAGTCATCTATAAATAAAAAAAATGTACAGTGTATTTTGAAATTTAAACAATACAAACTACAAAAAATACCCTGATTGCGTCTGTTCTGCAAATCGTAATAAAAAATCTACTCATCTTGGTCTTGTTTTAAATCCCTCTTGGCAGCCTGTGTCGTCATGTTTCAGACACTTAGCTGCCGATGTGTCAGCTCGGGCCATCTACACTGTCGAACATCTCTGACGATAATAAAGGGGATAGTCCTGTACCACAAAAAGAAAGTATTCAGATTTATAGACCATTTAACCATGGGTTCGGCGATACTCGGTATAATTTGCTGCTTTAAATTCACAAATAAGTGAATGATTCAAAATTGCATGTGTATATATTTATAACAAACTGAATATAGTGTTGAATTTTACACCGGCATGTCGATAATGAGTTCAGAGAGTGCTCGTTGATTTGTGTAGGTTTACGTCTTATTTCGGAGTGGAATGGTCTATGGTTTAACAAACAACAATACTCATAAATCAATCATAAAATTGAATTATTACCACAATGAAAGTTAGTATTCTAAAATATTTTCTCCCTGTCGTACGGTATTCCCATATCACCTCCATAAACGAGTCCTTGATTTCACTTCTTGTCCTGTAGTCCAACTGGGTCCTTTTTTGACAGGACGAACAAGCTGTCTCGCCTTCAGTAGTGCTATAGCCGCCTATTTTGGTGGGTAAGGTGGTACGACATCTGATGTAGGCGGATCCCTAAGAACCGGTGTTCGATCCCTACTCGGTGGCATCTCGTTGTTAGGCTGATGGGCTAAATTGACACGGGAGCAGCCGATGGAAACTCTCGATAGAATTATCCTTCGATGTCATCAAAGGCTTCGGACCGGCCACCTCTTGTTGCTTCTCCTGGTCCGATCCATCGTCGTGGCTGCTATTGGGTGAATCATCCGCCATTGGCTCCGGGCCGTAGAAGTGCATGGTCTTGATTCTGCCGTCGAGGTAATTGGGATCTGTTTCTACCACAACCCCTTTTCGTTGGCTGCTCCTCTCCTTTAAACAACTTACCCATTCAAACTGGGACATGGCTGCCTTTATCTCGTCCGTCTTTTCTTTCAGTTCATGGTGGGAGGAAATTTGTAGGACACACGTCGTCCGCACCTAATATAAACAAGGGAAATATGTCGAGGGCTTGGTGCAAAACTACATATAAATAAAAAAAAAGGAGTTACAACAGTTTTGCACCAAGCCCTCGCTATACCCTAAGATAAAATACAACTCATCAAAAGAACCTGCGTGAAATCACAGCGCTTGATGAGAGATAGCCTATACTTGATGACGTAATATATCCGCTCATAGATAACATGTGCATGCATATTAACTTTAACAAGTATTATCCATCAAGTTGGCAAATTAAATATCTTCTGCCCTTTTTCGGTGGCCCCACCCGTCTTGACTCGCAATTTTGATTCTTCCAACTGGCTCTGCTTGGGGTTCATGACGTGAACCACCCTGAGATGCTGGGTGAGTTTGAAAAACACGGTTTGAGCCACCTGCTCGCCATTCCTCTTTGAGATACGTCCCATTCTTAAAAGTATCAAAATATGTACACACAAAAATAAAAGATATTGATTATCATATTGAAAGGATTTTACATTTAAACCTTAATAAAGTTCCTTTAATCCTTGGTAATATTATCCGAAATGTCTACAATATTTGTTGTTTGAATAGGAAGTTAACTTTGTTTGAAAGAGAATGGTCAGAAATTATGCAATTATGTAATAAACTGAAAAAAGTGATTTCTTTCTCCACGTACTTCTGATTCAAATCATATAAACTCGACCAAATCTAACACGTTAATGATTTGAATTATCGTGTTTGTTTTAAAAAGAGAATCACTGGTTATATATAACTTCCAGAAAATATAGATATAAAGGGGAAATATCTTCTATATATATATTGTTTGAAAGCAGTTAACATTTAATGTAAATAAACTAAATTTGATTCTGCGTTATATCTTATAAATATTTTTGAATAGAAAATACACTGATAATACAACTTATGCAGGCGATATTTAAAAAAACTGAATAAATGATTTCCATTTTCGTGTACTTCTGATTCGAGTCTTATCAACTCGGCCCAAGCCAATACGACACGGTTTATGCTACCTACGAAACACAGATGTTGTCCTGATGTTATAATTTTAACGACAAACATATGTATATTACTTTGCACAATTCTAAAATAAGGGAGAACTCTTGAATAAAATTAATAATTTCGTTCAATCTTTACGAAGAACATATACATCTTTATTCATTTATATAGAAAAGAAATATTTGGTTTCGTTATGTATTTAACCTTATTTAAATCATCTTTTTTGTCTTTAGAAAAAGAACTATCGGTTTAATATTATATACATAATGGCGAAATTTCTTCTATATATTTTGTTTGAAGGAAGTTTACATTTAACCCTAAATAAAATGTATTTAATTCTCGGTAATATTATTCGAGATATCTTCTACATTTTTCTTTAAATAGAAAATTCCGTTGTGTAAAAGAATGTGTAGAAATATAAACTCGGTCCAAGCCAGGACGTTAATGATTTTGGACTTCCAAACATGATTACTACCGGTTCATCACATTTTCAGACGTGGTTATGAATTAGAAAGATTACGTACTATTGGTTATATAAAATATGCAGAAAATATAGACATATTTTCTACATATTTTGTTTTATTCATTTTATTTCATTCACCCATACTATTTTTCTTCGTTTAACTCAAATTTTTTTTAGATTTCAAATAAATTGCATTGCTGCTTGTATTTAAACCTTTTATTTTTCTACTTTACCCCTCTTACATTTTTACAATATTTGCTAAAATGTTTATAGTGAAAAAAAACATTTGCTATTACTTTAGATTCGAACATATTGAAGAATCTGAGGAAAAAAATCTTATCGATACATTATTCATTATGTTGAAAATTCAGCGCTTTTATTTTATATTCAAATCCTTTTTATATACATTATTTTATGTTTTCTTTTTACATAAAGCTGACCAGAAGCATATATTTGGTATAATCTATCTAACAATGAAATCAATTAAAATATAACTAATAACTAATTTTTTGCCAACAGTCCCTCAAGGATTGATTTGCAATTGTTGTTTTTGTCTGTCTTAATTAGAATATCTCCACATATGTTAAGTAGTGTGACTCATACTGTAAGAACATCATTAGTTGAAAAACTTTCCTTTACACCCTTGTCCAAATCGTTGCGAATTTTGCATTCGTAATTTCTTGATTGTATGCAACTATACTTCTCTACACATAGTTCGTTATACACGCAATGTATCAATGTATCTTATATCATCTTGGGTTACATTCTGATAGATAGCAATTTTGGAGATATATGTGCATTTCTTGAACAGTAGAGGCAACAACATAAACTCAAAAATTAAAAAAAAAAAACTGTATGACAAAAAATCTGGACAAAGAAGAATTATGACAAAAATCGGTAAGCAAAACAGAATTTCTAAGTTGAAAAAGGGATATAACTCTTCCAAAATAAATTTTAGGATTACTTGACCGGTTGAAATGAGTTCCCCTTTCATAGTAAACAAATATATCAAGTTTGAAATGAATATGTTTGACGAATTTTGAGGAATTGTTCTTACCAAAAGAATAACCAACACAGAGAATTAGCATTGTGGTTTCTAATTGTGTGATACTGACACTAAATATCACACATAATGTTGGTATGACAGTTGGTATTAAAGATAAGATAATTCTTTATTTCGTAACATGAATAAACATATTCCTCGTTACTTGAATTATACAATCATAAAGTGGTCATGCTAACAAATACTGTGTCTTATCTAGGTACGTAGGTACGAAATATCACACATTATGTCGGTATGACATTTGGTATCTATGTGTATAACATGGACACGAAATATTTCACATTATGTCGGTATGAAATGTGGTATCTATGTGTGTAACATTGACACAACATATCACATATATTATATGGATATGTGGTATCAACATTTGTAACACGGACACGACAAATTACACATTGTATCGGTATGACATGTGATATCTATTATGTAAAATTGACATGGAATATTTAACATTATTATCTCACCTGAGCACAACATGCTCAAGGAAAGCTATTGTGACCTATATGAATATCCGGCGTCCAGCATCCGTCGTCAACATTTAATGTAAACGACATCTCCGCCTAAACTACTAGCCCAATCTTCATTAAACTGTACAGGAATGTCCTTGGATGGTCCTCTTCCAAAACTGTTCAAAAATTCCATGCCAAAATCTGGTTGCCATGGCAACTAAAAGGGGAAATAATGTGACAACTTCAAAAATCTTCTCCTCTAAAAGTATTGCCTGGATTTAAAAATATTTTTGCACAGATGTTCCGCTGGTCACTCTCTACGAAGATTGTTCAATTATTTGGATCCATTGAAAAACATTGTCTTCAAGGGGCGGAGCCCGTTTTCTTTATATACTCAATGCAAATACTTTTGTGTCAGTTTTAAATAGGAAGTATTCGAGGGTATTACAATTTAAATTATTTTGATAAACAAAATAAATGCTTTAGAATGAGACAGGGTCTATCATATGAGGTTTATTGCAAGGTTAGGAGGTAAAATGGATTATTTTACCTTACAATTGCATTTATAATATAATTAAATATTGGTTTAAGATTACCACTGGTACAGAACATAAATATATAATAAATTAAATTGCAGAAATCAAATTTGAAATGCATTGTCATACGGGTATATTTTGAAATGTCTAATATTTTCCTGTATAAAATACAAACCCAAAAAATCAATCAATCATTCAATCTCCCTAAATATTATCTCATATCATATAATGAGATAACCTTTTATAGATAAACATACCACTGTAAAAGT
Organism: Solen grandis; assembly: GCA_021229015.1. Lineage (NCBI taxonomy): Eukaryota > Metazoa > Mollusca > Bivalvia > Adapedonta > Solenidae > Solen > Solen grandis. Next base: position 26,564,219 of record CM037783.1, on the reverse strand, counting down.
GTGATGTATTTTGTCTTTTACTTTAAATAAGTCATAGTTGTATCATATTGTAGTATAAGTATAATAATTATTACGTTATAAAAACATAAAAATTATGATAAACAATGTCCGCCTATTCCGTATGCATATTAATTATAATGTTTTGCCTGCTTCATTTTATTGTCATATGTATTTTGGATGAAAAAATCTTCTCTGTTACGTCCTTGAGCACCGCCATGTTCTCTACACTTGTGCTTGCATGAGTGTGAATAATAAGTCCGCCCTTCACATGTACACTTGACATGCCATATTCTCCTTAAATTCTACAAGAGAACACTTCAGTATGCTCTTAGATAAAATTTCAACGAAACGCCTCACGGTCTCCAAGTATCACGTGAAATACAGGTCATGAGAATGTCAAAATAACCCACCATGAACTCTCCCGTATCTATTTTTTTGTTTGCAGGTTGTGTCAAAGTTGTTGTTAGACTTTAAGACTTTAATTTGATAAAAAGAAAACATGAAATGATTTTATTATATTACAACTTTTATTATGCCCCCCCCCCCCCCCCCCCCCCCCCCCTATTTATATGGGGGAGACATTGTTTTTTTTCGGAGTTGTGTGTCCGTCTGTCCGTCTGTCTGTCGCACTTTTCGTCCGGAGCATAACTCAAAAAGTATCAAAGCTTTTAAACTGAAACTTCACAGGTGGGTAGATCTCATGGAGGAGAAGTGCAGTGCACAAGAACCGTAACTCTGCGTATCATATTTTTGAGTTATTCCCTTTGTTAAATTTCAAACTTAAATTTTGTCCGGAGCATAACTCAAAAAGTATCAAAACTATTTACTTGAAACGTCACGGTGAATAGATCTTATGCAGGTGAAGTGTCATGCACAAGAACTGTAACTCTGCACATCAATTATTTAAGTGATTGCCCTTTGTTAAATTTCATACTTAATTTCCATCCAGAGCTTAACTTCAAAAGTATCATAGCTATTAACTTTAAACTTCACAGGTGTATAGATCTTATTGTGGAGAAGTGCCATGCACAAGAACTGTAACTCTGCACATACTATTTTAGAGTTACTGCCCTTTGGTCAATTTCATACTTGTTTTTTTTAAGCATAACTCATGCACTATGAGACATAACCTTGAAGGTGGGTAGACATTATGGACAATAATTGCAGTACACTAGAGCATAATCCAATTCCAAAGTTTCATGTTGTAGTTTTTCTGCTTTTATTCAATTTTGTGTCCTTAAGATAACCCCTGTTCGACTCATGCTTTTGAAATTAAATTCCATTTATGGAAAGAAATTAATGAGATATTAAGGCCAGTATGTTTGGAGTTATTCCTCCTTTTTACAATTTCTTGACCGCAAGATAACTCTTGTTCTACTTATACTATTAAAACAAAATTTCAGTTATTGAAAGAAATTGATGAGAGGAAGTCTCACACACAAGGTCCATAACTCTGAGCGGAGCTTTATCAATATAGTCAGCCCTCTAACTTAAATTATATGAATATGTCACTGTGTGCCTTAGTGTATATGTGTTTGTGAGGGGAAGGGGGTGGGGGACATCAGTTTTCTACGAAAACAAATATCTAGCTATAATTATTGTTATTATAAGAGATGTTTGCTATAGTTGAGCGCACGTTACACCGTTTATTTTTTTATTTTTTTTTTTTATTTTTTATTTTTTTTCATAACAGATATTTTAACACAATACATTATTTATTTCGAATTACGTCAAAAAATAGCAATTTTACATGGAAGCAATTATTTATGATCAATAATAAATCTGAAATAAGAGTTAACAGTATCTTGTAAGAAACACACGTGAGGATCAACCTTCGCTCCTCTATACCTACCTTATTTCGCCAAAAATAAAATCACAAAAAAAGAAAAAAAAATCGAGGGAACGACTCGAGGGAACGAGATAATAAGTCGAGGGAACGAGATAATAACTCGAGGGAACGAGTTGATTATCTCGAGGGAACGGCTTATTATCTCGAGGGAACGAGATAATAAGTCGAGACAACGATTTCATTATCTCAAGGGAACAATTTATTATAATTAACTCGTTCCCTCGACTTATTATCTCGTTCCCTCGAGATAACAAGTCGTTCCCTCGAGATAATTAACTCGTTTCCTTGACTTATTATCTCGTTCCCTCGACTTATTATCTCGTTCCCTCGAGATAATAAGTCGTTCCTTCGAGATAACTAACTCGTTCCCACGACTTATTATCTCGTTCATTCGAGATAATTAACTCGTTCCCTCGACTTATTATCTCGTTCCCTCGACATAAAAAAGAGTAGTGCATGTCACCTCTATGTCACCGTAAATTACGGGATAAAATGTGAAGCGATGCATGAAAAGTGTATTTCTGTTATTCGTGTGTATTAGTTGATCCCATTTTTCTTTTTATATTTGGAGAGAAAATAATCTATTATAATTGCATGTAAAGGCAAGATTTTTATTTGAATTTGCATAAACATTATTATGAATATGCGACTACAGCCTGTAGTGTCAGGATATCGATCATTTAGCAGCACCTCCAACAACAACTCGATACCATGTAGATGGATATTTTAATATTTTTAAGTGTGTTTTGAAGAACAGCAATGTTTTATATGCAAATTTTTCATGATTTTGTTATTATATGTAGCACTTTATAGAAATTGTAACATATATTTCTAGAGCCATTGCATTTGAGATTTAACACCATGTCTGTTATTAGTCATGTAACCATATGTGGATTTAAATGTAAACGAAGTTGCTGACTCCCAACATTTATATCATTTTCTTTAAACAATACATTGGATACACACAATATTGAATATAGGGTAATTTTATTCCCGACCAAAAAATTATGAAACTCTAGCATACGCCTTTAAGACATGATTAAAATAACATAAAATATCAGAAATATTCTCACATACATACATACATACATACATATATACATCTGCGTCTCTATATTTTCTCATTAAAGAGGTTGTTATTACACGGACATACATTACTTTCACACTCACGTTAAGCTGTACAGGAAATTGCTACTCATTTCTAAGAGCTTTCGTAGCGAAGTTCGCTTTAATTTCGTGGGCATATTTATTTACTGCTTTCAATGAGTGGAGTTATTACTTTACTCACTACTTATAAAAATATCATTTTACAAAATCCCAATGCACCACCAGCTCAGATATATTTTCACATCGCATCAAGTTTCTATGAACACGAAAGTGAAATAGGAAGTCCTCGATTAATAATGTTAGCCACTTCACAAGACCCTATATCATATTGTAGCATGGTCCCACGAGTTCACTTTGCTTTTCTTGCCTCAACATGGCAACACAGTCAATGGTTGGGACATTTAGAGTCAAAATTGTATTTGTGATTACTTTACAGCTGATTTTTTCGGATTGTTTTGGTCAAGAAGAAGTTCTTGAAAGTAAGTCTTATCACTTGTATTCCTTTGTTTGTCAGATCCGACGATATCTTCTGAAGGCGGGGTTACTTACATTTTTTTATTAAGCCGCCACGTAAAATTCACCAAAATGTTTTGTGTACATTGCTTTTCATTTCTAACGGTCCTGTTGTTCAAATTCCAAATCCCGGTAGTAATCTATTCGAACACTCCTGAAATAAAAAATCAAAATAATTTAACAATTTTTGACCATCAAAAGTCCGTTAGGGCGCAGGGAGACATATTGTCATGTTTAGTCAAACGTTTTAATCAGATGGACAACACATTGGACTCAAACCAAAATTTCTTAATACTGACTAATTTGTTCGTTGATGTGGTTAAGACAACATGTTTGTTTTTGTTTTAAAATCTCAGTTTACACCTAAAATGACGACCCGTGTGTTTTATTCAAGCCGATATTTAATTTCTTTCCATATATTAGAAAACATTACATTATCAGGGTTCTGTAATACTTGGTATAGTTTGCTGTTTTAAACTGATCAATTATTTTTAAGTAGAATGATAGGAGAAAGCCCAAATTTTAAGATGCATGTGTTAAGAATACCATTAAAAGTATATTTGGCAAATTTTGAAGGTATAAAAAAGCACATTTTAGTGCTTTTATGCGAATTTGGCTAAAATTTCAATAAAAAAAGGCAGTTTTAGTTAAAAAAAAAAAAAAAAAAAAAAAAAAAAAAAAAAAAAAAAAAAAAAACCTGTTGAGGTATGTCTTTTTTTATATTTTCAGAAAGCATTTATATCAAAGGACTGACTCTGAAAATATAAAGGAAATCTGTCCGTTGAAATTTTTCTTTTATTTAGAAAAATATATATAAAAATTCACAGTTTTGGGATAGTTTTTGTATACATTTTGGTCCGGGCACAAATGAGATTTAGTACCCGTTTTGTATTTTCAATGCATACTTGACAGTATTTTTTTATCTTTAACTTATAGAATACATTATAAGTTACAAATGGTTATAAAAAATATTTTAAAAATATCATTTTGATATACTGTTACAGTATTTAGAATCGGAATATTTCTTATTTTTAAACGCCATGTTTTTTTTTTCAACAAGCAAAACGTGATGCTCTACCATAAGCTTGATCTCTACAACAAGAATGGTGACCCCCTATTTTTAATTCCTATATCTTTTAGTTAAAGTCTTAAGTACTTATGAGCATTTTTTTAGAAAAATTTGTCCGTTAGAAAAAAAACCCGTTCATACGCCTTTAATAATAAGAACGACAAACTAATGGTTTCAACGAGACTTTAATTTATCAATACTATACATGAAAATGCACACTTCCAGACCAGCCATGGTCCCAACAATGGCCGTAATATAATGGCAGGTAAAGTGTCCTAACAGAAACAATGAACCACCAGGGAAGACTTCCTCATAGTAAGAAAAATACCCAGAACCACTGTGCCAATCGCTCTTAATTCATCACTATCCAAGATCACACATGGAGGCTGATGAAACAAACGCATCACAACTGAAAAGAAATGACATAATTAAGCACTGCAAAACAAAACAAGGGTGGGTAGTTGGGAAAACATAACGAATAAACGCCTGTTCGCCGCCTTGTTGAACCGTTGAATGACAAATAGACAAATACTATCGTGCTTGCTGTCCGCTTCGCTTGTAGTTGCTGCTTTAACGTTTTACGCCTTTCTTTATTGTTTTTCCCTTTATGTTACTTTTGACACGTCTTTATTTTTGCATCTTTAGCTTTAACGCCTATCTTTATGTTTGCAACTTTAATGTTTGACACCTATCGTTATAGTCGAAGTCGAAGCTTTAGCTTTGACACCTTTATTTATGGTTGCAGCTTTAGCTTTGACACCCCCTTTAAAGCTGCAGTTTTAGCTTTGACACCTTTTTTATACTTGCAGCTTTTGCTTTGACACCTATCTTTATAGTTGCAGCTTTATCTTTTTCACCTGTCTTTATAGTTCCAGATTTAGCTTCAACGCCTTACTTTTTAGTTGCAGCTTTAATGTTTTGACACCTATCTTTATAGTTGCAGCTTTAACTTTGACACCTTCTTTATAGTTGCAGCTTTAATGTTTGACACCTTACTTTTTAGTTGCAGCTTTAACGTTTGACACCTATTTTCATAGGATTGCTAACAATTCCTTTTTGGGCACACAATCAGCATTTGTTTACATTTGTGAAAAAATAAAAACATATTCAAATGAAAGAAAATATGAGTGCACACTTCATTTTGCAACTGTGTTTATATGAACTCGTTGGAATTTTGGGTAACATTGTGTCTAAGTAAGTGTTGTTTTTTTATTCCATGCAGCAACACATGGTTTCGATGTGACCCGCGCCATTTATATAAAATGAATAAAGTCACCACGAACAATTTCCTTCGGTGAATGTTTGTCTGCTTGGGTTTTACGTTCCACCGATAGTATTTCATTCATCTTGATGAGTGAGCTATAGTGATACCTCACCGTAACAAGTGGCAAGAGATCACACCAGTCGCTCTACCCTGAAAATGATACTGAACCATCCATTTCTGGAAAACTACCCTTATGTGGTAATTGTCAAGTATAAGGAAGATATACCAGTAACATATTAATGATTTTGGTATGTCGCGACCGTGGATCAAACCAAAGACTTCCCGCTCACGTTATCACCGGGATTTCTTAAGAGAACAATCGTCGGACGTTAAGATATGTCTTGATAGAAAATCAATGATGTCATCAAACGGGGATTGTTAATTCTACATAGGATGTCAATATATTACAAAGGGATCATTACTTATCAATCCATTAAGTAATTGAAATAGGAGATAGGTGGGCAGTTGTAGGGGTTCAACTATTTCGTCATATTGGCCTTGTTGTGGAGTCAAGCCTTATGAGTCCATCACTTGAGGCGCGATTTTTAAGTAAGAAAATCCTCAAATTGTCTCAAGCACTAGTCCTTCCTGGAAACAGAGAGGGTCCAGCTAAATCCTTATCGTTAATTAACTGAGAGAGGCGGTAGTCGAGGGTCGGGGTTGGTCTCAAGTACTAAAGTCATGTCTATAGAGGCCCCGCCACTCATAACCTTGCACAAACTATTGCCTTAACGGAGCGCTCTGATTGGCTATGAAATTCGACCAACAATTAAATCCGGCTAAGTGAGTAATTCCGGCTTTACGCATGCAATGACCATTTTCTTCGTCAGATACTTGTCGACTTTATCCTCTTTCAGTATTAATCTTTGACCTATATCATTTTACATCAATTTTTTCCGTCTGAACGGTTGAACTGTGTTACCACCTCGTCTCTAGGAAACTGAAAGTAGCGACGCGACCGGTGTAAAACCGGATCAACATGCAAGTCAGCCACCGGTTGGTCTGGTTCTATACTGTTCACTCGCCGGCTGGTGTGGTTTTATACTGTTCACTCGCCGGTTGGTGTGGTTTTATACTGTTCACTCGCCGGCTGGTGTGTTTCTTTACTGTTCACTCGCCGATTGGTTTGGTTCTATACTGTTCACTCGCCGGCTGGTGTGTTTCTTTACTGTTCACTCGCCGATTGGTTTGGTTCTATACCGTTCACTCGCCGGTTGGTTTGGTTCTATACTGTTGAATCGCCGGCTTGTGTGGTTCTATACTGTTCACTCGCCGGTTGGTGTGTTTCTTTACTGTTCACTCGCCGATTGGTTTGGTTCTATACTGTTCACTCGCCGGCTGGTGTGTTTCTATACTGTTCACTCGCCGGCTGGTGTGGTTCTATACTGTTCACTCGCCGGCTGGTGTGGTTCTATACTGTTCACTCGCCGGCTGGTGTGGTTCTATACTGTTCACTCGCCGGCTGGTGTAGTTCTGTACTGTTCACTCGCCGGCTGGTATGTTTCTTTACTGTTCACTCGCCGGCTGGTGTGGTTCTATACTGTTCACTCGCCGGCTGGTGTGTTTCTTTACTGTTCACTCGCCGGCTGGTGTGTTTCTTTACTGTTCACTCGCCGGCTGGTGTGTTTCTATACTGTTCACTCGCCGGCTGGTGTGTTTCTTTACTGTTCACTCGCCGGCTGGTGTGGTTCTATACTGTTCACTCGCCGGCTGGTGTGGTTTCTTTACTGCTTGCAAAAGTCGATTACTGGGTAGATTTCATAATGTTATCTGTTCACATTGTTAAAAATTTTGCAGACTCATGTGACCCGCCTGAAGCAGTAGAACACGCAAATCTGCTGAGAAAGTTCATACAGCGTGAAAACTTTGCTCATGGAGAATCAGTAGAATACCGTTGCTCGCCCGGTGCACTGTTTAGGGGATCCAGCTTAAAGAGGACATGCGAAAATGGACAATGGTCCACGGCTCTTCTTGACTGTCAGCGTAAGTTTGCTTCGTCCAGTTTCATTAATAAACACAAACCAAAGACACCATCAAAGATATTATTTAACAAAGGTATCATCAAACAATGGCTCTATCAACCACAGGTACCTTCAAAAAAGATATCATAGGTACCATCGAATAACCGTGCTATTAAACAATGGCTCCATTTAAGATAGATGTCAAATACACCATCAAAGAAAGGTACAATTAAACACATAAACCATTTACAAAAGGTACCATCAAACAATGGCTGCATCAAATAAAGATGCCTTTATTAAATATCCAAAAATTTTAAAAAATTAAAAAAACCAAATTCAGTCTAGTACTAATATTAATATATGTAGTTATAAATCTGTTCACTTTTTTCGAGGGACTACCGGTGGCACGTGCTTCGTTACCTCCATATAGACCGATTTGACTATGGTTGGTCATGGTGCAGGCCAGTAACATTTATTAGTACATTCAGTCGTAATATGTGTATGAGCACTTTCAAAATTACTTCAAAGGCACATTTATCAATCAACTTGACAAACTCTTACACAGTGATGCCATGCCCATACATACCAAATCCAAAAAATGGTCGGAAACTCGACGACAACCGACTTCCGGGAGAGAGTACTGTGTTCGAGTGCCTACCTGGGTACATCATGAAGGGACCAAAGGAACTTCTGTGTCGCGTAGACTGGGAATGGAGACCTTCTAAACCTCCCATATGTGAACGTG
>CM037783.1:26505611-26555611 GCA_021229015.1 Solen grandis | reverse complement strand
TGTCGGCTGACGACTGCTAGGAAAAATCGATTTGCTCTGGAAGACCTGGTTACAAAAAAGTGTCAAATTCAAATAAAAGTCAAGTTTTGTTACATTTCAAATACATGTATCTACTTAATTATACAATTATTTCGAACATGCTACATATAAAACGACTCTCTCTCTGTAGGGCGAATGCATGTGTGTGCATATGCATGTATATGAGCTTAGATTGCATGAAAATTACAAACCTGAACTTCAATATCAACATCAATAGGTTGGAAGATTTCAATCAGTTCTGGTCCCCAGATATTTGTGCGGTTGTAGAAAAGACTAATGCCTTGGTATGTGTGAGGACCAGAAGTTGTTCGTGTGTCATTTGGGTTGACAACTCGTTCACCATTGACAACCAAACCTTGAATAAAATAGAAGAACCCAAAACTGCCGGAAAGCTTTGCGTTAAAGTAAACATATTGAGAAATTGCACTGAACAACGTTTCTAATTGATCACTTAGAATTTTGCTAATTTCTGACAAAGCAAGCACTCAAAATCATTTTGTTGAAAAATTATATAATCAGGGGTGGAAATATTATCTCTCAAATATTCGACCTACTATAGCAGTCTACTACAGCTCACTGTCTGAAAATGTAGTTTAACGGTGAATTTTGTGATTTTCGATTCAGGGAGTTGTCCTGAACAAAACGCTAGTATTATATTACTATAAATCTAAATGCCTACATATTGACACATCTTTTTATTTAATGAATTGTAGAAAAAAATCAGTGTATTCGTCAATGATTAAAACATGATACGATATTCAGTTTGATACGGTATTTCTTGCCAATGATCGGGACTAGAAATTGTAAACATATAATGCAATAGAAACTATTTATATTTGTTGCTTTATTTTCTCATACCATAATTATTATTTTCATTAAAGGAAAAAATGTGTCATTTTGATTAAAATATTGAGAACAGAGAGTTTTTCTCGTGAAATCATTGCAAATCTCCGCTGGGGATGGTTACACGCGTTCACATAGTAGCAGATTTTTTATGATTTAACACTTGCAAACCATTTTTATTCTTATGAATATCTTTTAAAAAAAAATAATACAGCCATTGACATATACATTTCAATGGTGTATACGAATTTCGTACATTCGTATGTATGAGACCATTCAATTATTTCCCTTTAATAATCATAAGGATTGCATACTTAATTAGGACACGAAAAGAACAACAAACTAGAATTGTGGCATTAGGGCCCCCATTCGGTTTTATTAAATTGATAGTTTTGACATCAAAAATGATGAAAATAGGAAAGGAGAAGTGCTCACTAAGCAAATGGCGTTCTTATTTTAAATAGAAACAAAAAAACTTAAATGATTCTACCTCATTTTTTATGCCCAATCAGAGACGCCTTTTAAAATCACGTGACCGTACAATATATAGCATGTATCAACTCAGCAATTAAATGTCAATCTCTGGACAATTTGTTTAGCTATATGAAACACACATAGGAAACTGATAATAATTATGCAAGTGATTTCTAGCAAGTGGCAATAAATTCAGGGATGTTAATTACCAATGATTAATGTATTTACATATTTTAGATAATTTAAGCAATGTACATAAAAACATGAAACTGAATTATAGTTTACATTATCAAACAAAAATTATATTAGTCTTTACTTTTCAGGTAGGCAAACAACTTGCTTGTGAATCAATACAGCATTATTGGTTGCCAAAAGAGGAACCTGATCACTGATTTTTTTCTGTCATAGACCATAATTTATCACCAGATACAAGGGAACTTTTAAATATATTGGGTGTTTATGTTATAATGGTATCAAGTTTAAGAAAGATGTACATACCAAGGTGGCAGTTTGTACTGTTCTGTGTAATTCTGATGCCAGAGCTACTTTTTGGTATTGTGACAACCGGCTCATACACTAAAACGTCATACAAGAAACTGATTCAAGCACCAAATAAGTCCTCGTCGTATTTTTCTTTTTATCAGTTATCTCATTTGCTGCAGTATCATGTACCCAAACTCAAAATGTAATATGACATTCCTGATGTTTTTTAGGCAAGTAAACCAATCATATCTAGTTCAGACAGCAGAACACTGTTGTTAAAAAATTTTTTTTAACAAAGTCATTATTAAAATGTGTGTGTTTTTTTAAATTATTTTGATAAAATCAACCAAAAGAAATGACAAATTAGATCGAAAAACACAGGAAATCGAAAAGTACAAAAAAAACAAAAAAACTTATACATGCTTTTTTATTACTTTATCTTATCTTTTTTAGATGATGTATATATATTCTTTTTACATCAGTATATCAAATAAAGATTACCATCTTGGCGACCTCCCTGGTTGAAACTGCCAAAATGTCTTTGGCAAAGAGAGCCATTTCCATTGCACACACCACATTTGTCGTATGTTAGCCCCGATTCTAAGCGTCCATCGCATCCAAATTTCTGTTTAGAGATATTCAAAGTACTAAAGTGGAATGCATAATTTAGTAACTTACACAATTTTAACACTACAAATGTCCACAAAGAATACTCAACACTCAACAGCTAATGATATGAATACACGATGTGATAATAACAGATCATAAAGTTAACATTATTAATACTATGAATTAAAAGAAAAGCGTAAAAATGAAAACAATTATTCGAATTGATTGATAAATAGTAAATAAAATTAGTCAAGATTTTAATGAAAAGATTAAATAAGTGACAAATTCTAATACATGTTTTGTTCGGGAAATGTATACTGATTTACCAAGGGCATATTTATCTACTCCTGACTACCTTGCATTTTCTTTCGACACACCTACTGAAAGGTATGTTTTCCCTGTGCCAGCACCCTGTTCCATCAGGAAGAAAATGCCACTCAATGATGTTTTTTTGTGTTTCACAACCGATGTAGCAACTTTCATCACCTGTATCAATGCCAGAATTGGGTCATATATTTCCTTTCGTTCGTGGTATTTCCCCAAAACGATTTCATTCTTTGTCAGTTATGCTAAATATATTATACTGAGAACTAGTATCAGAGCAGGTGTTACAATGTAACCGTCTCATAACTAAAGCATTGATAAGTTATTGCCGCCGGTTGATACACTTTGTAATAGACACTACGTCAGCAAAGTGGTTTATTTTCATTTTAGCCTAAAATGCGGAAGAGTACATGAAAGGAACTAGTCACAGGATAGGACAAAGGTTCGGTAAAGTTTGAACTCTTTCATAATGACATAAGCACATCCAAGGTCACAAGACGTTATATTTGTTGGATATAATAAGTAACTGTGTGTTTGAGTATTAAATGGAATCATTTGGACATACAATCGAAATAGATCTAGAATAAACCAGAAATATATATTTATATTTGAAAATTTCATTTAATTTATCTGACACCTTTTTTTCTTTGTGCAATTATACGTCTGTCAATGTTTAGTAACTCATGAAACTATGTGGTATCGATCAATCTTTCCTAGCAAGAAAGCAATGTTTTATCAATCTTGGTGTGTAGAACCCAATTAAAATAATTCTAAGGGGACCCCAATAGACAGGCGTGTATTCAGAGTAGGGTTTGGTATAATACTTCATATCAGTTAGAAAATACCCGAAGTACCTGTAAAATTAGAAAATAAACCACTGCCTTCACAGCACAAACGTGTTTACTTATTTTCACAAGTGAAAGAATATCAAATGATCTTTTTTGTCAAATATTGAAATTGTGTACAAATGTGAATACCGTCTATTAGACCCACCGATGTCCCTGCCGAAAATCTCCAGTCTTGGGCCAATAGCATATGGTCAAGGAAAACTATCTTTTTTAGTGCTATTTAGTTATGATAATAATGCATTTTTATTTTAAACACACTTACCATTTCTAATATGTTTGAGTGAAAGAGAATTTTAATCAATGAAAATAAACTAATAAGTAATAGCTTTAAAAAAAAAAAAGAGAGAGACATGCGGGCGTCGAAGGGGACTAAAGTAAACGAGAATGAAAAAAATTTTTCATCTGTGAAGCATTTCATCCAAGAAAGTTTAAAATAAGCATAGATAAAAACTCTGTATTGAAGCGTCCCCTTCAACGAAATCGGCGGAGTAAACATCATTGTAATAAAGCGAACCGTCTTTCAGTCGCAAGGAGATGGCACTGCGGATATTTCTAACGTTCGGTCCGAAACAAGTCACGATGTGCATCAAAGAGAAATATTTTGATAAAATAACTTTATACTTATTAAAGAAAATGTAATTCAGGCAGAAAACACGTAATCATCTCTAAGTAGGTCAATAGTGAGGTTGGGACAACTTACCAAAGACTTCTCTATTGATCACAAATCCGTTATAATTAGTGGAACAAATTTTGGATCTATTATCTCTTTCACAATCCTGAAATATATAGCAAAAGAAAAATCTCATGATGATAAAAAACAAGGGTTTACGAAAATCTGGACAATAAATTTTTTACATCTTACTGTGAGATTGTTGACAATACGGTGAGTATGTGGTGCTAATAAACATCGTGACAACAATTATATGTAGTATGTGGAGCTAATAAACATCGTGACAACAATTATATGTAGTATGTGGTGCTAATAAACATCGTGACAACAATTATATGTAGTATGTGGAGCTAATAAACATCGTGACAACAATTATATGTAGTATGTGGTGCTAATAAACATCGTGACAACATTATTATATGTGGAGTAATAATCATTGTGACACAATTATATTAGTAGTGTGCTAATAAATGTGACAACATATATTGATTGGAGCTAATAACATCATGACAACATTATGTAGTATTGACTAAAAACATAATTTGTTTTCATTTCTCATCAAATGCCATTGAATATTGTATTATTCAACATTGAGCTTGTTCATTCTTGTATTCAGAATGTTTAATGTTTATTGAACATTTAATCGTTTGAATATGCAATTAACAATGAGCTCGTATTTGTACCTCAAGATCACCAACAGCTTGTATTCGTTCATATCTATGAACATGGTTTATATTATGTATTTGTCAACACACATAAAAGAAGAAAGAAGATTTTGCAAAATTAAACTAAAAGATATCATATTAATTAACATTATTATTGAAATGGCGCGGATATCCCCTTCCATGCAGTTATATCTTTAATCATGGTAAAATAAGAAAAACAATATTCAATATCATTTACATGTACATGAACCCCAACATGGGCTAGTGTATTTAAAAGTGAATGGAGGAAAGTAAAAAAAACATTAGATGTCATCCAAAATGAGTTGTTGTTTAAAAAAAAGGATAAAAAAAACGGGAATTCAAAACCATGTGTACATATGGATCTACAGCTAAGATCTTTCAAAGATGACACAGAGCCAAATCCGGACGTTTGTTCCATGTCTTTCACAATATTATTTTGGCATATGTGGAAATAAAATGGCATAAAGATAAACTTTGACCCCTCATTGCAACCTCCACTTTACATCACATTATTGAATCTTTTTCCTGCCAAACTTTTCCCAGGTGTTGGTGTATGTATGTGCGATTTTTTTTTTTAATTGAAATACCACCAATATTAACTTTAGTCTGTCAGTGTTACACCATCACCTTTATATAAACCACATTTAAAAGCTGTATCTTATAAAAATAAATGCTTTTCATAATCATAACTATGAGAATTTAATAGTCTTGTAATGCTGACCCGCTTCCTACGCATTAATATTTTCCGATTTCCGATCGATAAATTAAGACCACTTGAACTTAAATTCCTCAAATCTTAAAAGGGTGTTTGGTAATGGCTTGATGGTCCTTTAGATCTTGGGATCACTAGGTAAAGGCCAATTTCACAATGACATTGAATATAAAAATAGTTTCCTATTTCTGTCTTGAAAACGCTCGAGTCCACATTCTTTAAATCTGATAGGATGTTAGATCATGCTTTCTAAATGATCCCAATTGGTTTTTATATGCCGCCGGAGACGGTCGTATATTGGCGCGATCTTCTCCGCCTCACCGTCCGTACATCTATTTCTTGTGAACACAGCTCCTCCCACAGTTCTGATCTTATCTGTTTAATACTTGGCCAATGTCATTACTATAATGGGCAGATGCGCATGAAGCAGCGATTTTCCGGTTCATTGATTTTTGCAAGAGTTATGTCTCTTGAAACTTAGTCTCTATAGCTTATTGATATTGCAGCCTTGTGAACACAACTTCTCCTAAGTTTAACCGTCCCCGTTGGCCTAGTGGTTAGAGTGAACCCCTCGGGTGCGGTAGGTCGTGGGTACGATCCCAGGCCGCGACATACCAAAGTCGTAAAAATCGTACTGTTATATCTACCTTGCTTGGCGCTAAACAGTAAGGGTAAGGGTAGTTGCAGGACTGGTTGTCCCGGTGTCAGGATAGTGTGACTGGATGTGGTATCATGCCACATGTCTACGGCGGTGATACTGCAGTATGGCATCACTATATCTGTCTCATGTAGACAAAGTGTCCACTGAAATTCTGTCGGTGGGACGTTTAAATTAAAAAATAAACAAACACTCTCCAAAGTTTCTGAATTGATCTTTATGAAACTTAATCTATGTCATAACTATAATGGGCAGATGTGCATGAAGCAGGGATTGCCTGGTTCAGCGATATTTGCAATAGTTATCGAAACTTGGTCTCTACAGCACATTAAATTTAGAACGCAACTCCTAAGTTTCCGAATTGATCTTGATCAATGTCATACCTATAACGGGTAGAAGTGCATAAAGCAGGGATCATCCGGTTCAATGATTTTTGCAAGAGTTATTCTAAGCAGGAAAAAAGATACATATTGACATTGCCATTTGACCTACTTTCATATCGAAAGCCTCTATAATCTTGATCTATGTATTTTTGGCGGCGTATATTGCGGCGACATTGGCACTCTTGTTGGATCACTGGATTAAAAGCCATGGTCGCAGTGACCATGAATGTGAAAAGTGTTTTAGATCGAAAACTTGTGAATGCTTGAGCCCCCATTCCTTAAACAAATGGTTAACTTTTTTGGTTCTGGTTCCTCTTTTCAGTGAACTTGTATCTGCAGTAATGTTTTTGTTTTCCTGATTGGTCATACGTTTGACTTCACATTACCCAGGCGGGATAACGTGCCGATTTTTCCGATAGTTCTTATTTCTGATACTGTTTTCCTTGGCCGTTTTATTAGGCGTTATTTTTCATGAAGTTGTTAAAATAATTTTTAGATATTCAGATCAGTTCAGATGTCACTCAAATGTCAACTTTGATAAGGTGAGAAAATGTTACTCCGGAAAATATGTATGAGTAACGTAATTTAAATGAAGATAACAAAAGATGGAAAATTAAGATTTTAGTGAAGAAAACTCTATTATTGATAGAACCGCAATACGATATTTATTCAGAATAATATAAATGAAACCGTTATCTTGCATATTATGTTACTGTGACATTTGTGTTCAGGAGATGAAGAGCGGACGTAACTCGTGATGTATAAATACTCAACTGAAGAGAAAAAACTATTGGTGACAAATATCCATGTATCCCTGGGAAATGGATTCAACAAGATCTATTATAGTCTCAAAAGTAAGGTCTAATGGTATATCTATAACTTTGTTGACTTGTTTAAAAATTCAGTCAACCAATTTAATACACATTAGTGTTGTTATTTTTTGTTGTTTTGATTTTTATCATTTTGTTAAATACATGTATATGTTTTAGCACAGTTTTATGCTGATTATTGAATATCACATCGAGAATGAAAATACCTGATTAACATTACAAAGGACAGCCAATACATCGGAACCATTGCAATATTTTCCTCCATACATTGGTCTGTAAAAACAAAATAATATGGTACATAATGTGGTTGTTGATAGTTTTCCAGTAAAATACATGAAAAGTTATAATAACATCTTTAAGATATGAATTAAAATAAAACTTGATTGATATAGAAGACAAAGTCCACAAAGTGAAATATATGATTGCAGCAATAGGAACAAAAACATGTTCGTGGAGAGTAATCAGTTTCAACTCATCATCTGTAGATTTGGTAACTGAAACAGAATGATATTAATACAGTCACTACTTGCAGTACTTGCTCATACGGTCACTGTTTGTGACTACTTGACACACATACTGTGGATTTGAGCATCTTCTCCTCTTCACCTTGACACCCCACCACATGAATGGGTACACTGGCTCCAGGACTGGTCCCACTCCGACCATTCACCGTCTACCGCAGGCGGAATATTTTGGTCAGTTAAGAGACCCCTCATGCACATCTGTACAAATTGTGTACATGTTATACTCAACTGTAGTATTTATCTAATTTGTTCTGACTAAATTTCATTGTAAGCTTCAACAACCATTTTGTGCACTCATAAATATGTGCATTGTCAAAAATAAGCATCTACTGTAAGATACATTTTGACATGTTGTGTGGTCATTCCGAAAAAAAAGGACCGTTTTAAAAAAATAGGTTATCTTTAATTATTCATTAATGCTACAATACTGGTATCGGCTTGTCGCAATGGGACTTGGGGCGGGTCACTATCAAATGACATTTATTCCAATTTAATTAAATCAAATTCAGAGGTGATTAATTAAAGCGTGCCTCATTTCATATTTAAATATTTCATCTAGCATTTGATTTTCTTTTAAAAGAATGTTAAATGTGTCAAATGCCAAGATAATTGGAACAGATGAAAAAGAAAATTGTGTATAAAATGCCTCAGCTATATATAAGTGGCTGAGAAAAACAGTGGTTTCTAAACTAAAGCACATGTTATGGACTAAATATCTAATCTTACTACATGTACTTTTGTCAGCGTGTAATGAGAAGCTAGCAGTATTGTCTGTGTACCTAGTTTCTTGTAAGAAAAAATGCAGTTTGACTTTTCTTTTTCAAATATAAATAAAATCACAAAGTATTACCTTCAACTGCGACACTTTCTCTCCTTTTATTGGAAATTAAATATGAACATGTATGATCTCAGAAATAAATCATTATTGGCAGAGAGTTTTTCGCAATTCTTTGCTATTTGACAATGATAGGACTATTTTAATTTCAAGCTTTTTTCAAAGAAGAAAATGCAAGACAGTCTTACCACACGGGTATTACTGATATCAGTACCGTCCATTAAAGGCTGGGAAAACTCTCGACACTTGCCGTCAGATCCTGTACATACAACCTGGGAACATATGTCACTCCCATTCTGTAACAAATATGCACGGTATGAACTAGTTAATTTTTTTATGTCAGATGTACATTTACTGTGCTACGCTTTTTGCGATAACAATCGCAATTTCGCGAAATCTGAAGTCGTTTCCAGAATTGTAGGAATTCCTGAACATCTGACAAAAATCATTAGGGCCTGCGTGTATGTTACACATTTCCGTATCGCATGCGCTTTATCCCATTTAAATTGGTAAAAAATAAAATACTGCAGTTATCGTCTCCGAATCAGGGCAAATATTTTGCTTGCGACAGCTGAAAATGACGTCACTTACCACGTGGTATGACCTCAATGACGTGTCCTGGTAGAGGGATTGATAATTATTTGCTGTTTACTTAATTTTTTTTAATTTTGCATGATTATACAGAATCATAAAAGAAACATTTTTATTGGGGTCATCGTCCTACTTTTTGAGTTATCTGCTCTTGAATGTGATATTTTAGCTCTTTGAGGCCATATTCAAGTGCAGATAACTCAAGGTAATGGTAAACAATACCTCATCAGATTTCAAAATAATGTTCAGTACTTTGCTCCCTGTCTCTGTACAAATTTGTAGAAATTCTATGCGACAGATTTTATACTATAATCAATCATGCAAATATATATAAATTTTCCTCAACTTATCTCCCCTTTTTCAAGAAAAATGCAATATATATATAAACACAACAGAACTTCTCTAAGATCAATTGCTTTCAAACTTTGCATAATGACTTGAAATAACAAATATTAATTAGAATATATAATTATAATATAAGGTATCAGTAGGATTAATTTTGAACCCGATTAATTAATTATCGCATAGCCGAGCCGGGGCAATTATCACTCAATTGCCCCGAATAGTCTAATTGATAATATTATCGCAAAGCAAGGGTAATTATCACTCAAATGCCCCGACTAGCCATATGCTATTCTACGAGCAAATTACAAAAACTGTACTTTCATGCTTATTACTTTGTAATAAATTCAGCGGATTTGATGCTATTTTAATACAATTTATCTAAAGGCTTTATATTTGAAAAAAAAAATCTTTACAGTTAAATTACTATCGGTTAGTATTGATATAGAACATATAAATAATCTCACCCTGTTTTGATTGTTGCAGAATGTTGATGTTGATGCTTTCATCAGGAGACGACACTGTTCATCTGCTGGGTATAGCATTCCTGGGAATTCCATATTTTCTCGATCTTTACCATCAATAGGCTTGTCATTGGTATGAAGCAGACAATGTGATTCGTTACCCCTGCAAACCAGAGATAAATACTTGTAATAAGGGTTTTCTTATTCAAATTAATTGCTATTTTCCGGAATGTATCATTTGTAAAACAATCCGCAGACAATAAATATTCTTTTCCATCATGAACCAATTCTAGAGACAAAGAATGTGCACGCTGTTTTGCAAACATCGAGCTTCAATCAGATGTTAGTGACGAAGAAATATTTTTGGCAATGTACTCCATGAAAATTCAACCGGAAATAAGGAGGATGTTTTATATCATATACCCTTCACGTTGGTTCTTTGACTGTCACATTGGCTTTTGGAATGTAATTTTAGGTACTCAAAGGGCATCAATATGTTAACCAAGTTTTAAAATCATAATCAGAATCCAATAGAATTCATTTTTTAATATAAAAAATGATAATGAGGTCGACAAGGAAGTATAGAACAGTGATATGCAGCCCTCTATATTATTTATGTTATACAACAAGAGTGATCCAATTTGTTTTCATCATAACATCTTTTTTTATACTTATCTAGCTACCACACCGCATTGTTTACCAGGTAAAAACAGACGTGATAAATTTGGTACCTATCCTGTACTTATCATTTATATGCCGACATCTAATATGTTAAATTCACATAAAATTTAAACTTGTACAGAAACTTTCGTCCCTCAAATACACTGCAACAAAATTGCCAAAAATCATAGTTAAGAAATATACCTCAAATATTCATTGTATTACTTTACTTTTTAATTAAGGTGAATGGAGGTTTTCCATCACATCACATTATCTACAACATAACATTCTTTCACACTTGAAATATTCTCGGAGTTCTCACTTTGAAACCCTACTTTGAGCTGCTCAATGACTAGAATGATCATATAACAATATTATTATAACTAACTAAACTTATCAACAAACATTCGAGGATGTCAACAAGAGCATAGATTTCGTAGAATTGAACAACCGAATACCAAAACGCCACAGAACAAAAAATGTCTCTTAATCATGTACTGTGTTGAGCTATACTGTGCAAACTGTATTTATATACACGTATCTGAAACATGCCTGTATCAAAGACGTTAAAATACGTTGAAAACAAGGAGAAAGGGGGACATTGTTCAGCTTTTCAGATCAGAACATGCTTTTTATCGAAACAATCCTTTAAAGAACACAAATTATCAGTCTTTATTCGCGACAAAGTCCATCAAGCATGGGGTTGAACGAGGAGAAGAGTTTTAAGCATTTATTAATGGAAGAAATACAAAAATGAATAGGAAAAGCTGCTCTTTCAGTTTTAATTTTGTGACAGTATATATTGTTTAAATATACATTTAGTCTTAAATATTTAGTAGCTTTCAAATATATTATATTTCTCATTATGTTACCAGTCTTGGCCCTAATGTCACATTATTATTACACATTTGCTGCTACACTGTTTGTTTTTGTTGTTGTTGTTTTTAAGTAAATGTGACTTTTAACTTGACCCTATCATACGAAATACGAGGACTGATTGATAAATTTGCGAAATTCTCCCCTAAAGAATTTATTTCTTCATGACATCACATGAAAACTATTATTCAAGTAAAACCACAAATTTTCTCTTTAATTATTATGTAGAATAACAGACATTCAATACTTGGGAAGAATAAATGGTATCCATTGCAACCACTGTTTAGTGACTTGAAGCACGCTGTTATTTCACATATTCTGAATTCATTATACATGCTAGTGCGCAGTCACATTTAACGCAAATTCGGCGCGAACGCAACTGATGTTAGCGTGACATTTCTCCGTCATTTCCGGAAAATTAGACGTTATGTTAGACGGTTATTTCGCAGCAGCGTTTTATAGCCATGACTTCAAATGGCGCATGACATCAACAGATGACGTTTAGTTGCGTTCGGTTGTCTAATTTTGTGTGGATCTGAGCGATGCAGGCACATCGAGCTCACGATACAGAACTAGATATTCAGTCTCCTGCAATACCCACCGTATCGTCCGGATTTAAACCCCCTCGGACTTTCGTTTGATCCCTGATCTGAAAGGCCAACGGGTTGAAGCCTCTTTAAAATTACGCAACAAAGCACGTGAAGTAATTTCGTCATTCAGTAAGGATTGGTTTAAGATTTGACCAATGAGTACATAGACAGAAAAAGGTGTGCGGCCACAGGTGGTGATCACGTCGAGAAAGTTAACCGGACACTAGACTTTGACGTTTAGGTAACGTCAGTGTGACCAAACGTTGACGTCGGCGTGCTTCAATTAGTACATAGTACTGTAGTTCAATGTTCCATATGAGCTTTATTGCTAAATGTATCTAAATAATATTTAAGCTTAATGTCAGCCGTGAGTAAACGTATCTCGTGATGCATTTTGTTTTTCATGGTTTCAAAAATAAAGCAATTTCGCGAACTTTTCTAACTCAACTCAATTTAATGTAATATAAGGCATCTGGCCCAGAATGGAAAATACAGTGTTCAGAGCAAATGATACATGTACGATGATATCAGTTATTAGACACGTAGAGTTATCGTACATTAAAAGGTATACATAGATAATTTTCTGATAGTATTTTCATCAGTACTCATAAATCAGTTATACACATCTTCTATCCAGGAATTTCCACTCTACCATTTTCTTAAAAAAATTAATGAATCCTAGTATATTTTTGGCATATGAAGACATGGTATTAACATTCCACCACAGAAATTCCACTCAAAATTAATCTTCACAGAGCCTTTATATTGTGCCTGACCCCATGTCTATTTATATGTAAACATTAAATCCATATATTTGTAAAAATAATACAACACTGATTTGTTCACCTCTAAAGAATTACATTTCATAATTTTTTAATAATACCCCATTTCTGAATACTTTAACTTTGGTTTTACTGAACTTAATCCCCATTCCAGTATTTGTACAAATAACTATAAATTGTAATCAATGAATTATTTGTATCAATAATATAAATATAAATATGTTGGAGGCTGACAACAGTCTATGCACAGTTTGCA
The DNA here is from genome assembly GCA_021229015.1 of Solen grandis. Lineage (NCBI taxonomy): Eukaryota > Metazoa > Mollusca > Bivalvia > Adapedonta > Solenidae > Solen > Solen grandis. The sequence continues at coordinate 26,542,132 of CM037783.1, read as the reverse complement.
GTTTCATCTGCAAACATAAAACATACGATGTCTTCAAAGTTATTATTTATAAATATACCAGGCGCATTTTACTCTTTAAAACTATCGTATAATTCGTCACTATAAAATACAAAGATCGTAGCACTTAGATCGTAAAACGTAGATTGTAGATCTCCCTGACAAGTACCAATATTACAAGGGAAAAATGCTTCAAAAATCACATGATCTTGTATTATCAGTATCAGAACACTGTCCACGTATTTAAAACAATAATGCAAATTTTATATATAGAAGGAATAATTTGGAGCATATTTCCCTCAACATTAAAGCCCCAACATCAGACCTTATAGTCTTTCCCATCTCTTAAAGTCCAACCTTACTCCTCACTGTGGTGTAAGCTGTACGGTCGTAAATGTGTAGACACATCCAAGATGGCGGACGTGGAGGATGACGAAAGGTAGGTGACATATTTTCCTATCTGTAACACTTAATCTTGAGTTTGTGAGACCATTATACCTATTGCAAATTGTACAAGAAGAACGCATTGAGCCTCGGTACCATATAGAAATATTCTATTGCCATTATTCTTTGAGATAGCATGCGTCAAACATATCCAATTGCAGAAATTTAAAATTGAATCGAGGACTTCGTCTTGTTTTTTGTTATTATTGGTCAAATAAGCTTATTCTTTCAATTTATTTGATTGTTCCTAGACAATTTAAACGCATACTTTATGTTGGTTATATTCGTTGTTGGGGAAAACGTTTAGAAATACCTGAAATCATGTGTTTTTTAAATCGTCGATACACCGGTGTAGACACCATGAACATTTATGCACACAGCGGTGTAGAAACGGATTTTTCTGAACGGTGTAGACACTGAAACAGTCCAAACTGTGTACGGTGTAGACCAAATTGTGTACGGTGTAGACCAAAACATTATGATATATACCATCACCTTTATGCATTTAAATACTTAATGATAAGCCGCATGGCGAAAGCGCTATATAATATTTTATTTACATAATTAAATATGAAATAACTAAAGGCGTGTAAATTCATATTTAAATTTCATATATATTTATATATAATTATATTTATATTTCAGATTTACACCTTTCGTCTGCTACTACTGTTCGTTGGATGGGGATTTTGAAACTGTTGTTAATCACTCGACGGAAGTCCACACTGACAAGATTTTAAAAGTTCGACGCAGGGAAATTAATGAAATAAGCGGAAAAAAAGGTCTAAAAACTTTAAATTTTAGTATAGTTCCAGATATTGTTAAAGCCAAAGACAAAAAAAGTTTTACCTATTGATGAACATGGAATTCAAAATATAAAAATTATTGAAATAGAAACAGATGATTATGGACTGAATAACCTGTCACTCGATGATATCCCTGATCCTGAATGTATGAGCCCTTTCTTCAAGCGAATGAAGACCTCAACACCACACAAAATTGGAAATGAAACGCCAAATAATCCGTATCCAATCTACCAAGATGATTTTGAAGAAAACCGAAAAGAGCATCTGCTCAGTGATAAAGATCAAGATCTGTTAAAAGAAATAATTGACATATTACCAGAAGTAATTCACGAATTAGAAAAATCGACCAACTTCAAAATTGGTTGTCATTTCATAAAATGGTTAAAGAAAAACAATTTCCTATGGATAACATAGCGTTCAATTTATTCATGGATGTTTGCAAGTTTTATTCTCTTGGTAACAGTGCTTCCATGCGTTTCAGTCCTATAGTAAAACGCTTCTGGAGGATTGGATATTGTCTTTTTCACAGCAAGTGGTTAAATTTTATGAGTGGTCCGAAAAACCTTGGACAAAAGATTATTAATCCGGATGATGAGATTTTGGCCGATCAAGCTCACATAAATTTTGCAGTACCGTACAGAGCAGTTCATTTGTGATTTCCATTTGCATTGAACAATTATTGTGCGTCAGTATATTATTATAAAAAATCGTCAAGCATGAATAAAGAATTTACCAAAAAAATATAAAGGCAATCAATATGTTTCTTTTAACAAAATATTTTGATCTACACCGTACACAGTTTGGACTGTTTCAGTGTCTACACCGTTCAGAAAAATCCGTTTCTACACCGCTGTGTGCATAAATGTTCATGGTGTCTACACCGGTGTATCGACGATTTAAAAAACACATGATTTCAGGTATTTCTAAACGTTTTCCCCAACAACGAATATAACCAACATAAAGTATGCGTTTAAATTGTCTAGGAACAATCAAATAAATTGAAAGAATAAGCTTATTTGACCAATAATAACAAAAAACAAGACGAAGTCCTCGATTCAATTTTAAATTTCTGCAATTGGATATGTTTGACGCATGCTATCACAAAGAATAATGGCAATAGAATATTTATATATGGTAGCGAGGCTCAATGCGTTCTTCTTGTACAATTTGCAATAGGTGTAATGGTCTCACAAACTCAAGATTAAGTGTTACAGATAGGAAAATATGTCACCTACCTTTCGTCATCCTCCACGTCCGCCATCTTGGATGTGTCTACACATTTACGACCGTACAGCTTACACCACAGTGCTCCTTATAGTCTAACCCATCTCTTAAAGTCCAACCTTACTCCTTATAGTCTAAACCATCTCCTAAAGTCCAACCTCACTCCTTATAGTCTAACCCATCTCCTAAAGTCCAACCTCACTCCTTATAGTCTAACCCATCTCCTAAAGTCCAACCTCACTCCTTATAGTCTAACCCATCTCCTAAAGTCCAATCTCACTCCTTATAGTCTAACCCATCTCCTAAAGTCCAACCTCACTCCTTATAGTCTAACCCATCTCCTAAAGTCCAACCTCACTCCTCATAGTCTAAACCATCTCCTAAAGTCCAACCTCACTCCTCATAGTCTAACTCTTCTCCTAAAGTCCAACCTCACTCCTTATAGTCTAACCCATCTCCTAAAGTCCAACCTCACTCCTCATAGTCTAACCCATCTCCTAAAGTCCAACCTTACTCCTTATAGTCTAACCCATCTCCTAAATCCAACTCACTCCTTATAGTAGTCTAACCCATCTCCTAAAGTCCAACATCACTCCTTATAGTCTAACCCATCTCCTAAAGTCCAACCTCACTCCTCATAGTCTAACCCATCTCCTAAAGTCCAACCTTACTCCTTATAGTCTAACCCATCTCCTAAAATCCAACCTCACTCCTTATAGTCTAACCCATCTCCTAAAGTCCAACCTCACTCCTTATAGTCTAACCCATCTCCTAAAGTCCAACCTCACTCCTTATAGTCTAACCAACTCCTAAAGTCCAACCTTACTCCTTATAGTCTAACCCATCTCCTAAAGTCCAACCTTACTGCTCATAGTCTAACCCATCTCCTAAAGTCCAACCTTACTGCTCATAGTCTAACCCATCTCCTAAAGTCCAACCTTACTCCTTATAGTCTCACCCATCTCCTAAAGTCCAACCTTACTGCTCATAGTCTAACCAATCTCCTAAAGTCCAACCTTACTGCTCATAGTCTAACCCATCTCCTAAAGTCCAACCTTACTGCTCATAGTCCTAAATCCAACCTTACTGCTCATAGTCTAACCCATCTCCTAAAGTCCAACCTTACTGCTCATAGTCTAACCCATCTCCTAAAGTCCAACCTTACTGCTCATAGTCTAACCCATCACCTTGAAATCGAGTCTCACTCCTTATAATCTAACCCATCTCCTAAAGTCCAGCCTCACTCCTCAGTGTCTAACATCCTCCTAAAAGCCACTCACTCTTTATCTAACATTTAGGTAATAGTTTAAATCATCTCCTAATGTCCAGCGTCACTACTTATCGTCTAACAATCGTCTTAAGGTCTTTCGCAGTTAATAGTCCCAACTATCTCCTAATGTCCAGCTTCACTCTTTATAGTCTAACACATCTCCTTAAGGTTTTTCGCAGTCAATACTCTAAACCATCTCCTTAAAGGCCAACCTCACTCCTTATCAACTAACCCATCTCCTTAAAATCTAGACTCACTCCTTATAGTCTAACCAAACTCCAACTCCTTAATGTATTTCGAAGTAATAGTCTAAATTATCTCCTTAAAGGCCAACCTAAGTCCTTATAGTCTAACCAATCTCCTTAAAGTCCAGACACACTCCTTATAGTCTAAACCATTTCCTTAAAGTCCAGACACACTCCTGATAGTCTAACCATTTCCTTAAAGTCCAGACACACTCCTTATAGTCTAACCACTCTTCTTAAAGTCCAGACACACTCCAGAAACCATTTCCTTAAGGTCTTTTCTAGATAAATTTAAACCTTATACTCCTACCCGTCTCCTAAAGTGTTGCCTCACTTCTTATAGTCTAATCTATCTCCTTAAAATCTAGGCTCTCTCCTTATAGGCTTACCCTACTCCTTAATTTCTTTCGCTGTTGATAGTATTAACTATTTCCTCATGTCCAGCCTTCCATCTCCTTAAAGTCCAGCCTCGCTCCTTTTAAACTAACCTATCTCCGTAAAGTCCAGATAAGCTCCTTATAATCTAACCCATCTCCTAAAGTCCAGCCTCACACCTTATAGTCTAACCCATCTCCTTAAGGTCTTTCGCGGTTTATAGTCTAAATATTTCCATATTTCCAACTACCATCTCATTAGAGGAAAGCCTCACTTCTTAAACATCTTCTTAAAATCCAGACTCACTCCTTATTGTCTAACCCATCTCCTAAAGTCCAGACTCACTCCCTATCGTCTAACTCATCTCCTTAAAGTCCAGCCTCACTCCTTATAGTCTAACCCATCTCCTTAAAGTCCAGACTCACTGCTTATAGTCTAAACCATCGTCTAAAGTCCAGACTCACTGCTTATAGTCTAAACCATCGTCTAAAGTCCAGACTCACTACTTATAGTCTAAACCATCGTCTAAAGTCCAGACTCACTGCTTATAGTCTAACCCATCTCCTTAAAGTCCAGACTCACTGCTTATAGTCTAAACCATCGTCTAAAGTCCAGACTCACTGCTTATAGTCTAAACCATCGTCTAAAGTCCAGACTCACTACTTATAGTCTAAACCATCGTCTAAAGTCCAGACTCACTACTTATAGTCTAACCCATCTCCTTAAAGTCCAGACTCACTGCTTATAGTCTAACCATCTTCTTAAAGTCCAGACTCACTGCTTATAGTCTAACCCATCTTCTAAAGTCCAGACTCACTGCTTATAGTCTAAACCATCTCCTTAAAGTCCAGACTCACTGCTTATAGTCTAACCCATCTTCTAAAGTCCAGACTCACTGCTTATAGTCTAAACCATCTCCTAAAGTCCAGACTCACTGCTTATAGTCTAAACCATCTCCTTAAAGTCCAGACTCACTGCTTATAGTCTAAACCATCTCCTTAAAGTCCAGACTCACTGCTTATAGTCTAAACCATCTCCTTAAAGTCCAGACTCACTGCTTATAGTCTAAACCATCTCCTTAAAGTCCAGACTCACTGCTTATAGTCTAAACCATCTCCTTAAAGTCCAGACTCACTCCTTATAGTCTAACCATCTCCTTAAAATCCAGACTCACTGCTTATAGTCTAAACCATCTTGTAAAGTCCAGACTCACTGCTTATAGTCTAAACCATCTTGTAAAGTCCAGACTCACTGCTTATAGTCTAAACCATCTCCTTAAAGTCCAGACTCACTGCTTATAGTCTAACCCATCTTCTAAAGTCCAGCCTCACACCTTTAAATCAAGGCCAAGACCTTACAATCTAACTCCACTCCTTAAATTCAAGCTCCCTATTGTCTAAATAATATGATTTACGCATTGCTACATACTGAAGAAAATCACGTAATGCATCAGCACTACATTGAGACCAGGTGTAGGCTGCAGGACCAGAGGCGCCCACCGCTGACATCATTGTTGGTGTACAGCTGGTATCTTGGTCATGTTTCATACCTAGACTGGAATACAAATGTAGTATTGTATTACTACATGGATATTCATTTTTAACATTAATTATTTTCATCAGATGGAAGGTAAGTACATACACTAATCACGTTTCGTAAGTCTGGATTCGATCAGAGTTTAGATCTTGAGAAAAGTCATGAATTGTTAACCCAACAAACCTTAAATTAAAAAATATTGCCATTAGAAACAAAAATAAGATGTACAAGAAGACGTAACAAACATGGTTATATGTTATATATGTGTTTCTCTTTCTATTCGCTTCAATAGTTTTAACAATGCACTAGTCTGCTTGTCTGAAGATGGATGTCATTCATGTTCCTAGATTAGATTTCTGCACATTAATGGCTCAAAATTAGCGAAAACATACATGTTTTGTTCAAAATTTAAATGTAGTACTTAACCTACTATCAGATATGCATCAATACGTTTAATGACTAGTTATTTCTTATGAAATGTTATTTATTATCTTGATCTTGTAATCATTGACTACACTAACAGATGTCCAATTTCATGGCTCAAAGTAAAGCCTGTCATGGGTCCAGTGTCTTCTACAATGGCACATCGATTTCCTGGGTCACACATCCCCGATGGATTTGATAATCCGACTGCATTCGGGTTATGTACAGGGTATTCAATATCTATCCTAGAGAATTATATAACATTTTCATCAATGATAATAAGTGATCATGTCTTCAATTTGAAATATGCATTTTACAAAGCAAAGTAAATATACACAACGAACATTGAAATATACAATTTATAAGTTAACAGCATGCTACATACGTCATGACAGACAATAACGATACACAAACTGAAAGCCATATGATGTCACACCAGAAATAATCAAAACGGATTTATTCTTTCTGGAGAAAATATTAGGTCAGTAATTTGCTTATAAATTTACGTAGCTCAAGTTTAAATGCTAATCGTGTTTATTTTTTAGAGAAATTATTTAAATGACTTATTTGAAAATATGAAAAAAAAAAAAAAAATTTCAGATGCATTCAAACGATCTTAAATTCAATAGTCAAACTGGCATTTTATTTATGAATTTCAATCTTTATATGAACTCAAAGAGGTATAAAACAAAAGCACTAGTTCACAACATTTTAATATTAATATCTTCAAAAGCAAGCTAGTAAAATGTGTTATTTCTCTTCTTTTGTCTTCTCTCTTAGGAGCCCTTTACATTTAATAGCCCCCTTTCAACCTGATTGTTTTCTCTTTCACATTTCTTTTTTTATTTTTCTGTTTCCACACCCAGTCCCTACCTATGTACAACACTCACCTCGTGAGAAGGACGCTACAGTCGGGGTTACGGGATATATGATTCGACTGCCATTTACAAAACTGAGCCAGAGACTTGCGGGCATCTGTTGACATTTTCAGATCCATTTTCTGCAAAATGATGATGAGAAAATGCCAAAATAAAGTAATCCTTTAGATAGAAAAAAAATGACATTTTTTCTTCTTTCTTAAATCTTACCTTCATTTAATCATATTACATTAAGTTATGTGTAATTCTACAAATATCATTCCTTTTGTAAATAAATAAGTAAATAAATAAATAACGCCATCAAACGGCATCTTTTCATCCAAATTAATCACTGAATTCGGTCGCTCAAAAGAGTCAAAGATTGAACCATTGCATAATTCTGCATGAAACAAAATTTAGACACAAAATATAACAATACACCATGACTATATATTAAACAGCATACCTCAGATGAGTTCAAAATATGTAAATCTGACAAGATAAGCCTTATATCTTCCTTGATACTTGGATCTGCATAACGTTCACTCGCCTTGAAAATAAGGATGACATATATTTGTACTTCATTTCCCTTGCATTCAATATTTCATGATTAAAATGGATTTAGATAAATGTAAATTTAAATAATTTCAAACATGCTTTATTCGTTATTCTAATATGACTCGCATCATTCTCTCTATACAGATAAAAGAAAAAGAACTGTGTGTAAATTCGCAACCAAACAGGTCACACCCGCTCATGTTTATGACGTAACAAAATAATGTAATCTATAATATTTAAGTAAAAAAAAGCCGAGATTCCACTTTGGGTTCATTTTGCGGGCGGTAAGAAATATGAACGTTAAAAATTAGTTTAAGAAATTTAAAAAAGTAAAAGTAAAGAATGTTATTAACAAAAATAAAATTAATGAGAAACTAGAGATTTGTTTTCGTAGAAAACTGATGTCTCCCCCACCCCCTTCCCCTCTCACACACATATACACCAAGGCACACAGTGACATATGCAAATAGTTGAAGTTAAAGGGCTGACTATATTGATAAAGCTCCGCACAGATATATGAACCATTTGTGTGACACTTCCTCTCATCAATTTCTTTCCATTACTGAAATCATGTTTAAGTAGCATAAGTAGAACAAAGGGCAATAACTTCAAAAATACGATGTACCATGTTACGGCTTTGGGCATGACACTTCTCCTTTATGAGTTCTATCCACCTGTGAAGTTTCAAATTAATAGCTTTGATATTTTGTGAGTTATGCTCCGGACAAAAATTAAGTATGAAATTTAGCAAAGAGCAATACCTCCAAAATATGATGCTCAGAGTTACGGTTCTGCACTTTCCCTCCATGAGATCTTACCACCTGTGAAGTTTCAAGTTGATAACTTTGGTACTTTGTGAGTTATGTTCCGGACAAAAAGTGTGACAGACAGACGAACAGACAGACAACTCCGACAAAAACAATATGTCTCTCCCATATAAATATGGGGGGGGGGGGGGGGGGGGGGGACATAATGACGAATATCGGGTTATAGTCGAAATAATCAATGTCTATATGTGTTTTGTTGTGTTTCTTGTTCAGGTATAAATAAGTATGTATACCATTCGGGCTTCACCGTCATGATGTACTATTAAGCACCTGAACTCGTTATTTTCACAACAAAACTCAGGAATTGATCATTTCTTAATTAAGATGAACATAATTTAATAGTTAATACGTGGTAGATCATTTTGTTTAAAGCAGGATTTGGATATTTTAGGACTGTGCTAAATGAACGCTCTTCAATGTAGCTAAAAAAATGCTTATTTGTATATCAAATCTCCTAGTACTAGAAAAACTGAAATGTTGTCCCGGTAGTCTAGTGGTTATAGGGTCTATCGCAGGCAAATCACACCTTGTGATCTATCACAAGCTGAAACAGACAGCAATGAAGTTAGTAAACTGGTTCTCTAATGACCCAGAATATTGGGGTAGTTGGTAGGAGTAGTTGTATCAAAATATTTAACTGGTAGGTACATTAAGCATGTCTACAGACCGAAAAAGGAACAAAATGCGAAATATACACAAAATATGGCCACATTTTAGCCATTTATATTTTTCATATATTTCCAGAATGAACATTAACTGCATTTATTTTAACAATTTAAAAAAATCAAAAGATATAAAGAGTGCATTATAAGCGTAAATAATTCTATATAAAATGAATATATCAATACCAATTGAATTTATTTATTGTCACCTATATTGGTTATATGCAGAATATTTACATGAAGATTACATTGTACAAATGATAAGTTTATATTTACAAATGAACAAAAGAAACAAATTTAAACAAACCAACAAAAGAAAATTAAAATTTTGTTCTTCGTGCAGTTATAAATGAACAGGGATGATATCTTTAAGTAAGATGATTATTTGCAATATTCTGTCTCGGGCAAATGAACATTTGAACCAAGGAGAGTGATATCGAGATCTTCTGCTTCTAAGCTTACTAATGTTTAGGTCAGTATTGGATTTGTGCGATAAAGGCTGTCAAATAAAGCCCAACGATCGTATTGGTTAGCTCCACAGGAAGATACGCAATGAATTGCAATATCGTTATATAATAAGGCGCACGTCTCAAAGAATCTAGGAGTTGTTACAGGAACTCGACACCACAGTCTAGAAATATGACGCCTAATATGGCTTTTTCTTGTAATCTGGAAATGCTGTATACAGGCTACTTTATTGTACAGGATTGTAACAACATAAAATGCCTAAATTCGTCAACTGTGGCCACTCTGTTTATCCAAAGTTCGTGGTGTAAATTATTTACGGCGAGTTTTATGAAACGTTTCCATTGGAGTCTTGTGGGTATTGAGCCAGGATTCAAAAGACTTGCGTAGATAAAATCATGTAGGCCAAGTAAAGACAAAATTCTACTGATATCTGGGACAAATCCCGTTTGATATTGTCAAATAATGAATATGAATATATATATCGGCGTAAATATTTTACGACTTACGCAGTTTGTACCTAAGCTAAGAATCGAATAGCAATTTCCTTACAATCACAGCACAATATAATTTATTGAGACCAAGCATCGACTCACACAAGTCAGATCTACTGCGAGAGGGGAGGCCTAGGAGCTAGGAGTTTTTTAAAAACAAATTGTTGGAATCTCTTTAAAATGCGAATGTCATTCGGTGTAATTGTGTTCCATAATTTACTCCCATATAAAGCAACAGGCTGCACAAGATCAACCGATACATTTTGGTTGATACCGAGGGGTGTACACCTTGTGTTAACATTGCAAATAATGCACTTTTTGCCTTCTGGCATCGCTCTTTAATTCTTTCTGTGCATTTCAAATTACCATCTTGCCGTACGCCCAGGTAGTTCGCGTGGTTTGGTTGTGAAATACGTTTATCACCATTTTTACGTTTATGTCAATTTGCACATTCTTACAATATAAGTAAACTACATGTATATCGATATTTTTTGGTTGATTATGGGGCGACAACGCTAACAAGGATACATGTATATATACTACCCAAAATTTGATAAGGATCACTTTTTAAAGTTTAATTTATTGAAATATATTTGCATAACAAACGACCAAGTTTGCAGCTTTTGTAAAGCTACTGTATTCCACAGAAAGCATTACACTGTGTTATCGATTCTTTTCTCTATAGCGCTATTAATTTGCAGGGGAAAAGCAATAACCACGAAAATGGGGTGCTTGGCGACCTGTATTTTTGAACATGTTTTAGCCCTACATTTGAAACTCAATCTTTCATCTTGAAAATTGTATTAAATGGCGATTAATCGTTTGAGACAACGTTTAAGCGTTGAAGAAATGAATAAGGGGGTTGGGATGTTTGAAGCAGGAGCGTCCCAACGTCACGTTGCACGTCATCTTGGTGTGTCACCGAGCGTTCGGGTTTCGACTCAAACCATTCGGAACCGACTCCATGATGTTGGCATAAGGGCTAGACGACCTGCCATTCGCGTTCCAATGACGTACAATCACATCGAGGCACGTCAACAATGGGCCAGAGATCACATAACATGGACTTTTCACTGATGAGTCAAGGTTCTGTATTGACTTTACAGACAGGCGTGCCCGGGTGTGGAGAACGACCAACGAACGGTTTGCACCAGTATGCATAGCTAATCATGATCGGTATGGCGGGGGCTCAGTTTTGGTTTGGGCTGGAGTCAGCATGCAGGGGAAGACCAATCTGCACATCGTCGAGAACGGCACACTGACGGCTCAACGATACGTCGATAAGGTCTTGGATGTATACGTGCGTCCATACGCTGGTGCAGTGGGCCCAAGTTTCGTTTTAATGAACGACAATGCCAGACCTCACAGAGCCAGAGTGACAAATGAGTATCTTGAAAATGAAACGATTGTCAGGATGGACTGACCTGCTAGATCTCCAGACCTAAACCCAATTGAACATGTCTGGGACAATCTTCAGAGAGCGATTTCAGCTCGCCCTGTTAAGCCAACCACCATCCAGGAGCTTAGACAGGCCCTCTTAGAGGAGTAGGTTCGACTCCCACAAGACGCCATACGCGGGCTTATCAGTAGCATGAGGAGACGGTGTCAGGTCGTAATCAACGCAAATGGGCACCACACTCGATATTGACAACATCTTTACACTTTTGGCTCACTTTCAAATTCATTTCACTTGTATCACCCATGCACAAAAACCTAAAAAGCCACCCTTACCCAGATTACACCGTTGTCACGCTTCAGTGATTAATCAGAACATAACAAAAACAAGAAATTAATATCAAAATATCACTTTGAACTAATTAATTGTTGTATACCCATAAAAATATATACAATCGAATAAGTGACCCTTAGTAAATTTTGAGTAGTATATCATCTGCATATGCTGTGTTACCTGACCTGGTCTGCCCAACACTGCAGCCTAGGTGTGAATTCTCCAGTTCAACAAGATGTGTATTAATGTAAAGTAAATAGTAGAAAGTTGACAAAACCCCCTTATGATTTCCTTATAAGAACAGGTTTACGAGTAATAACCATTGACTTTAACAATGCATTTCAGGTCCGTGTTAGAAGACTTTAATTGCGAAGTGCCTTTCCAACTACTCCAAAACGCCCTAATTTTATAAAAAGGCCCTTATGCTAGACTGAATCGAAAGCAGTCTTTTGGTCGAGCAAGACTGCATAGACATTACTAGGTAAAAAATGGTTTTCTTAAGGTTAAAAGACGTGGTGATGCAACAAAGGTTTTTGCAAAAACCTTGCTGCTGCTTAGAAGGGAATTCTATGTCTTTTTCGCTAATAATGGCATTAATACGATTAAGCATTTTTTTTTAAATATCTTACTAAAACACGGACTCAGTGATATCGGTCCATGGCTACAAGGGTCGGTGCTAGATTTCAACTTACCTGTATAAAGGAGTATGAGCAGGCTTGTAGACATTTGCGAAGGAGTACATTCACTTGAGATAATTGCATTTAACAGTTTCGTTAATGCTTTAATCGTGATTTCTCCACCGAATTTTACATACTCTTGACAATGTTATCTATTCCTTGTTTTGTTTTTGTTTTTTAAGGTTACAAGCAACATTTCTAGTATAGGGCACCAATAGGGTTTCGCATTTTTACTGAATCGACAGACAGGTAATACAGAACTTGGCGAGTGAATGTCAGCACAGCAATATGAACTGTCGGACATTATGCAATATAATTAATTTTCAAGAGCATGATCGTATCGCTTAATATGACAAAGAGTGCATTTATTCCATGTTATATTGTATTTAGTCTCTTTCTTCGGTCGCAATTTTGTTTCAGATACAACGCTGAACATCATCGGTATATTGTCAGACATAAAAATATTAGCACTATCTTCTATCATAAAATGTCTGATCGACACTTATTCCGTTGAGGGGACAAAAACATGATCTATAGATGTTTTGCACAGATATATGTTCGCGTAACAATCAAGTATTGATTGAACTTCATTCAGTACATTCTCATAACTATTAATGTTGCTGCACGCAGTCATATATATATATATATATATATATATATATATATATATATATAGAGAGAGAGAGAGAGAGAGAGAGAGAGAATTAGTACATATAAATTCAATCCCAGTAATTCTATTATTACTAAACATATTTATTAAATCTGCACATATTTTTTAATTGGTTTTTTAATTTAATTAAGATCTTGGTGAATACGATCAAAATACTTCACAGATTTTGGTAGTAGCTTATGTTCACTAATTAAAACTAAATCGATAACATTTGTCCAACAAGTTCGCAAGAGGATATGCGGATGACATAATGTCCCTGCAATTCCATTAACACAAATTGAGCAACATTAAAATGTGAAAAATAGCCATTTAATGTTTTGAGATATCCATTTTCAATACTTTGATAAGAAAGCTGTTAGACACGGTAACGATACCCACTGTCACGTGAATATCGATCACGTGCTTGGAATTCACGACTATGCGTGTAACTTTCGGCTGTAGATCAGTGTTTCCGTAATTGTCTAGACCTTGGTCGCCGCAAGTGGTCTAATCGTCGCAGTAGTCGTCCTTCCAGATACTTGGTGTTAGTGTATTTAGTCGTCAACATCTGTTCTGTGTACCTTATAACGGTTTTGACCATCGCGATGACGGTTTTTATATTGACTGCTAAGTTCAAAACTAACGGCGCTTTTGAGAGTATCGCTGCAGCCACCGCGGTACCTTTCTACGATAAAGGTAGTGGCATTGCGTTCTCTCTCATACTCCTCTTTGGTTATCCATGGGCGGCACTTATGATTATGAACAAGTCAATATCAAATGAATACATGACAGCCACGTATAACTGAAGATTCAAGAAACCATTATAACCGTGAGCAACTCAAATATTGAATGAATACATTACAGATAAGTACAGTTGATGATTAAAGAAGACCATTATTATGTGAGCAAGGGGATAAAAGTAAACCATAAAAACAGTGAGCAAATCAATATTAAATTAATACAAAATAACCCCGTATAACTCAAAATAAAAGAATACTATATTATTCTTGAGCAACTGGGTATTAAATGAATACTTTAAAGCCACGTATAACTAAGTAAACTAACCATATACAGTGAGGATAATTACAGCACGTGTATCTTACAATGAACGAAACCCATTATAAGCGTGAGTGATTAAATAAATACATTACAGCCACGTGTATCTTACAATGAACGGAACCCATTATAAGCGTGAGTGACTCAGTATTAAATAAATACATTACAGCCACGTGTATCTTACAATGAACGGAACCCATTATAAGCGTGAGTGACTCAGTATTAAATAAATACATTACAGCCACGTTTTAAACTAGATTTAAAAAAAATCATTATACCGTGCGCAACTCAGTACTTAATGAATACAATAACCGACTTATTACATAAATCATAATTAAATCATAATACCTGTGAGCAACTCAGTATTAGAGGATTACAATACATCCAATATCTTAATATATATCCAATAAATAATACAGAGATAACTTAAAATGGTTATAATGGTTCCCTTTTCTCATAAGTTTTAAATGCTCGAAATGTTTTCATTTAATACTGAGCTGCTTATGGTTATAATGGTTCCCTTTTCTCATAAGTTTTAAATGCTCGAAATGTATTCATTTAATACTGAGTTGCTCACGGTTATAATGGGTTCCGTTCATTGTAAGATACACGTGGCTATAATGTATTCATTTAATACTGAGTTGCTCACGGTTATAATGGTTTCCTTTAATATTCATTTATTCTTGGCTGTAATGTATTCATTTGTTATTGGGCTGCCTACGGCAATAATTTTTTATTTGTTATTGAGTTGCTCACAGTTTCATTTTAAGTTATACGTTGTTGTCATATATTTTTAAATACTGAGTCGTTCATGGTAATAATGATTTCTTTAATGTTAAGTCAAATAGTTGTTATGTTTTCATTCAATACTGAGTCGTTCATGGTAATAATGATTCCTTTAATGTTAAGTCAAATAGTTGTTATGTATTCATTCAATACTGAGTCGTTCATGGTAATAATGATTCCTTTAATGTTAAGTCAAATAGTTGTTATGAATTCATTCAATACTGAGTCGTTCATGGTAATAATGATTCCTTTAATGTTAAGTCAAATAGTTGTTATGAATTCATTCAATACTGAGTCGTTCATGGTAATAATGATTCCTTTAATGTTAAGTCAAATAGTTGTTATGTATTCATTCAATACTGAGTCGTTCATGGTAATAATGATTCCTTTAATGTTAAGTCAAATAGTTGTTATGAATTCATTCAATACTGAGTCGTTCATGGTAATAATGATTCTTTAATGTTAATCAAATAGTTGTTATGTATTATTCATGGGATTCCTTTAATGTTAAGTCAAATAGTTGTTATGTATTCATTCAATACTGAGTCGTTCAACTGAAAATAAAAAGGAAACCATTATAACCATGACCAAATCAGTATACATTTAAGATAATTATAACATAAGATGAAAGAGCGACTAAGTAAAAAAGTAATACATAAAAGCCACTTATGACTTAAGATGAAAGGAAACCATTTAATTTAACCAAAAAACAAAAATTATAACTTAAAAACCGTCAGCAACTCAGTATTACTGAATACATGACATCAACCTATCATGTAAAAAAAAAACTTGTGCAACTCAGAATTAAATTTTTACTTTGCAGCCACATAACCGTGAGCAACTCAGTATTAAATGAATACATTGCCATAACATGTGGCATAGGAAAAAATGAAACCATATAACCGCGATCATCACTCTGTCATAGGAATACATTACAGCTACGTATAACATAAAATTAGCAGAAACCATATAACCGTGATAATCACTCTGTCATAGGAATACATTACAGCTACATATAGCATAAAATTAGCGGAAACCATTATAACCGTGATCATCACTCTGTCATAGGAATACATTACAGCTACGTATAACATAAAATTAGCGGAAACCATATAACCGGACAACTCAGTTTTTAAAGGCACTTATTTTCTAAATAAACAAAGAAGGAAAATTAAAACTAGCCATGAAAAATTTCTAAAACTTTGCATGATTATAGAAAAGAAAGTATCGATACCTTATTTTATTTCACATTATTGTTTGTTGTTTCATTTTGTCTTTTGAAAAAACCCCTTTTTTTTTTTTTTTCAAGTCATTATGCAAAGTTTAAAACAATTATGTTCACTAGATTTTTCACTATGCTCCAGAAAATAAACATACTGCGTATATTATAACCGAATGAATATAATGAATTCATGACAACCACGTGTAACTTAAAATGAAAGAAAACCATTATAACCTTAAGCAACTCCGTATTAAATGAATACATTACAGCAAAGTACATCTGAAAATAAAAGGAAACCATCATAACCGTGAGCAATTCAATATTTAAATTGATACATTACAACCACATATAATTGACAATATAAGGAAACCATTTTGGCCGTGAACAACTTAAAACAAGTTTGCTTCTTAAGAAAAAGAAGCCACTGTGGGGTCAGCCGCTGTGAAATTATATTACTGCATGACATTTAAATAGAGCAGAATAGTGTACTTTCGTTTCATGGATTGCAGGTAAAGAAGAATCAAAGTTGACACGAAGACGTGTTTTTAGAGAATTTCCCCGAACAGTTAATCGATACAAGTTTAAAAAATAGAATGACTAATGTCTTTCACATGAGTAAATGTAATATTTAATAAAACAATCGACCCCCTTGAAGATTGTTTCCTGCGACTTGATATTTGAATTTATGGTTCAAAATGAGATCGCGATATTTTACCAGGCGCATTCCCAAATCGATCGCATCATGTTCTGAGAGAAAGACTGACCTGCAACTTAAACACTGGAGAGGTCTGATAATCTCCCCAAGGAAAACACAACAGTCATCAGAAATTTACGACTTATTATCTCGTTCCCTTGAGAGAATAAGTCGTTCCCTCGAGATAACTAACTCGTTCCCTCGGCTTATTATCTCGTTCCCTCGACTTATTATCTCGTTCTCGACATAAAAAAAGAGTAGTACATGTCACCTCTATGCCACCGTACAAATTCTACAAAGTTATTAACAAACAAAAAACAGACTGTCAAAATTCAACACAGATATTAGATTTTTTTTACAATGTGTTTATGATGTCTTTATAAGGACAAGTAGTGTTTAAACTCATGAAATGAAGCGAATTGTTTAAATGGGAACCTACAATATTGAAGAGTAGGTGGACGTATCTCTCAATGTCCTTGGGTCCGGGGGGGTTTACCACTGAGGGATCCACCACCAGACTTGTTTCAACATACTTTGTAGGAGAACTACGTTTATTTGGACGTACAATATGGAGTCTGCTTTTCTCTGTCCGATCTGATGAAACAACAACGAAAATGAAAGCACAAAATTATTATATAATTCTGCATTAAATGTGCGCGCATATTGATTGCTTGAAAAGAAGTTTTACATTTTTGGAAATGTAATGTATATAAAAATTGAAAACATTTTTGGAACCATGGGTATGCGACGCCAATGCCAACAATTTCTCCTTGCTTATAAATTTACAAGGAGGTTCACGTACTATGGCAGGCTCCCTATCTATATGCATAATAACGGCAATACACTCATTACAAATAAAAGTCAAATAAGCATTCTCTTCCATGACAATACTCACTTAACTTCAACACTAACCGTAATTTCGTAAAATCACGCTCAAAGCGCAGCAACTTCTCATGAGACCAAAAGTATATAAAAATTATATAAATGGCAACCGCGTTAGATTATTCCTTTATTTTAGAATTGCTTTGATAAGGCTTGAGTAAAATTCAAACATTTCCAATTTCTAAATTTTATTGCGCTGCTTAAAATACTTAAAGCAAATACCAGAAAAGGGGTACCCAACAAGTCTGTGAATTTCCTTTTCCATGAGTATTTTCTTTTTGGATATGCTGCAGATCTGTGTTATTTTGTTATAATTACAGGTTGTGTTGAAGTTGGTATTTTCAGTAAGAAGAATGTATGTAATAATAACTGACGATTTGTTCGCAATATTCTACGGCTATACAAATGATTCGTGTAATTTGGCCAAGTGTGCGAGCCTGTACTGGCCTGTACTATACATTGTTATATGTGTGGCCTGTCATGGTGTCGAGTAACTGTGGAAGGGGTCCATATTTCCAACAACTTCAAACTTTAAGTACTCATGATAAACTTAATAAGATATCACTTGATCCAAATCATTTCATTTCAAATTATTTGATGCGCGATACGCAATTGAAAAGCTGGATTATCATATAAAAGCAATTCGCAATTAAGGCATTACATTACTATCGGGTAATAGCGAGTAACTTTTTTAAATTTATATAAATCAAGGTAAGCCTGCAAATCACTCGCATACTGATTTAGGTTGATACGGATTGGTTAGGATATGTTCGTAGTAATGAGATCTTTTTTTTCATTTGTGTATTTCGATTCAGTTAAAGCAATGGTTATATTTACGTTCGGGAACGTAGTTAATCGTAGTTAAATTTGAACGTGGTTTGCCGTAGTGTCACTACGGTCAACTACGTTGAAGTAGATTCGAAGTACGTTAAAAATTGCCAAAAAAGAGATATAAAGAAAGTTCGAGTACGGCAAAGTTCGGGAAAATACGGTTAACTACGTTAAACTACGATTAAATGGCAAGGGGTTCACTACGTTAAACTACGATAAAATGGCTGGGGTTAACGACGTTAAACTACGATAAAATGACTGGGGTTAACTACGGTATCACTACGTATAACAACGTTTAACTAAGTATCAACTACCATTGTGTACGTATGCATTTGAATTACAATTAAATTCATGAGATACAACTGTTGTGTAATCCGGGATCGGCAGTTACCACGTGGCCAGGGCTTTTCTAATTACCGTGATCACTCTAAGTTTTTGGACAGAAAAAAAATATTTTGTCCTAAAACTTAGAGTCATATTTTTATTTTTCAAAAAGTGTCCCAAAACTTAGGTACACGCCGATTTTTCTTCATGAGGTTAAGTGATATCGTCAATTTTCAGTGTGCGTTAATAAACACCAAACACATACCTATTATTGTATAGACATACGATTCTTAAATGATAAAAAAAGATTTATTTGTGTTAAAAAGTTTGAATTTTATTTATTTAGCATCGATTACAATGTTTGACGCAGGAAGTTTAATATTTACGCTTTCTTCGGGCCAGTTGGGATAATGTATTTTCTGGGACTTATAAATCAAACAAGAATTGCTATTCTAACGTCATTTATATATACATTATCGAGACGTGTCAAAACAATCACATATACAGTCTCAGAACCCTTAATCATTTGCTGTTGATTGAACCACTGTGTCATTTTTTATCGTCTGCTTACTGTCCTTGATTGCCAAATGACACATATACGCAAATACAGTACATACCCCTCCCACTCGACCCCTACCATTCCGTTCCCAAGGCGCAATTTTGTTTTAACATGCGACAGACAATTTGTCACAGGTGGGGGAAGAGGAAAGATGGATGGGAACTGAAAATAAACAATTGGAGTATCTGTCTGGATTATTAATTTGATAAACAAATATTACTTCACCTGCTTTAAGTAATTATCACAACAATGTAAATTTCATGCACCGGCTTCTAAAGAGCCATACGAAATTTGCGGAATGGTGTAGAGGAAAAAGTATTGGGTAAGCGGTAATTATGGAATAAAGTTTTGTCCCAAAACTGAGAGTCATTAAAAATATCAAATTAAAAGTGTCCCACCCAAAATTTAGAGGCACAAAATATAATTATTTTCTCAAAAATCAAGGGTGTCCCAAAACTTGAAGTGTCCCAGACCTTAGAATGATTACGGTACACATTGCTTACTCTAGCCTACCCTAGTAAATCCTAGATAAACGTACCAAACATAATTATTACCATAACTCAAACGTAGTTTAGCCGTATTACTTCCCTAGTTGACTGCACTGTAAGCCGTAGTAGAAATGGTTGACTATGTTACTACCGTCAACTACGGCAAACACTACTGTCAAGTAGAGTCAAGTACGTTTAAGTAGGATCAACGACGTTCAAAGTACGGTGGCAGTAGGGTCAAGTCACCCTAGTAGACCGTAGACAGTTTTTAAACATGATGAAATTTTTGAGCCTACTACGGCCAAATCACGAGTTTGAACTACTGTTATAACTACTTTGAATTACGTATAACTACATGTACGTCCATCTACGCATATTACGTTTAACCACGTCTATCTACGGCCAACTACGAATATCCTCCATTACGGTCAACTACGATTAATTAACTCTAATGTGACCGAGGCTTTATATAGTAAAACCATCCAAGCCTGATAATTGATTTAGTTTAAGGTTCCGGAACTCTCATGCATTATCGCCAATTAAAGACAATCCATAAACACACTGAAATTACTGACAAATGGTTTGAAACTGGGCGTTGTGATTTCGAATCCTAGCAGGGTTTCTTTTGTTGTTTTTTCTTATCTGTGTCAGTCAGATCATAACTAAAATGAAAAAAAAAATGTTTTGTTTTATATTTGTAATTTATATAATTATGTACGAGTATTCCAGTAATTTGGGGTCATGTGCAAACATAAAATGACGTTTGATTTTAAATAATTGCTACATTTCCTGATTATTTAATTCTGAGCGCCGTGTAAAATTTCATATCCAAGTTAAAGTAAATAATTTACAGATGTTATTTTAATAATAATGATAATAATAAATGAGTCCTGTTTTTGTATTTTAGTTATAGGGTTTCAAAATGAAAAATATACTTACTTTAGTTACAGATGGTTAAATTCCTAAATCTTTACCATTGTTTGTCTAATATATTATATCTTTGGTAGTTATTATTGTTGTGTTTTAACATCATGCATTAGAGTCCCGGAGCCTTATGAAGGAAAACAATACAATACATCCCAAAAATACTGTAAAACAATAACAACTCATATATTATATATTATCTGTAATAATAGTTTTTAAGTTGTGACAGAAGGTTGTGATTCCGAGCCCCACTTGGAGTGAGATTCTTTCAAAATTTTCCCAGGCACAAAGTACTGGTCCCACCCAGGAGGGGTTAGTATACGTTGTAAAAATGTGTTTCTCAAACACCATAAAAGAAATAATTAAATAACAGAAAACATTAACTACTTCACATATTTGGGTTTTTTACCTATTGTTCCACACACAAATTTGTTTCCTCTGTAGCGGAATATTCGGTGATGTGACGGATTCGTGAAGTTTTGTTTTGGATGGATGTAAAAAGTGTCATTGGCAATATGAATGGCTCCTCTCTGAAAAAAAAAGGGGGGGGGGGTGTTACAATTCTGTTATTTCATGATTTATGTAGTGTAGTAATGACATTTGTAGACGCTCAATATGCGTCAATTGTACCGTGATGCTCCCACCTTTAGGACATCCTCACAAAATTAAGGGTAAATCTACAATACTATTGCTTTGACTGCAAAATATACCCTTTAAATTTTAGAAATGAAACATATTTATACAGTTTTTGATATTGTACCTGTGCTACCAAATGTGATTATAAATATATAAATAATTATTTAAAATTATAAGTAAAAAAAAATGTAATACATTTAATTATTGAATTCAATTTTGTTTAAAGAAGTATAGATAAATTTTATCATGTCATATTTTCTAAAAATATGTCATTATTAACTTTTTATTACAATACAACGCAAGTGCCTATATAAAAGTGCATGCCATACTCAACAAGTCCTCACCTGGAAAGCTTGTGTTTAAATGTCAAGTTACCTGCAAATATGTAGACATCTACTCAAACAAAAGTACAATGGGGAAAAAGGTAAAAATCTTAATATGGTAAACATAATTAGCTGAGAAGCGTTTTGGCATTTGAGGGGCCGTGCCCTGTTGTCCGGCATATTACATGAAAACAGTGCTACAAAAATAACACAGTGCCTTTCTCTGATGTAAGACAACTTTGTGAATTTAATGTATTTCGTTTGAAATAAATTATGCATTTACTTTAGTTATGATAAATGTTTATCATTTTAAAGTTTAAAAGCTTTACAATTTTATTACGTAATATTTGTATAATTTTAAATGAAATTGAATTAAATAATATGGGTTAAAGGCTCATTACTTTATCACATAAATCTATGTAAAAACTATGTTCCGTTTGACAGCTAACGTCTGCATTATTTTTTAACAGTTATCGTAATGGAGTTTATGTCTCATTAAGATATTTAAAAAATAATGAAGGACATTTAAGAAATTAAGATAAGAAGATGATCAATTACTGTATTTGGTTCTGACTCTACCGGGTAGTAAAGGGTCAGTAATGTTCACAGGGAACGAAGCGCCAGTAAAGCCCCCTTATGATCATTACTGATCCCCCTGTATTTCATTAGTGTCAACACCATTCCCAATAATATTTTTGTTTGATCGATCACTTTTCCTAGTCATATATATGTTGTTTTTTTTAGTTGTTTTTTTTTAGTTTAAGCGCCACTTTGTTTATACTGACCCTGTATGGATTTCTACTGACACTACATAGAAATATATAGGATCACCACGTGACGCGATTCGACCAATGAAAACGTAAGGAACGTGTGGGAGGTGAAGCAAAATTCCTATCAGCATAGCTGATCAAACTAGCTCACCCAGCATCCTAAATACCCACGCACCGCTACAACTAATCAACTGCACCAGATTTTGTGTTTGAGTGTTAAAAGCATTAAATACAATATATTCTGTTATACCCTGGTTATTCCTTAGTCTATAGACAATACCAGTAGGATATTAACTTAAATAACACAGATACAGTATACCATTATAAGTTATGACCAAAAAGTGTTAAAACTTTTAAGAAATAATTTAAATAGCATGTACAGTATAGATATTATCTTAATGCGAATCAGTAAATTGTTGCGAGGAAAATCAAAATTCTAAGGTATACATGTATCAAATGGAGAAACACTACCAAATTTGGTTTGAACATATGAACACTTCTCGAAGCAATACATCATTAGCTTTGACTTGACAAAAGAGGTCGTACTCACCAATCCTCCACAAACACTGACGGCAGCCCAAATATTTCTTTTCCTACAATCGGCAGTTCCAGTATAATAACACAAAGGTTCTCTGGTGCAAGGGTACACCTCTTTGCTTCCGTTCTTGTAGTGATAGTGAACCAGACATCCTGTTAATGCATAGATAACCGTGAAATACCTTCTGATTAATGCTGTAATCTAAGTGGTGATACTTAAACTGAATTTTAATTGTTGTATTTATAAGAAGAATGTGCATATTTACATATTTTGCAGCATATTTAAGTAAATTTACATTTTTTTTACAAACTACAAATAAAATGCACAACAATCTTCTTTATATGATTTATTTATCATTTTATTATAGAAGTTTCATAGTGCACAACGCACGATAACTCTGCAAAGATACATGAGCTGGACAATTATCAATGAAGAATGTATGAAATTGTGTGACGTAAGCATCGAAAATAAATTCGCTGTACATGAAGAGCAGCAGATCATGCACCTCTCAGTCTGGCATGTTATATGTCCTTGGTAAATCTGTTACATGACAAATAAAATCATATTCATTAAAATATGTTCGGTCAGCGCATTAAAATGATATATTAGCTGCAATATCCTTTTTGATGAAGAAAATCAATAAAACAGTTATTACAACTCTACTGTCGTATTTCGCCATCTATATTCGTGTCGTACTCCAAAGTTGTACTCCAGAAATGAATGTTTTTAATTAGATATATGGCGAATCATTTATACTTGTGTATTCTGTAAATTGTTGATCTATGTGAAATTGGGGCATGAAAGCATGGACGTGAAATGATATTTTCCTTTATATTACAGCAGTAACTATAAACAACATGTTTGATTTTGAAAGCTTTTAGTTGCTTTTTTTTCAATTAATTTACCTGTGATTTATTTTTATTTATTATCCATTATTTATTTTTATTTTTTGTTGTTTGGTGGAGGTGTTCTATTATCTATTTGATTAATTTATTTTTTTCCTGTTTGGAGGGGGGGGGGGGGGGGGTATTTTTATTTTGCATTACTTCTTTTTTTTCATAAACATACAAATATATGCAGGGGAGTGTGTTTGAAACATATACTTTATTCTTTTGTTGATGTATAAGAAGTGACACTTTTTCCAAGTACGAGGAGTGATCCTTATATTCAAAAAACTTTTGCCATATTTTCATTGTCAGTCTTTGATTTTCTTGATCAGATCTAACAAATTTACAGTAAAGCACAACCTGTTACCAAGGATTTTAGCCAATTTTATTATAATGACGTCATAATCTACTTGTTGACGTCATTTTGCTTAAATCGCCGGTGCATATGTTAGTCAAGGATGGAAGAGTAGCGTGCTGTTTTCAAATTCTACGTAAAACTTGGTATATGTATGACATAGACCAAAGCTCTAAATCTTAGGAATGTCCACAAGAGGTTTCATCGATTCTCTATCCAAGATGCCCCCGTCCAGGACGGAAAATCTCCATCAAGACAGATGATTTCGACTCTGTCATAGAATCATTTGTTAAGCAAAACAGGAGAATAACTGTTCGGCAGGTTGTTGAAGAGTTTGGTGTAAGTTATGGCACAACACAAGATGCTTTAACCAACAGACGGTGACAATGCGAAGAATGTGTGCAAGGTGGGAACCTAGA
This sequence comes from Solen grandis, assembly GCA_021229015.1. Taxonomy (NCBI): domain Eukaryota; kingdom Metazoa; phylum Mollusca; class Bivalvia; order Adapedonta; family Solenidae; genus Solen; species Solen grandis. The sequence goes on along the minus strand of CM037783.1, from coordinate 26,517,200 downwards.
CTTTAGCACCGGGGAAAACCGAGCCGAGTTAAATTAGGCCAAACGTTTTTTTGTTGTGTTTTTTTTTTTTGGGGGGGGGGGGATGTGAAATAATTTTTAATAAGATAATTACATGAGATGAGACCTTGTTCCACTTCTCTGGGCCGGAAAGTAAGCAACCATGTTCGGTTTGAAAGCATAATTCGTCTCCATCTCCAGTAAAAGCACGTCTTTCCAAGACAGCCGGTAAAGTCATGTCAATTATTTTCTGTGACACTTAGGGTATAGTTTTTAATCCCATTGTACCGGAGAAAAGTACAATCAAAGTTGAGTATTTCTCCACCATACCCCGAACCAAACTCCGTCGGGCTATAAAAGACAAGCGCCCAAAACTTGCATGGTTGGGTTTCATTTTGTACCACGATAACGCCCTCGTACATCTCGGCCGTGTTGTAAAGGCCACAATGACAGAATTAAACATCGAATATCTACAAATTTACCATAGTGCTATTACGGCAGCGCTGCGAGTATTGTCATCTTAGAGGGATGTAACAAGTTTATTGACCTGTGGTTGATATGGATAATTTTATAGTAAAAGTTTTTGAATATAATGACCCCGCCCCCTCGGAGGTCCTTGCTAAGTAATTCATTTTGATATTAGAATTTTTCATAGTGTTTATTTCAATTTCGTTATTTTTTGTTATAAATTGTTTGTTGAATTCACTCACCTGGTGTAAGCATGCGAGTGTTTGGGGTGAGAGACAGATTATAGACATTTCCATTGTAGGTCAGCCGATATTCAAGTAGATTTGCTGGTCGTTTTGCAAATGGTCGTAATGGTTTACTGTAGATCCTCTCCACGTGCGCATATTCCCCTCTATCAACTAAAATTAAGGATAATATAATAAATGCCAGGAAGCATATGGGAACAGACCTGGGTTCAATAAGTTTGAAAAGTAATTAACTAATTACAATTAAACTGGAAATGTTTCAAGTAAATTACAATTATAATTACAAATATATTTGCTTTTTATAAAAGTAATTAATTCAATACAATTATTATAAGGAAAATAATTAATTATTTTTTAGTTATTTGTCATAATATTTGCAAATAAAATACTGGTATGACGCTTTACAGAACAAAGTATTCAATGAAATACATATATGGACAAATGATCAGAAGTTTATATGCATTTGTTGGACTACAAAAACTTGAGTGTTTAACAGTTTTATACATTTTTATGATGCGGTAGGTTTTTTTATAAGTCCTTATTATATTTTCAAAAACATTAACGCTTCAAAGATACTTTCTTTTAGCGAACACCGCTCAGGTCTGAACACTTTCCCAAATATTCTGACAAATACTGACAAGTTCATTTATACCTGCATATTCCAGTAATGTTTTACCCACAGTGCATCTGAGTTAATGGTATCGAAACACGACTTGTAATCAATAAAAGCACAGTAAAGCTTTTTATTGTTCGATACAATTCGCTGTATAATACTATGTAGAATAAACGCGCAGTCAACTGTACTTCGTTTGTCACGGAAACCAAATTGAAATATTGAGTATATGCTCCTTTTCGCCCCAAGTATTGAGACGGTTTCTTAAACACAATGAGAATATTTTAGCCATCGAATTTATTAATGAAATGCCGCGATAATTAGCGGGATGCTTTATGTCTCCTTTCTTAAATATCGGAACAATAATACTTTTTGTCCATAATTCAGGATATATACAAGGTTCATAAATTTTATTATATATTTTACACAAATATGGAGCAATAAAATGTTTTGTATCTATAAAGAAATCAGGTAAAACCGAGTCTGTACCTGCACTTTTGATTCTTTTCATGGAATAAATAGTTTTAATAATTTCATCTTCACAGAATAGTTTATCTTAATCCTTGACACTTATGACAGGTTCATTATTCATGCTAGCAAAAGAATTGTTTATGTCTATATCACTTTTAAACAAATTTGAGAAATGATCGACAAAATCCTTTCGGGTATATTCTTACTTTTGATACTATTGTTATTTTTTAATTTGACTTGATTAATATTAAACAAATGTTTCTTTTTACGTTTAAGTTTTGAAAATATATTTCTTTGTTCGATAAAATATAATTTATTTTCACTTGTTGGATTTGATTTAAAAACACGTTTACTGTTGAAAAAAATCACCTTAGCCTGGTGACACTCCTGGTCAAACCAAGGTACTTTATATGCGCGTTTATAATTGCTTGCCACACGTTTTCTCTGACCGAAATATTTGATAGAAAATTGGAAAATGCATTAATACAATCATCAGTATTAATAATGTCAGCTAAAAATCACCAGTTATAGAATCTAGTGAATCTTTTCTTTCATTTAACAAATCCCGTAACTGTTCAACACTGTTCAACCATTCACTATCCCAGCATACTTTATCTACATACACTTTATGGCCTATCATGTCACGGTGTTGTGTATCCATTAGTTTATGGTCTATCAATGCACGGATTTGTGCATCCTATTGTTAATTGCCTATCAAGCCACGACTAATCGTTGTGCATCCTATTGTATATGACTTATCATGTTACAGAGTTGTGCATCCTATTGTATATGACTTATCATGTTACAGAGTTGTGCATCCTATTGTATATGACTTATCATGTTACAGAGTTGTGCATCCTATTATTCATGGCATATAATGTCACTTTCATGGTATAGAGCTGTGCATATTGTTTATGGCCTATCATGGAAAGAAATTGTGCGTCCTATTGTTTATGGCAAATCATGCAACGGCTTATTGTGGTATTGAGTTGTGTATCCTTCTGTTCATGGCCTTCATAGCACGGAGTTGTGCATCGTACTATGTATGACCTATCATATCACGCTTTATCGTGGTAAAGGGTTGTGTATCAGATTGGTTATGGCTTACATTTACAAATGTTAACAACTTGATGATTTCTGATGAAGTTTAGACAAAGACTTTAATGTAAAGTTTGCAGTCTGGTACCGATAGTCATCTCATGATTGTACTTCTTAAAATAAATGTATGAAATAATTGGATGGAATTACGGGTCTTAAAATGTCAAGTTGAGGGTAAAAGTAAAACAGAAACCACATATCCTTGTTTATTTTCGCGTGAAAAAAAACAAAAATATTTAAAATCATGGGCATATTCGAAATTCCAAATCAAGGATGAAATTCGCATTTTTTGTGTGTGTAAAACTATAACTTGATAAAGAATACCTATATAATGCATCAAGTAGAAATAGTCCCCAAAATACTGAAATATTGTCAGTTGGACGTTAAACCAAACAAACAAACAAACAAGCATAATAATGCATAAAACATTTTTTAAAACATGTCAAGTATTCACTTAATGGTACAATATCCTGATGAATAAGTTTGAAATTGACCCCGCAACGTTCTTATGTTTTATTTGATTACTCGTACTTCTCATTTAGTGTGTGTGTGTTTCAAAATTTTCAAGCAGACGAGAAAACTTCTTTACTGAAATCTATGCAGGAATGAAAAATGTTCAAAGGTGCAGATAGTGCTGATGCTGAAGACAATGACACTAAGGGTAAGGGTATCAATATGATGTTGGTTCTTCCTAAGACAAATCGATTAAGCGTTGCCTGGTACCTGTATACAAGTTGCGGGGGTTAAAATCATCGATTATAACAGTCAATGAATCAATGTATTGTTTGCTTGCCTTGGTTAACGTCTCACCAAAAGTAAATCGGGCATTTGGGAAATTTTGTCTACATTTTGCATATCACGAAACTTGACCACCCTTGTTGGAACGACTATTTTGTGCAGAATGCAAAACACAAGGGATGTATTATTTTTAACGCTTTGTTAAGTCGCGGCCGGGGGTCGAACCCACGGCATCCCGTTTACGGGGCAGATACTCAATCGTCTTAGACACTGTAACTGGTAAACTTTTTTTTTTTGTTAATTAAACACCTAAAATTATATTACCGGTAGGTGTTTATGACCAACTTTTCTAGTTTGATTCACGGTTGATATAATACGGAGGCATACGAGAGACAAATAATTTTTATACCGCCTGCATGCGCGATAATTTTAGTTACTTCGTGCGAACATAATAACTACTGTGTGCGAATGCGGGGGTTATCGCGTTCACATGCGTCATGAAAAAGACATCTTCCTATCATGACGCCGTAGACGATATCATGTTTACAGTCGCTTCGGCGAATTTAAGTAGCTTAGCAAGATAAAGCCAAGATAAAGTTATAGTTTGTCATATATTCACGACTTCAAACATCCCATTTGTGGAATGTTTATGAACATAGTCAGATCTTCCACTATTAAGAAGCAATATTTGTTCAAAATGCTTACCCTGTAAATGTGAAAAATATTTCATTCACATGACAAAAGTTTAAAAAAAAAATGATTTATTGGAATCCATGACGTTTTCGCCCATCAAATCAGACACACTTCTGTTAAGATTCGAATACATATGTAATTAAAACCATTTCCAACATATTACAGATGCAGTACGAGTACTTAACAAGGTTCTTAACATTTACGCAATGGAAAACATTATCATTTCCACCATAACATGGCGACATATTACAGGAGCAATACACAACATTTACGCAATGGAAAACATTATCATTTCCACCATAACATGGCGACATATTACAGGAACAATACGTAACATTTACGCAATGGAAATCATTATCATTTCCACCATAACATGGCGACATATTACAGGAGCAATACGTAACATTTACGCAATGGAAAACATTATCATTTCCACCATAACATGACGACATATTACATATGCAATACGTAACATTTACGCTTTGGAAACCATTATCGTTTCCACCATAACATGACGACATATTACAGGAGCAATACCCGTTGCTAATTTTAGCCCATTGTTCTATATATGGAAATGGTTTGGTATCATGCCACATATCTACTGTCACTAATAGAAATGGTCAGTGGGACGTTAAACTCAATAAATAAGCAAACAAACAATACATTCTTGTAACTTGTAGCAAACATTAAAAATTATATTCCTCCACAAGTTGAATGTAGTGGACTTACCATCCTCTGAGACATTGGTACCAAATATCTCGATCTTCTCCTCCAATGTCAGCAAACCCGGCGGCTTTAAAGTCTGGCAAAAAAATAATGTTGATGATTGTTGTGTTCAGTACTGTCAGCAGTTGCAGTATAAAAGGTGCACGCACGGGCACTGTGGTCAAACTACGGAAGCCATGACTGTCATGTATGAAGTGAACGTATATTGTTGATTCATAACCACAATATATTGAGTGACAATTTTATAAAGTCGTTACAACTACATATCTAGTCATGTTAGCGATATATTGGATATATACCGCCGTTCGTTGCAACAATAAATGAGTCGATTTGGTATTACAGATATGAAGTGAAAATGTCCATATAGGAATGACAACGTCTATTTATAAGGCCGTTGCGATAATATATATAGACAGAGTAGTATGGCATTATATGCAGTAGAAATGCACTTATATGGAGTGACAATGTTATATGGGGAAATTGGTACCGACCCTAGATAACACATGGCAACTCAATGTATAGATAATATTCACTTCGTATAACGCCAAACTACGGTGCTCCATACGTGTATATTGTTGCATCGGCTCGATATACGGGCATTGTTACTCAATATATGTACACTTCCTCTTCATATAAAATGCCAAAATGAGTCAATATGTAGTTGTAAAGACTATATATAATCACATTGTAACTCAATATATTGTTATTATATATCAACAATATACATTATTTACATATAAAACTGTCATGGCTTTCCATATTATACCATGCTTCACTTAACACTGTGATGACAAGGTCGTCTGTGAGCTATACTGTGATTAATCATTTGAGGTGATTTTGTATGCAAGTAACATTTGAAAACATGTTTGTATCCAGTTCAAATTTTATTAACCAGTATTTCATTCTAAAGAACTGAAATATCTTACGAAGACACATTCAATTTCACCAAGTTTTGGGATTCATGGAAGGATTACAAGAAAGATGTAAATATCGCAGTATCGTAATTCATGTCGGCCCTTTTCGAGAAGTAAAACAAAAATGCATAAAAGTACAGAAATACATTTCTATATATTATTCAGACACATGACTGAGAAGAAGAGACCCATGTTATATAATATTGTTGTTTTTTTCCATACACATATACATATAGCTCAAATGTGTGTGTGTGTGTGGGGGGGGGGGGGGTAGGGTTAGGAGTCTATCAATGTTTTTAAACATACGAAATATTTAAAAGCGTACTGTCTGTAAAATATTGTAAGTACAATAATGGGACTTGCTTTAAATTTTGCAGTACATGTATTATATTGTTGGATAAATTAAAAAAAAAAACTTATATCAATCGTCATTTGACCATTGGTACATGACCCTAAAATACTTAAATACCTAAACAACTTAACACACTTTTTTCTTTCTAAGTCTCATCTGAGTGGTACAGAATGGTCAGTGAAAAAACGGAAAAAATATTTGTTGTTTACTCTACTGGGATTTGAACCTACAACCCTCAGTTTTAAAGTTAATATATATACGGATACTCTTCAATTGGAGGAATAGTATTAGAATCGAAGAACTTTGATATCAATGGAAATTAGATGTACATATATTAAATTGCCGATTACTAAGATTTTCGGCTAAGTATCTAAAACGGCAAAATTTTACACGACTTGCGTTTCTCTCTGTACGGAGAAGGAAACATTGCAATAACACACAGGTCGGAGAACGCCTTTACGTGCTCGCGTGGTGCGTATTAATATCTTGCATTCCATTATTGAAAATAAACATTGCAGCAATAACGGTATTTATACTATGCCTATTTTTACGTCCAATCAGAAACGCATTTTTTAATTTTGTGACCGTAAAATATTATTATGTCTGTATCTGGACGTCCGCGCATACAAACATCCTATATTTTTCTGTATTGTACAATTCACGGGTTGCATGTTAAACCTTTGATAAAGACAAAAACGCGTGAAAATGTTCCGAATGAAAATCTGACTCGACAGGAGTGTTACGATAAAGCTTCTGTTATCATCAGATCAATATTGTCGTCTGTCGTTTAACAAATGTTAAAATGTTGTCAGTATCTGAAATAAATGACTTTGTTATTGATCAAAAAAAGCAATATGCTTGGGTGAAAATGTCGATATACAGAATGGAAAGGTCAATTAACAATGCGGAATATGTTTTGTGTCTTACAAGCAGTGTACTCGTCCAAAACGTATCCGTATTGAAAAGAACAAAAACTATTAAAAATATTATTTATATCCAGTCTTCTCACACATTAAACGGAGTGAAATTGTACCATGCGACCGCCCAACAGAGATTTGGTTGACAGTGTACTATCCAAATTTATATAACATTATTAGACAACAATCGTAACATTTCGCACAAATAAAAATGACTTAAATGTGTTTAAGCGCTTATTGAAAAAAAATATTGTATTGTTTAAAAATTCAAATTCAAATAAAACTTGTAAAACTAAGTAAATACTATTAAGTCCTTTATGAAAAAAAGTTATTGAGTTAAAAGATAAATTCACATTGGAGATTAAAGATCCATATTGGACGAGCCGTAACATTAGTGTTCGTATTCGTTACTTTAATGTCAAATACACTATAATTACAATATGAAATTAAAAAAAATAACTTGTGCACATTTCGAAATTGTTGAACAGAATAATTTCAATAACACACAGACATGTGTCTTTCTTTATTTTTATTCCTTCATTTGCACGTAAGTGGTTTTTAGGTTCCGCATTTGAAGAAAGTAGTCGGTTTTGTTGTATATTTAGCCGAGGGTCTCTCGTTTGGATGATAATATTTATATCAATCGGTCTTCGCTATATATTTTTCAATTTCACGTATGTACATCTATTTGAAACTGTTAAAAAATATACCCAATATATACCCCACCGGTGCGCAAAACATAGCTATATAAAATTTCTAAAAGCCGTGTTGAATGAAAACTCTTGGTAAGTGAAAAAACGTACACTACCTGAAGACTCGAACCTGATACTGCGAGAACAATTGCACAAATAAGCCATATCATCGTAAAAGATCTTATATTTTGTGACTCCACGTGTGGTACCTATACAGTGGGCCAATCTGTCTTATATAAGGACAACATAACAGATGAAAGCAAAACAACAGCACGACTTCAAGTGGATCAAAATATCGCGGACACGTGAAAATGCTAATTTGTATCAATTTGATACCCGTTTGTGTCGTTTCGTCAATATAGTCCATCAGTTCTTAAAAGCGTACAATCGTGATTTTGTTTGAAAATAAGTACCGTTTAATCGCAGTCCATTAGACTTATTTAGCATGTTATCTTGGGCATGTCATGTGTATAGAGACCCGAACCAATGGCACAAGGGCTGTACACGGAACACCTTTGTTATCTGTTATCAACATTAGTGGCTTATGACGGAAATGGGGTTGAAAACCCGGCAGCAAGTACAAAAGTTAATGCTCAGAAATTATTTCCTTTATTGTCAAACGTTACATTTGTAAATATTCATGTAAAAGTTGCACATATTGTATGTTTATTGGTTTGGTGATAACAGACGTTTCGTGTTAGTTTTTTTCCAAACTTTAACAAAGATAATTTCCCTTTCGTTTTTTTTTTTATTATTTATTTATTTATTTATTTTTGACGACGCTGTATATCAGAGACATTTTAAATTTAAAACTGATGATAGTTTTTGGTAGCTGGTTTGTGGGGACACTACTTTTGTTTCTTATTGGCGAGGTGCCATACGAAATGTAGAATTGGCGGGGCGTGAAAAACGACAAGTAAGTGTTTTTTTGTTGTTTTTTTTTTTGTCCAAAACACTTACTATGCGACATAACACGAACCAACCACCATAAAAAGCAAGAATTTGTCGAATTGTGTAGTGAATCTAAAAATAAGTACTGGAGTATTAATTAAAAAAATCATGAACTGAACTTATCAAACATGCCAAAAAGTCAAAAGTGTTGAATTTATAAAAGTATATTCCTGATAAGATCAATATTTTCTTAGGAGGAATTTCGTGACTTGACTGGTTTCATAAAGTAAAGGATTCACCAAAGAACTACCATGCCAATGGGTGGAGGTGTGATGGAAAGAGATTTGATAAGACGACGCTTTGGAAACATGCTTTAAGTTACCTTAATTAAACAACGTTATCGGAGCGACTTGCAACGTTAAAATTGCTTTCATGCTATGGAATTTGACGGTGAAAATGTTTTTAAAAGAAATAATGATGAAAAAGCGCAGGTGTGGTATGTTGATGCTTGTTTTTGTTTATTTGTTGGGTGGAACTGTCTACTTAAAACAGATAAAGTGCTTCCACGCTGCACTTTCACGTTGTGTACGATAAAGGATTATTATCCTGGCATAGGTCAACCAGTTCTGTTTGTACTGAGTGCAGTACTCCTGCTCCCGACCGATTAGGTGTCTCACCGGATATGTCTAAAATAAAGACACATGAATACGTCAGCTTCAAGCAGCAGATACTCATATATAGGAATATATTATATTGTATACTTCATGATGAGATATCGTTTTTAAGGTTTTGTGACTTTAAAAGAAAAAAGATGCTAATTCTTATTTTCAATTTTACATGAAATGATCGCTGAATAACATACAAAACAACAGCCTTCGTAGATCATAAATCTGTTTAAAATCAGTCATACAATGTTCTGTCATATACACGTAAAAACAAATTGAAATAAATCACGTACGTTACAAAAAACTATATAAAATAATACATAATATGTAAAAAAAACAAAACAAAAAAAAACAACTGATAAATACTCTCTCTCTCTCAATCGGAGAGCGCTAATGCTTCACCGCTCTTGGATGTATTACTTGTTGCGGCTTCTCATCATATTCACTAACAAAATTATCGTCGAATAAACAAAATGGCTGGAGGCATCCGTATTCTTTAGACACATTATTATTTGGAGATTATATTTTGACTGTTGTTGGTTTAGGATATATTTTCCTATTTATTTTCAATATATAGCATCGGCAATTCATTACATTTGATGGAAATATATTGATGCATTCATGAATGTATTTAGCATAAAAGTGAGGGAGCTTGTCTTGATTGTTTTTCTCGCAATACCGGTAACTTCTTATTCTTGTGAAAACTGGATACTCTAGAATGATATTATAAAACATGACTGGAGACAAGATATCTGAACAACAAGAGCTGTCCGTAAGACAGCGCGCTCGACTTTATCAGTGCTTGTCAATAAAACAATGCAGTAAAAGGCAAAATATAAATCTTAGTATTATCAAAAAGTAAACAAGAGCAATAAATTTGTATCCCAAGTTTCAAGGCAATACCTCAAAGAGTTCGGTGAAAAAATAAGGTGTTATGCAAACGTTAACCAAGATTCTAAGTCGAAAAGGGGGCATAATTTGATCAATATCCGTGGCAAAGTTATCCACTCTTGTCTACAGGTGGCTTGATGGTCGTAAACAAGTATTCCAAGTATCACAGCAATACCTTAATGGGTTCAGTGAAAAAGAAAATAGGTAGTACAAAAAACTTAACCGCGATTCTGAGTCCAAAAGGGCATAATTCAGCAAACATCCATGGTAAAGTTATATATACTCTGGCTTACAGGTCGAGGTTATGGTAATTACTCAAAAAGAAGCACGGTGACCCCCAATCTTTTCATAAATTTGTTTCTAGTTTGATTCTCTATACTCATGCAATAGTTTAAACAATTCAACAATGTAGTTTCAATTTTCCTTCTTTGTCTATATAGAAACTATAGCATTTCCTCTTTAAACAAATTCCAAGTTTCAATACAATGCCTCAAAGACTTGACTTGACTTTTTCAGTTTACCGTCGCTTCGACAGTATTTCAGTCATATAGCGACGTCCGGCTAATTACAGGTGGAGGAAGACCCCGAATGCACGGAGGCATCCGAGTTGAACCACCGACCAATACCTAAAGGTTTAAGTGGAAAAGTGAGATGGTACAAAAAACTTAACCGAGATTCTAAGTAGAAAGGGGCATAATTTGGCCAAATTGCCCTGAGGTAGAAGTGGTGGTCATAAACAAGTATTCAAAATTCAAAGCAATGCCTCAAAGGGTTCAGTGAAAAAGTTAGGTGTTACGAAAAACTTAACCGAGATTCTAAGTCGAATTTGGTAAAAAATCCATGACAGATTTATCTCCTCTTGCCTTAAGGTAAGGTGGTGGTCATAAACAAGTATTCTAAGTTTAAAAAAAACAATTCCTAAAGGAGTTCAGTTATAAACTGAGGTTGTACGAAAAACTTAACCGTTACGGCGACACCGACGATCGGGTAAGTAGAATAGCCCTCCTTATGTTTTTTAACAGTCGGGCTAAAAATAATGAGACCTAATAGGTCTTAGGATGGCAGTTTGATTAGATGGTATTTCATTTTATTATTATTATTACTATGTTCTCTCTCTCTCTCTCCCTCTCTCTCATAGTGTTTAAGAAATGATGGAAAATTGGTTATCTGATATCAGATGTGTTTTCTGTGTTGGACCAGTACTTCGCTCATTGTTAA
>CM037783.1:26455511-26505511 GCA_021229015.1 Solen grandis | reverse complement strand
TTAAGTTCTATCTGTATCTCCAATTAAAGAGAAAATTCAGAAGGGTGTGGCTATATAAGTATAGTATTTTACTATCATTCAAATTAAAGATGCAATAAAATACGGTGACATGAATAGGACAAATGCTATATTGAAACATAATGTGCTATTCTTCTACAGCATTCAAAGTTGTCAAAATATTTTGATCTATTGACTATACACTGTATATGATACTTAAGGCCAAACATATAGGGAAAACAGGTAAAAATAAGACCGCAGATCTCCAGAAAGACAATGAAGTGAATTATTTCAAATCTTTGATTTGATCCTTGGTTACAAACAAAACTGTAAACTCCATTTTTTTATTATGACAGTAAATGTTACATGTTGATCGCATCTTTATTTGACATATACCTTTGAAATGTTACAAATTGTTTTGCGATGTCACCATCAACAAGAAGAAAATTCAGTTTTTGATAAATATTTATAGGCATGCAAGATGTATGCATGATGATTGACAAACTATGTTGAAAGACGTAAACCAAATATTTCACATGCTGTTGTTCTGTAATCAACTCCTTTAGATAGGAAACCTAATATATAACATTTATGCAATTCATTACTTAAACAATAATTGAGTATTAATTTTGCAGACTTTTATACTGTGTTTTGTGCTGATATTTATTCACCATTGAAAAATACATTGTTAAACCAAGATATAATCATTTAATTAATCTAAAATGCATGTGGTACATTTTGAAACTCCTAACTTGCATATGGGGTTTACCTGTCCAGTTCACTTTGTAAATATCAGTGACTTCAGCAATCTCCATGATAAAGAAATTATTTAAGTTATATCTTCAAACAATCAATGCCATAACATTAGTCCACATGACAATGTTGACTATTGTAACCAGATTAAAAGGTCAACACTTGGATCTATATCCGTATCTTAGCACCTTAACAAATGGTTATCTGACCTTTGGGTATTGGGAACAGTTAACCATAGTATTATAATGATTATCTCACTTATTGGAATGCTGGCAATAGGTGATATTCTCCTATTAATTGAGTTGGAATATGCCCATGGACCTTATAATGTGTGTTTTGTCACTAGACTGTGTAACTGACACTCTATGCTAAATGCTATATGGTTTTAATATACAGGTAAATGCAATAACAGGTCATTTTTCATGAGTAATGATTAAATAGAAGTAATTGTAATAAAATCCTGATTCAATTACATTCGATTAAATGAAAAACCGTTTGTCAATACCATAATCTATAATTAAATAGTACAATAAGACCAGGTTGGTCTCATGATTGTACATGTACATTACAAAAATATACATTTACAATTGTACAAATGTAGTTTATATATAAAACATGCTGTTTATAATTATTATCATTGATTGCTACTTGTGTCTATTTTCAGACAAAAGTATTTTGATCTGTATTATGAATCAAATTCTATTTTCATCTAAAAGAAATAGTAAAATAGTAAAAATGGACGTTAAATTTAAAAATTGTTACTTTAAACATAACATACAGAATTTACAGATACAATATGACATTATTTCATAAGGCTTAATTCTCATGTCTTATTTAACCCTTTCCCTCATATAGACTCATTTTGACGCACTCAATAGGTACCACATAAAGCCTGATCTGCAGAAAACCACAGTTAAACATTACCAAATTTAATTACAGAATTCTCATTTCCAGACCACTGAGGAGCAGCGAACAGCATAAAACCTGATCAGCCTGCGAGTTACTCGCAGGCTGATCTGGTTTTATGCTGTTCGCATAGGTCTTTTCATGGTGTCCTCTAGGAGGGAAAGGGTTAAATCAGACCAATCCGTATCGGGAGCGGGAAGTAATAGGTTTAACACCTGCAGATGCAACAAATTAAGGCGTAACAAGGAAATATGTCTCTGTTGCACTGAGGCCAGCTGACATACGTTTAACCCTTCGTTTAATCTACTACCTGATATTGAGAAGCTTTCATTTATTTTATCCGAAGAAACACTGTGTCGATTAAGTGCCAAAACCTGCAACAGTATTCTTAATACTAGATTGTTTTATTTATGTAAGTAATGTTTTTTTTTCTATTTTATGTATGTAGTAATTAACATTTTTTATCTGTAAACTAGAAGCAGATGCTAATCAGTTCATCTACTGTCTGACAGGGGTGATAATCGATTTTTTACATCCATTCTTTAATGTAACACAGTAGTGTACTTTTTTGTCTTTCAGAATCTTATTTAAAGTAGTATCTTAATGAGTTTTTAAGTTAGGATTATCATATGTTCTCTAGTTTTGTATCGTGTACATATATACATGTGTATTTGATTGATTATATTTGTTATGTTTCGTGTCTCTTATAACTCATTTTGAGTGGCTTTGTACTTGTATAAAGTATTAATGATTTGTGCAATTATATGTCTTTGTACAAAGATGAGACGTAAATAAAGAATATATATATACGTTGGTCACAACCAAATAGTTGTTGTTGTTGTTGTATTGGGGTTTACCGTCGCTGCGATAGTATTTCAATCATATAGCGCCGTCCAGCTAATTACAGGTGGATGAAGACCCCGAGTACACAGAGGTACCCGGGTAGAACCACCGACCTATCGCAAGCCAGCTGGAAGGCTTCCTCACATGAAAAATCAGAAGTCCCTACCGGGATTCGAACCCACAGCGGTGAAGGGCTGAGAGATTTGTAGTCCCGACTTAAACGCTCGGCCACGGCGGCCACCCCCCCCCCCCCCCAAATATTTGATAGTAGATTTGAAAGTTCATATATTTATGTACATTTGTATCAAGTTTCATTATGATGTGAAGTCATCTTCATAGATGAAAAAGCTTAAAATCAAAGGTAAACCTGAAGCAAAACAATCAATTATACATTGTTCATCCAACCGTGAGATCTAGGTCACAATCGCAGCCATTAAACTGCATGACCATCAGTTAGTTGATATACATTATGTACATGTGTAGCAAGTTTAGTGAAGATGTGACGTAACCTCCATAGGAATCCAATATATAGTTTATGTGGAACTGGGAAAACACTCTATTTTCAGGAATATGGTCCTTCCCACTGTATTACAATTCTTTTAAAATCTTGATCAAATACTTGTAACAATATCAAAGAGCTTCTAGATTATTCATGTAAGCAACTGATTGTGGAAACTTAAAAAGTTCATTTTTTAGTTGGTCAGCTAAAGAAACGATGAGAACATTGTACTTAACTAAATTCCTTATATATTGTGGTCTAACCACTCTATCAATAAGTGTGTGTGTGTGTGTGTGTGTGTGTGTGTGTCCTTTCATGGTTAACCGCAGGTACTTAAGGATCCTGGCACGTCAATGAATTTGATAAACCCTAAATAGTTAGGTGGCTTTGAGCTACATGGGCAATATGTGGATATCGATTCTCCAAGACGTTGAAAAACTATTAACAAAACATACATATGAAAACATGCAATAACTTAAACAACTCCATAATATATTACAAGTCATTTCATGCCAATTTAGTGAACATCAAGACATATTCTACAACTAGATTTAAAGTCAGTTACCATCAATCTCTTTCATATCATCTTCATCCTCATAATCATATGCAGTACCTTATTCAAGAAACAGGACATAATCCCCTTTGAACTTAAGCAAAGAACCTATGAAAATGAAAATATATGATAATGGAAGGCCTTGTAAAGGCTTATAAGTAATACTTATCAGTAAGAGATTTGTGTAAGTGACCCTGTAGCTCAGTGGGTATGGGTTCCGGTTTCGTGTTCCATTCTGGAAGCACATTTGTTTCACCTGGCTACAGACAAAACAAACAAGCAATATAAACACCATTCCATCATGATGTTTATACATCTTCAGTAAAATTTGTTGTAAACACAGCTCTTCATATACATTATGTTTATATGTGAAATTCAAATGTCTCAGCTCAAAACTTGTCATGCTTTGAGAAATTAAGAAGTGAATGCATTGTATAAAAATCCATATTTTTTAGGTTAAAAAAAGGAACACAATTTTAAGAGTAAAGTTTAGAATAAGAGGTAACGGCATTTAAAGTAAATACGCAACCATACTATTATTACAAATATTTCATTTTGTTTATTGCAATTTAAATGATTATGATGATAAATACATCACCTTTACCTGCTAATCCACAATTGCATTAATTGGCGCAACCTCTCCTGAAAAATATAAATATTCATTGTTTTCATATATATGTCTGAATGTTATTATGGCCAAGTATTAATTAACTTGATCGAGGTTTTAAAGTTAAACAACTTTTATTTCTGCGCGCACCTCTCAGCTTCGTCGATCGTTTTCTCGATTGGATCTTGTTCATACATCTTGTTATCATTTCGAGTATACGTATTATGATGTCAAAATCCCGTGTAAATTTGTCCATATTACGTGTTATCGTGTCCAACATGATCGATGTATGAAGTAGTATGAATACATTATCAAGAAACTTAGACATAATAACACGCATGTCCAACATGCTTACATCTTATATGGACAAAATATCACGACATGTCCAACATGATAACACGTTATATGGACAAAATATCATGACACTTTTCCATAATAACACGCACGTAACGTTATATGGATAAGATATCACGACACGCATATCCAACATGTTAACACGTTAAATGAACATAATATCACAAAATTTAAGACAGAATAACACGCATGTCCAATATGATACCACATAACGTTATATGGACAAAATATTAGGATACGAATGTCAAACATAATAAAACGTTTTTTGGATAAAATATCACGCCACTTTTAATAACACTCATGTCAATAACACTTTATATGTATAAAATATCTCGACGTGATAACACGAATTATCCGGCATGATAACACGTTGTTTGGGGGAGGCAAAGAAATAACAGAAAATGTAGCTGTTTGACAACTCTCCCTTCCCCCTTTCTGACAGTATTGGAGGGAGCGCGCGTTCTATCAGGATCAACTTTTTAAAGCACCTAAAAGGGACTAAAACGTTTACTAAGATCAGAAACTATTGGTTAACTTTTTACTTATTTGAATAACATAACAATGGAGGATATGGGCGTGACCCCGTTTGCACTGATTGAACAGAAATTTGCCTTTTAACAAAATAACAAATATTCCATAATGTCAACCTGAAGACTCATTCGTTAATGAACAGCACCTCATTAGCTCCAAACATTAGTAAACTAGTAGCCCGATCATTTTACTCCCAAATCTAACTCGTAAATAATGAGCACTTGATAAGCACCAAATGTTAATAAGCTGTGGCAGCAATAAATGTATTCTGTAAAAGCAGGCCCCGCAAAAAAGCATTCTGGCGCATAATAAGCAATCACAAATAAAATATGCCGAGACCCGGGCATGATCAATAAGTATAGACATGATACCCCGTTTGTAACCAACCTTAATGAAATCTTAACATTCATATGTCGCTTTTAGTAAAAAAACAACGAAGCTTTTAACAACGAAACTGGTTTTAATAATAAAAATAACATAGCGTAACATAGCTTAGAAAAATATGTTGGCCTAATACTAGTAGTAATTGTTTGACCGCAGCTGATGGCCAAATTGGAGCCCGACCGAAATCCATCTCCCCCACCGCCAAAAGCGGTAGCAAGACCAAAAATACGAAAAATTAATAGGTTCACGCTCACTACAAATGACGAAGCATCATGATTAATTGAACCATGGCTGGTTGCCCTGTATAAAATGGTGTAATCAAACACTTATGTTATCTAAGAACAATACAATAGCCGCATCTGTTAAATGTACGCCGTCCGCTTTAAAATACATGTTACTACAATGCAAGTGTGTGCGACAGAGGTAGAAACTGCCGTATTACTTCATAATCCTATAACTGATATATATATAGAGAGAGAGAGGGGGAGAGAGAGAGTTTGTGTGTGGCTCTGCTTCTGGCAATCATTTTTTTTTTTTTTTACGAAAAATGCAGAAATTGAAGAGAAATGCTGCGTACCTCAGTGTGGAGATCGTTGATAGGAAAACTGGAGGCTTAGGGAGAGCTTCCAAGTCTGCATCTGGAATTTCCTGCCGAAACTGGGCAAATAGAGAAATAGAATCGGCTATTCTATTCTTTTAAGAATTGGATCATGCGGATTACTTGTTAAGTGCTTGTACCAGGGCCTTGTTATCTTGAACAGGGTAATTGTAATTTCTTGTTTGTCAGTTGCCTTCCTCACAGATGGACAGCTAGAAGACATGTGACCAATTTGAGAGAAACGTCATACCACCCAGGACCATTTGACCAAGCCATGCTTCCGGCCGATGGAAAAAAAACACCATTGACCATCCAGGAAACATGCAGTTTCAGAATCTGCTGCCCCGGCTACGTCTGTGAAAAGACGTAAAAGATGTAGGTCACACCATAAAATTCTTTCTGAAACTCTAGCCGGGAAATAAGATCCTCTACGATTTCCTTGGATCCTCTATCATTTCCCTAGAAAGCCTGGGAACATGGTGTGGTTTCCATAGAGGTATTGCATTATAAAACACGGCGAAGAAAAACTCGGCTGGAGCAAATGGCTTTCCCAAAAACTTAAAGTTTAATAACGTGTTTTTTCATGAGCTTCTATCGTAATAGCTGCCGATAATCACTGCTACATCGGATTTTTACTTTAAAAAGACCAATATTAATTTTTGCAATGGCAACATTTTAATACATTGTATAACTACATTGTTCTTAACCGATATCAAGTCATTTGAAACACCATTTTTATTATTCATTTATTTCATTTTATGAACATATTATTCTATTTATTATTATCGTTTTTTATAATACAATTCTTGCAGCTTCGTGTTGATTTTTTTTTTCAAGACATTCTTTTTCGAAATCAGTACAATTGTCCCAGACAACAGACGCATATTCAACTATTGGGCGAAGGCATGAAATGTAAATTTGATGGAGAGAGTCCCTGTTTATTTGAAATTTCAATTTTCTCATCATACCAAGTATTTTTGATGCATATTATATTTTATTTTGAATACGTGTGTGTGTGTGTGTGTGTGTGTGTTTCACATGCGTATGTAGCTAACGTAACGGGAATATCTCTGGGTTTATTTGTAAATTTTGGGAGGTTCTTTGGTTTGCCAACACGATGAGATCGATCTACCTCCTCGATTGATAAGTCGGATTGTAATGTATTGGCCACGGATAACAACAGATTGTCTGTGTCTTCTCCGCTTGATTCGGGGATTCCAGATATACGCAAGCTATTGCGTCGATTATATTAGTTAACGCAATCAATTTAATTTTCAAGATCAGCCACTCTTTTTTTTAAGCCACGATTCTGATCATCGAACGCACCGAACCTCTGATCTAATTGTGAAATAACACCCTTCACTATTTCAGGAACAAGCTTTGCAACAATATTTTCAACCATCAACGGCATTTGATCTCGGAATGTTGAACTGAGTTGATTTTATATAAAACAAGAAATATCTTTAAAAAAGATATTCGGCGTAGGATGAAAGAATCAAGGCGCACAATGCGCTGAGAGACGGCGACGGGATGAACATCCTAAACCCAGAGTTTCTGAAATTATTGAAGCAGTCACATGACGACAAAAACTCCATCCGCTGTTGCTACAGAAGCTCTGTTTGTAACATAATAATCCGGAGTAAAGGTCATGAACCTTTCATTCATAAAGAGCTGCATACCTAAGTAGGTCATTCTCTTTCTCTAGTGCAAGCGAATTCTATCTGTTGTTTTGTATATGTAGAAATTGACCAGTTATTTGATTATTTAAGATACTAGAATGTTTGCCTATCTATTTCAAAGTTAAGAAATGCCATGGGAGGAACCTTACTCGCCACCATGCAAAATATTCTGTGGACTACTTTAGGTCAATTACAAACATACGGAGCACTACTTTTTCTTTTTACAGGAGTAGATCTCCATGTACGTAAGATGAGTTGCTGTTCTGGTAAAGAAATGTCACGGATATTTTTTTCACGCTTAAAATTGATGCTTCCAGTGAAAAATAATGGCAAAAGAAAACATGTTAACAAACAGTAACACACTAAAAGCGGTTACGGTTATGAACGCCTGTGTAACATATTCCACTCGTATTCGTTAGTGCAGAATCGCATTGCATGGATCCCCACTAAGCGCGGAGATCGAGGTACAGTTAAAAATGTTGTGGAAAATATGCAAATTAGCAAGGCCTGTTTTCGATTTTCAGCATAAGACGGCTTATCGCCGTCTAAAAACGAGATTTCCAGTCTTCTAGAACATTCCCAGGAAAAGCGCGCGAAAGACCGACGCACAACAAATTTAGTACGCTCTAGAAATAGTTCAGTATTTTTTCTATGAAATATACTTATTTATAGACGGTAATACAAAAAATTATATCTGTAAATAGGCTTGTTTGATATTTGTTCATATCATTATTGCATATGACAATTATGATATAAAAGCGTTATTAGTTGTTTTGGTTTTGGCGAATTAATTTTCAATGAGAGCATCTCGGCAGGCTGGAAGAATTCAATATACATAGTAATTAAGGGGTTTCATGTCATAACACGGTGGATTCTTTTTTGTTGTTTTAAATCATTTTCACAAAGTAGCATTGCTCAATTGATGGAAAAGGATTGTATTTAACTTACTGAATATACTTTCATGTTACATCAAAGAAAAGTAATAACACAATGAATGATATATACAACTGCACCTTAATTAAGTATTTTTAGTCCATACGATGCGTTAATCCAATATCATGGAGTCCTTTATTCTTGAATTATTTACGCTGTTAGTACATTGTTGTTTAAGTTTGCGAGTTGAAATCGAAATGATACAGCTACGCCGAAAAAATAGTTTCTTGAGTCAATACATTTTGCGATAAATTTTGACTCAGAGAACCACTTGGTGCGCATTTTTTATCTAGTCGGCATATTAAGTCATTAGTCACTTGTTTAATTGCAATGATGAAATTTGTGTCTTAATTGTAAAGTTCTTGGAGAAGTATAAGATTTTGTTTAGTAAACTTGAACAAGGTGCTGATTACATGACATGTAGCTAAAGACATATACAATGTAGAATATAATTGTCGTGTATTTGATAGTCAAACTGTTTTGACAATTCAATAGGAGTGGTTTGCATTGAAATCTATACACGTGTAACTACGAAGCTTAAAAGAGATATGACACTTGGTCATTTTACTTGATTTAAACATCATTGTCATATTGAAGTGATGAATTTGTTCTTTAATTTAAATCGAATAAGATCTTTGTTAACTGTCTGATGCATTTGCATTAGCTCAAATATCAAATATATCTTTGAGCTACAGTTTTCATTCAAGCTGCAGAACAACAGTGAATACGAATAAACAGATATGACCTTAATACATCAACTTGATTTGCCACATATTACTACTACAAAAATCCGTACATGATGAGCATCTTACGTCTACCGTGTCTTCATGGATGTCCATATATGTCATATATATTCCAAATATATCACTGGCCACAGGTCAGTTGAACTGGCAAACAAAGGCTAAGTACGAAAAAAACACATCACAGACACAGAAAACATAATATCCACATATCTCTCTTTACACACGAAGTCACGTGTTCTTGTAACTGACAATATTAGTGTCCGTGCCTTAGATCACTTTTTGACTGTATAAATCACATTATTCTTCTTTTCGTTTTCAAGGGCGTCAAGAAACGATAGCCAATCTCGAAAAGGGAGGTAACACATAAGAAAAGTTCTGATGACACTTGCTTATCTAGCTCTGCATCTGATATATCAGACCTCGAAGGTATCTTAAGTCATTATCTATCTGCATGGTCAAAACAATGGTTGCTTACTTTTAAGTCCCCCTCCTCTCAAAAAAAAACATAACAAAAAAAAAAACACACCCACAGAGGCCACTAAGAAAAGTGGAGCGCGCTGTCTTTGGACAGCTCTTGTGTTTATTGTAACGCAAGAAAATAAAGTACTATTATCATTATTATTGTTAATGTGATATTACAACGATATATTCTTTGCTTAAATAAAAGCTTGAATAAGATATTTAGACAATAGTTGTATCCCTGGTTTTTATGTCAAAACTTATGAAAATCGCATTTATTAGTCCATCATTGACAAGACATTGTCATATTTAAAAACATTTCATAAATTGTACTTGAATTATGACGTAATTAACCAGATAATTATACTAAAACAATGTGTAGGCTTGTTTAGAAGTATGCCTCTATACAACTAAGCAATATTTAAAATAAAAGAACACATCAATAAAAATCATTTGAAGAAACAAGATAAAGGAATCATTTGGCATCATATCACAGCATTGTTTCTCTTGATCTAAAAATCTGGTTTTTTAAGTGTGTGTTAATCGTGAAATTAAATACATTGATTATCTAAATATGAATTGAGGACTGAATGACCTGTGTTACGTAATATTAGTTTACCATATTTGAGACCAAATCATGCTTATCACAGTTAATGGGCATATATACATGACATGTGATAACAGTGATTTAGTCATAGAAGGAAAACTATACCTAATGCACATGTCAACAGAGTAGAACCATCGCCCAGGGATTCTAGGTATTATATTTGGTCCTAGACTTGAAAGCCGAAGAATCTATTCTTAAAAATGTCACTAATGTCAATAGATATATCTAAAAAAATGTGCATTTCCGATAACAGACGGGTAAGATAAGGGTTCAATTGCTAGATATAACAACTAGGCAATGGATGATCAGGTTTTATTTCAAATAGTTTGCATACCATACATTTTCTAGAAGCAGATTGCCACGTATTTTAACATTTCCGGTGGTCTATTGATTAGAGAGTTTGCCACGGGAGCGATATGTTGCAGGTTCGATGTTCGGCAGCGACATACCAGTGTTGCAGGAAATGATAATGTAAGTTCCCTACTTGGCTATCGCTTTTGAGTAACTCCAGGAGGGTTGACCTGGTGTCAGGTTGTGACAGGGTGTGACGTCATGTCACTTGCAAACGACCTGATGCTGCAGTATGTCAGCGCTATGTCTGACACAAACAGTTTCCAAAGTAATGAAATGATGTTGATTAACAAAAAAGACATTTAATATCTTCATAGATGTTGTCGATGAACACGTAGTTTCAGTTATGTAATTTCTTTACTGCCATAAGGGGCACATACGAGTAATGTGTACTGTGGTATAGCGCCGAAATACCAACTGGTAATTATCTCGCCATAATGTAACATGGTCGAGTACATTTTCAAGTTTGAGCAAGATTGCTAAATAAACGTGGACGCTATCTCATCAGTTATGGGTACATCAAAAAGATTCGAAATTTCACAATTTTTATGCTATGAAGAGCTGATAATTATATGGCCATAAAGTACTTGAAATCAAGCTTAGTCAATGTATTAAGGCCATTTATTGTGTTTCAAATAGCGGCTAGAATTATTAAACAGGTGTTAACAAACAGGATTCTGGCGTTGTTATTGACCTACTTATGGCAAAGTTGTTCTAAGTCGAGGTATTAGGCCATCAAATTGTGTTGCGTCGAAGTTTGATTAAGATTGCTTAAGAAATGTAGATACTAGAGTGTACACAAATCGCCAATCCTCATACTTCATACAGAGCACTGCTTGATCATATAACCTTGTATGGACAATATTTTAATTTTGCGGTTTTACTTCATTTTATGTTGTTGCCTCTGCAGTAGTATTTTAACAATAAATAACATAAAAATATATAGATTGCCAATTGCTATATATATATTAAACCTTTATTTAAGTGAATAAAAACATGACCGATATTGTATATTTATTTAATCAAGGTCAATTGAGGGTCAATTCAACGATAAAAATGTGGAGTACCTGTAAGAAGGGGTAATACTGGTAAGATTTGAAAGCTTTCTTTTTTATTAACTCGTTGCCATGACAACCGTTTTATTGGTCAAATAGAAATAATAAAATCATTGTCTTCACAGAATTCAGAATATTCAGATAGACGAACGGACGGACATATGTTCCCTCCGATGAATCTGGACTGGTTTACATTTTCATTAATTGTAAACACAGCACCTAAAGGTACATGGAAAAAGCCACAGAGAGAAAAGAATAACCTTCTATCATTTGGTTTGATTTGTAAACTCTTGTGTTGACCTTTGTACAACTAAAACATCATAGACAGTGATTAAGTGTAACTCCCTATATTTGCATATGTTATGTATACTACGGAGAAATAAAATGGCTTCCTGACAGATAAACCTTTAAGTGCCAGTGCTCTCAATGCTCACGGGTGCCTGGATAACGTAGTTGTAACGCGCTTCGCTTCCAACCAATGTGTCCCAGGTTCGATTCCTGGTCACGTACGTAGGATACAGTGGTCGCCCGTGGGTTTTATCCGGGTTCTCAGGTTTCCTCCCACAATAATGACCACATACGCCGCCATCAGAGCCATCGAGAGTGATTAATATCAGTTGTGAGAACTTGTTTCGTAATCGATGTAAAGTAAGTAGTTTTAATGCTTTGATATACCATGGTCCAAACTGTTGTTACAAACTGATAATGCAATTTCCTATTTATAGATTTGAAATGCATCACAGTCATTGGTGTTTTGTGGTCAGGGCGTCAATATAAAAATAAACCAAACTTGTTCGTTGTACGAGTTTGTTCTTTCTGAATGGTATAAAAAAACAAGTGAAAAGCGTATACATTTCAATTATTATTATTATTATCATTATATGATTATGGAAAATTTGTTTTCAGTAATGTTATCCTCATTCATTCCAGTTTTACTTCGAGATTTTAGAATATGCATGCATATTTTTTACAATTAAAATGATCCTTTTCTGAAATGCTTCTTCTTCTTACGAGATTCAGCAAAATCCGCAAAACTTTGGGCAATGTAAAGTCCACCAGTCTATATACGCCAGGTTTCTGCATGTGGTCTTGTCAAACTTAGAGCATGTGGTATTTACGTCATCTTGGCATAACACTGAAACAGAAATGTATACATACTCACGAATCGTGTGACACCACCGCGATTCATAGAAATCCACGTTCCGAGATCCGTCCATAATACATGTATATTCTTTTACATGAATAGTGACTATTACAAGATAATATCGACATGTTTTTGAATCATCTTTTAATGTAATTATTTCTTAAAACTTCTTTATATTATCAATCTTAATCTCAGGTGTTTTTTTTTCAGACGTGAATAAGGTAAAGCTGTTATATCAATAAAATCAGATAATAAAAAGTTGAATTTGACTTTTGTTTCTACAGCTACCTCGAAAATCTGCTGTGACTTCAGAGGAAACGATCGAAATAGTGAAGACCATTACCAGTTTTTCAGTATCCATTTCAAGTGTATTTTACATGTGAAAAAATGCTGTCGATATTTATTTCGTTAGCGGATATAAATCCTCATATCAAGTATGCATATTTACAGGACGAAAAAAAAACACAAAAAGAGCTGAAATATTTTCATAATCAGCATACAATGAATATGTGTTGTTTTTCTGTTCACTTAAATCCTATATCTCAATGGCAAGCCACTTACGGGTAATTACTTCAAGTTCCCTAAAACACAAGCATTACTGGTTCTGGGTGGTTTTTTTTGTGTTTTTTTTTTTAGATTATCATCGAAATCTCACAATGGCCTTTTACTAAATTTGAAATGACATTAATGCATTTGACTAAAGAAGTACAATGTACATTAATCATTATCCTTGATGAGAGTTCTTTGTTCTTTTGCAACTATTTTACGAAATACTTCACCATTGTTTGCCTACAATTAGAAGTGCATCTATGAAAACGAGCAGAATCAACGTATTGTGGCACAACAAAAATGCAGCATGTATCCCAGTTGTGTGTTTATTATTTAACAAATATAAACTTGCTTGAACTTGAATCAGTAGTTTTTCTAGTTGCTTTCCAATGTAAATGTTTATTTACAATTTATCTGAAGTATATGAGTTTAGCTCAGGCTATGTCCACATATAATCTTAAGATCTGTTCAGGCATAAAGTACTGTTACCACCTATGAATTTGTGTAGAAATATTTATTTTTTCTTTAACGCCTTATATAAATATCCCCCACAAGTTTCATTACAGGCCTATTCTGTGGTGACTTCGTAATTCATAAGAACTGAGTGAATAGCAAATGAAAGATAAAACTGATGCAATGCTTCGTGGAAGTCAATTTTTTTTTCTCCGGAAACACTAGCAATTCGCTTAAAATGTGTCCTCTGGCCAGTTAGATAACACTTAATATGAGTTGTACCCATCTGGTTTAAAACACAATAATGGACCATATGCAAGCCCATGCATTTACTAAAGTTAAAACCACAATCTCTTCATTTTTTCCGAAAACCCAGTAAATTCTAATAAACTACCCATGTCTGAAAGCACAAATGATATAGAAACTACAACCGTGGTGTCTGGTTTTAAAACTGAAATGAATATGTGTTCATCTTTAATTATAAACTTAAACAACTTAAAATAAATTATGACGGAATGCACCACACTGTGATAGCCATACTGAACTTTGTTCTTTGTATTTGTAAAGGTCTGAGTAGAAGAGGCGCGTGTGTATTTTTTTTAATGATGTATTACTTACGTCTCAAAAAGTGTTGTTACTTAACAATGTTTATTAATACACTTTAAAAGCAAAATGCATGTAATATATTGTAAGTACTTATATGGAACATGCCTCAACATTTAAATGCTGAATGAATATGTAAACAATATTAACTTCGTTTAGAATTTGATAATCAGAAAATGACACAAGTACCTAAAATCAAACGTCATTTTACCTTGGTAAGAATAAAACTAAATGCTATGTATGTGTGATATTGAAATAATGGCCAGAGAGGAAAAAAAACAGAAATGAAGAAATGACCTCACTGGAATTTGAACCCACAACCCTTCGTTTAAAGCAGTTGACGATAATTTAATCCTGTTTGTGGATACTCTTCAATTTTAGGCCAAGAACCTTTACGAAGATTAAGTATAAAACATTAATGCATATATACTAAGAAGTAAGAGCTAAGATATATAGATCCCTTCAATGTATCGATAAAAAAAATGACAGAATGGTCTCTGAGAACTGATATGTTATCTTTCTAACAGACCGGAAAAGTTAGCTACTAGTAACCAGCTACTAGTAGCTGGTTACTTCTCGAAAGTAAAGTTAGTTACTAGTAGCTGGTTACTTCTCGGTGGAGAAGTTGGCTACAAGTAGCCAGCTACTAGTAACTGGTTACTTCTAAAGGGAAAAAGCAGCTACTAGTAGCCAGCTACCGGGGAATTTTATTGATATTTCTCGCAATTAAAACCATTGAGGGAAAGAGAAATCCTAAAATATGAACATATTCACGGTTCTGATAGTTTTAAATTCCAAACCAAACAGTAAAAAAAATCACTTAAATTGTATCTGTCATAACTAAATTTCATTTATATTTTTGTCGAAAAAACACGTAGATTGGTGTTTCTTTTTCATGAAAACATTAACTATGAATATATTCATAATTGTCATGGTAACCTTCACGAGAATTTATATCAAATTTCATTCAATACCTTCAAAGGAATCACCAACTACCGTTACATTTTGATTATATATTCAATATTTTTCTAAATGTTTTCGCCGAAAAAACAAGTAGCTGGGTGTTTATTTTTCATAAATTCATAAACTATGGATATATTCATAATTGTCATGGTATTCCCCACCAGAAAATACCAAACTTCATTTAATATCTTCAAAGAGCTCGCCAACTACCGGTACATTTTGATTGGACTATCAATATTTTTTTCAATGTTTTCGCCGAAAAAACAAGAGCTGGTGTTATTTTATATATTTTAAATTGATATATTCATAATTGTCATGGTATTCCTCACCAGAAAATACCAAACATCATTTTATAACTTCAAAGAGATCGCCAGCTACAGGTACATTTTGATTGGACTATCAATATTTTTCTGACCGTTTTCGACGAAAAAACAAGTAGCTGGGTGTTTATTTTCATATATTCTTAAAATATGGATATATTCATAATTGTCATGGTATTCCTCACCAGAAAATACCAAACTTCATTTAATATCTTAAAAGAGCTCGCCAGCTACCGGTTCATTTTGATTTGACAAAAAAAAATAATTCTGACCATTTTCGACGAAAAAAAACAACAAGTAGCTGAGTATTTATTTTTAATATATTTATAAACTATGGATATATTCATAATTGTCACGGTATTTCTCACCAGAAAATACCAGACTTCATTTAATATCTTCAAAGAGGTCGCCAGCTACCGGTACATTTTGATTCGACCAATAATATTTTTTTCAATGTTTTTGCCGAAAAAACAAGTAGCTAGGTGTTTTTTTTAACATATTTATAAACTTTAGATATATTATAAGGTTCCTCACCAAAATACCAAACTTCATTTAATATCTTCAAAGAGCTCGCCAGCTACCGGTACATTTTCATTGGACTATCAATATTTATTTCAGTGTTTTTCGCCGAAAAAAAACAAGTAGCTAGGTGTTTATTTTAATATATTTATATAAACTATGGATATATTCATAATTGTCATGGTATTCCCCACCAGAAAATACCAAACTTATTTAATATCTTCAAAGAGCTCGCCAGCTACCGGTACATTTTCATTGGACTATCAATATTTATTTCAGTGTTTTCGCCGAAAAAAAACAACAAGTAGCTGGGTGTTTATTTTAATATATTTATATAAACTATGGATATATTCATAATTGTCATGGTATTCCCCACCAGAAAATACCAAACTTTATTTAATATCTTCAACGAGGTCGCCAGCTACCGGTACATTTTGATTGGACTATCGATATTTTTTCAATGTTTTCGCCGAAAAAACAAGTAGATAGGTGTATATTTTTCATATATTTATAAACTATGGATATATTCATAATTGTCACGGTATTCCTCACCAGAAAATACCAAACTTCATTTAATATCTTCAAAGAGCTCGCCAGCTACCGGTACATTTTCATTGGACTATCAATATTTATTTCAGTGTTTTCGCCGAAAAAAAAACAAGTAGCTGGGTGTTTATTTTAATATATTTATAAACTATGGATATATTCATAATTGTCATGGTATTCCCCACCAGAAAATACCAAACTTTATTTAATATCTTCAACGAGGTCGCCAGCTACCGGTACATTTTGATTGGACTATCGATATTTTTTCAATGTTTTCGCCGAAAAAACAAGTAGCTATGTGTTTATTTTTAATATATTTATTAACTATGGATATATTCATAATTGTCATGGTATTCCTCACCAGAAAATACCAAACTTCATTTAATATCTTCAAAGAGGTCGCCAGCTACCGGTACATTTTGATTCGACCATCAATATTTTTTTCAATGTTTTCGCCGAAAAAACAAGTAGCTAGGTGTTTATTTTTAATATATTTATAAACTTTGATTTTAACCAGAAAATACCAAACATCATTTAATATCTTCAAAGAGCTCGCTAGCTACCGGTACATTTTGATTGGATTATCGATATTTTTCTGACCGTTTTCGACGAAAAAAAAAAACAAGTAGCTGGGTGTTTATTTTTCATATATTCTTAAACTATGGATATATTCATAATTGTCATGGTATTCCCAAACAGAAAATACCAAACTTCATTTAATATCTTCAAAGAGCTCGCCAGCTACCGGTACATTTTGATTGGACTATCAATATTTTTCTGACCGTTTTCGACGAAAAAACAAGTAGCTGGGTGTTTATTTTTCATATATTCTTAAACTATGGATATATTCATAATTGTCATGGTATTCCCCATAAGAAAATACCAAACTTCATTTAATATCTTCAAAGAGTCGCCACTACCGGTCATTTTGATTGGACTATCATATTTTTCTGACCTTTTCGACGAAAAAAACAAGTAGCTGGGTGTTATTTTCATATTTCTTAAACTATGGATATATTCATAATTGTCATGGTATTCCTCACCAAAAAAATACCAAACTTCATTTAATATCTTCAAAGAGCTCGCCAGCTACCGGTGCATTTTGATTGGACTATCAATATTTTTCTGACCGTTTTCGACGAAAAAAACAAGTAGCTGGGTGATTATTTTGCATATATTCTTAAACTATGGAATTATTCATAATTGTCATGGTATTCCCCACCGGAAAATACCAAACTTCATTTAATATCTTTAAAGAGCTCGCCAGCTACCGGTATATTTTGATTTGACTTTCAATATTGTTCTCAATGTTTTGCCGAAAAAACAATTAGCTGGGTGTTTATTTTTCATATATTCTTAAATTATGGATATATTAATAATTGTCATGGTGTTCCCCATCAGAAAATACTAAACTTCAGATAATTTTTTCAAAGAGCTTGTCAACTTCCGCCATCTTTGTAATAGAATATCAATATTTTTTCAATGATTTCGTTAATAAGAATAATAGATGGATATATATTTTTAATAAAATTATGAGGTATGGATATATTCATAATTGTCATGGTATTCTCCACAGAAAGTACAAAACTTCATTTAAATACTCAACGAGCTCGCACCGTCCCCAGTGGCAGAGTGCGTAGAGCGTCCGCCACAGGAGTGTGAGGTTGTTGATTCGATCCCCGGCCGTAAAGTCTTAAAAAATGCTTCTCTTATAGTTCCCTTGCTTGGCGTTCAGCATATAAGGGTAGTTGCAGGACTGCTTGGCGCCGTGTCAGGATAATGTGACTGGATTTGGTATCATGCCACATCAAAATGTACAGGTAGCTGGCGAGCTCTTTGAAGATATTAAATGAAGTTTGGTATTTTCTGGTGAGGAATACCATGACAATTATGAATATATCCATAGTTTATAAATATATTAAAAATAAACACCTAGCTACTTGTTTTTTCGGCGAAAAAATTGAAAAAAATATTGATAGTCAAAACAAAATGTACCGGTGGCTGGCGAGCTCTTTGAAGATATTAAATGATGTTCGGTATTTTCTGATGGGGAATACCATGACAATTATGAATATATCCATAGTTTATAAATATATTAAAAATAAACACCTAGCTACTTGTTTTTTCGGCGAAAACATTGAAAAAAATATTGATGGTCGAATCAAAATGTACCGGTAGCTGGCGACCTCTTTGAAGATATTAAATGAAGTTCTGTATTTTCTTATGGGGTATACCATGACAATTATGAATATATCCATATTTTAAGAATATATGAAAAATAAACACCCAGCTAATTGTTTTTTCGTCGAAAACGGTCAGAAAAATATTGATAGTCCAATCAAAATGTACCGGTAGCTGGCGAGCTCTTTGAAGATATTAAATGAAGTTTGGTATTTTCGGAATGTTTTTTCGGCGAAAACATTTAGAAAAATATTGATAATCTTATCAAAATGTAACGGTGGTTGGTGATTCCTTTGAAGGCATTGAATGAAATTTGATATAAATTCTCGTGAAGGTTACCATGACAATTATGAATATATTCATAGTTAATGTTTTCATGAAAAAGAAACACCAATCTACTTGTTTCTTCAACAAAAATATAAATGAAATTTAGTTATGACAGATAAAATTTAAGTGATTTTTTTACTGTTTGAAATTTAAAACTATCAGAACCGTGAATATGTTCATATTTTAGGATTTCTCTTTCCCTCAATGGTTTTAATTGCGAGAAATATCAATAAAATTCCCCGGTAGCTGGCTACTAGTAGCTGCCTTTTCCCTTTAGAAGTAACCAGTTACTAGTAGCTGGCTACTTGTAGCCAACTTTTCCACCGAGAAGTAACCAGCTACTAGTAACTAACTTTACTTTCGAGAAGTAACCAGCTACTAGTAACTAACTTTACTTTCGAGAAGTAGCTGGTTACTAGTAGCTGGTTACTAGTAGCCAACTTTTCCGATCTCTTTCTAACAGCCTGAAATAACAAATGAAATATGTTTCTCAGCGGTTTGATAAATCATGTTGATTTTCCTTGAAATAGTTCTATAAAGTCACAGGTATTGACGTTCGTTAACTTTTCACATGTACTTCACCTTGCGTCTTCAATATAAACAGTTCACACCATTTCTTACCAATCTATGCTTGTGTTCCACCGTGCTCTTTTTTAATAAATAAAGCAATTTTAATAACCAAACAGTAACAATATTTAAGCATTAAGTTATTATTAATAAATAAATCTTAAAAAAACACTCGCCAGACTTTGGCAAAATCTATTCTTTTTCTAATGTTTAATGAAACTTTCTGAAAAAAAATTGCTGTCGAAAGAGCTTACGGTACAAGAACATCTGAAGGAGTGGGAACAGCGGATATAGCGAGAACACTGAGAATATAAATAGCTGTAATTCTGAGGGGCTTTTGAAAGGAGTTCAAGGATCTCAAAAGCAAAGTTATAGGGAGTTCGCTAAATAGTGTAAATACAGCATGAACTATGCACCAGAGATTCTGTGCCTGTATGCATCTGCGTCCTGCCATTAAATGAAAAAATAAAATATCTTTAAAAATAACAAAAAGTAAACAATACAAAGACAATTAAACATGATATAATTTTTATCGTAAAGAATCAAAGAGAAAAAAGTTTGTAAGATGCAGATTTTTATGAATATCAAGAAACGGTGATGTGTGTAATTATCAATTTCTGCTTTTAAAAAAATGTAAATTTGACATGTTTAATGTCTTCAGCGTGCATCGAGTAAAATGAATAGTGTTCCTTTTTTCATATTTAAGCATACATTATTTGCTTCGAGATCTTCAAAAAGGTTTTGATGACAAAATAATGGTTTGTCACACAGCAGTTTCATTTGAACGTAAAACGGGGTCATATAATCACGTAAAATGATCTGAGTACACGTATTTTCACAGTTATCTGAAACGTTTAACCAGTTTTAGGTGTAAATACTCTTTGAGGAAGTACAGTGGTAATAAAGTGGTTTAATTAAATAAAAGGTTGATGAAAATATGGGGTCTTTGTACCAAGATAATATTGGACCCTTTACCACAATAAATATTATGCATTATTCAATATTTTGTTTAAGTAGCATAATGTAAATTTTCTGATAAAAATCAGCTAACCCTTTTCGCATTTTGGTGGGGAAGTCCACTGTCCATCCGGACGACACGTGATTACTGGGCTACTTCCGGTCAGATGGTATCCGGAATCACACTGATATCTCACCATTCTACCATACGTATAGTTGCCTCCCCCATTTTCTGAACCATGTGCAACAACTGGCGGAGGTCCACATCCGTCTTAAAGAGAAAAAAATGTTCTCCTATTGAACTTACTGCAATCAATATATTATCGTCATATTTCATATTAATTTCTTTCATAATGAGTTAATTTTGATATTGATTATCCAAAAGCAGTAGTGCACTTTAATTTAGGATAAAAAACAACACAATAATCCAGTCAATACTACGACCCGCCATGCACATTTATCTAGTCAACACAACGACACGTCAATAAGATTTTTTTTATTATTATTATTATTATTTTATTTTAATTTAAAAAAAAAATAGACTTGACAAAGTTGTATTAAATAACCATTAAAATATGGTGAAATCTATATCATCTCAGCTTACAACAATAGCCACAATATCGTGGACAGTGTTTCTTCGCCCAATCTGCATATGCTGTGCACATCGAGTTCACGTAAGCAGGACAGGTATCGGTCAAATCATTGCATGGCACTTCTAAAACAAAAATAATTTACTCCATAATTATATATACCTCTACATGCAATGAAGCCCTTTGCTTTCCAATCATATTGATAAAAATCAATACTCATACCAGTCGAATAATGTTTCAACTGGAGGGATCATTTGCACCGGTCACAAAAACTTCGTTTGTCAAACTACTTGACTCTTTTTTCTGTACCATAAGAATTTTTTTTAATTTAAAGGTATATATACAATAGAAAAATAATTCACTTTTTAGAATATGAACCATTGTCTACAAAAACACCTACGAAGAACGAGTCAAACAATATGAAAAACAACAACATGAAAACTAAAATTAAAGATTACGTAAGTAATTGGATCCGCGTGAGTAAATGGAGATTATGAGTATTCATGTAGGATAGGGATATCTTATCCGAGGGTCAGAAATTTCAGGTAGGGACCCTGCCTGAAATTTCTGATCCCGAGGGTGAGATATCCCTATCCTTCATGAATTTACGAATGATGGATTTTTTTTCTCCCATGAACGATTATTACTTGCCACAGACCGCCAGCCTCGATTTAATAAACATATCGCGCTTTCATTTTTTTTTTTTTTTTTTTGTGCACTTTTTTTCTTGCCGCTTAACAAATTAACACAATATCAACATCAAAGAAATCGGCATTTTAAAGTTCACACGCAAGTATATACCTAAATTCTGATGTTCGTTCAACTGGGAATTACCATTTGCTTAGAATAACTTAGTAAAAAATACCAGTCCTTGATGGTACGTAATATTCCCCCCAAATATTAAGCCTTATTTCACATTCGTAGTAATAAATGATATTAAAGGGATAACTAACTAGATTTATATAAAATTTTCAAACATATATCTATTCACATGAATAACAACAAGTTAGTTTTGTATCTTGATAAAATCTATAACTTAAAGTCATCATTGTTTATTTGTAAACGTGACATAGAAGAAAACTGATCACGTGACATGGAAGTTATCTTCCTTGAGGGAAATCCCTATCTTCGTATGCTGAACATGGGAGAAAATTTCCCTTTCTTTTATGATCATGTTTTATAACAAAATTTAAAATAATGTAAATACCCCAAGTATCGTCTTAACACATTAGCTGTCACAGGTCTACGATAGTCTTGGTACAGTTCCTGTAACAGGTTAACACTATTCTTGACATGGTCGTTATGACAACTTTTTATGTGATCTGTATTTCTTTTGCAGTACTAACGCAATGTACAAGAGGTTTATAGTGGAGATTGCATGTAGATTGCTCACCTGTGTGCCATCAGCCTTAATAAAACAGTTAGTCCAATAATAAAAATCATGTATTTCGTTCCAAATTTGAAAATATATTGTATTTAATTAACCGTGAGATCTTGACATGGAGAAAATATATTGTATTTAATGAACCGTGAGATCTTGACATGGAGGAAATATATTGTATTTAATGAACCGTGAGATCTTGACATGGAGAAAATATATTGTATTAAATGAACCGTGAGATCTTGACATGGAGAAAATATATTGTATTATATGAACCGTTAGATCTTGACATGGAGAAAATATATTGTATTAAATGAACCGTGAGATCTTGACATGGAGAAAATATATTGTATTATATGAACCGTTAGATCTTGACATGGAGAAAATATATTGTATTAAATGAACCGTGAGATCTTGACATGGAGAAAATATATTGTATTTAATGAACCGTGAGATCTTGACATGGAGAAAGTATATTGTATTAAATGAACCGTTAGATCTTGACATGGAGAAAATATATTGTATTAAATGAACCGTGAGATCTTGACATGGAGAAAATATATTGTATTTAATGAACCGTGAGATCTTGACATGGAGAAAATATATTGTATTAAATGAACCGTGAGATCTTGACATGGAGAAAATATATTGTATTTAATGAACCGTGAGATCTTGACATGGAGAAAATATATTGTATTAAATGAAGCGTGAGATCTTGGCATGGAGAAAATATATTGTATTTAATGAACCGTGAGATCTTGACATGGAGAAAATATATTGTATTAAATGAACCGTGAGATCTTGACATGGAGATAATATGACTGTATGGTGCCTACGTGACCTAAAGCAATTTTGACGGAGCTTGTTGCGGTGGCGACTGATAACGTCATCTTTTGTTAGCTAAATATATAAACTGACTCTTAACAGTATAAAGCATTATGTTAAACTGTCAATCAAACAAACGGGAGATGATTCCATAATGCGTGGTCAAAAGCAAAGCTATATGCCATACATGACAAACTGTGAATGTACTATCATTTATATTTTAAATTTCATTAATTTACCCCGGAGCTCCGCTTCGCGTCGCCTGCGATGTATCCATACAATCTAAAATGTAAATGAAAACTAGCTGTACCTTTAGTATTGACATTCGGCCCCTGATATCATACAGAATTATGATTGGATTGTGAGATTGGCTCCGGCTATTTTTTTAATAATTCAACTAAGGGACTTAATTCAAAAATTAAGTGAGCTAGAGTTATAGCTCTTGTGCACTACACTTCTACACTCAAGGTTAATTTTAGAGTGTATCTTTTTTACAGTATTGAAGTCATACCCTGGACATTTTATTTTGCAAAGTCAACTGGGGGATACTTTAATAATTAGATGAGTTAGAGTTATACTTCTTGTTTACCGCACTTCTAAGTCTCATATGGTATCCATGTTCCAATCTTGCAGTGAATCCGCGCAACAGTGTTGAAATTATGTTCTTAACATTTTATACAAAATAAAAAAGGAGGATAATTCAAGATTGAGATGAGTAAGCGTAACGGTTCTTGTACACTGCACTCCCACACATCACATGATGTCCATGTTACAAATATGAGTGAATCGATGCAATAATATTAAGTTTATGCTCCGGACAAGAAAGAATGACGAAAAAACTCCCGACGACGTCGACACCAACGACGGACAAAGTGATTCTTATGTGTCTGCCATGCTAAACAGGCGATGCATAGTGTGTAATGACAATTGCATATTGTTCTCAGGTAAGCTTAAATGAACTTTAAATGTTTGATCAAGAGAAAAAATAGCTGAATGATGTGAAAACCTTCCGTGCAAGTTGGGGCATTACTCCATTGTCCTGTTTGTTGACAAGTAACCGAGTTCGTAGTGCCTTGGAAACGGTACCCAGTATTGCACGTGTAGTTCACAACATTTCCGTATGAGTAATTCATCTCTCCTACTGGTACACCATGTAGAATCGGTGGTGGTGGCCCGCAACCATCTGATTAAAAATAAATCGATAATGATAAAAGCAGTAGAACTGAAAAATCACATTTAATCTAATAAATAATGTCTTCATTCAATGTTTTTAAACAAAGGTTACAAATCTGAATCACTGACTGTCTGAAAAAGATGAAACACCTCTACACCTGTAATCTACTTTAAACTACATACATGTCTGTGGGAATAACCCATGTTGAAGAAAGTAGAATATTATATTGTTGTTCAATATACAGAAATATTACATTTTCCGAACACTTAGGGTTTAGCTTCCAAAAGATAGTTTTGAAAAATTCGTTTCTGATTTCAAGAAAACCAGATGGAAAATACCTACCAACATTAATTCATTAAATAAACTTTGCATGATTTAAATTATAAACAAGTATTGCTTTTTCCTTTCTGGGGATAAAACTTGATTATGCATGCAAACTGTTTTCCTAACTGTTGCTATACGGCAATGCCAAAATCTTTATGAAAATATAATAATTATATTGAATGACTTGAGAGCTGAACATGTTACAGAATGGTAAGCATGATAATTTTTTACGAATTAAAAGATGAAGTTGAATAGTTGTTGAAAAGGCAGTGTTTATATAAATTGTGTTTCCCTCTATCATTATTATTTCAATGTTAAACTCTTTGCTTTCTTGTAAATTTTGGTGTATTTGTCATGGAAAATATTTTTTTTTTATTTATAGGTTGAATCTGAAGAGTATCGAACGATTAGATACACATAAAATATATTTTGGATGTTTATTTTTTGTGTTATCATATTTAAAAATGTTCAACTATGCATAACATGGATCTAGAACACGCTATATACAACTTAAATGAAAACCAGATCTATTCGACCTAGATATTATTAGAAAAATACCATATGAACAACTGGATATTTTACAAGCTACAACTTTCATTCTATATCACTTTTATGCCAATATTTATCTTTTGATGGACCTTTTCAAAACATTAACCACATAAACATATGTGAAATATCTACTCACCACAGAATCCGCAGAAGAGAGGACATTTTCTTTTTGCCCATTGACGATAGTTGCTGCACACGCTCGTATTATATTGTCTACAGGAAGGATCATCCCTGCAAACACCTGTAACGTGATTTGATTTTATCTCAGTAATTTACCTGAAAATGCTATGTAACATGTCCGTGGTTTTATAGTATTGTCTAAGAATTTTGTTGATGGCACACTGATACCGTATTGTATTTTTTGCAGATTGGAAACCTTATAATTCTCACCATGAGTGCTGGGTTCCGATAATGTGTAGCAAGAGTGATTGCAAGGATATTTGTCCTAAAAAGCACCAATTCTGTTTCACAAAATTCGTACAGTGTGTGTGTGTGTGTGTGTGTGTGTGTGTGTGTTATAAAAGAATAGATATGTCACTAAATATATTACATGAAAATACAGCTGTTGTAAAACAAAGTCCGTGTCTGAAAAGCTTTATCACAAATTTTCCCCAGCTACTAGGAGGAATATAATTATTATATACACCCTGAGATTAAAAATGGTTCTTCATTTAAAGACATCTGTGATCTGGATTCTGAATTTGTATGGCGTTGTTCGCCATTAAACCCCATTGTACGTCGTTTCATTTCCTACATGCACTGATATGAATATATGGTTGTACATGTATATGAATATTTTAGATTAAAGATTCATTGAATCATTCTTGTTGCACTGCACTCAAAACTAAATGTAGAAATAAAACCTAGTATAGCTGATATCAGACACCTTAATTATATTGCTACTAAATAACGTGCAATTTCATTTTCTGTCTGGGGATTTCAATTCTTATCTTTGGTCTTCATACATTGAGTTATGCAAATGTTTTAGAGTATATGTTAAGTACTTTTACAGTTATCTAAGCTAAATGTAAAGTTCTTTTACTT
This sequence comes from Solen grandis, assembly GCA_021229015.1. Lineage (NCBI taxonomy): Eukaryota > Metazoa > Mollusca > Bivalvia > Adapedonta > Solenidae > Solen > Solen grandis. The sequence continues at coordinate 26,478,643 of CM037783.1, read as the reverse complement.
CTTTAGTCGATGTAAATCTTGCTTACCACAGATTCCGCATGATCTTTTACAATTTTGGAAGGCCCAGGACCTGTATGGACCCAGACATACATCTGTACCATATTTCTCAAAACATTGATTCACTTGGTCACGGCAATCCGTACTGGCTGAAGCAGAAACAGACCTATCCAAATACATCCATACAGTAACGTTGGTTCACAATCAAGCATTCTTTGCGAATAAATTAGGAACCATGACTTATTTTAGCATCCTACAGCAAAATTGTCTTCACAAGCATTCCTTATTTAACAAATGATACATGACGAGGGCGATATGCAAGTTTATCGACTGGTAAGCCGGACTGAGGAAGCTATAAGGACCCAAGTGATGCTGAGGTCTATATACCCTCCTCGGTTCGACTGGCCCGAAATGCCATGTATTATTGGATTATTTGTTATTTTATACCAAATCTTTGCTTTATTTAATTTTTAAAATCCCCGAAGTCCGTTTCGTGTTGTTTCTCTTCCAAATAGCTTCTAAAAAGCTTAACCAAATATTTTGCTGCCTTTTAGTATTATCAGATTCGTTTGTGTCTTTTAATTGTAAACCTTGCAAATTTATTGCCTGCTAAAATAAAAACACACATCGTGAAAAAAAGTTAAGAGGCGACGTCATACGGTCCATAAAACATCACATCGGCCCGCAGTATGAAGTCACATTGAATAAGAACGATTAAAACCAAAAGTTATATTATAGGTTTATACAGATTTTGGTTTTTTGTACCATCATAATTCAAAGATATTCAAAACTTAAAAATAATAGTCTTTTTGAAGCTCTTTTTAAGCCAGATTTCAAAGTCATCCCTTATGAATTTAAACAAAAGCTTTCAGAAATACATTGATTTGATGTGCATTTGCCTGTCATAATAAATGAATATAGCAAAATTTTATATTGAGGCATGTTTATTTTTCAAAATAAAAGTTTGACAAATGAAAAACGAGGGGGTATCAGAAAATCTCACATACCATAGCATAAACCACTGGAACACGATTCAACCTCATGTTGCTTTTCCTTGGCAAAGCAATACTTATCATCTACAAAGTTTGATGCATAGGTACACCGCACACGTCGAGTCTTTTTCCCTTCGCCACAGCTTTCGGAGCACTTACAGAAGCAAAAAATAATTCAAATCAACACTGAAGAAATGCAAGCAAACACTAGTCCCCTACCGGTAAAATGCAATGTTAGTATGTATTTTACAAACTATAAGCATACAAATTCTGTAAATCTGCCATGAAAAAAATCATATCTTCCATCAGAGAGAATAAAATACATTATGATACATGTGATTATCTATTAATTAAAAGGGGGACGGGAATTTGAGAATGTGCCTAAAGTCAAGTGGATACTCCACATGAAATGCTTCTTGAACAATTCATAACAACAAAAACATATTTTCTTGATAGAGGGACAGACAAAGTGAAAATGGCAAGTCCTTTTCAGGTGAATCACAGATAGGTTACTCATGATAAGAATTCATTTTACAATTGGTTAAATATATGAATAAATTATTTATTGAACTGTAGTACTAACGACTTACGAAATATGTTAAATTCAATTACCGTCTTTAATGATATGCAACTTCCTGAACATAATCCTGATTGGATTTTATAATTACACACGCATACTGTCAAAAGTATTATATCTACATTATTCCCAATCTTTTACTTGCTTTTTTCTGTTTGACAATATTGGAGACTTTGTTTACAGTAGCATAATAGTACATTGTAAAATAATAATGCAATGATGCGAGGTTAATCAGCAACCATGGAATGTAACTCAGCAACAATGGGAGCTAGGGACATAAGAAATGCTACAAAGAGGAAGGAGTAACGAAATACAACTTTCCTCTAAGGTTTGGATTTTGAAACAACAACCGTCTTCTATGAAGCCAAATTGATTTTTCGTAAAACCAAACATTCTATTGCTTAAAGATTGAAATCGACATATTTAAGTAGTTAAATTGAACAATTTATCACCTCGGACCAGTGTCCATAATTCCACACTCCTGGACAGGGTCTGACGTGGCACTCCCCTGTGATGTTAGGCTTGTTGGTGTGGCTACAGCTATCTGGTTTTATTGTCTGGTGAATACAAAAAATATGAGTGATGATACTCCAGGGAGGCCAGTTGCAGGGGATTCATAAAACATGCTACTTTGTTTAGAGCTCAGGAGCACCCAGGTACAACCCACCTACCACAAGTCAGTTATAGGGCTTCCTGGTCATTTGGTGAAAATTGTCTACTAGATATGAAAATATTTGGGACTTCAAATTAAAAGAATTAATGCCTTGTCTAGACAGAAACATGTATCAAGGCACCATTATATGAGTATTTGTTATATATATTTGTGGTAAGCATTTTATACGCTGAGTCTGTCACAAGCCACATTAAATTCCAAGCCCTTCATCACAAAAATATATACAAAAAAGATAAACAAATAGATAAATAAGCAAAAATATCTTTATAAAAGATATGCGGCGTTGATGGAGATTTAAAGTAATGGAGCATGTAGAACGGTTATATGATCTAAGAATCATTATCGATAAAATATTTCATCTCGGAAAGTCAAAAAAAACAGAGATAAACATTGGTATTAAAGAGTCCCCTCCACCGCAATCGGCGGAGTTACAATCATTGTAAATATGTAACTGTCATTTAGTCATACGGAGACGGTGATACTGCAGGAATTCATAACGTTCAGCCCGCAAAAAAGTCTCAATGTGCATCAAATAGAGGTTTTTTTTTTTTATATAAAATAAGTTTGTTTTTTTAAAGAAAATGTTATTCAGTCAATATACTTATGTATATGTTTCAATTAGTTGTCATCTCAATAAACAATGGTGGGTAATTTTTATCTTTTATCTTTTATTTCGTGAGTATAGGGATACCAATGAAAATCGTTAAAATGCTCATTCGGCAATGTCTTACATCATCATATCTAGGTAGGTCAAAAGTGATATTAGACATATTCGCGGTAAAAAAAAAAAAAATGTGCGACGTGAATATAGTAAACACGTACCGTATACAAGCCCTCGTATTCATATGCACATGAAACGTTTCGAGTTTTTGTTCCAATCCCACAAGATGCTGAACACTCACTCCACGCCCCTGTATGCCACCTACACGAAACGTTTCCATTCTTCTATTATATCGCTATCCAGTATAACATAACGGAGAGAAGAATGCATTTACCAAACCACACAGCAAAAAGCTTGCAGTATGATTACTCCATTAAAATAGCTTGCAGTATGATTACTCCATCAAAATAGCTTGCAGTATGATTACTCCATCAAAATAGCTTGTATGATTACTCCATCAAAATTTAATATTCAACCTCTAATGAATATTTAAGGATCCAGTCTTTGTTTATCAACAATTCTGGAGATGGAAAAAGATATAGTTAACGTTATTTTTTTTCAATTTCATTAGTTAAATCACCACATTTAAACTACGTCGTGGCCGAGCGGTTACAATCGAGGACTAAAAATCTCTCAGCCCCTCACCGCTGTGGGTTCGAATCCCGGTAGGGACTTTGGATTTTTCATGTGAGGAAGCCTTCCAGCTGGCTTGCGGTAGGTCGGTGGTTCTACCCGGGTACCTCCGTGTACTCTGGGTCTTCCTCCACCTGTAAGTAGCTGGACGTCGCTATATGATTTAAAAATACTATCGCAGCGACGGTAAATCCAAAAAAAAATTTAAAAAAAAAATATTTTATCAGATCTATAAAATTAGCAATAAATATTTTTTGTGATCAAATGTAAAAATTGAATAATTTTATACAAAACAAGTATATAATAACATTTCATTTTAGCATGCTATAAAAAGTATACACCGTTTGTTTTTAATGCAGAATCATTTTTTTCGTAGGAGAGCAGTAACGCAGTTAACGATAAGACATTTGAAAAAGTTATTCAAATGAGTTTGTGTCGTGTTTAGCGTGGTTTTACTTTGCTTTACATATGTAAACAAGGCCAGTTTATTGTGTCACCTTGATAAAATAATACGTTATTGAGACAGAATAACCAGGTAAGCTATAACATAACATTGCAGTAAACAACAAATAATGCAGCTATTAAGTAACTCACATGTTTAGTATGAAACAAAGATATGAAAGTTAAAGAAAGTAAAAGTGTTACAATATAATACATTGTAATAAAGTTGTCAAGTTTTAATTGTCCGTGATTTTAAAATAATGCTAGAAAACGTATTTGTCGCTGAATTTAGGAGATGCAATAAACTAGCCAGTTAAAGAAAGAAAGGGCAAAAAATAATATAAAGGAAACAAAAAAAAGTCCTGTCTGTGTGATTCGATCTCGGGGACCTTTGTTGAGCGGATGAGCACTTAACAACTGCGCAACGGAGGCTGTTATTATAAAAAGTTTATGCTGACTTACTTATACACTGCAAATTTACGACTAAACGAGGAGTCCACTACCTATGTAGATGTTTTTACATAGGTAGATAGGTGAATGGGTAGATTTAATTGTTATATGTCAAGTGACAATCAATCAGAAGGATATGCACCCTGCAACTCCAATTTGATGATGGAACATGATGGAATATCCTAACATAATATAAATACCAATTGATAGGGTGCTTTTCGGTTAATAACCAAAATTAGACTAGTCCAAGAAATACATCAATATCTATTTTATACAGCTTACGCCGAAAATAAATCGAAGACGGTGCATACGTACAAGGTGTTAGGATGCTATCTTGTATTTTGTAACATTCATACACGTGCAAGGTGTTACGATGCTGTCTTGAAACCTTAATACAAGTATAAAGTGTTAGGATACTACCTTGATACTGAAAAAAAAAAAAGATACTTACTCCGGGGGACATGAAAAGTCGTTGCAAACAATCGCTTCTTCATTGGGCTTCTTTGTAATGTCACAAAGGTAATCATCCACAACTACTGAGGAATTCACACACCTCACTACTTTATCTATGTGACCTGTAAGTAAGTTGTTTACTGCTTCATTATAATCTTCTCTTAATGTGTGTCACCAGATAAAGTAAAACATAAATTATAATTTTTATTAAGCCAAGATTGTAATACTTCAATAGGACACCGTTGTAGGTTGAGACCTTAACCTTTTTTTAAAAACATGATTTTTTTTGTTATTTTTCTTTGAAAAACAAGTCTTTGTAATATACGTGCATATATATTTCGTTAGTTGAAACATCCTAACATTTCGTTAAATATACCGGATACCAGTGGCATTGTCATTCATCGCGTAGAATGTCTCAAACTCCCGTGTATAAACCAGTGACTTTAAACCAAGTTTTTTTTCCTTTCGGCATTTTGAGTCCAATGTCTTTTTGCCAAATATCGTTTCCTAACTGCCTACCGGTCAAATTTGAAAATAAATGGCCATTTAAAGTATTTCAATCTAGACTCTTTATTTACTGATTTATCAACATTGACCAAATATTCTTTGGGAAAAAAACATATGATCATAAGAAATAAATTGATTGCTTTTGAAATATAAAAAACAAGAGCATCACAGATTGTGAGCATGTCTTCATGCTTAACTACATATTCAGATATATTGAGTTATTGCCTGCTGTAAAGAGGAGTTGCGTTCACATGATTTTGCCTACAACAACATGTAAAGGAAAAGTGATCAAGGCTATAACTCCACGATAAATGTTTACATGAAATGCTGACTTTATACAAAGCCATATATAAAGACGAGTAAAACAGGTAAATTTGAATCAGATCCAGCTTGTAGTGTAAAAGGAGTTGTGTTCACAATGTTGTTCTTACACTAAACTCTATATAAGATAAAAATTCCTTTTAAAAGGAAGGCTTCCCGGTTTATATTTGCCAGTCTATCTAAAGCATCTGTTGCTTAACCGCCAACTGTTTTTGTTAAAAGTCTTGGTCCCAGTATAATAGCCTAGTACCATATCTAATTTTATCCGTCTAGTATTTTAAGAAGACATAACAAGGTTCTACTACATAACGGTATAGAGGAAAAGGTGACAAAGGGCAATGAGCACAAAATCCAGCCTTCGTACACAACTAAATATTAACGCAAGTATGTTGGGTAATTTTGAACCAAGTACTCAAGTTGTCTACAAAACCGTATATGTGAGCACAACTCTATATATGGTAAGAAGTGTGGGTAAATTTTATTTTGGCCAAACATTAATCGTTAAAATATAAAACTACCATTGTAAGTAAATCTCAAAATCTGAATAAATTCTGCTGACACAACTTTCAACATGGTGATGCTATTAAGACAAGTATCTTTAAGTGATGGGAATAATAGCGGATGTGCTAGTTAATAACAGATATTGAAAATATTGGAAGCTAAACATCGGCGATGTGTTCACTTCATCCGATTACCTTTGCCACACGAGGCGCTACAGGAGCTGGGGTTGCTGATGGCCCACGTGTACACACCTATATCGTTCTTTGGAACATAAAACTCGTAGTCAACTGCCGGCTGATTCCTTTGAAAATTCGAATTGCTCTGGTAGACCTGATCGCAGAAAAATGTCAAATTCAACAGACAAGTTTTGATACATTTCAAATGCACTCAGCTGCTGAATTATGTCATTATTATGCTGTGTCTACAATCTCTCTCTCCCTCTCTCTATCTGTCTCTCTCTCTGTAGGGTGAGCATGAGTGTGCATATACTTGTATGTGAGCTTAAATTGCATGAAAATTACAAACCTGAACTTCAATATCAACATGAATAGGTTGGAAGATTTCAATCAGTTCTGGTCCCCAACTATTTGTGCGGTTGTAGAAAAGACTAATGCCTTGGTATGTGTGAGGACCAGAAGTTGTTCGTGTGTCATTTGGGTTGACAACTCGTTCACCATTGACAACCAAAACTGTGATAAAAGAAATAAAATATAGCAAAGTCACTCCACTCTTATTTATGTTTCTATTTAAAGCGTAGAGACCATCCTTTGTGTTCGTTTAAATCTCTTCAATTGAATGCAATTGGATTATTATAAAATTTAACACACAATGTAAAATTTTCAGCCCAAAACTGATGGCAAATACATTTAAGTAGACATACTGAGAAATTACACAGAACAACTATTCAAAAACATTTTATTGAGTAAAAGATTCGTCAATATACAGATATGTTGATCTATGGTAAGATAATACCAGTGGTTTGTTCAAAACGACCCCTAAAGTCGAAAGTCACAAACTTCACCGTTAACCCACATTCTAAAACTCTTTTCAACGGAACAAAAAAACAAACGAAGAGAGACAAACAATTATATCACTTTGTTATGTTTACATTAAAATAAAGTTTTCTAATTCCGTTAAATTCGATTTTAAAAAAAAAAACATGGTTACCAAACTTCTGCAGAAAATAAAAATTAATATATTGTTTTTGGTTATACTTGATAGCCATGACAATCAATTCGAAATTTTAGCAAAGCTGCTCCATACCAAAATATGATACTCGTAATTTCACGTTTTGCACAGGATGTGTTACGAGAAATGATATTCGGGTTGAAGAGATCATTTTTGTCACTTTATTGCTATTTCGATGCATGTTTTTAACGTTTATTAATGTAATTTCCTTCATCATGTCCAGCACATAGGCAATAATGCATCTTTATAATCTAGTGCAGTACATACCAATATTATTTTATGATAAACATATAAGCAACAGAAACATGGCAATTTGACATCATCATTACTTTCATTTAATTGCTCTACTTTCGTGAAAGTACATGTATAACATTTACGCAAGCTACTTCCAACTCACTATTTTAATGACGATGATGACGTCATTTTCATGTATGAGATATATACAAGTGGCGTATACAGCATATTGCTCGATTATGCATCAAAACCACGATTCTTCGTGCCATTTGGGGGAGTAAATTGGATACCTTGATTCAAAACAAATATGAGACTGGATCAACTACGATAATACTATGATAGGCATACTTAAATATGTCAAGATAATGTATTGATAGTTGGTTGTGACCGATTCTGTTCATGAGAGCATACCAAAGATTGAAAAAGGTATGCATCTTATTACCTCCCTAACTTTGAACTAACCACAAACACAACATACGACTACAGAAAAGTGTACAGACATCATGGTCAGTGCTGTTGCAGTTTGGATGTTACTAATGCGCACAACAATAAGGATGGGTTTCAGTATGACATTTATAATGTTTTACTCATCTGATATTTTACTTCAAAAAGTGAGGATATAAAAAAGTATTTTGATTTAATAATTGCTCTGTCTCCTTCAGGTGCTGAAACAAGATTAATGAGGTCAAAAGCCAGTATTGCATGGGAAGTTTACCATAATAAAGGCACTCAGCTGATATGTAGTGTTACAAAAAGCTGCTTACAGCAGAGTTAGCACTGAGATTGCCCGCTATTTCCAAGACTAAGTATCATTTCTGATTGTTCCATCATCAAAGGTTAACGTCTGATCTGTCCTTTAATATTCATGGGCTTTCGCAATGGCAGTGCATACAATAACAACTTTCTCAATACTTTTCATATACCCCTATTACATGTATAAAAGTGGTTCCATTTCAAACCATGTCATCTACATCACTATCACATGTTAACTTGTAGTAAATACAAAATTAGTCTTAAAGTATTAAATACTAACAAACTGTTCCAGAAATACTACACGAGTCAGACAACTATGTCAAATATAGCATGTATCAACACCCTGCAACTAAATGTTAATCTTTGGATGATATGCTATGCAAATGATTGCTAGCCAGAAGCATTAAATTGTCTATGTAAGTAACGGAATGCTAATTCCCAATAATTAATTCATTTAAATATTCTAGATAATACAAGCAGTGTAGATATAAGCATGAAACTGAATTATTTACAATACCAAACAAAAATAATGTAAGTATTTTTTTTCTTTACGGGCGGGTAAACAACTTGCAGGTGTATAAGCAACAGCATTTTACTGATTGCCTAAGGCGGAACCTTGTGACTGATGTTTTGTCTTTTGAAGAACATGTTTTATCGCTAGATGCAGAAGAACCTCTAGATGTATTTGATGGTTTCGTCATAATCCTATCATGGTTAATAAAGATGTACATACCTAGATGACAATTTGTACTGTTCTGTGTAATTCTGATGCCAGAGCTTCTTCTTGGTATTGTGACAACCGGCTCATACACTAAAATGATTCAGCATCAAATAAGTCCTCGTCATATATTGCTCTTTATTTGTTACCTCATTTGCTGCACTTTCATCATGTACCCAAACTCACAATGTGATATGACATATCTGCTGTCCTCTTGGGTTAGTAAACCAATTTTATTTAATTCAGACAACAGAACACTGTCATGAAAAGGAAAAGAAAAAAATACTAAAAATCAACCCAAAAATGAAAAAAAAATTCTTCAGGATATAAGAATTGATGTTGGATAAACAAAGTTAGTGGAATTAAGTTTGCAACACGATTCAATGCACAAGAAAAAAAAACGCCCTCGACGCATTTTCTTAAGACATATCGAAAAACATACGAAATTGAAAAGGAAAAGTACAAAACATGCTTATTTATTACTTTATCTTTTCTTTATTTGATGAGGAATAACCTTTTAACATCAGTATATCAAATAAAGATTACCTTTTTTGTGGACTTCCTGGTGGAAACTGCCAATAGTTCTTTGGCAAAGAGATCCATCTCCATTGCACACACCACATTTGTCGTATGTAAGCCCCGATTCTAAGTGTCCATCGCATCCAAATTTCTGTTTTGAGATATTTATAGGACTAAAGTAGAATCATAATTCTAGTACCTCACAAAAATCTTGCCACTACAAATATCCACAAAGAATACTCAACAGCTGTAAACTGATTAATTAAAGTAATAATTGATGTTAACAATAATGACATGAATATTCGGTGTGATATTAACATAAATCATATGCATCATCATCATAGTAACATTATTTATAATTCGACTTACAAGAAGAGCGTGAAAATGAGAAAAAAACATTATTGATTGAATATTATATGAACATTGTCAACTTTCAAAGAGAGATGAAATGATTGGCAAATTTTAATATTGTTCAGTTTTACCAAGGACAGCTTATACAAAAACCTTTGATCTACTCCTGCTTACCTTGCATTTTCCTTCGACACACCTGCTGAAAGGTATGTTTTCCCTGTGCCAACAGCCTGATCCATCAGGAAAAAAATGTTTCTCACTGTAGATATAATGCATAGGGTCTTCTTTTGTTACACAATTGATGTTGCAACTTTCATCACCTGTATCAATACAAAAAATGTTATTTAATTCCCTTTCGCGGTATTTTCCCAAAATGATGTAATTCTTGTTATACTGAACAAAATATTAAACTGAGAGCTAGTATCAGTGCAGGTGTTACAATGTAACCGTCTCGTCTCTACGGCCTTCAAAGGTTATTCCTGCAGGGTTGAATTACCTTTTAATGGACACTTCGTCAACAAAGCTGATTTTTTCTGAAAGGAACTGGTCACAGGAAAGGACAAGGGTTCGCTAACACTAAAACTCTTTAATACGGACATTAATACAATCCTATCGAAGGTCAAGGTCACATGTCTGTGTATTTCTGTGAAGTAATTAGAAGTGATATGTTTGTGAGAATTAAATGAACTCGTTAAGACTCGCAAACAATATAGTTGAAGAATAAACCTGAATATATGTTATTTTCAATTTATATATTCATTTTATTTTTCAATGTTACGTCATACACATATTTGTTTTTTACAATTACACCTCCTCTGTAATCCATGAAAGTATGTGCTTACGATCTACCTGTCCTGTCTTTGAGTTTAATGTGTAAACACATAAACAATTATATCAGGGTAATCAAGATAAGGAAACAAAACTTTGTATGAAGAGAAATATTAAACATGATGCGCACAACAGGCGTGTATTCAGATTGGGGTTTGGTGCAATACTTCATACCGATCAGAAAATACCCGAAGTAACTTAACAAGCCCCCTGCCTTCATAGCACAAACATGTGTTACTTATTCATTTTCACAAATAAAAGAATATGAAATGATTCATTTTGTCAAAAATTTACATTGTGTACCAATTTGAATTCCCTCTATCATACCCACCAGCTAATAATATATCAAGGTCACGGATAATCTCGCTTTTGATAATGCTATTTAGTTATGGTATTATATTTTACCTATTTCTTATATATTTAAATGCAAGAAAATTCTAATGAATAAAAATAATATAAAAACTTACCAAATACTTCTTCATTTTTCTGATTTGTATTGGATGCAATCCATGATTTATAAATTTGACCATTGATCAACCGTCCGTTATATTCAGAAAAGCAATGCTTGGATCTACTGTCTTCTTCACATTCCTGATAAATATAGCAAAAAAAGCATGATGCCGACTTGTTAACAATGGACTTTGGGGAAAAAATCAAGGTTTTACATAAACCTTGCTGTTATGTTTTGTTACCTCAAAATGTAAGATTGTTAACATTACGGTAAGCTTGTGGTGCAAATTAACATTGGAACAAGTTTATCTAAAATTATGGAATAATAAGAAAAACAATATACAATATCATATACATAAAGCCTGAAATGAGCTAATGTATTAAAAAGTCAAGGAAAGTAAAAAAAAAAATGTTTTTCAAAAGGAGTTGATGTTAAAGAAAAGTAGTAAATAAACCTGTGAAATCAAAACCACGAGTACAATATGAATCTGCATCTTATCACAAATGACACAAAATCAGATTGTTTTCTCCATGTCTTTTACAATATCAATCTGGAATTATACATGGCACCAATGTCAACTTTGACTCCTCTTTGAAACCTTCACTTTAAATTATATAACTGAAATATATGTCCTACCACACGTCTCAAATATTAAGTCTCGGCTAAAGTCGGAGTTTTCAGTGCAGTTTCGTGCATTTTCGTGACTAAAGATACCTGGCTGGTTTATAATTCTCTGATTTAATTTTGTTCATTTCTTGGTGTATGAATCTATGATTTAACAATATATGGAGTTATACATTTCTTTACATTTGATATTCAATATGGTAACCATCTATTGTATGTCCTACATCTATTGTATGTCCTACTGACACCTTTAAATGTATAATTGAATAAAGTAGTATTCTTACTTTTGTTCCTAAATTCAGACATATTACCGCCATGTACATAGTATTTCAAATGAAACCGTTATTCTTCATGTTATGTTACTGTGGTTGGCATTTGTTTACAGGAGAAACAGAGCGGTCGTAACTTGTGATGGATAGAAACTCAAATGAGGGTGATAAGCATACCTGCATCCCCGAAGAAGGATGCAACAAGACCTAGTATAGTCAAAAAGTGAAGTAAGGTTTTTTGGAATATCTACTATTAAGTAAACTTGTATAAAATTCAGTCAACCAATAATTTGTTGTTGTTATTATTGTTGTTTTGATTTTAATCCTTTTGTTATTTACATGTATACGTATTGGTACCGTTTGATGATGATTATTGAATATCACATCAATGTTTGAAAAAGACCAATTTTGCACGAATGACTAATTTTGAAAATACCTGATTAACATTACAAAGGACAGCAAATACATCTGAACCATTGCAATACTTTCCTCCATACATCGGTCTGTAAAAACAAAAAAAATATGATGGATGTGGATGATTTTCGAATACAATACATAAAAAGTTGTAATAACATCTTTAAGATATGAATTAAAATAAAACTTGATTGATATAGAAGAGAAAGTCCACAAAGTGAAATATATGAATTGCAGCAATAGGAACAAAAACATGTTCGTGAAGAGTAATCAGTTTCAACTCATCATCTGTAGATTTGGTAACTGAAACAGAATGATAGTTGATACAGTCACTACTTGCAGTACTTGCTCATACGGCCACTGTTTGTGACTACTTGACACACATACTGTGGATTTGAGCATCTTCTCCTCTTCACCTTGACACCACCACCACATGAATGGGTACACTGGCTCCAGGACTGGTCCCACTCCGACCATTCACCGTCTACCGCAGGCGGGATATTTTGGTCAGTTAAGAGACCCCTCATGCACATCTGTACAAATTTTGTACATGTTATGCTCAACTGTAGAATTTATCTAATTTGTTCTGACTAAATTGCATTATGAGCCTACAATCATTTTGTGCGATCATAAAAGTGTGCACTGTCAAAAATATGTAGTACGTATATACCTTCCAATGTGTATCTACTGTAATAATGTTGTATGGACATTGCGAATATAGGACCAGTATAAAAAAACTGAATATACTACATAATAAGCGAGTAAAATACAAATATTTTTATAGCCAAAATATTGATTTGTGTCTTATTTCAGTGAGGTAGTAACTCATATATTGCCTAAGTACAGTATATGGAAAAGTCGTCATTAATTCTACAATACTGGCAACAGATAGTCCAAAAGGTGATAACTATGAAACCATGAGATGAAGAAAATGTGCATAAAATATCACAGCTAGATATAAGTGGCTGAAAGAAACAGTGGTTTCTAACCTATAACACATGTTATGGACAAAATATCTATGTTCCTACGTTTGTCAACGTTTTGTGAGAAGCTAGCACTATTGATATAGTACGTTTTTTCTTGTAAGAAAATTGCAGTTTGTCTTCTCTGATAAAATATCAGTTCAATCACAGTATGATGACCTTCAACACTGCTAGAATCATATCCTTTAAATTTCTCCTCTTTTATTGGAATTGAAATATGAATATGTATGATCTCATAATTTAAACATTATCAGCAGAGAGTTTTGCGTAATTCTTTGTGTAATTCTCTTACAATGGTGAAACTATTATAATTGGAACAAGATATTGCAATGGGGAAAATGCAAAACAGTCTTACCACACGGGTATTATTGATGTCAGTTCCGTCCATAAAAGGCTGAGAGGCCAATATACAACCAGACTTAGGTCTTGTACATGCAATCTGGGAACAAGTGTCATTCCCATTCTGTAACAAATATTTTATATGCACTGTATGATCTAGACATGTGGCAGTAGCAGCAGAATTAAATGTAGAACAGAACAAGAAAGTAAGAGCAATAGAAAACAAAGAGCTTTAAAATTAGCTAGATTAGATAAAAATTGTTTACAGAGGGAAAAATGAAAGGTGAAATCTAAAGAAAATATACAAAGAAACAAACAGATTGATTAAATTACAGGCGGGAGGAACAAATGATAAGCCTTATGTAATATGAGACACAAATTTACCTGCAGCCATTTTCATTTTGTTACGACATAAACGGCATGCACTGTATAAACTAATCAACAACGGTAAGTTTCATTAAGTCTTTGAGATAACTTGTTATAAACACGTGTGATATGCTGCATTAACACAGATCAAAACAAGAAAAGTTTTCAGCAAAATTGTTTTAATGAAAGGATTAAAACTAGCATATTATCCTTATAAAGGCACGGTCATCTTATACATTACTAGGGTATTTAAGATGATTCTTGCGACAGGGGAGACCCTGCAACATTTTAATATGTGTCGTCATTTTAAGCTATCGAAAGCGGCACCTTTTGCCTCGATTCGGAAGAGAAAACTGCTCTAAGAAATTGATTTTTTTACCAATTCATTGGAATATGACGCATGCGAAGCGGAAAATTGTGCGCTACACATGCGCCCTAATTATTCTTTTGTCAGATGTACAAGATTTCTTAACATTCGAGAAAGCATTATTAGTGATGCGCTTTTCGCGGTAATAAACACAAATTCGTGAACTCTGAAGGTTTTCCCGAATGTACGGTACGTCTGACAAAAATTATTAGGGCCTACATGTCTGTTACAAATTTCCACTTCGTATGCGCTATATCCCATTAAAATTGATGACAACAATACTTATCAGTTTTCTCCTCCGAATCGGGATAAAATGTTGTTTGTGATGGCTTAAAATGACGTCACATAACACGTAGTACATTATATGACCACACTGACGTATGTGTCCTTGGAAAGGAAGAGAAACTGTAGTCTCAGTGATGGTACAAATCAAATATCAGACTACAAATCTCTCAGCCCCTCACCGCTGTGGGTTCGAATCCCGGTAGGGACTTTGGATTTTTCATGTGAGGAAGCCTTCCAGCTGGCTTGCGGTAGGTCGGTGGTTCTACCCGGGTACCTCTGTGTACTCGAGGTCTTCCTCCACCTGTAATTAGCTGGACGTCGCTATATGATTGAAATACTATCACAGCGACGGTAAACTCCAATACTACATCAACAATACAACAACAAATCAAATATCTATGAATGAATTGCCATTGATTACCTTTGCGCATTTAATTTGTTATTTTCTGTTTATTATATTTAATTCAGGCTAGTTTATTACCATATACTGCCGTTCAGTTTCAACTTTTATTAAATTAAAAAAAGGTCACAGAGATATAATGTAGAAAAGTTTCTCCGAGCAGTACTAAAATGGGGAAAGTTTGTTACTGAAATACTTTCGAAGAATTATTCGATCCAGATATGTAAGCTACCATAGACCAGATTTGCAAACAACACCATGCAAATTGAATACATTTATAACATATGTCCCTCCAAGACAGACGAGCAAATATCTAAAACTGTACTTTAAGATTTACTAATTTGTAATAAATTCTGCAAACTTGATGCTATTTTGAATACAACTTATCTGAACGATTTATATTTGAAAACAAAATAGTCTTTAAAGTTGTAAGTAACATTGTTTTAGAATAAATGTAGAACACAATTTTAATACACCAACCCTGATAATATTGGGGCAGTATGTTGATTCATTAAACAGGAGACGACACTGTTCATCGGCTGGATATAGCATCCCCGGCAGTGATGACATATTGCCTCGAACTTTATCATCAATAGGCTTGTCCTTGGTATCCAACAAACAATTGGATCTGCTACTCCTGCAAACCAGTAATTATTACATGGAAAGGATTTATTTTATAATAATATGGAAGCAATATATATGGCAATGCATTCCATGAAAAATTCAACCAGAGCAGGATGCTTTACATCATACACTCTTCACGTTTGATAGCATTCATAGGCCGTCACAAAGGCGTTTGGAAGGTACTTAGGGGTATGCAAATTACATCATTATTTTGAACAGTTTTTTTTTTAGTTTATTTAATCATTATCAAATTCAAAACAAAAATAGTTCGACAAGAAAGTAGGATCAAACTAAACTAGAAATGTGTCCATAGATCATGGATGTCCTCGCCATTTTGTTTATTAGATTGATATTTATGTCAGTGAAAAGAATGGAAATATAAAAGGAGATGATTTAAAAATAAATGAGCGCTGTAACCCTGACCTAAACCAATGATGTGATCTTGACCTTTAAGCTAGCGACATAGTTCTTGTTTGCAGCATATTATCCCTTATGGCGAGTTATTTCAAAACACAACCATATGTATTTAAGTAACTGCTTTCCAAGACTTAGAGAGAGAGAGAGAGAGAGTCTTGTGTAAGGATCCCTTTTGCAAAGTAATTTCAAAACACAACCATACATAACTAAGTACAGCTGGGACTTCTTTGCAATATCCCCGCTTTAGATAGTTTTGACTCCTTGTAGTCTTTTTCCCACTCACTTTTTCACTCACAGTCTAGACCCATTCCTTAAAGCTCAATCCCACTTTTTCTACTCCTTTTTTCCTACCCTTCACAGTCTAGTCACCACTCCTTACAGTCAAGCCCACCCTTATAGTTGAGTTCTACACTTTACAGTCCAGCCCTTTAGCCTTACAGTCTAGCCCTACCCTTTTAAGTCTAGCCACATCCTTACAGTCTAGCCACATCCTTACAGTCTAGCCCTACCCTTTAAGTCTGACCTCACTTCTTACAGTCAAGCCCTATCCTTATCGTATACCCTCCTCCTTACAATCTAGTCCTATCCTTATCGTATACCCTCCTCCTTACAATCTAGTCCTATCCTTATCGTATACCCTCCTCCTTACAATCTAGTCCTATCCTTATCGTATACCCTCCTCCTTACAATCTAGTCCTATCCTTATCGTATACCCTCCTTCTTACAATCTAGTCCTATCCTTATCGTATACCCTCCTTCTTACAATCTAGTCCTATCCATATCGTATACCCTCCTTCTTACAATCTAGTCCTATCCTTATCGTATACCCTCCTTCTTACAATCTAGTCCTATCCTTATCGTATACCCTCCTTCTTACAATCTAGTCCTATCCTTATCGTATACCCTCCTCCTTACAATCTAACATTACACTTTCAGTCTAGACCAGCTCCTTACAGTCTTGCCCCACTCTTTGTACAGTGTAGGCCCACTCATTACAGTCTATACCCATTTTTACAGTATAGCCCTACCCCGTCTAAATCCCACTAGTTCCGACGGTGAAGCCGTGGAATAATATGTTTCACACAGTGTTACATACTTAAGAAATGTTTGCAATGCTGCAGCACTACATGGAGACCAGGTGTAGGCTGCAGGACCAGACGCGCCCGATACTGACATCATACTTGGCGTACAGTTGGTGTCTTGATCATGGTTCATACCTAGACTGAAATAGAAATTCATAATTTTATTACTACGGGAATATTTATTTATATTCTCATTCTAAAATCTTTTTCAGCAATAGGAAAATAAGTATTTGCACATATCCCCTTGAAATACTATCGCAGCGACGGTAAACTCCAATACAACAACAGTTTTTCAACAATACACTTATCCCTTTTGTAAGTCTATATTTAATCAGTGTTTTATGCTTGAGAAAAGTCATGAACTCTTACCCAAACAAACCTTGACTTAAGACATGTTACCTTCAGGAATAAAAATAAGTTGTACAAGAACATGTAACTAACATGAAAACAAAACTGATCAATCATTTCATCTTCTATTCGCTTCAATTGTTTAAACAATGTACTCGTCTGTTCTTGTCTGAAAATGGAAGTCATGCATGTTCCAAGATTACCTTTTAGCACTTTAAGGGCTCAAAATTAGCGAAAATAAACATATTTTGTTCAAAATACTTAACCTCATATGAATACGTTATCTCGGATATGCATCAATTCGATACATGTCAAGTTATTTCTTTAGAAGTTAAATTAAATATCTTGTTATCTGTCTCCAAGGAATTGACTATACTAACAGGTGTCCAATTTCATGACTCAAAGTAAATCCTGTCACAGGTCCAGTGTCTTCTACAATGACACATCGATTTCCTGGGTCACACATTCCCGATGTTCTTGACAATCCGACTGTATTCGGGTCATGTACAGGATATTCAATGTTCATCCTGTGAAAGTATATAACGTTTTTCATCAATGATAATATTCTCAAACAATAATTGTGTCTTGAATTTGAAATATACAGTTTACAAAGTAAATCTACACAACTAACAATACAATATACGAAATTAAAACTTCGCTATTTGTCCATCGTTTTTATATGTCAAAGAATTTTTTTCAATAATTAACTAAAAAAATTGAAAATATGTACAATAATTGTGAATATAGGGATTTAAATTCATATCGGGTGCATGAAAACGATATTAAATTAAAAAGTCAAACGGGAATTTTACTTATGAATTTCAATCTCTATTGATCTGATATTCGAAGATGCATAAAACAACATAAACACAACATAAAACTTACATAAACACTATTTCAAAACAGTTAATGAATATCGCATTCAAAAACAAGCTAGGAAAAATATGTTTTCTTATCTTCTCTCTTGGGAACCCTTTACATTTAACTCAATCCCCTTTCAAACCAATTGTTTTCTCATTTGCTGGTTTATCTTTATATATGATTATATTATTCGCATTCTCTAATCCAATCTTTTTCTCCCCCTTTTCTTTTAGTTCTGCGTCACATTTTGTTCCCGTTGATAGATTTATGCCTGACCTGTCTGCGATACCACACCCAGTCCCTGCCTATGTACAACACTCACCTCGTGAGAAGGACACTACAGTCGGGGTTACGGGATATATGCTTCGACTGCCATTTACAAAACTGACCCAGATATTCGTTGGCATTTGTTGACATTTTCATATCCATATACTGCAAAATGATGATGAGAAAATGCCAAAATAACAGCTATCCTTTAGAGTGCAGAAAATGACTCTTCCTTCGTTTTATCTTCTTTCTTACCTTTATTTAATCATATTACTCTTAAGTTATGTGTTGTTCCTTTTGTAAAAATTTAAAAAAAATCATCAAACGGCATCTTTTCATCAGAATCAAGCCATTGAATTTGTTTAATAAATTTAGTTTAACATTGAACCATTGCATAATTCTGCGTGAACCAAATTAATTTGGACATGAAATACAACCATACACCATAAGTATGTATCATAAAGCTTACCTCAAATGACTCCAAAATGTGTATGTCTGACAAGATGAGCCTTATATCTTCCTGGATACTTGGATCTGTATAACGTTCACTCGCCTTGAAAAAAAATGGTATATTTGTAATCCATTTCCTTTACATTCTTACCTTCCATGAATAACCAGGATTCCGATAAACGTCTCATGTAAATTCTAGCTTTACATTACGACCATGTAAAACTAAATATTTTAGGAAACCATTTTAACCGTAAACAACTAAATATTAAACAAGCTGGATTCTTAAATTCACTAAGAGGTTAGGATAGCCAATGTGATATTATATTACTGCATGATTTTTTTTCAAAAGCAGAATAATGTACTTTCGTTGCATAGATTTGAGGTCAATAAAATCAATGGTGACTCAAAGAACTGTATTCAGCGAATTTTCCTGAACAATCAATCGATACAAGTTTAAAAAAAAGATTGACTTATGCCTTACATGTACGTAAATATAATATTTTATGAAAACAATCGAGACCCCTTAAAGATCTGCTGCTAAATATTTTAACTTATGGTTCAAAATTAGATCTTCATATTTTACAAGGCACATATGTAGACTGTGTTACTATAATCATTTCCAAAACGAACGCATTATGCGGCTATCTTAAGAAAAAAGTCTTACCTGCAACATAAACACTGTGGAAAGGTCCGATAGTCATCAGAATGTATACATAGTTATCAACAACAAAAAAAGACTGTCCTGATTCAGCACAGGTATTAGGTTAATATTTCACAATGTTTTTTTTTTTTTTTTTTTTTTTTACATAATGTCTTTATAGGGACAAGTACTGTTCAAACTCATGACATGAAGCAATTACTTAGATGGGAACCTACAATATTGAAGAGCAGCTGGACGTAACTCTCAATGTCCTTGTGTTCGTAGAAGTTTGCCATAGAGGGATCCACAACCAGACTTGTTTCAACATACTTTGTAGGAGAACTACGTTTATTTGGACGTACAATATGGAGTCTGCTGGTCTCTGTCCGATCTGATAAAACAACAACGAAAATGAAAACGCAAAACCATTATAGCATATTAGTTTAAATGTGTTTGCATATTGACTGCTTGAAAAAAAGCGTTTACAGATTTGGAAATGCCAAGTATAAAAAAAATTGAAAACATTTTAGGACCACTGGTATGGAAGCCAATACCCACACCTTTTCCTTACATATATACGAGTATTTGTATGGAGGTTGATATACTGTGGCAAACTCGCTCATCTATCTTCATCATGAAAACGGCAAAACAATCGTTACTAATACAAATCAAATAAACATTCCATGACAATACTCACGTAATATCAGCCCCGTTATTTTGACAAAATTACGACCAAAGCAGCAGCAACTTAAAATGGAGCCAAACGTTTACAGATTATATGAATGGCAACCCAGGTAAATTGTTACCTTAATTTAGAATTGCTTTGATAAGGCTTGAGTAGAATTTAAACACTTTCAATTTCTAAATTTTATTACGCTACTTAGAATACGTTTAGCAAATATCAGAGAATGGGTTCCCAATAAGTCAGTGAATTTCCTTTTCCATGAGTACATTTTTGGATGTGCTGCAGATCCAGAATTATTTTGTTATAAATATAATTGGTGTTGACGTCACATTAGTATTTTAAGGTTTTTTTTTTTTTTTTTTTTTTTTTTAAGTAATAAGAGCGTTCGAATAATGACAGTAACGATTTTGTTTTCAACGATCTTTTTTTATATAAATGAGTTACGTAATAGTGACAAGAGTGCGAGCCTGCAATGGCGTGTACTATACATAATTGTATGTGTGGGTTGTCTTGGTGTCGTGTAACTGTACAAGGGGTCATATTTCTAACAAATAACAAATTTAAATTTTAGTACTCATGTCCATGTCATTCCGTCACAAATGATCTGGTGCGCCACAGGAAAATTAAGAGCTGGATTATCATTTAAAAGTATTTCACAATCAAGATTTACATTATTATCGGGTACCAGCAAGTAACTTTCTATGCAAATCAAGGCATGGAGTCTATAACACACAAATTATCCAAGGTAAAGAAAAAGTTAATTAAAAAAAGAAAATTATAGGGACTCGATCTTTTTTATTTGTACATTACAGTTCAGTTAATATAGTAAAATCATCCAAGCCTAATAATTGATTTAGTTTAAGGTTCTGGAACTCTAATGCATTACCTCCAATTATTAAAGAACAACCAAAAACACGCTAGAATTCCTGTCAATTGGTTTGAAACTGGGTGTTGTGATTTCGAAGCCCAGAAGGCTTGTTTTTACTTTCTTTCTTTTATCTATCTTATCATGTCTGTGTTAGTCAAATCAGAATTAGCAAGAAAAAATGTTCAGTTTTATTGTTATAACTTGTATAGGTATTTAATGAATTTAATGTAAAATAATGTTTGATTTTATGTAACTGCTACATTTCCTGATTATTTAATTGTAAACAACTCCCTTAAAGTCATAACTTACAACATATTCATTTAACAATAAAATGATGCAAATGTTTCTTTCTGTTTTTATCATTCGTGTGTCTGCATAATATGTAAAATTGTATATCCAAGTTTAATGAAATAATTCACATATTTTTTTTTAAAAATTGTACTTTTATATTTTTTGTATTTCTGGCTTAAGTTACAGACGGTAAAATCCTTAAATTGTTTGTCTAATATATTATATTTTTGGTAGATATTATTGTTGATTTTAAATCATGAATTATGAAGGTAATATATACAATGTACCCCCAAAATGACTGTGAAACCAATAACAAATGATAAGTTATCATTACGAATATATTTTATTTAAGTTGTGACAGACGATGAGAAGGTTGTGATTCCGACCCCAACTTGGGGTGAGATTCTTTCAAAACTTTCCCAGGCACAAAGTACTGGTCCAACCAAGAAGGCTTTAGCATAAATTGTAAAAAAAAAATGTTTCTCACACACCATAACAGAAATGATTTAAGTAACAGAAAAACATTAACTACTTCACATATGTGTGATTTTTTACCTATTGTTCCACACACAAATTTGTCTCCTCTGTAGCGGAATATTAGGTGCTGTGAATTTTCTTTCGAGGGATGCGTAAAGTTTCGTTTTGGGTAGATGTAGAAGGTGTCATTGCCAAGATGAATGGCTCCCCTCTGAAAAAAATATTGTTAAAAACTTCAACTATGTTATGACTTGTGTACCTACATTTGTAGACGCTCGATATGCGTCTGTTGGACAGTGATGCTCCCACACATAGAACACTTTCGCAAAATCAGGGGTAAGTCGGCAAAACTTTTGCTTCGACAGGATATTTAATTCCACAACAAAATATATCCGTTAACATTCATAAATGAAACTTATCTATACAGATTTTAATATTGTGTATGTGTTACCAACTGTGATTATGAAAATAAAATCATATTTCAAAGAATTTATTAACAATCTGATATAAACATATGGAAATAATGTTAAAAAGATACGTTTACTTACTGCAAAACTGTGCAAAAATGTAATACATTTAATGAATTAAATTCTGTTTAAAGAAGTATAGATAACTTTTAGCATGTCATATTTTCTAAAAGATTTTCTTTATCTATTTTTACTCATTATAGTGCCTATATTAGAGTCAAGTTTGATACTCTCAACAGGATACAAGTTCTCACCAGGAAAGCTTGAGCATAAATGTCAAGTTACTTGCAAATATATAGACATCTAATCTAACATAAGTACAATAGGGACAAAAGTAAAATTCCTGATATGATAACATAA
>CM037783.1:26405411-26455411 GCA_021229015.1 Solen grandis | reverse complement strand
TAAAAGTCTTAATGTTTTTTTCTGTCAGCGGCGTGCTATACGTGTTTGCAAACAAAATTTCACGAATTCGGAAGGTTTTCCCGAATATTAGAAAAAAATGTACATCTTCGCATGACTAATATACTTCTAAAATTGATAAAGAAATAAAATGCTTACAAGAGTTGTTCCTTCTGAATTGATGCAAAATATGCTTTACGCGTTGTTGTTTACACATCTTGTGACTGATTATAACAGTCTTCGGGTGGTTGTGGAGGGGAAATATGCAGCACCGACCAGCAGATCCCAGGTGTAAATGCCTATAAATAAACACCCAATTCGATCAATAGGAGAACTGCAACAGTATCAAAATGCTATCATTTTTCAAATTACATTGTAAATTTGTTTTAAAGAACCTCACTCAAGACATTTAAATATATAAAGAATCACAAATCTTGTACTTTTGTGACGATGAAAGAAATCACTGCTGTTTTATGATGTTTCTGTCTACTTCCAGCAATGATTGACAGTTTAGGTGGTCCGGTTCGTGTTAACAATTTCCTGTCAACACTTAACCTAAAGCCAATCTGCATCAAGAATATGAAAGAAAATATGGAGGATCTTGCTGGTGAGACAATTTAGAATGTTGCTGTTGATTCTTCAAGATAGACAGCCATGATGTTTTCCAGAAAGACATTGAATTTGTTTCCTTATATTTGTTTGTTGCTCATAATTATTCTTCACCCCTCATGTACCATCATGTAAGTACCCTTTTGTTGTGTCCACTGACCAGTCAATGAGTTTTACTCTACATAAAACCTTCAAAAGTGCTTGCATTACTGGACTGGGTAATGTCATGCTCAATTACATGATGACATTTTTCTGATCATGACCTTTGTACCTTTTATTTCTGCAGATTCTATTACTTTTTTACGAACTTTTTATGTTTTCCTCACAGACACAATATTCTGTTTCAAAGATGTTGCACAACTAGAATCCTAAATGGTCAGGGTAAATATGGAAGGATCATTTTGGATAAGTTTTGAGTGTGCCCCTTTCCTGATGAATCACCATCTCTAAACTGATTGATTAAGGAGTAAAATAAAGTTTTTATTTAAAATATTATTTTGTTTTATAATAATAAATTACATGAAGACTGAAAGCATTGAGACAAAGTTAGCTTTTGTCTCTCATTTGTTGTTGTATAAGATACAGAATGTATTAGGATCAATTCAAATATGAAATATTACTCAAGCCCGTAGTATTTAGGCAAAACGTTGCCTCTATTACAAATATTCAAGTCTTATTGTCTAATTTGTCTGCTTTCTGCTTTCATGTTTTTTTTCTTTTGTGTTTGGTTTTGCTGTGCCAGGTACCTGTCAATACTGTATTTTTATTTACTTTTCGAAATTATATAGCTAGTGATGTGTGCTTGGTATGTATTATATTTCAGATAATGGCCCATTTGTTGAAGGTGACTCAAACAGTGACTGGAAAGATGTTGAGTCAGGTGATAAGGATAGTGGTGGAGATGACATTGAGGCTCTGGCTTCCCCCACTGCTGCCTCCTTGCGGTAATAAAGTTATTATCAAGATGTTTTAAGGTGTTTAATCTTTGTTAAATATATTAAATTAATTTTAACATTGAGGAAACCGTATTTTACAAATAATTTTTCAGTGATACAAGAGTCACATATACAAGAATAATAAAAAGTAAAATCAGTAAAATGCTTATTTATTGTACAGTAGATATTCAGATGTCATATATTTTGCACAGAAAATTCAAGACTGATAGCACACGGGATGTTCATTCATGTACTTTGCTATGGTTGTGGTAGTTTTGTCATAAATGTAAAATGCATTGAGTGTAATTTTTAATATACTACTAGAGCCACTGCAACTCCTGAAAATCCAAGACATGTTGGACGTAGACAGAAACTCAAAAATATCTTGTGCTCCTGCAAGCTACACGAGACGTAGACGCTTTGATAAGAGGTTCCCTTGTAAAACCAGCTTCAGAATGCCATGTGTCATTGACACTGCTTGGCAAAATAAGGGGTTTGATAGTTTAACATGTAAGTATTGCATTAAGAAAGCTATTGTATTATTTCTACATTTTTTATGCTTAACTATATTTTGGATAACTACCATGATTCCATGGCATAAAAAGTTTACCTCTTTAATTGGCCAAAGGTGTTTTTTATAATATGTGTTTGCTTTTTTCCACTTTATTTTAAGATAATAGTAAATAGCTTGTTAAACAAAATAAGCAAATATACTGACCGATGTTTAACAAAATGATTTTTAAATCTTTTTGGGCAGCACATACATTCCTTATGAGCACGGCAAAGTATGGTAAGAAGGTTGTGAAGTCAGTCATCAGTCAAAGAACCTGTGGAACATGCAATTTGTTGCGGCGCAATAAACCAGGTTGTAATGTCAGACCACGCAACTGTGTCAGGAACCATAGAGATTCCGCTCGACATAAGGAAAGTGGAGAGACAGATGTTATTCAGCTGGGTGACGAAGTGTACTTGAAAGGAGATGGTATTAATACGTTAACTGTAAGGCTAAGAAATGACAGAATTATAGTAATGAAAAGGCGATATGACAAAAATCATGTTGTTAAAAACATAGGAAAAAAAACGTGTATGCCCTACACCCCAACAAAGGAGTTATACTGAGCAAATAATTATTTTACATCTAGAAAGGTGCTTGAAATATGCTTTAGCCAGAAATCGAGAGGAAAAGGAAGCTCTCCGTCAAAACTTGAAAGCGCTTGTACCTCACCAGTTTGGAGACCATTCTATCAGTAATGGACAATTTTGTGTTCTTAAACGAACACCAGATGATTTTAATGTGCTTAGGAGCTTTCCTTACAAGACTTCACTCAAAGATTCAAACTTTCTTGTTGAACTTCAGGAAATATTTGATCATCTTATTGCAAATACTTGTCAGTATGCAGACTTGGGTTCAAGACAACAATGTGTGTATACTAACAAGGAGGTCAGTCTCCGTCGTGCTTCCAAGTCTCATCACGACGGGAATTTCAAGATTCTGGACTACAGAGTACATGCTAGTGCCTCTAAAGGAAAAGATTTATTTTACTATTTTTCACTGTTATTGTTTTGTTTGTTAATTTATGTTGACTGCAGTTCTGGGTTTTCTTTTTATTTTATTTTTGTATAACAGTTGATAGTCGACCTATTTTCTGCAGTTGGAAAGAATTTGTGGTATGTTTGAATATAGTTTAACTGGTTCATGTAAGCTTGAATAATAAATGTAATGTATTCATAGCATAAGACAGTCCTTATGAGCCAGATTATGACGTTATAATTTCCGCTGAATGAAGAATTGGTGGTATGTTTAGGTTTTTAAAGATTAATTTTAGCTTGATTTTGTAAAAAATGTAGCTAAAATGGTCCATAGTGGAATTTTAATTTTTCACTGAAGAGCCTAGTGTAAGGTCCTCAAGTGGAATTCGAAACCAGAACCTATTGTGTTTTCAAATGTAGCAGATGCACAAATAATTACAGGAATATAT
The DNA here is from genome assembly GCA_021229015.1 of Solen grandis. Classification (NCBI taxonomy): domain Eukaryota; kingdom Metazoa; phylum Mollusca; class Bivalvia; order Adapedonta; family Solenidae; genus Solen; species Solen grandis. The sequence goes on along the minus strand of CM037783.1, from coordinate 26,451,891 downwards.
CTAAGTGATAGTGGTAACATAGTTGTCAATGGAAAGGCTGTTGAGACTCTGACTATCAAATGTACCCCTGAAAATATGTGCATCTGGCCAGAAAAAATTCCCAGTGTTTACATTGTTGCGCTTAATGGTCGCGGATTTGATTTCCCGGTATTCATGACTGCCAGGGAGAAAACAGGAACTACAGGTAGTTGTATGCAGTGTGTTACTGGCTGTATTGACAATCTCGCTGTTTTAAGAAGATTCCAGACCAGTCACACAAACAGGAGGATTCTCAACTAAAGCTTTAACATTTACAGTGCATATAATGTTGAAGCCGACGTTGAAGCTTTTGCACTTATTAGACTGTGTGGGGATTCTGAACTAGTATCATGCAGTTTCTCATTAAATGCAGTAAAGGAATGCATTGCTGTTTAATATAGCAAATTCGACCAACATTAAGTCATTGATATTTTCATAATCGATACTGGTGATAAACTGTGATGAAAAAAGAAATAAAAATAATATATTTCGAATTGATTATTGCCTGGAATTTACAGTGATATATGAATAAAATTTCAAAGGCCTAATGGTGCAGTGGGTAACGTAGTTAAGCTGTTCACCATACAAGTGGCGATATAAAAGGTGTATGGGTTCGAGTCCCATCGGGAGAACATAATTTTGCAATACATTGTTACTATTATAATTGCAATACAGGATACATATTGTTTGGTTATATTGAATGTATCAAGCTACCTATATTAAGTAATGAAATAAAAAAAAAATACATGCACTAAATAGTGAACGTTTGTTGTTTAAGATTTCCTTTAACATATTCATATAATCATATAAACTGAAGGCAAGTTAAAAAAGAAGATAAGCTTATTGTGAGCAGTCCATTGATACAAATAAGGTATTCATCTTTTATTTTTAACGCATGTGTTGTTGTTTTCATATAAAAAAAAATGTGTTTATTGGCATCGCCTGAAAATTTGATCATTGTTTATTAAATTTACTTTCATAAGCAAAAGAATTTAATTTGCTATTTGAAATGTCGCTGTTATGAAAACTAGAATATAAGATTTCCTCTTTAATATGAGTAGCTATTAACATAGCTTTAACCCTGATTAATTTGGAGAGTTATTTGAAAATACATAACTACAGGTTACCGCCTTTGCAAGCAATGAATATGTGATATACGCTGAGAGAGGAAGAAAGAGACGGAAAGCGAGAAATAGAGAGAGAGAGAAGCATTGGTAATTTAACACGAGCTATCAGGGGACAACACGCTCGACTTTTAAAAATACTTGTTGGTAAATTAAATGAAGTCTATTTCAATTCTTACCCTTTACTTACCCTGTTTATAAAAAAATGATAAAGCTTGATAGTCTGATACCCCTCAAAATGTTCATGAAGTCTGAAATCGGTTCCATGCCTAGTAACTGAGACATAAGCATAACAACACTGTGCATGAAAAAAAACAACTTTAAGCAAGTATCCCAAGTTAGAAAAGAGCCATAATTTGTATAATAGTCAGTCCAAGAGTTATCCTCCTTGGTTTTCTGGTGCCCCTGAGCACACTCCTAAACTTTCTAGGCAATGCCATAAATACTTTCTGAGATATAAGCTGGATAGTAGCTTGCATGCAAAACTTTAATCAAAGAGTCTTAGTCAAAAAGTGGCCCTAATCTGCATTATATTCAGTCAAAAAACTACCTGCCATTACAGTATGATACAATTTAACATATTTAAGAAGTTTCAAAATAAACCCCTGCCTGGTTACTGAAATATAAGCATAAAAGTCCTTGCATTCAAAGCTTTAACCAAAATTTCTAAGTTAAAAGAGGCCACAATTTGTAATATATTCCATCAAATGTTATCTTCCTTGTTAGTATAATACCCCTAAACATGATAAAGATGTTTCAAATCAATCGCATGCCTGGATACTGATATATAAGCATGAAATTCATGCAAAACTTAAACCAAAATCATTTAGTGAAAAGGGGGCCATAATTTGTAATATATTCCATTAAGAGTTGTCTACCTTGGTTGTCTGATGCCCCCAAACATATTTCATTAATGTTCAAGTCAAAACCATGAATGGTTATTGAGATAAAAGGTTTATAGAAGTTTCATGCAAAACTTTAACCAAATTTTCTATTGCATGCAAAACTTAAACCAAAATTTCTAAGTTGAAAAGGGGCCATATTTGTAATATATTCCACCAAAGGTTATCTACCTTCGTTGTCTGATGCCCCTTAACATATTTATAAACGTTCATGTCAATACCATTCAGTTTATTGAGATATAATGTTGAAAGTAACTTACATGCACAACTTTAACAAAAGCTGCAACGCCGACGCCGAAGCAAGAGTGACTACAATAGCTCTCATATTCTTCGAATAGTCGAGTTAAAAAAAGTATTTTGTATAAGGGTCAGAATTAATTAAGAGTTTCAAGAACTTGAAAATCATAAACAGAAAATTATGATTTTTGGTATGAAAATATCATGATAAGTCTTCAAGTAACGATATAATGACATTCAAATTAGGGGAAATTAAATACATTTACAAAAGAAGTGATACGATCAACTGAGATATTGTTCTGCAATTAAGGAAATAAATATGGCGAAAGACAATGTGCACGATTGAACTGCTAGGAGGAAATTTATAGCTTGTGAAGGCTATATCTGCAAAATCTGCCCGGGGATGTGAGGGGTCTCCTTAACCTTCACCATACTAAATTTCTTAATTCGACTAGCCTTTTCTTTCTTTTGGACTGTACCATAAGTCGCTTATGGTGGTGGATGAAGAGTATCTATTGACTGAATAGCGAACAGTGCAGATCATGATCAGACTGCACGAATGTTGCAAAGCCAGTCATATGCGACCAAAGTATTGAAAGGGTTAAGCAGATACTTATCACATGTTTTTAAACAACTTGACTCATTCAAAGTTGAGTTCTGATCCAAGCTATATCTAATTTAAGACGTAGAGCTTGCATGAGAGATATACAAAATGTTTACGGCTGTATCTAGAACTAATTCGATAGCTGTAAGCAGAGTACATGTATTATTATTTAGAAAAAAAAATCCGATGTACGATTTCACGTTTTTATCAATCAATATATACTCGTTTCTAATTTAAGTAATTGCATTTTACATACTTTAAATCATTATTATTCACGGGGCACTAATTTTTTATTATTTCGTGGAGGGTTTTATCCACGAATATGGGGCATTGTTCTCCTCACACCCTTAATGTTTTCTAGAACAGAAATCCGCAAATAAAATGTTCCGACGAAATTCCCTAAAACACATAATCAAAGAAATTAAATGCTAACGAAAATTGATGATATTACAGAAAATGGTCCATATTATTTGATTATTTCGTTGATGCGTGGAAAAGAGTAGGCATTCCGCTAATTTCGACAAATCTGCAAAATAGAAACTCAACCTTGGGAAACACTCGTTTTTTTACAGAAATGGTCTAATGCGCTATTGTCGGTATATACAAAAAGGACGAAATGTAGCAATAGACACACGTATTAGATTCTGATCTGAGAGCTCCTACAGGAGTTGGTGACCTGGTTCTCGCTATTGATAAAACGTACGAACAAAAAAGGTAACTTAAAAACTTAAAAATGGGTTAATCATAATTTTTCCAATTTCACAGCAAGTACATTCTTATTGTTATTGGTATTTTAATATCTACAAATGCAAAACTGACTTAACTTTCATTTTCATTTTATTTAGATTTAGAGAGTTGAGGCTCCTATGCATGGCAAACACTATGGTATAATCTTGTCACCACTTATTAACCAGTTTACGTTAAATTTTAATCAATTATTCAATAAAAGTGTTTAGGTTTTCATGACATTTACCTAATATCATAAAATAAATTCATTATACACGATGTCAAATAAATATCAAGATACTACAGGAACCTTTGCACATTACTGCCATTTCTTCTCCACCACTAAGATTTTACCTTTACACGATATAACTTATAGAAATAAAACTAAAACTAGATGAGATAAATCTTCATCAACTAGTAGGTAATAATGAAGAGTTTATATGATATTATATTTATAATTTGCATACATAAAAGTTGCCTCGAAAAGCTTATTATCATTTTACCATTTTCCTTACGAGGTTCATGTATTTAATTTCCAAAACAAGGGAACAACGATGGTTTACAAAGATTATATTTTCAAGTGCTTGTGAGTGCACATATATTAATCTACAGTAAACGTACCTTTTGTCTTTCAATCATCTTAAAATATCTATTAATTTTTAATATGCATATGCAAAGTCTCTTTTAACCATCAACAATGTTAACAATTGTTGTTTGCAGGCTTGAAACGAAGACATATTCAAAAGAGGTATGAACTGGCAATAAATTTACTTGGAAAGTCAATACATGTATATTTATAACAGATATGAGCTATTTTGCACATTTCACTTAATCTCGCAGTCACATGATTGTACACGTAAATTAAAGAGAACTTTGATTGTCTTGCTCATTACCTTTATCAGAGTAGCGGATCTCTGTTCTTACGAGTAGGTCTCATTTTAGGTTTGTAGGCTTACATAATATGACATCTTCTGGATATCCTAAGGATCAAGAGTAACGCCCTAAATGGGGAGTTGAAAAGACAGGAAGGTCTTGGAATTTAGCGATTTACAATTGTCGATAATTAATATTTAATTGTCCTTCATTTACTGTATACTATGTAAAGTATTCAGTCAATGAGGTCCATATGAATTTATTTAAAACAATGTTATATCTAAAATGAATAGCGCATTAAAAGTATATTTGTTTTGAAAGTTTCATCGGAACCATCTGGAAAACCTGATTATTTTCACGGAAACAAAAACAACTGTTTTAATGAAACTACTAGATACATCGTGAAACCAGAATTACAACTATGTGGTGGCGATGTGCAGAACTAACACGCCAAAATATATAAACATAATGGTCAAATTTCATTAAAATTATAATAAGAAACAAGAGGCCCAAGGGCCATAAACGCTCACCAGTGTAAATCAGCATATTCAAGATGATTTTTTCTATAAGGAAATCAAATGACAAACCAGAGTTTTCAATTATTTTTTCTATTTGTTGCCATGGCAACCAGAGTTCTTCATGGATCAACTTTATTTGAGCAATTTTTGTAGAGGCCCACCCAAGGATCATACATGCCAAGTTTTATCAAATTCTGTCCAGCGCTTTCAGAGGAGATGATTTTCAAAGTTTTCAATTAGTTTTTCTATTTGTTGCCATGGCAACCAGAGTTCTTCATGGATCGACTTTATTTGAGCAATTTTTGTAGAGGCCCACCCAAGGATCATACATGCCAAGTTTTATCAAATTCTGTCCAGCGCTTTCAGAGAGATGATTTTCAAAGTTTTCAATTATTTTTCTATTTGTTGCCATGGCAACCAGAGTTCTTCATGGATCACTTTATTTGAGCAATTTTTGTAGAGGCCCACCCAAGGATCATACATGCCAAGATTTATCAAATTCTGTCCAGCGGTTTCAGAGGAGATGATTTTCAAAGTTTTCAATTAGTTTTTCTATTTGTTGCCATGGCAACCAGAGTTCTTCATGGATCAACTTTATTTGAGCAATTTTTGTAGAGGCCCACCCAAGGATCATACATGCCAAGTTTTATCAAATTCTGTCCAGCGGTTTCAGAGGAGATGATTTTCAAAGTTTTCAATTAGTTTTTCTATTTGTTGCCATGGCAACCAGAGTTCTTCATGGATCAACTTTATTTGAGCAATTTTTGTAGAGGCCTACCTAAGGATCATACATGCCAAGTTTTATCAAATTCTGTCCAGCGCTTTCAGAGGAGATGATTTTCAAAGTTTTCAATTAGTTTTTCTATTTGTTGCCATGGCAACCAGAGTTCTTCATGGATCGACTTTATTTGAGCAATTTTTGTAGAGGCCCACCCAAGGATCATACATGCCAAGTTTTATCAAATTCTGTCCAGCGGTTTCAGAGGAGATGATTTTCAAAGTTTTCAATTATTTTTAGCTCACCTGAGCACAAAGTGCTCAAGGTGAGCTTTTGTGATCGCCCTTCGTCCGTCGTCCGTCGCCGTGCGTCGTCCGTCGTCCGTCGTCAACAATTTGCTTTAAACGACATCTCCTCTGAAACCGCTGGACAGAATTTAATGAAACTTGGCAGGAATGTTCCTTGGGTGAGGCTCTACAAAAGTTGCTAAAATAAACTTGATCAATGAAGAACTCTGGTTGCCATGGCAACAAAAAGAAAAATAATTTGAAAACTTTAAAAATCATCTCTTTCAAAACTACTGGCCAGATTTCAAAATAAATTGGTACAGATGTTCCTTGGGTCAACCTCTACCAAAGTTGCTAAAATTATCCCGATCCGTAAAAAAACATGGCCGCCAAGGGCGGGGCTTATTTGCCTTATATGTATATAGGGAAACCTTTAAACAACATCTCCTCTGAAACCACTGGACAGAATTTGATTAAACTTGGCAGGGATGATCCTTGGGTCAACCTTCACAAAAGTTGCTATAATAAACTTGATCCATGTAGAACTCTGGTTGCCATGGCAACAAAAAGAAAAAAAAAATGAAAAATTTAAAAATCATCTTCTTCAAAACTACTGGCCAGATTTTAAAATAAATTGGTACAGATGTTCCTTGGGTCAACCTCTACCAAAGTTGCTAAAATTTTTCTGATCCATTAAAAAACATGGACGCCAGGGGCGGGGCTTATTTGCCTTATATGTATATAGAGAAACCTTTAAACAACATCTTCTCTGAAACCACTGGACAGAATTTGATTAAACTTGGCAGGGATGATCCTTGGGTCAACCTTCACAAAAGTTGCTAAAATAAACTTGATCAATGTAGAACTCTGGTTGCCATGGCAACAAAAAGAAAAAAAATGAAAACTTTTAAAATCATCTTCTTCAAAACTACTGGCCAGATTTTAAAATAAATTGGTACAGATGTTCCTTGGGTCAACCTCTACCAAAGTTGCTAAAATTATTCTGATCCATAAAAAAACATGGCCGCCAGGGGCGGGGCTTATTTGCCTTATTTGTATATAGGGAAAACTTTAAACAACATCTCCTCTGAAACCACTGGACAGAATTTGATTAAACTTGGCAGGGATGATCCTTGGGTCAACCTTCACAAAAGTTGCTAAAATAAACTTGATCCATGTAGAACTCTGGTTGCCATGGCAATAAAAAGAAAAAAAATATGAAAACTTTAAAAATCATCTTCTTCAAAACTACCTGCCAGATTATAAAATAAATTGGTACAGATGTTCCTTGGGTCAACCTATTTATCTCAGGTGAGCGATTTAGGGCCATCATGGGCCTCTTGTTTCTATTTGTTGCCATGGCAACCAGAGTTCTTCATGGATCAACTTTATTTGAGCAATTTTTGTAGAGGCCCACCCAAGGATCATACATGCCAAGTTTTATCAAATTCTGTCCAGCGGTTTCAGAGGAGATGTCTTTTAAAGCAAATTGTTGACGACGGACGACAGACGACGGACGACAGACGACGACGGACGACGGACGAAGGGTGATCCCAATAGCTCACCCTGAGCACTTCGTGCTCTGGTGAGCTAAAAAGGTATCGCCTGAATAGGGAATCATAGAGAATAGCAGGGTGTGGGCTACGTAAATGGTTACGGGTTATGAGATATATATATATATATATAAAATCTGACATGAGTTGTTATTCCATGTCAAATTTTACTAAACGAGTTCATGAAATTGATATCATGCGAGATGACAAATTATTTGTATGTTTGAAAAATGGAAAACAGTTGAAGATAAAATAAGTCAGTGTATGGCGGATATATTCAATGTAAACAAAGAGTATTAGTAGATAGACAGAAAGATGGAGAGAGTGGAGAGGATGTGCGATTTGCAAGCAACAGTGTCCAGAGTAATATGCTACCATTATGTAGACAGATATGCGCGAGACATGAGAAACAATATCATTATTTACAGTTTGTCTAAGAAGCCATCATACAATGACAAGACATTAGTGCGTCGATTTTTGAGAGATGAACTTGATATGGATGTCGGAAACATGTATATCGATAAGGCTCACAGACTGGGACAATCTGTGGAGTTACAGAAATAAAGGTAGAGAAGACGAGAAAAGGCCCATGGTAGTTCGTTTTAGAGATAATAAGGATACAGAAATAATTCTAGTCAGATCGTATAAATTGAAGAGTACATCTTTCGAAATAGATTATCAATACCCAAAAGAAATAGCGAAGGCCAGGGTTACTTAATATAAGTCTCGAGATGTAGAAGAGGCAAGAAAAAATAACCGAATGAAACAGGTAAGATATCCCGTAAATTTAGTTGTAAATGGGGAAATTGTGAGAGACATATCGGATTTTGGGCAAAGATAGACAGAAAGGGTTAGAGAACGATGAACATAAAAGAGGAGAGAATAATTCAGCTGATAGAGTGAATTCTAACATGACAGCGGTAGATAGTAATGATACACAGGATAGTGAAGAGAATGGTGACTTTCTCAGGTCTTAAAAATATCAACTAGACACGTCCCTCGAATGTAAACAAATAACACACAATTAAAGTAAATGAAATATACATGCAACAGAAAAAAATATGTGAATGAAGACCTACTTGAAAAATAACAGAATATCTCCATCTAAATCCATGAATAGGAAAATGAATCCAAATCAATCCAAATATACGAACTTAGCTAACAGTCAATTCTTTAAAATCAAAAACATAATTCACGAAAAAAAAATAGAATTGGTAAAACCGGATTGGGTGTAAGAGAAGAACTGATGGTAATAAAACGACAGTTGGGGCGGTAAGATAAATTATTTGCTGAAATAGAACGTGATCAAAACATGGAAAAAATCCACATGTTTATAGGTGACAAAATGACAATAAAGAAAACTAAACACAATAATTTGAATCTTAGCACCATGAAAATATGAAAAATAAACTAAATGATGTATTACATAATATAAACAAAATAAGACCAACATTTTAAAGACGAATCATTTTTAGAGAATTCTTAATTTTAACTCCAACTCTGTGTTTTTCCAGGCAGATGAAGATGTTTTATATTTCAATGAAAGGTACCTCAGTGGAGAATTGAATATAATGTTTGAAAAACTAAATATAGACATTCACATGAACATATTAATGAACGTAAACGTTTAAAGAATGGAAAATATGGAAGTCCAGATTACTCTTTGAATGATTTTTTAACATGGTAATGAAAATACTGTTTTCTTGGATGTACCTCATGCATTATTTAAACAACTTTTAACATTGATTATTTTCCAGACGAGTGGAGTGACGGTTTTATTTTACCAATATTTAAAAAGAAGATGTTGATGAGCCTGGCAATTATAAGGGAATAACACTTCTTAGTACTCATAGTAAACTTTTTAGTAAGATAATAAACAGTAGATTAAATGTATGGGCAAAAATTATAGGGTATATATTGAATCGCAAGCAGGACTTTGAAAACATATGAGCACTGTTGACAATATATTTGTAATAAATTGTCTCATAATACGACTTTTAAATCAAGGTAAGAAACTGTTTGCTGCGTATGTTGATTTTACTTTAGCTTTTGATTATAAACATGGTCAGATATATTTTAAGTATAAACTTCCGAAGTTGGATGTTAGAGGTAAAATACTAGATATGATAAAATCTATGTATGCTAGTGTAAAATCCAAAATAAAACATAATAATACGACTAATGAAGAATGTACATGTTGTTTAGGGATAAGAATGGGTGAATCATTGTCTCCGTTTTTGTTTTCCACGTATTTAAATTATATTGAAGAGCATTTTTATTTGAATAACTTTGAAGGTGTTGATATTGATACATTAAAAATGTTTTAATGTAAAATGCTGATTAATAAAACCAGGAGCTTCCTTACAGGAGTTTCCGTAAAATCATCATTTAAATTTATTGTTCCAATTTTGAATTACGGGAGTGAAATATGAGGACTAAATGAAGCTCTAAAAATCGAAAGAGTTTATTTGAAATTTCTTGAAGAGTTGTTAGGAGTTTTATTTATAGAGAGGCAAGGCGTACAAATATGCTGAGTTATCATATTGTAAATGTAATCAAATTTTGGTTAAAAATTCAACAAAGAAATAATAATAAATCAAAATTGTGTATAATATGATGATAGTTGATTTAGAAGGTTACCCTGAATGCAATTCTTGGGCTAAAACAGTTAGGCATGTTTTAGAATCGCTTAGAGTGAAAGATGTATGATTATATCAAAATATTAGTAACATGAATGTATTTATTAATCTCTTTAAACAACGTTTAAAAGATAATTTTATTCAAAATTGGTCATCAGAACTAAGAAATTCATCTAGAGTTTAATCATTTATACTTCATGCAGATTTTAGATTACAGCCCTAAATGAAATTTGTCTATATTGTAAGATATAGAAAATCTCTTGCACGTTTTAGGGTTTCATAGGTTAAAAGTAGAAGCCGGACGATGTCATAAACAAGATAAAATACCATATCAGGATAATGTCATTTATGCGATACTATACAAGACGTATTTCACTTTTTTTATTTGAATGTCCAATGTATGTTAATTTACGGAAGAAATATATTGAAAAGTATTAGTGGAAAAAAAATATTTTTTTCTGAAATTCCCATGTCAGAAAGTCACTTGATTAATACAAATTTATAAATATATGTATACATCATTTGAACACAGTAATCAAATATATTATAACTAGTTTTCCATATATTCCCCTTAATCATGTATAATTGAATACCATGATGTACGTGTGCACATATGTGCAAAGATATGTATGTACGTATGTATATATATGTGTGTGTGTGTTTGTGTGTAAATATAGATATACATGTGCATCATATTGATTAGGATCCTTTTTTCATAGTTTAGTTTCGCTTTCGGGAAAGATGGAAATGTATATTGAATAACATGATCAGGATATGGATTTGTTTTTAATTTATCATTAATTCAGATAATAGTGACAAGTATGAAAAACTGATGAAAAATGTAATTGTCTTCTGTCCTCTGATATAAATAATTGTGGGGACGTTGACTGAAATGAAAGATGTAATCACAAGTATCAGTAAATAACACGTTGTAAACAATAATAGATATATTATTTGGTCACATTATGGTTAGATACTCACATTGAAGGGCTTCACAATTATTCACAATTGCTGAAACAGTCTACTTATCTGCATTCTGACTGATGTGTTGATGATCCTATCATTCTGGACAATGTTTAAATGCTCCGTAAATTTTGATATAGTATTTAAATTGCCTCATTTGACAACCCGCCTTTATAACTCATCTGAATACCATTTAAACGAAATTACTAGTTACTCCCAATACAATGATAAACTTGACAATGTAAAGTCCATATAACTCCCAGTTTCTCTACTCCACACGTGGATAAAAGCTACCCAGAAATAAACAAAGCCAAGTGAGGAAAGAAAACTGTGCAACTCCCGGCACACGGTAATTCTGATACTATAATCCTAATATAAAATGATCATTTATTTTATCATTTATTGAAATTGGAAAACATTATGTCTAATTACTGCATAGTATGTATGTATGTATGTATGTATGTATGTATGTATGTATGTATGTATGTAAGGGTATGTATATGTATGCCAAGTGTTTCTTTGTAACTGTATTCTATTGACGGAAATTAAATATGTCATCGCAAATATTGTATACACATGGGCATAATGCCTTTATTTGTATTTTGCAATAAAATCTATATAGGGTTTTGTCATATGATGTTATATATCATTTTGTATTGACTATCAGTAATTATTTTTGATCTGGTTTTACACTATAAGCATTGATTCTTACATATCATTTTTGGATTAAGATGTCTACGGGAAAATGCTTCGTGATTTGTCTAGGATAGTATCTGACCCGTCCCAGAACATAGCCTAGTGCACGTCATTCACATGAAATTATGATTTTAAGAATATATTTCTTCCATGAGGTGATAAAATTGTTGGAATATAATAAATCTAAATTCTATACGTTATCATAATACCAAATAATCCATATGACTTCAGAATAGGGACTTAATTTTTTTCCTGGAATATAATAAATCTAAATTCTATACGTTATCATAATAACTTTATATAGGCAATAAGGGCGGGGGGGGGGGGGGGGTGGGCGTGCATTTGCAATCTCAAGCCATATTCGATTTAACAAGACAAGCAGAGCTCCGTTGATAATAACCCTCTGAAAAATGAGTTCATATTGATTTCAAGAACAATGGAAGATGCATTTCTGTCCTTGTGACAGAAAGGAGAAAATTAAACAAGAAGAGGCATTCCGTCCTTGATGACAGAAAGGAGATTTTCTGAATCATCTGATGGTTCATTGAAATACTTCAAACAGATAACAAGAACAATAGAAGAGGCAGTTCCTGTCCTTGATGACAGATTAAACTAATGATACATAATGACATAATGTATATATTGCTGATGTAGACAAATTCAAAAATGAAAATAATCGTTGCTTCCATGATCCTATACACGTGTTTATAAGAACTGTTTGTTTTGGGCGTTTCCGATAATTAAAACTCATTCTGTTCATTATAAAAGTTAACTTAAAAGTTAGCAATAGATAATATCACTTTTAGATGGATTCAAATATTCATTATCGAATGATGATAATAAATCTCCCCTTTAAAAAGTTAAAAGGGACTTTGTTAATGGTTTATTATTAAATGGAAAGGAAATTTGGTACACATACGTATTGCAATTACCCCATTTTCACCGGCATTCCTATTCTTTCGCCACCCCCTCTCTCTCTCTCTCTAATTTGCATTAAGCACTATGTTTATGTCGTTTCCGGTAATTTACACGCATTCAGTTCATTTCGAAAGGTAACATAAAAGTTAGCAATAGATAATCTCACTTTTAGATGGATTCAAATATTCATAATCAAAAAGTTAACAGGGACTTTGTTAGTGGTGTATTATTAAATGGAAAGGAAACTTGATACACACCCGTATCGCAATTACCCCGTTTTCACCGGCATTCCTATTCTCCCCCTCCCCTCTTCCCCCCTCTCTCTAATTTGCATTAAGAACTATTTTCATCATTATAAAGTTAAAATTTACTTAAATATTTTATGATGTATGACATTCACCGAGAATCACTTTTATATATGGAGTAGGTGTGAAATAAAATAGGTTTAAACTAAAACTAGAACTATCACTAAATGTGATTAATACCCCCGCAATACTGCTTTAGAAAAGACATTTTTACATAAGTTTTTTTTTCCAGATTTTTGGCCGGGTTACACAGGTTGTGCTTGACCATTGTATGAAATTGTTTTGAATTCCAACCAGTAGTTTTAAAGTTAAGCTCCGGACAAGGAAAAAGTAACAAAGGGCAATAACTCTGTAATTACAATAGATAGAGTTATGGTTCTTGTGCACTGCACTTCCTCTTATTGTGGTTGACAATTGTATGAAATTGTTTTGAATTCCAACCAGTTCTTTTCAAGTTATGCTATGGACAAGGAAAAGTAACAAAGGGAAATAACTCTGTAATTACTCTAGATAGAGTTATGGTTCTTGTGCACTGCACTTCCTCATATTGTGGTTGACCATTGTATGAAATTGTTTTGAAATCCAACCAGTAGTTTACAAGTTATACTCTGGACAAGGAAAAGTAACTAAGGGCAATAACTCTGTAATTCCTATAGATAGAGTTATGGTTCTTGTGCACTGCACTTTCTCATATTGTGGTTGACCATTGTATGAAATTGTTTTGAAATCCAACCAGTAGTTTAAAAGTTATACTCTGGACAAGGAAAAGTAACAAAGGGCAATAACTCTGTAATTCCTATAGATAGAATTATGGTTCTTGTGCACTGCACTTCCTCTCATTGTGCTTGATCATTGTATGAAATTGTTTTGAAATCCAATCAGTACTTTACAACTTATACTCCGGACAAGGTTACAAGTTATACTCCGGACAAGGAAAAAATACAAAGGGCAATAACTATGTAATTACTCTAGATAGAGTTATGGTTCTTGTGCACTGCACTTCCTCATATTGTGGTTGACCATTGTATGAAATTGTTTTGAAATCCAACTTGTACTTTTCAAGTTATGCTCCGGACAAGGAAAAGTAACAAAGGGCAATAACTCTGTAATAAGTAAAGATGGAGTTATGGTTCTTGTGCACTGCACTTCCTCTCCATGTGCTTGATCATTGCATGAAGTTGTATTGAATTCCAATAATGCAACGGACCGCTGGACCGACCGACCAACCAACCGACCGACCGACCATCGGGTGACTCCTATATACCCCCCAAACTTCGTTTCGGGGGTATAATGAAATGTGTATTTTAGCGTTTTAAAGTTTTGCCGAGAATAACCCTTTACGATTTTTTTCGGTAGGTGTCTCCATCTGTGTATAACAATCGGGGTATCATGGTTCTGTCGACCATGAGGCAGGTCAATCTAATACATGTAACTGTGAATAGTGATTGCTAAGTTGTGGGTTTGTCCTTATAGCTTTTTGTCTCGCGTATTTATATATAAATATAGTATCTTAAACAACTAGAAAATACATTTCACATATGAATAACTGCTTGAAAAGTTTACAAATATTAAGCAATACCCGGTGATAAGAACGTGCACCCGACAGGACGGGATTTATTTATTTATTTTTTTTTTTTTTTTTTGCGGGGTTGGTAGGTATATTATTACTTTTGTTAAGGCCTAAACAATAGTTGTGTTTCTGATGCCTCTACTAAACGTAACCATGTGTTTTTGCCGTATTCTTATTTTATTTACGAGTATTTATGATCTTAAAATGAAACTTGAAAAGAATCATGATTACATGAAGACACAATTTTGTAATTAAATTTCAAATTTGACCATGTCACTAGAAACAAAGTTTGTTTACATATATACAGTTCAGAAAGGACAGGACTTAATGGTATAAAAGACTTGACTTGACTATTTCAGCGACGTGTAGCTAATTACAGGTGGAGGAAGACCTCGAATGCACGTAGGCATCCGGGTAGAATCACCGCAAGCCAGCTGGAAGGCTTCCTCACATGAAAATCCGACTGACCCTGCCGGGACTCGAACCCACGCGATGAAGTGCTGAGTGAATGTTTAAGTCAGCGGCTTTACCCTCTCGGCTACGGAGGCCCTAGGTCTAAAAGAATAACTTTTTTTTCTTCAAAAAATAGTTTATGAGTGCATTATCATAAATATTTCAAGAATTCTGTGATGTTAAAACAGCTTGTTCGCAGATTGCCATTGACTAAGAATTCAATATTTAACTGTATGTTTGATATTCGTCGATCAACACCCATCTACATACGCATGGTTACCCAAAACATATATCCGTGGTGGTGAAAAAAAAATGGGTGGTTTCTCAAAAACTACAAATGCAGTACCTTATTGACACAGAATACCATTGGTATAAGCTAAATACCAAGATAAAGTATATGCAGTAAAGATTTTAATGATATGTATTACTTCATTAAATTCGAGTGTTTATACATCTGAGTAACGTCAGAAATTATAGTATGTGCTCTAGGTGAGGTCCACTCCTTGAGATTATCACATGAGTTTGCTCCAATTCCTCTTGTTTCCAATCGAATGACACAGTTCAGCTCTTCGCTGTTTGCGAGAAGTGGTGAATATACACTATTTTTTTTTCAGGTAACCCTAGAGAAAGGAATCGAGGAGACTAAGATCCGGGTTGAAAACATGAACATTTGCACACATACGAAACATTTCTAATTAATTAGATCTAAGTCAGTAGAGCCCCTTAATGACCTTGACCGCCATTCTGAAATGGCCGACAAATTCTTCAAATGCTTTTATCTTTGTAACTTTATGTAGTAGACTAAAAATCTTGATGTCTAATTATACATATTTCGGGCCAATGATGCTATTTGACACAAATAAAACTGTTGATATTTAAAGTACTTATGCTTATAAGAATAACTTTTATATCATTTGATGCTGATGCATAAACATGACTGCAAGGGATCAGCTCTTAGTTCCGCTGGCTTTTCTAAAAACAAAAACCCGTTTCAGTAAAAAAATAACAAAAATAAATTCGAAACCACTTTCTGATTAAGATATTTGATATATATGTGTGCACAAGAGACGGACAGCAATAACAACGCAATGGATGTTTGGATAATCACACAGTACACTGGGCAATAACACAGAAAAGTTAAGTTGTTAGAAAACCGGCAAATATATATATATATATATATATATATATATATATATATATATATATAACATCAACAGCAGGGTATTAAGATCGATACAAGAATTCCAACCTTTATGTCCTTGTTGGTAACGAAAATGAATCTAATGCTGAATGAAAGTTGCTAACAGTATTTAAAAAAAAGAGTGAAAAACAGACACAAATCATAATTAAAATTCAACGAAAATTTGTAACATAACAGCAATGACAATAAGAAATAATACATATAAAGAAAGTGAAAGAAAAACAAAAGGTTGATCCTCAATTACGGTAAAATTATCCATAAGAGTCAGAAATAGCTTAAAAAAAATCTAAAAATCGAGATTTAAGTATTACAAACATACAAAGAATTTTGCCAAGACATAATAATGATAATAACAATAATAATAATAATACTTCATTATAATGAACACACTGATGATGAAGATGATGATGATGATGATTATAAATATTGATGTGCGTTGTCATGCATCAGTGTATATAACAATAGTTATGCGAAAAAACATACATGCACAGTTGTTGTTTTTTGCTTTTGAATATGTGTGAACCATATGGACTTACAAGTAGTAACGACATACGAGTAGTAAGAACAGTCATGGTGGATTGTATTGACATTTTAACATCATATATACAAACAAATAATTATATAAAAATAATTACATCATCTTATTCTTGGAATAATCAAAATTTACGATGAGGTGATTATGATCCATTCGTAGTTCTGATCAGATCAGGATCTGCTTACCACGTCTGTACAATGGGTACAGGGAGTCTATTTTAACAAGTATACGAGACACCATCATCTACAGAAATATAGAAGATGAAACCACGTATATTTTTCTTTATTTTTTTGTGTTAATTAATTTATAATTAGACATATACGATAAGACAGTGGCGTTTTATTGTGAACATAGTTTATCCTTACTGTTTTATCTAAGGTTGGTTGGCCGGAGCTTAAATTTTTACATCTATATTACTTAAAACCAAAGTCAAAATAAATTCGTTCAAGAAACAACGTCGAAAAATAACTAAAAAATGGTCTGGTAGCGCATTGCTGATATTGACTTACTCTCACACTTAAACGTAGATTAACTAAGTTCAGGGGTTTACTCTCTTTTTTTCTTAAAAACTTTTAATTTTTAGAAATATATTTCAAAGGAAAATGTTTTTTTAACGATCTCAAAGATTTTTGAAAGTATTTGATATACTACCACATACTACGTACATGCTTGAAAAATATTACATTCGGTTATTTCATTGAATATTTAGTAACATTAGTAGTTATGAATGGGAGAGGATATCCGCCGGTTCATTTCATCTCCTAATTTATGTATCAACAACGCCTATCACAATCCATGTTAACTATTTTTACAAATTGCTTATTACATGTTCAAAATAATTATTACATCTTGAAATTGTTACTTGAACAGAACACTTTTTTTATCGTAAAGTTTCTGTTTATCATGTTAACGTTTAAAGTTAAAGTTTGGAGTTTACGTGCGTATATTACACATTCTTAAATGTAGATTATATGGTGTAGTTAAACTTGCTTATTCTATAATTTTGATTTACACTAAAGATTGAAAATGTAGGTTTTAATCGGAATATAATGACTATTCTCTACAAGTCTGCTATCCTCTGAGTTATCTCTCTTGAACAAAAAGTATTCCAGTCAATGTCAGGATTATCAAATCCCCCATGAGTATATGATGTGTACATTTCCATTTGCTGTCCTCTGTTATTAATGTCTTTAATTTCGACTTGCTCTCATCTTTTCCGCCACCAGATCTGTTTATCAACCCTACTAGCATAGATTCTTTCTTGTTCATTTTTACCTTGACGTTTTCTTGGAATTCTGTTCCTAAAATTACCTCCTCTGCTTCCATTGAGTTATGTTCACACATTATCCCTCTTCCTGTATTATTCTCGAAGATAATTGAGAAGATGGTATAGTTTGCATTCCATTCACCTCTATTTAATTCTTGCATATTTCATTTATGTTTCGAGGTTTTAGCCTTAACTTTTGTTTTTCCTATAATCAATGGTTTCTGCTCCTTAACTCTAATTTGAGTTACTGTAAATTTGTTTCTGAATCGATCTAAATTTGAGTAGAAGAATAGTTTTTTGTCTTATATACATTTCCCCTGACCTTCCCTACTGAGGCTCTCCTGTCCTTGTCCTTTCTACTCTCCAAGGTGGATCTCTGACTTTATATTTGTAATCCCGCAAGATTTTTATTTTAAATTTGTTTTGAAGTATAGATTATCTTGGTCATTTTCCGCTCTAGTTATCCACTCATTTGCAACCCTGACTTTGGAGTACCCTAATGTGTTCCTCAGTTTCCTCGCAGATGTGAGGATTCTATTTTTTATGTCGCAGTTATTCAAATTCACTAGTAGTAGCCTGCTTGGTTTTTCCTTTTCGAACATGCAAAGTAGCTCCTTTTTGCAAATGTGACTTTGATCTACATCAACTTCACAAAATCAACATATCCCTTGCAGTTTTCCCTATAATGTTCAATTCTTTCCTAAATAGTTTCTGTTATGCACTCTTCTATTCCATAGATAACTATATTCGTCTCTCTTTGTTTTCTTCTTTTTATCTCCGTCATTACTGTTGATATTTCTAAGTTTAAACCCTATTTTCTTCTTTCATCTCCCACTCCTGTCTGGTTTATTTTAATGTCGATTTCTTCCCTAACTATTTTTCTTACTTCTTTTGAATCATATTTCCCTGACATGTCTAACTCTACTTTTTTAATTCGAGTTTCAAATTCCTGCATTATGATTTTGCATCTGTCTTCTATTTTTATGTCCGTTACTATTCTTCTTTCAACGTTTTCTTAGCACAGAATATAGAAGCAAATCATATCGCTATTAGACATAATATTATACTCTTTTTCTGTCTTATTGAGGCAATAAATACAATAGTTGACCTTGCATCTTTGGCATTCTAGTTACTTTGATTTCTTGTCGGACTTATTGTTCTTGCAGATTTTACAATCCCATTTCTCGTCATCATCACTGTCTGCTTGATAAGTTGCAAATGATTGATATTTATTTCGTGATACTAATGGCGAGTTATCCCTCGATAAAGTGTTGATCCCGAATTGGCATCGAGTCTGTTTTTTAGGGTTCTCCCTGGGCGCTTCTTTTCTTAATTTTCCTCGGCTCCGGATAGTTGGCTATGAGGAGAGGTCATTTTGTCTCTTATTGTCTTATCTTTTTAGGCATTGGTTTCTCACAGGATGATGATGTCAGACTAAACAATGCACCCCTATTTAAGCCGCTGTCACCAAAGTGCGAGTTTTCCCCTCCTTTTTCGCAGGTTAACCCGCGTTTAACTCACTATATAGTAGAGCGCTGACCAAAAACGTGGTTCTCTAAATCTACATTTATTGAGAGCCGACAGGGTTTCCCTTTTAAGATACCGCCACCGTCTTAAATGACCCCACCCCCCACTTCTCCCGAGACTATGATCTCAATATAACTTCAGAATCATCAAATTCTTCTTATTTTGGATTTCTACTGATGTTAAGAGCCATTTTTTTATTTATTCTTTTGAACAACAGTCTTGACAAATCTTTACTGGGATGAATACCGTCCTTATAGAGTGCGGTTAATTTTATATCTGGGATTTTTTTTTTTAGTTACTGCTCTTTGTCCAAATTATTTTTTATAAAGCATTACTCTTGCACGATGAGACATATAACCTTGAATCTTCATAGGATAGACCTCACTAGGGAGAATTGCAGTGCACAAGAACCTTAATTCTGCAAATAATATTTTTGGAGATATTTCCCGTTGTTTAATTTCATGTACAATAAAGCTGAGACACATAACCTTATGGCTTCATAGGTGGGTAGATGTTATGGACAAGAATTGCAGTAGACAAGAGCATAGAATTACGTTTGTGCAGTTTAATAATATACATCCATGCATAAACCATATTTGAAATTTGTTCATGAAAATCAATCTATGTTCTTGATATACCCAAGTGTGAAATACACTGGAATTTTTTTTGGTAAAGGCCCTATATTTAGCCAAGGACTAGAACCAGTACATACAAATATAGGTATTGGAACGCTTACACAGATCTCACAGCGACATTGGACATTACTTAACAATGAGTAGAAAATGTGCAGATGGATCAGGATTTTAACCTGAGATACAGCATTTACACGTTTTGAGCTAAACCAACACCAATTATTAGCTACCATACTGCTTACACATTATAATTTTGGATACTTGAAGTATTTGAAGGCATCTACTGGAGGCTTGAGATCTTACTTGTTAAACAGTATGTTTCTCAACGGGCCTAAATAAACAAATGTCGGAATATATAATTCTTGCTGACTGACTGTAATTCTACAGCATATCCTGTCAGTCTTGTTGGCCAGATACCTAGAGTATTATTCCACTAACCCGGGTGTTGTAGGTTTAATTCATGCATAGCCATGGCATACCATAGTCCTTAAAAATGGAACTGGTTTAGCACCATTGATTGAGATTCAGGATACTTTGATGAGTTGTGGTAAACAGGTAATGTCACTTGTCTGTTGGATGTGATATTACATGAGGCAGCACACTATCTGACTCATGTACATATAGTCCCTAAAATTACTGAAATACCGTTGATGGGTCTTTTAATTACTAAGAAGATTTTTTTCATTGCAGTGTTTTCATTTTCCCACCCAGAAACACTTTAGTTATAATTGCATGTGTAGGCTAATTAAAAAATGTTATAACAAGTTGGATTAAGCTTTAAGATAGTCCATCCATTATAAATTTATAATCATGATCTATCAAATGCTTAAAAAGACCTCATTTCAGATGCAAGCATCCATTGACTTGGAGTTATAGGTTTTGCTTCTATAAAGGCTTGCATTTACTATAAATTTCCCACTATCACTTTATAGACTTTAATCAGAATTTATTGATGGATGGTATGCAAGTTTATCGCTTAAAAGATGGGTACCAAATATTTAAATGTGTTTCTTGTATTTAGTCCTCTAGATATAAGGAACAGTTAGCCAAGTACCAGGAACAGGACATTGTATCGTGTCACTTATCTAATGGTCTGATACCACAGAGAAGCAGAGAAATATGTTTTACATGCTGACAAAAGTCCACTTCAAAAAAATAACGAGAATTTTCCAACCTGAGTTTACTACAGAGTCTTTTAATGACAGTTCAGCCTTTGATAAATAAATACCTATAAAATTTTACTGCTGCTCACATGGTTATATTCATGGGTGAAATTGTGAAAAAAAATGTGTTTGTGCTGCCCTTGACACTACTAAGACTATTCTTACAAAATTAGTAATTAAGTCACTATACTGTTTTCATGTGAGGCTGATACTGTTGTTACCATAAGACAGGTTTCAAGTGATACCAGCACTTTGAAAAAAAAAAAATTACTTAAAATTCATTTTGCACATCAAATGGAATATGTTTAAGGTTTAATACATGTCCAGACTCTATGTGTGTTTCTCTTTTTAAATTCATCTTCGGATAGGAATCATTTAACTCCAGTTACACACACACACACACACACACACATATATAAATTACATTTCAAAAAGCAGGCCTGTCATTTACATTTATTCCAAATTTCATGTAGTTTATGTATTAAAATTTAAATATTGTTACATTTTATTCCCATACTAAAATTTCACATTGCGCAGCTGCATCCAAGCTTTAGTTTTCAACGGATATGCTTGCACATGTTGTTTTTCTGGTGCATGTGATTGTTCATTTGACTGTTAAAAATGGAATGGAAGATGTGATGTGCTTAAAATTTGCTTGCATTGTATGCCTCACGTTCTTTTATTTTTACAATATTGCTATATCTGATTCAAAATGTTATAGTACACACAATTTCAAATAAATGCTTAGAATGGTATAGCCAACCTAATTGTGTCTGATAAAATGGTGAATTTATTCATGATATGAAATTAGCATGAATAAATAATTAACCAATTGATGTCCAATCAAGACGTTGTTTACATATCAGTTAAATTACAACTGCAAAAAAAAATTTACTATTGTAATGAGACATCAAAAAGGATCTAGATAGTTCAGTAGTAGAATGCATAAATCCATGTCACAGGTTTGTGGTTCGAATTTTGTCGGGTCACCACTTACTTGTTGTTCGCCTCCATCCAGGGTAC
Source organism: Solen grandis (assembly GCA_021229015.1). Taxonomy (NCBI): domain Eukaryota; kingdom Metazoa; phylum Mollusca; class Bivalvia; order Adapedonta; family Solenidae; genus Solen; species Solen grandis. The sequence continues at coordinate 26,429,439 of CM037783.1, read as the reverse complement.
ATGTACTTGCAGGGGTTATTTTCGTCATGCATGTCTCGGCTGATTTATGAATAAACACATTGATGCGGATGTAAAGATGTTAAGTCAGCTGCATGACACTAACTTGAAAGTAGATAATAATTTCTACATTTTAATGGAGATGGCTTATGAATCATTTTATGACTTAAATTTTACAAATAGATATTGGTGATATATAGATATTGATATTTCTCTCACATACCTCACTTGATTTGTTTTAACAAATTATGGATTAAGGAATAGAAGTCCTGTTTTTCAAGGGTTTCTCTAAGTCTCCATGACTTTGGGTCTTACAATAGCAAAGTCCATTACAGGTGGATATCCTTACTTCTCTTTAAACCAACATTAGTGTAAACGGGACAAAGTCAATATACATGTCCTTAATATCTGTATTGGTACAGTTATGTACAACTCACAAACTTGTTACATTGAACTTTAAGTGTGCCTGATGCTCTCTTTTGATTGTTCTTTTTTTACTTAAAGGAACATTATATATCCAGTTTACATGTAAAGAGGGTCAGTGATCTTGAAAAATGGGCAGCATATAGCATTCCTGCTGTCTGTACATCCGTCCGTACGTACGACCAATATCTTTCAGACCATTATCTGGAGAATTGCAGGGCCTGGGTTTGTGAAACCTGGAAGGGACATTAGCCAGGACCAGCAGATGAACCCTATTGATTTTGAGGTCACTAGGTCCAAAGTCAAGGTCATTGTGTACATTAGTGTGAAAACCTTATATCATCATTAACTGGAGAACTGCAGCGCATGGTTTTGTGAAACCTGGTACGGACATTTGCCATGACCAGCAGATGAAATCTATTGATTTTGAGTTCACTAGGTCAAAAGTCTAGGTCATTGTGTACATTAGTATGAAATCCTTGTCCAATCATTAACTGGAGAACTGCAGGGCATGGGCTTGTGAAAAATGGTTGGGACAGTGACCATGAACAGCAGATGAACCCTATTGATTTTGGTCATGGTCACTGGAACCTTTAGTATGAAATCCTTGTCAAACTGGTCGAAGGTTCTTGACATGCTATCATTCAACGAAAAAGGAGTTGGCGCGGCATCTGTGCCCTATGGACACATTTCTAGTTTATCCATGCTATTTCTCATTAGCTACTGAATTGATTTCAATCAAAATCTATAGGAAGTTTCTCTAGGATGCACAAATTTGCATATTTTACAGTTGTAATGGTTGAATGATTTTTTTAATTATGTCCCTTTAATGAATTTCTGGAGCTCTCTTTGTCCACGCTAATTGCCAATAACTATTGGATGGATATCAGTCAAACTTCATAGGAAGTTTCACTTGCAAGAACAGAGGTGTATATTGTAATCATGTTACTTTTTTCTGATTTTGACACGTCGATTCTTTGTCTGCGCTATTTCTCAATTACTACAGGAAGGATTTCAATAATTACTATGTTCTTAATTTTATTTGTCTGCACTTATGCTAAGCACAGATATAAAATAATTATTTGTTTTATATTGTTTCTTTTTTTTTCTTTCAATAATTTATTAACATTTGAAGAATATTCTCCCCTTTACCAGTTCTCATAGCAATAACATCTTTTTGCAAAATGTTACCATTGGTAGCAGAGTGCACAATGGAATGTTGACACATTTTAGATTGCTTTGCAAAGTTTCGGTTTGATCTCCCTGTTATTGTCATAGTTTTCATTAGCTGTATCAAATTATGTCACTTTGTGGAGAGCAATTTTGTGAAGCAGTATTGGGGTATTTATCACCTTAAGTGTTAGCTCCAGTTGCTACTTTGTTCAGAATCTCATTAGTGCAATTGTCATGGAATGTGTTGATATAAAACGCGATATTCGATACTAAGAAGACGAAAACGCGATAGCATGATACTGGTCAGACGAAAGAATGATAATGAAAACGCGCATATACGATAGTGCGATGATGATAATGCAACGTAGTATCGTGTTTTACCATCGTGCTGTCGCGTTTTCACGATAATAATATCATACTGTTGTACTGTACCGGTATCATGCTATGGTGTTATCGTTGTCCCTCCATCGCTTCCCAGTGCGCATGTTAATACTGAAAAAAAGATCTTTATCTACAACAGTTCAAAAGGACGAGTTTGTCTCATGTAAAGGCAATGTTTTTGATATTTATATAACGTCAATTTTGACACTGGAGTTGAAGTCCGCTCAAAATTCTAGAGCGTCATTCCAAAAATGTCCATTGGAGGTTTAAACAGAGATGTAGTTGCATGTGTATCTGTACTTTCACTTTATTTTATTCAAATATTTTAATATTGTAAGGTTATTTCAAAATTCAATCCATTTTTATCAGATGTCATCAAATACATATACAGGTTTGGTTACTATGTATTAGAAACAACATGAAATTACATGTATAATTATGACATATATTTGAGCAATAGGTGTAGAGTAATGGCCCTTAAAATTCGGAAAATTGAAAAAAAAATATATTTAAACTCAAGCGTACTAATTTTTCTTTCTTGGCTGATATCGGCTCAGCTGACAAGGAGTTTTGGCCCTTGAATTTATTCTCTAACATTTATGAAGACTTTTTAACACGCACTGATCAAAAAGTTATAGGTTGTTAATCATTTATCTATAATCATTTTCAATATGTATAAAGTACAGGTTTTATAATTCATCCTTCATATTTTTGATCGCATGCAGTCTTTCAGCGCTCTCAGCGCTTTGATAACTATTGTTACGCACTTAAATGACAATGAATTACTTGTTGTACACAATGGCCATTGTATTCGATATAAAAGTTATTGACACATATGGATCACTTTTCCGTCGTCTCTGCTCTGAGATCAAATAGTTTGAGTTATTCCCATTTTAATTTACACTTTTTTTATTTTTGCACCGTAGCAGTTCTTTTTAATGCAATAACTCTTGTGCTAATCATGAAATTGAAATGAAATTTTATTGACAGAGCTTGACAAGGGATATCGTCATGGACAAGATCCATAACTCTGGTATCAATTTGTTTGAGTTATTCCCCTTTGCATTTTTACTTCCTTATTTTTAATCATCACACTTATTTATACTGCAATAATTCCGGTTCTTATTATTCTTTTAAAATGAGAATTCATTTTTTGGACAGAGCATGAGAAGTGAAATTGGCATGCACAAAATCCAGAGCAGAGCTTAGCATGAGAAATCGTTTTACACAGTGTTCATAAATCTGAAATCACATCTTACTTTAGTTATTACCTTTGTCTGTCTGTCTGTCACACTTCTTTCATCATGCTTCAGCAGGAGACACATGTGTTCAAATGAACACTCTTGTTTCTTTAAGATTTTTTTTATAGTTCGACTTAATTGTAAGCCCGATGGCTTCCTATCTCGTTAGAAAGATAAAAGCATTTAAAGAAATTATCGGCCATCTTTCAAAATGGCCGTCACGGTCAATATGGGGCGCTGTTGACTTGGTTCTATATCTAAAAATATTCAGTATGGGTGGTTTAGAATGTGTTAGGGTTCATGCTTTCAACCCAATGTGCACGATTCCACTAATATATGGCCCTAAACAGCCCCACTATTTGTAGAATTATATAAATTCAGATTTGGGCCGACACCATTTTGAAAAAAAGACATTTTCATGACGTTCCCAATGACATCATGGCGTCTCAACAGTTCAAGTACTTTTTGAATAGTGAAATTTACATTTTCCCCCATTACAATTATATATGACACTTGGCAATATAATAAGTAATCTGTGATTTTATAAGTGTTTAACCAGTGTCATAAATTATGGTACACTTTGCATATTTAGATTCGCCGTCACTTGTGTGATCACATTTCCTCTTCGTGCATGCTCTCACTTAACAGCCCGAACTTTCTATTTCGCTATCTGTAACTGATAAAGAATGTGTCACATGGTACGACAAGCATTAGCTTAGGGGATATCCTATTCTATATTTAATATATTTTCCAGAAAGTGGCTTTGCGAAAAAAAAAAAAAAGACTTTCCCATGCACAGTGACTTGTCAAATGATTCCGGTTTTTAGCATATCTGGGTCACAGGAGTTAAAAACGAGTTTTAAAGTGACATCTTATATATAACAAGACATCTTATATATAACATGATAAAATCTGATACAGATATGGTGTTCGCCTTATTTGGACATCTTGAATAAGGAAGTTAGCTAATTAAAATGTCACGTGGGTTAGCCTCTTGATAAATGAAGGAAAACCCTCATTTTGTGTGCATAACAGTTGCGCGCGTCTTTTGAGTGTGTCCTTTTGTTCAATTCAGTGTTAAGTGAAAACGTATTCAAGTTCGGTGAAGGCATTTGCAGAAATCTTTGGATAATTCGAAATATTTTCAAGGTAATTGTACTTATATACATCTTAAACTTTGTACTTAATATTCATATGTAATTCTAATTTAGATGCATTATTAATTTTTATTATATTTATATGTAATTTTTAATTTTTTCCTTTTCATATATTCCCCAAGTTTGTACTTTAATGACGAAGGTATTATAATACATTTGTTATTCTCCTTGCAAACCAATTTCCTTTTCCGTATTAAGAATATTATAGTTTCTATATTGAAGTTATATAAATCACGTATTCTTTGTATGTTTGAATCCTGTATGAGTTGTGTGTGTGTAAACTTAAACGTTTAAAGAGACGGAAGGAAATATGTATATCAGGCCCATAAGCTATATTCAATTGTACAACTTAGATCTATTAAATGAAAATTTGTTTGAAAGTTAAAGGTAATTTTCTCTCCCTTTCCCAAATATTCTATGGGTTTCTGTAAAAATTAGAGTACCTGAACATATTTAAAGCATTTATTCAGATTAACTGAACTTCATTGGTATGCACGTCTTCTATGTTTATAGAATTTTATTTTTTAACGAGAGCTAAATATTATAGCTATTTATTTAAAACGTTTGCATGGATTTACAAGCTTAGCATAAAAACTGGCAGAGTGACCTTTCAGATTTTCATATTCGTATGCAGCGATTTTTTTTTCATAGTAAAAGTGAAAACCAGAACATTCTTTAAAAGAAAGAAAAAACTTAAATGTTTAAATTTGTTATTGGGTGTGTGCATAATATTTAATTAAGGAACCTGAATTTTACATAATATAGTAAGGAAAACATTCTCAGATAATTTCATGAAGGGACGGGAAATGTGGCCTGTATGGTTTTATATTCATTTGATGAAGGCTAATGACCTAGTTTTTTTTTATCCCATATGAGCCAGTTTCACACTTAACATGCTTTTGTTATCTGAGCACAAAGTGTGAGCTTTTGAGTCTGAATATTAGTTATATGTTTCCCATCTTCATTCAATAACCTTCTTAGATTTACGTAATATAACATTCTTTTAATTTAATACTTATGAAACGATTTTTGTGTTCCGGCTTAGTTGGTTCTGGAATAATTATTTACACTTTTTTCTGGCATATCTGCTTTAGTTTTATTACTTTAGTTTTGTCTACAAGGTTGTTATTATTATATAAAGTTGTTTTGTTGTTGTTTTTTTTATCTCGCTTTAATTTATGTTAACCTCATTGGAAGGATATACATCTCCAAAATATAAATTTCTGTGAATCTTTGGATAATTGAGAATGATAAATTATTACCTGGGAGCAGAGGACAACACATTTTTAAGAGGGTGGTCACTGCAAGTTATGCGATACCAAGTTTACAACTGAACGTTTTTACTGGAATGTCAAGCACATAAAGAGTCCAGAATAAAGCTTACTGGATCACCAAATTTAATCGGAAAAAGAGATATTATTTGGAAACGACAACAGTCGTGCTATATACATGTAGAGCGGGGCGCAGAGGATATACAAAGTGAGTAATTGTACTGTTTTAAATAAAAAAATTCTAGACAATTTGGAGTAAAATTAAGTTTATAATTTCAAAGTGAATTGCTGACATACTGTTGGTCCTGTAAACGCTTTTCTTATATTGAAGTTGAATGGAAAATGATCAAGAATTTCGATGAGATGAGCCACTGGGCCTTCAGTCACAAAAAAAAACGAAAAAAAAACAAAAAACGTTTTCTGGTTGTTGTGAATAATTTCAAGCTAAGCATTATTAATTTTAAGATTCTATCTGTTACTGGTCCGAATCACGGCTTTTCAAACGCTTTTCCTAAAGAGATATAAGCTGTTAAAAGTTGGCATGTCTTCGAAATTTGAGTAACGACGACAGCAGTCGGTAGCGACTTATGGATAACGACTAAATCAGTTGAATAGCTGATATAGATAATGTCGACAACAGTTGGACCTAATCACTTTGTGGGATTCTTTTGCAGTATAATTTAAATAATCGAAATGTTGAATAAATAAATTAATTACTGGGATTACTTTTTAGCCATCACAAAGATAAAACGTTTGTCTCAGTTAAATTCAGGGTCATTTTGAATTGGAATATCTTCATTGCCGGTGGTACATTTATTGATATATGTTAAGGTTTCTCCTGAAGAGAACATAATAGACTCAAAATTGCCAATTGCAACTCCAAAACTTAACGGAATTGAACTTCTTTAGTTTAATTCACACAATTGTAATGATAACGAGCAAAGAATGCTGCATCCTCCTTAATGGTCATATGCCTCAGAGGATTTTTAGATCGACTATTCGAAAAATATGAGAGCTATTGTAGTCGCCCTCACGTCGGCATTGGCGTTGCAGATTTTGGTTAAAATTTTGCATGCAAATTACTATCAACCTTATATCTCAAAAACTGTTTATGGTATTGACTTAAAAGTGTATGAATATGTTCAGGGGCATCAGACAACCAAGGTAGATAACTCTTGACTGAATTTAATGTACATTATGTCCCCTTTTCTTCACTTAGAAATTTTGGTTAAAGTTTTGCATGCAATAGAAAATTTGGTTAAAGTTTCGCATGCAAGCTACTGTCCAGCTTGTATCACAGTAACCATTCATGATATTGACTTGAAAGTTTATGAATATGTTTAGGGGCATCAGACAACCAAGTTAGATAAGTTTTGATGGAATAATTATAATATATGGCCCCTTTTTTGATTTAGAAATGTTATTAAAGTTTTGCATGCAAGGTACTGTCTTGCTTATATCTCTGTATCCATGCATGCGATTGATTTGAAACATCTTAAATATGCTTAGGGGTATCATACTATCAAGGTAGATAACTCTTAATGTAATATATTACAAATTATGTCATCTTTTTAACTTGGAAATTTTGGTTAAAGTTTTGAATGCAAGGTACTTTATGCTTATATCTCAGAGTCCAGGCATGGGATTGATCTTGAATATGTTTAGGGATATCATACTATCATCATGGAAGACTTGATGGAATATAGTTCAAATTATGCCCACCTTTTAACTAGGAAATTTCTGTTAATGGTTTGCTTGCAAAGAATTTCATGCTTATATTTCAGTAACTAGGTATGGGTGTAATTTGAAACTTCTTTAATAGGTTCAATGGTATCATACTGCAGTGGTAGATAGTTTTTGACTGAATATAATACAGATTAGGGCCACTTTTTGACTTAGATTTTTTGGTTAAAGATTTGCATACAAGCTACTATCCAGCTTATATCTCATACATTATTTGTAGTATTGACTGGACAGTTTAGGAGTGTGTTCAGGGGCATCAGAAAACCAAGGAGGATAAATCTTTGACTGAATTTTATACAAATTATGGCCCTTTTCTAACTTGGATATTTGTTAACGCTTTGCTTGGTTAAAGTGTTATGCTTATGACTCAGTAACTAGGCATAGGATTGATTTTAGACTTCATAAACCTATTTAGGGGTATTAGACTATCAAGGTATATCATTTTGACTATAATTACAGGGAATAAGAAGGGCAAGAACTTAAATAAATTTCATTTGATTTACCAACAAACATTTTGAATGGTCGAGCGTGTTGTCCTCTGAAAGCTCTTGTTATTCAAAGGTCGCGAGTTCTAAATTCATTGATGTCAAACTATTAAAAATCATTATTTAATAATATGGTTATGATTCATTTATTAATCTCATTATAGTTGTTACCCAAAGCTATATATTTCAGGGGCGTAGCTAGGTCCTTTTGGATGTTACACACCCTCTGGCTTGGGGTTCAGGTCACGCTAGCGACCCCGGTGGGTACAGGGTGTTTAATTTAGGCACATTATACTCGAACAGCTGTCGATTCGACTTGGTTACCTAGATATCGGCCTCGCTTTGTATGTAAGAAGATTAATTTAATCTAATACTGTATAAACGTTCCTCATTGAATTTCAAATATCAAATAAATAAAAAAACCGACATAGACGACATACTCCCGACAGAGTCTCTATTCTCTATTTGTGGCTTTTGAAGTTTGTCATGTCTCGATTTGCTATTTAAACATTACTATTTACTATTTATACAATCATTTTAGAAAGTAATGATGAATGCTCTTCAAAATTAAGGGTCGTCATTGAAGAGAATCCGGGGATATATTATTTCGTAGAAAACGTATCGAAATATTAACTAAAACCATGGGGAAAATACCGCCTTATGCGATCTGTTTGGGCAATTCACATTATGAATATGTATTTGGAAACATGTTTAACTTGACAAGGTTAGAATTCTGAATTATGTTGAATATCACCAGTTTGACAACATTCAGAACCATTACTTTTATGCACCTGAATCAATGGATCGGGGAAATACTGTCACCAATTTTAGAGCTATACAAGGTATTGTTTTGAAACTTAAAATAGACAAAGGTAATAACTAGGAAAATTGCAACGGCCAAGAACCAGAACTCTACTAAGTCCCATTTGAATTATCCCCTTTATATGTTTTCTTCTCTCTTTTTTTGTCCGGAACTTACATGTAGCTTGTAAATTACATGACTAGTGTATGCAAGGTAATGACTTGAAAGTTTGTATATTTATAGATACAGTCAACATCGTACATGCGGCCAACTGTATTAAACGACCGTTTTATTAAATGACCGTCATTTATCCCGCCCGAATGTTTTTACTATGTAAATTTATCCCATTTAACGATATGTTGTAATGCGACCAGCGACCAAATAATGAAGTCTAAACATGTAAGATTATGCGTAATAATTTGTAACACATTAATTACCCAATACTCTAAAGCGCTCCCCTGAAACCACTTGTTTGACCACACATGACTGCACCATGTGCAAGTTAAATCTTAATTGCTAATGGCCAGTATAGTTCCCGGTTCCCGTTTCAACAGTAAATAAGCATAACAAAGGTGAAACCATCCCTCAAAATGCCGAATGCTTCGGATTTAGGTAAAACAATATTTGGGAACAAGGTAAATTAGTACTTCCGGATGCTATTCGGACTAAGACCACAATTACCTGCCCTTGGTTACCCTGTATCCGGATGTGCCTACACAGAAAATAGTGACCCTATTTAATGCTGAATTAAGGTGAGTTTTTGACTGAAAGACATGCATTAAAGGATCAAATTCTATAGAACACAGTTAAAATAGTCATAAAATGCCCAATTTAGAGGCCTTATTGCACCACAACCTTAAAATTTGAGCATTACTGAGAGGGGAATTTTTGAGAAAATTGGTGTGAAATGGCCGACCGGTGCACTAAATTCATACGTATGTTATTTAAGCTTAAATAGGTCAAAAAGTAGTCGGGTGATCCCATGTTTAAAATGTACAGAATTATTTCTCTTGAATAGATCTATCTAATGAGGGTAAGTTTGGATGTCAATTTCCCTTACAGAAATTGTCATTTGCATATATGCTTATATAGAACATATAGTAAAATTAATTGTGGTCTTAGTCCTGATATAGGCTGGTTTTTGAGAGGGGGGTGACCTACTTTCATTATTAATAACTTTTTTATTATGCATGTTTTTTACTAGAAATTTGGCACAGTTATTGCTTATAAAGATATAAATGTGTTACTATGTTTGTTTAAGAAAATATATAATATTCTTTATATTATATAATATAATATATATAAAAATATATAATTTTTTCCCATCTTACTAAAAAAAATTCAGAATCTACTTTCGGTTTGAAAGATACATGTTTATAATAGCCATGACAACAGCAGGGTTCAAAATAATAAAATAAATCATGCCTCAGTTTGGTATGAAACAGCAGAATGGGACAAATGGGAGTTAAATATTCCATTTTACTAGTAGAAAACAATGTCCAAAATGAGAAAACTTCCATGGTAAGTCAGGTTCCACAAACCAGAGACTCCTCAAGGACCATTTTTCAGATGCAGTTTAGCATACTATCCAAGTTGACATATTGCGACACAGTATGAATCATAGAATTCTGCTTGAAAAGCATGATTGTGATGTTCCGCATCTGTGCCATGAGTTACTCTGCATAAATGTGGAACACTTTAGACTTGAGCCCCATGATATGAACATGAGACAGCAGATTTGTATTAATAAGGGGAGATGCTTAGCTCATGATGGCTATCATGAATGCCGTGACAGCTATTGTAAGTATTTGGCAAATTTTCTTTCTTCTTATTTATTTATTTATTTTATTTATTTTTTGGTTATGTGATTCTTTGTTTAAGGGATTGTGCTGTCTTTGGGGGACCATGTGTTTGTAGTGTTTTCATGCTTATATGTATATACTCCTCTCTCTCTTTCTCTCTCTCTCTCTCTTTATCTCTCTCTCTCCCTCTCCTCCCCCCCCCCCCAACACCCCCTCTCTCTTTCTCTCTCTGAAAAAGAATCAAAACAAAAAACTCAAATACACTATATTTTTAAGACAGAACAGTGTCGCTTTAATAAAAGTGGTTAGTTTTCATGGTGTAGACAAATGTGTACATAATTTTTCTTCATCATGTGAACTGGAGACTGCAATTAAAAGGCTCATTCACTGCCATAATGTAAAACTCAGTGACACATTCCAGCATCTTATTTACAGGCACTTATAAAAACAATCATATTCAAATAAAGGACAAGCAAGAGCTTCCATTTATTAAAAAGCATTAATTTTTGCTCTAGGAATGCAGTTCAACAGAATTTATCACTTTACTGTGTTGTTAAGAACTTAAATTTGCTCTTTTATATATCATTTAGCAAAAGGGAGATAACTCATGAAATTATTTCTAGTACATAGGAATGGTTATCTCCCCTTATTGATGATTTTTGATCTAGTTTGCTTTTTATCTGTTGTCTCCTTTAATGATTTATATTTTATGATACTCTGTGCATTGGATTAGCACCCATTTCTCATTCAGGTCCTGGATAGCCATGTCTATTCTATCAGCTGCTTTCTGCTTGCTGCTCTTAGCTGGAGGTCAAATTTTTCCATTTTAGCTAATATGTACCAGCATCGCCAGTCACCCATTTATGCATCATTTGACCCTTCTGCCAGTCCATGTTATGCTGGGGTGTTTGAAACCTGGTAAGGAGTTTGAACCTTATGATACAGCTTGTTTTGGGTGTGATTTAATGTGAGATGTAGTTGCAGTTAGTGCATTTCAAGGCAGGAGATGCTTTTTTCTCCTTCCCACCCATAAATTAGGCTGATCACAGCTGATTGACTCTTGATAATGACCTTAACATACATCATCATAGCCCATGGAAGTCATCTCACCCTCCACAAGTCTTATGCCCAAAGTTAATGCTGCATTCTGCTGTTTCTGATGAGAGGCCTAGATGTGGGCTCATGTTAGCCAAAGGCGCCTGTGCTGTTTTAGGAGTGGACTTTCTTGGCCTTACGGATTGACCCTCAGTCTCAAAGGCCTCTCTGCTGCAGTCAGTATGTATCATGTAGGTGTCCATAGATGAAGAGTCAGTCAGTTTCAAGCCTTTGCTCTGTGGAATATGGCCAGATTTTAAATGTGCAGCCATGTCACCTCTCATTGTGTTGATGAAAGTTTTTTTGCTTAAATGTTGATATTTTTATTAGGATTTTGGTGAAAATCAGCCCTATATATACTGAGAATGGTCTCCAGAGAATGCAGACATCTTCCAGGGATGCTGACAATGGCACATGAAAGATACAATGACAACTGCATGTCACCCTTTGAAGTTTTGTATTACCCCGGTGAGATGGGGCCATCTGGCATTTGGCCATTCGGACCCCCTGAAGTGCCTGCAATGGCCTGTTTCATAACAAGATATCTCCACAGTCTTTTATAGTAGAATGGTCAACTATGTCTCATTTTAAAGACAAAAGTGCACTCTTTCAGATGAACTAAAATTTGACAGGGTGAGACTTTTAATTTTTTTTATATTGTTGTTGTTGTTGTTTTTTCAACAATCTAAAAAATCCAAAAATGTTACTAAAAATAGTAACAAGTTTATTGAGTAAAGAATAAGTTTTTATTTTCAGTTGTTTTACATTTTCTAATGCAGATTAGTTTATGGAACACATTTTTTTTTATTTCATTGCAAAATACCCATAAATAAAGAAGTTATTAAAATTTTAGTGTTGACCATGTAAGCTAGACTGCATTTGTAACTGCAGTTATTTTGGGTATACACCTATCTTACATAAAATGCTGTATTTTGATAAAATGAAGGAATATTTTGCTACAAATTCATACAATGGCTCAGTATACATTGTGCATCACTTTTAGACACTTTTTGAATTTGTTTGTACTAAATAGGACTAAGACCACAATTACCTGCCCTTGGTTACCCTGTATCCGGATGTGCCTACACAGAAAATAGTGACCCTATTTAATGCTGAATTAAGGTGAGTTTTTGACTGAAAGACATGCATTAAAGGATCAAATTCTATAGAACACAGTTAAAATAGTCATAAAATGCCCAATTTAGAGGCCTTATTGCACCACAACCTTAAAATTTGAGCATTACTGAGAGGGGAATTTTTGAGAAAATTGGTGTGAAATGGCCGACCGGTGCACTAAATTCATACGTATGTTATTTAAGCTTAAATAGGTCAAAAAGTAGTCGGGTGATCCCATGTTTAAAATGTACAGAATTATTTCTCTTGAATAGATCTATCTAATGAGGGTAAGTTTGGATGTCAATTTCCCTTACAGAAATTGTCATTTGCATATATGCTTATATAGAACATATAGTAAAATTAATTGTGGTCTTATTCGTACCATTAATTATTCGTACCTATACGTTCGTGATTTGTGATTAGGACCAGTCCACTAACCCAAATCAATAATTCTACCTGGTCCATTTTTAAATCTCCTTTTTGAACGCTTGTAGAAAGCGAGCAGGAGGTGATCAGTAGCAAGAACTATGCTTCTTTATACTATTTTTTTTTTATTATCATCCCTTTTTAATTAAAATAATCCGAGAGAGTTACTCATTTACTATATGGAATAATGACTTACTTTTCTCCATTAATGAATGCTTTCAATTGACAGGATTTATTTTGACCAAAAGGTGTTTGACATGGGCGGATCATTATGTTTTTCGATATCTTGATTCTTTAATATCTACAACTGACCCATGTTTATGCTAAGCACCAAGCAAGAAGCTATCAGTATCATTTTTACAGTATGTCGTTCTTTGGGATTGAAGCCCGACTCACCGCCCCGAAGGCGACAGCTCGACCATGCCTGAACGATATTAACAGGTGACTGGCCGTATTGACAACTGATTTGTATACACTGATTTCTTTTTTTCTAATTGGACGTTGATTGTCTTGAACAAAACTTTAGTATTCTATTACTATAAATCAAAATATTAGGAGAACGTTTTATTTTCCGATATACTTTAAAAAGAGACAGTGTCCAAAATAATTGTGTGTACCTAAAAGGCCAGGGACGGTGAGAAAATAGCAAACGTGAGGTCTTTATAATAGACAAGTTTTCTCGGGGATTAATATTCCTGGAAAAACACGCCAGAAAATCAACGAAAATAAGTTTCCCCCGAAAATTAATGATTTTAAAGTTTATTAAGTACGCAAATACAGTTAATATCATTTTCGTGGTATTTGAATTTATCTTTATCATTATCATAAACACTAAATAATATTGATTGGAATCTCTAATTTTACCATCGTTATGGGGCATGTCTGAATGCTTACTTTTTATAAAGTAAGTGCGTAACGCTAGCTACGCCGTGTATTGCAAATGGTTCTTTGTCTTTATAATACAGTTTTATAAAGACGAATGATACGATTTGTCGCAATGGTTTGACTGTTGCTGTTGACGACGTTATCTATACTAGCTTTTCAACTGATTTCGTCGCTATCCATGAGTCGCTACCGAATGCTGTCGTCGTAACTCAAATTTCGAAGACATGCCAACTTTAACAGCTTATATCTCTTCAAGAAAAAAAAAGCGTTTGGGAAGCCGTGATTCGGATCAATAATAGACAGAATGTTAAAGTTTATGATGCGTAGTTTGAATATTCAATATAACCAGAAAACGGAGGTTTTGTGACTGATTTGCTAAATGGCGCATCCCATCCAAACTTTTGGTCCTTTGCATTTAAATTTTATGATACGTAAAGCGTTTAGGTAGGCTTCTAAATTATAAACTTGATTTTACCCAGAAATAGAAAATGAGAAAAAAAATAAAATCGTACAAATACTCAGCATGCATAGCCACTTCATCCCGCACTACATGTATAAAGCACGAATGTTGTCGTCAATTCCAACTGATGTCTCATTTTCCGAGTGGCTTTGCTTCATTATCAAGCCGGGGTTAAACGAACAGTTTAAGTCGCACATATCTACTTTGCGGATGTAAGATCGTCACATTGGAAATGTTCGCCCGCTCAGCAGTTTGTGTCTCTACGATATGTCGACGGCCATTAACAGGAAGTTATTTGTACCATATCTGAAAATTATGTCTGCAATTTAGCTATTTTATGATGACGCAATTGCTTTTGTTCAACTGACTACTAATAACAGACGATTAATGTGTCATGTGACAAACATATCTGGTGTTTTCATGTATGATCAAATGGAAAGTCGTGTCTAACGGTACATCTTTGCTTAAACTGGTGGGCGAGTGGGTAGAGCATCCGCCTCGGAATCTGGAAACACACCACAATCGTAAATAATGGTACTCCTTTGTTTGGCGCTCAGCGTGTACGTGTAATTCCGAGACTGGTTGACCTGATATCAAGATAATGTTACTAGGTGTGGTGTCATGGCTCATGTATAGAAAAAGTCATTAAATGGCTGAAATACTGTTATCGGTATGATAATTCCAAGCAAACAAAGAACGATTTTGCAGACAAATATGTGCGAAGTGGAAATATCTATGTTGTAATGGTTATCAAAAAGAAGTTGACAATGTTTCACTGGAAAAGTTTACTTCATTTTTTATTGAAATCAATCTATTTTCTTACAACGGTAACTCTTTCAGAGCATTCGCTTTTCGAGTTTTTAAACCGAAGTAAAATGTTCGAATGATTGAACGGGACTCTTTAACACAGGTATTTTAAGATTAAGCAAACAGGAAACAGGCGTTGTGTCAAAAATAAACATTTACGAAAATGATTATAGTGTGTCCGATTTTTAGTTTAGGAATATGGTCCTGGTAGTTCACCCACCCTGTATGCATGAGGTTTCGGGTTTATCCCTGGTGACTGGTCTAGCTGCACTATATGTCTCATGATTATGTATCGACCTAAGTTGTCATGTTACACTTATCAGTGTGTGATTTTTGTAGTCTTTTTGTTAAGTTTGTATAACACTGGTTCTTTAAGCAAAGGATCCCGGGAAGCCAATGCTCTGAATTGGAGTACGCTGTGCTTTTTTTGAAAGAATTTTTAGAATTATCTCCCCCAATATGGACTTGACCCCAGACTCAATTTTTCAGTTTTTCAGTTATTTTTTGTTGTTCTGGATCTTTGAATTTAGACGACAGCAATGAAACTGCAATATAGGACTACAGTACCGCCACTTTGATTACATTTAAGGAAATGACTTAAGTGGTACATAAGTGGGTATTGACGTCATCAACGTCACGCGCCGATGCTTCATACGTTTAGCGGTCGTCACGCGGCGATGCGTCTTACGTTAAGTGTAGGGGGTCGAGTACCGACACTACTTCAGAACGACGGTTATTTTAAAACGAATCAATGAGACGTCACTTCAGCGTCCCTCTTAACACACCACTTAAGAACGGAGGTTACGTTTAAAAACGATTGGCCAATGCTTTTCGTTTGTAATGCAAACTTTTGATATTGAAACTGACATATTAAAATGAGATATTAAAACTATATTATTCAAACGGTTTCAGTATGGAAACTTTTACTGTAAAAAATATAACATCATTTTTTTTATTATTTTTTTTTATTTTTTTTAGATGTAATGATTATTTGAGTATGCAAGTCAGAAATATTGATATACAAAGTTTGAATGACAAACACTACGCAATTTTACACATTCGTACAAGGTAAAATGTACCGAAGATACACTTTTAAAACATCCAATATTTAATACTCGAGTACAATTTGATGATTTGAAAAACACACACACGCACGCACACACACACGCGCGCACATTTCTTATACATAATACAACATAATAACATAGGTACATGATGCAAAGTACAATTATCATTGACAAAAAATACGCACTTTATATATTGAATTTATTTTTATATCAGATAATAAAATAAATCGATGCTCTGTATATTCATATGACATCCCGTTTATTTTAACATTATACCAGCGTTCATCAATTAAGGAACGCAAGTATCCTAAGTACTCCCGCACTTTACATTTCTTCAAACGGGAAGAGATATAAGGACGTATACCGCTAGAACGGAAACGTACCGAGTATGACATATACGTATGTTAGCATTGATTATAGCAACACCACCGCCACCATCATCATCATCAGCAGGATTACAACTGACACCGTATCAGTTCGACTACCGCATCAGAATGGAAAACACCTTCGCTTTGGGCAACAACCGGTACGCTAACATTGGCGAGTGGCAAGGCGAGAGGAGAGTGGATCTAAGAGAGTGGGAAAAAGAAAAACCTACGAAAAAGGGAATCAGTCTAACTTTAATGCCCTAGAGGTGTGTCTTTGACAGTCTAGAGTACGTAAACAGGGCGTTAAAGAACGGCGAGGAGTACCAAATACATCTGTGCGGAAACGTGTTCCGCACCGTGAAAGCGGGAGCCCCTTTCGTCGATATTCGAAAGTACAGGAAACCTCAGGAAGACGTTGTGCCGTGCAAAAAAGGATTGTGTCTGAGACCCGGAGAGTACAAACGCCTAACAGAAATCGTTCCAGAGGTTGGAGCCGCCTTGCCCGAATTGGGCACCGTTGTTCCGTGTATGTTTCAAAGTGACCACGCCATCCAGCTGGGATTTTTTAGGTGTTCCGAGTGCAATCCTAACGATTACACGAACTGGTAAAATAGCATGATTACCAACATCGTATGTAATGCCGATTTAAACTGCGGGGTCGATTTACGAACGTTGGTCAGTAAAACTGAAAATATTATATATAATCCGTCACGCTACTCGGGTGCTCAGTGGAAACATCGCAAAATCGGCGCACATTGTATGGTGTTTTCGAACGGAAAATTTATGGGCAACGGGAAGGCGAGCACGTTCGCGGAAGCGAAAACGAGGCTTAGACGCTACGCCAGACTCTTTCAACGTTTGGGATAGTCAGTGATATTATCCAAGATAGAAATAGTGACAGTGTCGGCGTCTTTCAAAGTAGAGAGACTCGGTGATTTGTACGAGATAGCGCGTTTCTACGGAGGAATGTACGAACCAGAACAATTTCCGGCTGTTATGTTTACTAAAGACTCTAAACATTTTACATGTTTTCATACGGGATCAGTCTTAATGACGGATATAAAACGTTACAGTCAATTGTACGATACTTGTATGCCCGTTTTAATAGAACTACCATTATTGTAAAGCGCGTTCGGCGGGATCGCCCTAATCCCCGTCGCGCTTATTCGAAAGGGGCTAATAAAATCCATTGAACTATATATTTGTTTTTCGTTTTCTATTTTTTCACAATACTAGATAAAAGGTGATATAATAACAAAAATCAACACACATATATATTAATATTTATTTATTAAAACATAGATACATGCAGTCTCAAAACACAATATCCGGTCAGTAACGATACATCGCGCTAATACCCAGCATTTGGTTTTGTTCAAAAACCCGATTGACAGACAGCAAGTGGCCACGTTGACAAGAATATATCCCATAAAAAACAACATTTTTATAAAAAGGTTTTCAAACAGTACGGTTTCTTGGTTGTAGATCTGAAATCGAGTACCCCAGAGGAAGAACGTTTACGCACTGATATATTTGAAGCCCCTATAAATATATCCGGGTTGGTCATTATCTGGTTTGGTCAGTATCCGGATTGGTCCTTAATCGAGATTGTCACTTTATACGAGCATTTCTAGAACCATACACCCTAACTGTAGTTCCACTATCTTGTTTAAGTTTGAATAAATAATTTCAGAGTCGAAATGATCAGTTCTAATCGATGTTCGAATATAAGTTTGAATTTATTTTTCTTGTAATGATGATTGCAATTATATATAAACTAGTAATTCGCCTTGTAGGTTTCAGAAGAGTATAAAAGAAACTCGAGAATGTTAACGCTGTTAAGATACAGTTCGGAAATCGCATACAGTAGATTTGCATAAAATATTTCGTTCAAGGAAATAAATAGAGGAAACATATTACTATGTTGGAAAGCTTGCTTGATGAAGAAACTTAGGGCTCAACGATGTACATGACACGTCGCCGCATGGATATAAACGTGACACGCCGCCGCCGCCGCATGTATACTTACATGACACGCCGCCGCCGCCGCATGTAAACTTACATGACACGCCGCATGTATACTTACGTGACACGCCGCATGTATACTTCGTGACACGCCGCCGCCGCCGCATGTAAACTTACATGACACGCCGCATGGATATGTACGTGACACGCCGCCGCATGGATATGTATAGGATACGCCGCTGCCGCAGTGATAAGTGAAGGACACCACGTCGTCGTCGCCGCCCTCGCCGCCGCCTCAGGTATATGTGGGTTATTTTTTTACAGAAGTCATCGAAGACACCTTTTACGAACTGGAACTTCAGGCTGTCAACGTAGACATCAGCACCGAATATTTTGTGGAAAAGATCCTGGAAAAAAAAAGAACCAGAAGCGAGAGACGCGATGTTTTGATCAGGTGGTTACACTGCCCTTAGAAATATGACTCATGGAAGAGGATTTCCAGCAGAATAGTAAATAAGAGGCGCTAGTGAGGGGTGACGTCATTATGAAAAGGGGAAGTAAGCCAAGAGCAGGAGAGTTCCGAAAGCCGAAATCGTGTACATATGTCAGATCGTCATCGTTTATATGATCGTCATCACTTCCATCGCGAATTTATCTCTTAAGAACGGAAATCCGGAACTGTGGATCAGTTTACTTTGTAGCGCCAAAGGTTACGCGCTGCCGTCCCCGACACTAAGACATGGACGAGCACTACCTGTATCTGAGCAGCAGCTTGTCAACAGATCGGCATCCATCTAACGAACCGGGGAATTTCACCGTCGAATTATCACGATCTTACGAACTCAAAGGCCAGTGAACTTGCGCGCTGAAGGAAATAATGATTTCGGCTCGAGAAGATATACTGGATGTGTGCTCTGACATTTGCTCAGAATCCTACGCCGAGAACACCATGCTTCCCGTGCTGCGGGCGTTACAAAAACCAAGAGAAAAACAAGTGGTTACCTTTTTTCTCTTCGAAGATCCAATGTACGTGAAAATCAAGCCGACGGTATTAAATCGCGTAAGAATCTTTGTAAGAGGGAGTCAGTTTAAGCGGACGAACGTAACGGATTCGATTGTACGCTGTACCCTTCATCTGAAAAAATGAAAGTAGACAAATGGAGGAGACATTTTCAACGTATGGCGGAGGGGAAGGTCGAACCGACTCACAAAGGACACGTCATGTGGAACAAGCGGAAGAAAACGAGTGAACATGAAATTGATTTTGTTACATCGATTGCCCACGCTGTCGAATTGGCCAAGTCGGAACTGAAAGAAGATGAGAGTCAGTCACCTATCCAAAGGAGAGAACGAAACCCGTCGCTCACGCAGTGAGAGAGAAACCTAGATTCGTTGACAACGTATTTACAAAATGAGCACAGATAAACACGATAACAATCTGACCTTATTTGAAGGTGTAGAAAGCCACTGAAAAAAATCTGAATGGATCACAATAGGACCTGTCGATTAACTAACGGAAGGGCTTACGAATATAATCCACTTCACAGGATTTTCTCCCAAGTGGATCTGAACTGTTTTAAGTTATGACTAATCTATACATTTTATACTATTTCATGATTTTTTTAATGTACATGTATGTGTATGTTTTGTGTGTGAATTTGTGACGAAATGTAACTTTATTATAGTAAATAAAAATAAAATAATATCCCTTTCGTTGACTCGAATTTGTTAAACATTATAAAAAAATATGTGACAGAATTGTCGATATAACGATAAACGGCAAACCGCGTTATGGCGTTATAGTTATTTAAAACGAAAGTAAACAGGAGATTATATCGGCCTTACCAATTCCCGTATATCATTCAGACATTAAAACAGAAATTTTAAGAGAAGATCCAATTTTATATTCAAATAAAAATGATAATTATAATGCTGAAAAAAACCTGAATGGCCGGTACCGACAGAATGTTGGGATTAAATGGAAACAATGATACATTTATACAATTTCAATATTCTTTGAAGAAATGTAGGATCTCCGAATTAATTTTAAAATCATTGTAACATTGAAATAAAGTTTGTTTAAATTAAGTTTAAAGTAAGATTATTAGATCGTAACTCTAATTTTGAGCCTTTCGGTAGCTTAAAGAGAGGTCGACAAACAATACGTATGTATATGATGTCACATTTAATCTTAATTGAAAAATAACACATTAAATATTCTTAGGAAAAAAAACGAATCATCTTCACAATAGCTCGTAATATTTATAAATGTCAAATACTTAAATCATACTTTTATCTAGACGAAAACAAAACAAGGAGACATGATTTGTTGAAGGACATGCAGAAAGTGACCTGAACTTGATTGACATTGAACCAGAATAGAATATCATACCGAGGATGTCTTCTTTCATCTTCATGATAACTGACATGGTCCTGTGTCAGCAAATACGAGGTAATATTGGGTGTAAAGTTAACCATGCAGCCATACATTTAAACATCGCAAGTCCGTATGTATTAACAAGTACAAAGTGATATACTAAGGGGCAGAAATCTCCCTGGTGGTTGACTCTTGACAAAATACAGGGTCATATAGAAATTTAATAACAACACAATTTAACATATATAATGATCAATTTCTTATGTTCTGTTCTGTTGAAAAAAAAGGTATATCTGTTGCATTTTTTTTACTTGTGTACATTCTGTACAACATTTTGTAAAATTCATGCTGGGATGACTGACAGTTTTGACATTGGTCGTTTTATAATACATGTATGTATTAAATGTGTATTGATGACAACTTGATTTATACATCCCAAAGTTTTTTATAGAGAACAAATATTAAAATAAAATAAAACAAAATATTTTTAATAATTTATTTATTTATTTTGTTTTGGGGCGGGGGGGGGGGTAATAAAACGTTATTGTATAGATTTTTTCAGGCAGAAGTAAAGCCCCTAATTCAATCTTGTTATATGTATCTTTTATTTATAATTGTACGTAACTTGATATGAATGTTGTAGATTCAACCAACTACATCATTTTAAAATATATCATCCAAAACCTCGCCTCATTGAATTATTTCGTTCTAAATTTGATACAATTATTTTAAAAAAATAAAAAGAAGAGAAAAGATATTTTATAAACAAATATATTTTTAGGGGAAAAATCATTAAGAACTAGAAGTAATTCTGCAAAGAGCGAAGGACATTTTAAAATGATCTGTACACATCAACGAGATACGTGTCTGAATGAAAAAGAACATATATTAAATCTATCTCAATATTTCTTTAATGTATGTATATTTAAACTGAAACAATTTATATAATCGAATTATATTGTGACTAATAATCCTTCCTCTATATCTGATTACTGGGAAAAAAACCTTTTTATATATATATATATATATATATATATATATATATATATTTGTGTAATGCTATAAATCTGACGTACTTGATACATTTTCGATTTATGTATGTCTTTGTTTCCGGTTTGAAGAATTGTTTCTTGCTGCTGCTGATGATGATGGTGGCGGTGGTTTTGCTATAATCAATGCTAACATACGTATATGTCATACTCGGTACGTTTCCGTTCTAGCGGTATACGTCCTTATATCTCTTCCCGTTTGAAGAAATGTAAAGTGGGGGAGTACTTGGAATACTTGCGTTCCTTAATTGATGAACGCTGGTAGAATTTTAAAATAAACAGGATGTCATATGAAAATACAGAGCATCGATTTATTTTATTATCTGATATAAAAATAAATTCAATATATAAAGTGCGTATTTTTTGTCAATGATAATTGTACTTTGCATCATGTACCTATGTTATTATGTTGTATTATGTATAAGAAATGTGTGCGCGTGTGTGTGTGCGTGTGTGTGTGTGTGTTTTTAATTATCAAATTGTACTCGAGTATTAAATATTGGATGTTTTTAAAGTGTATCTTCCGTACATTGTACCTCGTATGAATGTGTAAAATTGCGTAGTGTTTGTCATTCAAACTTTGTATATCAATATTTCTGACTTGCATACTCAAATAATCATTAAATCTAAAAAAAAAAAAAAAAAAAAAAAAAAAAAAAATGATGTTATATTTTTTACAGTAAAAGTTTCCATACTGGAACCGTTTGAATAATATAGTTTTAATATCTCATTTTAATATGTCAGTTTCAATATCAAACGTTTGCATTACAAACGAAAAGCATCGGCCAATCGTGTTTAAACGTAACCTTCGTTCTTAAGTGGTGTGTTAAGAGGGACGCTGAAGTGACGTCTCATTGATTCGTTTTAAAATAACCGTCGTTCTGAAGTAGTGTCGGTACTCGACCCCCTACACTTAACGTATGATGCATCGCCGCGTGACGACCGCTAAACGTATGACGCATCGCCGCGTGGCGTTGATGACGTCAGTACCCACTTATGTACCACTTAAGTCATTTCCTGAAATGTAATCAAAGTGGCGGTACTGTAGTTATAGGATCTCGGAAACAAACTGTTTTGTTAATTTTGTATTGTGGTACAATTCTGACTTTCTCAGTATCGCAATATACCGCGAAAGCTCTAGCAAATATAATATCAAAATAACTGAAATACTTTCGCCTAAATATTAAATCACTTAACAAATATAAGCGTTCTGGTAGAACTCACACTGGAACCGAAGGGTCTTGGGTTCATACTCAAGTATGGCTGCATATTTTCTCAAATGTATTCGTTCATTCACTGAAATACCTCATAATTAATGAGGGATTTATTTTCTTAGAATAACATCTATCGTGTTTAATGAGTATAATTTATAATTGCCATTTTGATAATAGAATTCGATAAATAATTAAGATCAATTTTCTTCAGAATAATCCAATAAAAAACAATTATAAATATGTCACTGTAGCGATAACCAATAATAATCGAGAATCCTGTGTAACAGGACGGGGAGCTCAGATAATAGAGCATTTGCGCTGTAAGCGAAATGCCATGGGTTATATGCCCGCACAGGCTGCATTTTCTCACCCTGAGACATTTTTTTGGCACCCAACGTGGGACCGTGGCTGTATATGTTCTGTCATGTTTCCCTTGTTTTCTGGAATCTTTCAAATTCCAATTTGATACCGATAAAACTCACGATACGGAAAAACCAAGTGAAAGCGGTCGGGTACCTTAGTCGGTAGAGACTTTTAGCCTTTTAAGCGAAATGCCTTAAGTTTGAATGTCGAACAGGATGCACATTTTCTCACCCTACATTTCATACTTAACGAGTCCTTAACTAGTAAACAGTTAATAACATAAATCTTGAAAAATAAAACAAAACTGGAAAGCTCAAAAACTGTCTGAATTTGATATGTTGTAGAACAATACTGTTTTTTA
>CM037783.1:26363523-26405311 GCA_021229015.1 Solen grandis | reverse complement strand
TTATTGGGTTTTTATCGTCCCATTCACACTGCAGTATAACGCCGTAGACATGAGGCATTATACCACACCCAGTCACATTTTCTTGACATCGGATAAAACAGTCCTAGAACTACCCTAATATGCTGATCGCAAATCAATGAAGCTATACCAGTACCATTTTACGTATGTTTGTATATCGCTTTATGTATTAAGTCCGCGAGCAAATGAAATAGTAATGGAGTGGGATGGACAAGAAATTGTCCATATATTATAAATACATTGTAATAACATTCTAATGTTTGAATCCAATTATATTTCTAGGCGGATACGACATCCCTAAGGGAACATTGGTTTCTGTTAATCACTGGGCTCTTCACAATAACCCGGATGCCTGGCAGAATGCTGAAATGTTCATGCCAGAGCGATTCTTGGATGAAAACGGCACATTGGGACCAAAGCCCATGAACTGGCTCCCGTTCTCAGCTGGAAAAAGAGCGTGCCTGGGTGAGTTCCTCGCCAAGCCACAGCTACATCTGTTTTTCGCAGCACTGATGCAGAAGTTCACATGGAAACCGGAAACTGGAGAAACCCCTGATATTACATCACGAGGCAATTTTTTCTTCAATCTTCCAAAGTTTTATAAAGCTGTAATCACAAAGCGGTTCTGAACGTCTTAGTATCTTTTCTCTTTATTATTTAGTAAATATAGAATCATTTTGATGTGAAATATGAAATCAACTACGGAGTTACCCTTTCGGAATCATCTTTAGAGAGTGCAAAGTCTGTTATTGTATATGTAAATCTTGGAAATAAACTATTGAGTTATTCAAAATAGTGGAAAATATTTTTTCACAGGCATCTAAGTAATGTAATCTGTAATTTACGGGATCTTTTATATCACCTTTATTTATGTAGATAGGGACTATAATTCCAATTGTCCAACAATCCGGCATTATTCTGGGGTTAAAAATGAATTGAATGATTTTAGCTAAATGTGTTTTGATATCTGAATAAAGGATTGTATAATTATGTTCATTTACGGTTTTAGAATTGTTATGTGACGATGCGTCGTCACGGGTATAAGTATAATCTTTGACAACTGCGTCAGAGAGTCGACTCTTTGGCTCAGTGGTTAGAGCATTGGGCTATCACGCCGGCGGACCGGTTCGATTCCGGGCCGGGCCGAGTTTGTTACAGTAATAGTCACTTTTGTAGATATGGGTTTGCTTGTTTCCATTTTCAAGTTTGCCCATTCAGACATCTAAATATGATATTTTTTAAAAAACATTTACCATGCGTATCTCGAGAAATATTAAATTTTAGAAGAAACCCCCAATTTTGAAAAATGACTGTAAAATCAAACATACAAAAAAGCTGAAATAATCTCTATTTCTGTTAAATTTAAACCTGGGCCATTGGACATACAGATCGGTCTTCCTTCAACTCACTCACAAAACCTATTTTACCATGGCAAAGACGTATTACCTCTGCTACAAGATGAAAGCAAATAATATGGCGTCATCATAAGAATAATATTTGGTATATAACACACGAAATATGGCATCATGATAAACAAGACATATCTTTAAAAATATACTCGGCCGTGGTAACCAGCTTGATGATTAGTGTCTGAATGGTTTTACATGTAAAGATTTTGCTGTTGGTTTAATAGTTGTGTAATTCCTGTGTCAGTGCAGCTCTTTGAAATACCACGGATCCAAATAATTTGTACAGTCTTGGTAGACACATACAGCCTTAAAACATCTACGCATTAGACTTCGTTTCGCGGGCTGCAAAACGAAACAGGATGTTACGTTTTTTGTTGAATATAGGATCTGTCAGGGTCGAACAATCAATTTCGAAATCTATGTGTTTCCTATTTTTTTTTTAGTTTTCTACTCTTTTAGTTAACCTTTAAAAGGGACAGTGTCTTGCTATTCGGGACAAATCGTTGCAAGGAAAGAATACTTCAACTTCTAAAACAAACAGAGATCTAAAGAACTCGTTTCCGCAACTCCTTTCTTTTCTTTTGACTAATTTTACAATGACCAATGGGAATTCAGCAAAGTATATAATAACCAATGAAAAGCCTAATTATATTCCGCTTCATTACTATGTGTTTCACAGGTGAAAATAAACAGCCTAACGGCCGAAAAATCATATTTGGTATATAACACACCAAATCAAAATAAGCCTTTAGTACTTGGACAAATGGCAAAGGCGTCAGGGTGTACAAGAATTGTACTCATTCAAATAAACTAACTGAGATACAGTGTTGAAACGTTGCTGGAGTTAAAGAATATACATTTATATCCCTTTTCCATAAAGTGTAGTCGGGTCTGTATATTTTATCTTCTAATAGTTTATGAATTTAGAATAGTTAAACAATCTATCGATGGAATAACAACTTAAAATAGTGATTTTAAATCTGTGAAATGCCTTGTTACTGTTGCTGATCCAACGTTTTGAAAGAGGGAAACAATCCTGTCTTGCCACTCAAAAATCCATTTCGAAGTTTGGTTGCATCGGAGTGTAAAAAATTGACTTAAATATGCGATGTCTTCACGTTTATTCCTGATACAAGATTGGAAAACTTTTCTACGCTTTATTTAAGTTTACAAATGTTTTACAGTGTGTTATACTTAAAGAATATCGCGACAGTTTCTATTTCCTCGC
Organism: Solen grandis; assembly: GCA_021229015.1. NCBI lineage: Eukaryota > Metazoa > Mollusca > Bivalvia > Adapedonta > Solenidae > Solen > Solen grandis. Next base: position 26,402,656 of record CM037783.1, on the reverse strand, counting down.
GCGAGTAAATATTACACAAACATACGGTGCCTTGGTCCAGTTTAATCTTCGCCTCACCAACACGAGAAAACACGATAAATATAATGAAGAAATATATACAAACGAAATTTAACAATCATCGCTTGGGGGCGGGTCTTCTTCCTCGAATGTCTTTCTTAATCTCGAATTTGATTCAATCTCCAACAATCGACAGTGCGACAATGCGAAGTTGGAATAGCATCTAGTGATTTCACAATGGGAAATTAACACGTGGGATACTGGTATTTCGCGTTGCATCATGTTCAAACATTTTACACACTGTTTACCAGTAAAAAGCCCAATCAGACTAAAATTTATTTTTCAGTATGAAAATAATTATGTTTTCGGGTGTTGAATGCTGACGAAAAGTGAATTTCATAAACCGTGATCAGAATCTTTTGTAGACAGGTATAATGCAGACGACATTACTCATGCGAGTATGTATAAAAGGTAATATCACATATTACTTGAATTGATATGAACTTGTTACAGATCAGTTAATAATACTGCAATTACATTTTCCGTATACGTGAATGTCATTTTGGAATACTTTTTATGTTTTCTTCCGAATTTTATAGTGACGATATGCGTGGGCTAGTAACAAACAAGTGATATAAAATTTATAAACATATATGGATACTTAAGACAACACTTAACATTTTATACAAATACAGAGATTTTAAGGTTGTAAATAACTTGAAAGGGAGCTGCGGAGGAGTTTAAAAAATATGAGGTGGTTCTCTCCCTTTGTACCTTAAACTAGACGAATAATAATTCAAGAGTTGCTGTTCCTGGGATTTCCCCTTGGTATTTTCCAAAAGCAGTGACACCGAAAGGATATTTTGAACAAGTAATTGTTTATTTTCTATCACCTATTTTACAATTTTGCTCAGTATGTTAGTTTGAGTATGAGAGTATAATGGTAGATCTGAGTTGCAAGAGATGCTTGAAAATCATGAATAAAACTGTGAACTATGTCGAATTTAAATCCATCGTTCAATGCCATATCGACTGCATATAGATCTCGATTTGCTAATTAAAGAATTATAGAAGGACTACGCGTTATTATAAACACATTATTTCAAAAATAGATATACTTCAGAAGTGTTAAAGTAATTGTAGTTTGCCCGGAGTTCCCACTTTCGTTTTCAACGGTAACGTTGCTACACATTTCACTTTAAACTTTAATCTTTCTGGTTTGTATAACCAGAGATAATCTGGTAAGATCTAACAAATGGTGTGCGAAAAAAATGAACATACATATGGTTCGACTCCTCTCGGGTGTGAAAGAAAAAACCCCAACAAAAACCTATCACACATTTTTTTATAATGGTACACAAGAGCATTTAATAGCCGTTGACAAACGAGTAAAAAATTAACAACGTTGATATATAAAACCTTTAAAAGCCTACATGATATTCGCAATGTATCGAAAACGACAGGACATGTGATTAAGAATTTACACGTAGTTGTTTTTAATATGATACTCCCGTTTAAATATGAATATAATAGTTACATGATTCGTCATTACAGGAAGTAAATAAAGCCAACTGGTTTACACATATTATAACTACACGACGATATCCATCGATTGTGAAGAACATATAGGCTTGACTTGTCACGATTAGAGAAAGAAGAATATCAAGTATAATAAGCTTGAGTACAGTAAATGTAATCTGGTAGATCTAAGTTACAATAGATGTATGGCAATTATGAATACTATACAGATAACTGGGTTAATTTAAAAATTAGTTTAAGTGTAATTATATTTACACCTGTTAAATTTATGAAAGACTTAGAGCAATTATATGTGCGCATTATTCATAAAATAACGTCAAAAATATGATACAATGATATTACGTTATATTCATGTGAAGTTTGACTGGAGTTTCAACTTAAGTATGTGTCATCTATCCATCGCCAGCACTATTTAAATGACATCTACACTATAACCACTGCGCAAATTTAAATGAAATGGCATAGATAGGGTGGCCAAAGAAAGATAATTAGTAAAATAAACTTGATCCTTTCGGAATTCTGGATGACACGGTATAAACAAATTGTGTTTTTTTTCACTGTATGACTGTATACCATAATTCATCGTTTGAGACATAAGGGTCAGATGGTGTCTGCTATTTTTTTCGGTATACGATTTAACCTATAACCCAAAATATTTCTCAAAAACAGACGTAAAATTTTAATCAATTTACAGAAGGTTACTAATGATTACTGTTTGCTGACGCCATTTAAAATCACAAGTGACATTCTTTAAGTTTGAATTTCTGAATGACCAATATAAGGATGTTTTGTCCCACTGTCCCACTAATTACAAAATTTGTCACAACTGATTTGAGTCAAAAAGTTAAAAATTGTTTCTATATTATTCGTCTCAAGTCCACACTCAATCTTTTTATTGCACGCATTTCGTAAACTATGTAAAAGACAATGGCTGTTTGTATTATTCCTATATGCTCTGTTAAAGCTGTTAATCTGATTTTCAAGAATTAATATAGCAGCATAAATATATAATTGAAAACCAGATGCATCATGCCGTGACGAAGAAAACTACAATATTGATGTAAAATAAAATTGCACCAATATGGGTATTTGAGCTCTTTGAAATTAAATTGTTTTGCATGGATTACGCCAGTATGTTTAAAAGAAAAGGACCTCTAAACACCGGGATGAGATTTGACAATAATTAGTCATGGTCATCTGTGCTTTCAGAAAATGTTTAGACAGTGGGATCCTAGTTTGAAAAAAAAATGAACCTGAACAGTAAACGTAAATTTAAAACATATTTCACGATATGTACACATTAATGTAGATAAAATCGTTGAAACAATATTTTAATATATTTTACATGTTAAAACGTGAACTCAGACATCAGTAGTTAAGCAACCATGGCTATTTTATAGAACTTATTGTGGCCAGTACTTTAACTTATGATTTGTATAAACATATGACCTATATGTATGCAACATGAAGAAAGAAATGCAACAATTGTATTTATCTACCTTTTTATTCTTTCGCACGACATTAATATTCTGGAACTCGTAAAAATAAGTATTTTTGACGGGATTCGAGCACAATATCTTAGGTAGGTATCACAAATGGTACGATTATATTAGAGTTATATGGTGTGAAAAGCATGGCCGGTTTGCCCTCTCCATTTATTTTTGTGAGCAGGGCTTTGTTACCCTTCAGTCAAACATTTTATTTTCCTGAATCATATGCCAAGTTTTCCGAGAATTGTCTTTAACCCGTAGGCCAGTTAATAAATCAATTTAATGTGTACACAATTTACACATACAGAAGTGATCTGCGATATATTAAAATGAAACGAAAAACGCCAGAAATGGGGATGTAAATGTGCAAATATGCCCCAGATGCTCCGTACTTAAGATTATTAGCTGGAAGTAAAATTTGACCGAAACAAGATCTGATGATCCTAAAAAAATGTTAATATGTGAAAAAAGGTTATTATGTATATGCAATATATTTTGTTTTTTCACGCCACGCTTACACAATACTAGTATTTGGGTATGTCTTGCAGTTAAATCTTTACTTCGAACTCATGAACCAGAACGGATGTTTGTTATTTAGAGGCTATAGAGTCCAGACAGAGACGGACCAGGCCATGAAAAGGAGAATCGATGGGTTAGAGTCCAATAATACAACCTGAAGGTATCCATGATTTTTAAGCCTTAACATTACATAAAGTAAATCTTTGTAAATATTGAGATATATGTATTTTCCTAACGAGTTAAATTCAATGCAATTTAAAAATGATATATGTAATTAAAGTACATCTCTTACGTTAATCGTCATAATCATATGGAACTGTCCTGTGTATAAACGAAAATAATAGAACAAATCAATTATTTAGATCCCCATTATCTTTCAAATATGCATTTGTTTCATATCTGATTCAAACGATCCAAACTCGGATATAGAGCTTAGCTTGTTTTAAACTGAATTGTGACTTGCAAAAACAGGATTCTTTCCTTTTCAATTAAATATTCTCGATTGTTTTCTCCGTTTATTTTTGTTGGAAATTTAAAGATTTATAGAAAAAATCGTTTCATATCCAAACATGCTTGATTTAAAGATTGGACATACCTGAGAGAAGAATGAACGCCCTGGACCGTATCTCCTGTAACGCGTGTAAATTCAATGGAGACGACGTCAAGGCCACGGTCTACTGCTCGACATGTAACGAAAACTTGTGTTTTACATGTGGAAAGACACACCAAGGTTTAAGACTGACACGGGGCCATATGCTGGTGACAATAACAGATACACCACCTGTTGTTAAACGTGAAATAGTTTCAACAACTTCCGGAGGAGCTACTACAGAGAGGATCAGGTAAAACTTTTAATTTATGAAAGTCAACATTTTATATTATAGTCGAATTAAACTCCTTTTTGATTATAATAGTACATGTAACAAAAACGATAATGAGAAGATTGATTACTTACAATTTGTCTTACATCAAATAACTTACCCTTCCATAGTTCAATAATATTTCACATAACTTAGTCCAGAATAAATACGTATAAAAAGACAACCACATAATTACAAATTCTTATCAGTATTTATAACTTATTTGTATCGTTAAGGGACGTCAGCTTTAACCACAATTGTCTTGTGTGCTACCCCATGAATTGTCGAGCTAGGCCTTTTAACCGTTGAACAACCACAGAGCAGATGAGGCAGTGTTTCTTCCGTTTAATTACAGAAAAATCCACAAATTATTGTTACAGATTTTCATTTTAAATAACATAGATATTGATATTGTTCCAAGTATTTAATAGGTTATCCTTGTTTGAAACCACTGAACACACGTATCTTTTGTATATTTGAAAATCGTGCGAATATTCCCAGAAAATGTTTGTCTTCCAAGGTTTTTTTTTTACATTTTGATATACTAGTTTGGAATGTGTCATTTACTGACAAGATGCTGTATACATACTTATTCTTATTTAGCATGATTATAATATTCTCTGGAAAGGTTAATTAAATTTGACTGTTCGAACGACTTTTAAGGTCTATAGTCATTTTTCTGAACCTTTTTTCACAGCATCTATTAGACTAAATACCTGTAAGAACATGATACTGTTACCAACTATACTTTCTACGTATGTGAGGAATATACAGCTCCCTTTACTGTCTATTACACCATTTACAAGATGTTATAAAATAAAGGCATACGAAGGAATTCACTACAATATTAAAAACATACGAAGGAATTCACTACAACTTTTAAGTTTATATACATGATATAAGCATTTAAAAAGCATCCCTCTAAAAGGCATTTTGATATTATTTTTTGTATGTTCACAATACAATCTCTCAGTATTGAAATATCTTTGTATCTTTCAAGCTTGGTATGAGGCTTTAATATTTAGTAGCAGAATTACAAACATAATTCCTTAACCATTTTTCAGTGTATATAAATAACTATACACATCAATCATGTTTAGCTCCCCATCTTTGTACCTTTTTTGTAAGAACAGATTTTTATATTTTTGGTGAACCTTCCCATTTAAATCATAGAAAATATTTTTTTTATCTCTGGAGACAGTATTCTGGTGGGTTTGGTATACTAGACAATAAATGTGATAGAAGTGGTAGCATAAGTGATTTCTTAATAGTTATTTTTCAAATAGAGGTAAATTAATTGTAATTTATAGTGTAAACATGCATTCCTTTGATCTCTGGCTTTAAAGCTTATGTGAATTGATAAAGATAAAAAATAATTTGAACTTATTAAGATAATTATCACCTCTGCTACTTTTTTCTTTAAATTGTGTTAATTGATTGGTCCAACTAAAGTCCATTTATCCTGTATATATTGCTAAGTGATTGGATTAAGAAATACAAACAAGTCCTTTGATCTAGCAGTTTACTACTTAAGGTAAACAATTTGATTTGAAGTAATTAACATTTTTGGTTATCAATTTATTGTGACTTTCAAACTGTGATATCTCATTAATGAACTGAACTGTATCAGATACAATATATTTACATTCTGATGTAAATGTCTTCATTTGATAGTAAAATTTCACTAAGTAACATCGTCTGAAATTATAAGCTAAAATGGCAAATGCACAAGTGAGTGTGCAGTTTGTCAAGAACCAACGTGGTGGTGATAGTCTGGTTTACAATGGATTCAGATACCAGGTCAAAAACCGAAAACCAACAAGGGTGTACTGGGTCTGTCATGTCCGAACCTGTTCTGCTAAAATCACAACAGCTGACAACATTCCAGTTTCTGTGACCAATACCCATAATCATGCAGCCGAACACATGGAACTGAAGCGCCATGAAATAAATCAACTCATGCGAAAGAGGGCACGCGAAGAAACCACGCCGATTCCGTCAATTTATGAAGAAGTCATATCCAGTCTGAGAGACAGAGAATGGGACGAAGATGCAGAACAAGTCTGCAAAGGATTACCAACCTTCCCCTCCACCAAGTCATCTCTATACAGGGAAAGAGGTGCATTGAGACCGGGGATACCAAAGTCCAGGAGTGACATAGATTTGGATGGAAAATGGACTGAAACGCACACTGGTGAGCAGTTCCTACTGGTTGATGAGGCAGAGAATGACATCAGGATGCTGATTTTTGCTACAAGAACAAATCTCCAGCATCTGGCACAGAACCCAACCATATATGGAGACGGAACATTTTATGTGTGCCCAGACATATTCAGCCAGGTCTACACACTCCATGGATATATTGATGGACACATGTATCCGTTAGTGTTTGCCCTTCTGCCTGGAAAAAGTGAAAGGATTTACTGCAGACTTTTTCAACATCTTCAACAGAAATGCAGGGAAATAGGAATGGAACTGGGACCAGACACACTCCTGATAGACTTTGAGGCAGCAACCAAGCAGGCAGCTCGCAGAGTGTTTCCAAATGTGAATGTGAAAGGGTGTTTTTTTCATTACACACAGTGTGTTTGGCGGAAGATACAGAAGCTTGGCTTAGTTGGACTGTATTCTGAGAATGAGGACTTTAAGAAACTAGGAAGAAGAGCTGCAGTTCTGCCTCTAGTCCCCATACAACATGTTGAAGATGTGTGGTTTGTCGCACTGACGGATGCTGAAAATGCAGAGATTCCAGTAGATGTTTCAAGGTTCACAGACTATGTCACTGAACATTGGGTTGAGGGAGACAAGGACAACTGGAACCATTTCGAGACAGAAGGACCAAGAACAACAAACAACTTGGAAGGCTGGCACAACAAACTAAAGAAAAGTATGAGACAGTCACATCCGAACATTTACAAGTTCTTGGAAACAATACAAAGGATTGAAGCTGCCAATGCTATCAAAATTCTTCAGCACAGTGCCGGAGGAGTGAGAGAAAAGAAGAGGAGGAAATACCGACAACTTGAACAGAGACTGTCTGCCCTGAAACACAAGTACATGGCTGAAGAAATCACTGTGATGGAGTATGCCGATTGTGCATCGCATTTGATTCGGTTTGACGAGTAACTCTGTATAGAACAGATCAGTAGGGTGGAATGTCACAGTTGTTTAAATGAAATGCTTGTTTTCAAATTAAAACAAAATACAATAAATTGTACCACATCCGAATATAGCCCTGTCTTTATTTGATTTGTTCATGACACATGAAATAAAAATAATAAAATAATAAAGTTTGTTTTCTTCATTTCAGAGAGAGAGAGAGAATACTGACAACATCCTAAAACATAATAAGTATTATAAATACTTATTATAAATAATTTTGCTAATAGCATATAACTTATTATAAATACTAATGCAATATATTACTAACCATAAATACTATTGCAAATTGCTCTTAATAATATAAGACAATAAGACAAATAATTGCACTGAAATATTCCATCCATTTAGGTAAAGACTATAGTCACTCATCCATGACAGTCTATTGTTATCCAATTAAGCATGATTCCCAACTGTCCCACCTTGATTTTTACTGTTTTATATAAAAGTGGGACAGTTGGGTTTATGCCCAACTGTCCCACTTTTTGATATTTTGTTTCCCAACTGTCCCACTCAAGATTTTTAGCACCTTGCTGGGTGTGTTTTGATAAGGGATTATAATCTATTTCAAACTACAACACATTAAAATGAATTGAAGTTGTATTATCTGATTTTGTTTCTGATTTTTTTTTTGATTTTGTATTTTAAGAGGTAAAATTTCATGTTTTAGTTATATTGTATTATTTCTTTCTAAAATGTGTTTATTAAGGTCCATTAATTAGGGTTACTAAATTAATTGTAATTTATAGTGTAAACATGCATTCCTTTGATCTCTGGCTTTAAAGCTTATGTGAATTGATAAAGATAAAAAATAATTTGAACTTATTAAGATAATTATCACCTCTGCTACTTTTTTCTTTAAATTGTGTTAATTGATTGGTCCAACTAAAGTCCATTTATCCTGTATATATTGCTAAGTGATTGGATTAAGAAATACAAACAAGTCCTTTGATCTAGCAGTTTACTACTTAAGGTAAACAATTTGATTTGAAGTAATTAACATTTTTGGTTATCAATTTATTGTGACTTTCAAACTGTGATATCTCATTAATGAACTGAACTGTATCAGATACAATATATTTACATTCTGATGTAAATGTCTTCATTTGATAGTAAAATTTCACTAAGTAACATCGTCTGAAATTATAAGCTAAAATGGCAAATGCACAAGTGAGTGTGCAGTTTGTCAAGAACCAACGTGGTGGTGATAGTCTGGTTTACAATGGATTCAGATACCAGGTCAAAAACCGAAAACCAACAAGGGTGTACTGGGTCTGTCATGTCCGAACCTGTTCTGCTAAAATCACAACAGCTGACAACATTCCAGTTTCTGTGACCAATACCCATAATCATGCAGCCGAACACATGGAACTGAAGCGCCATGAAATAAATCAACTCATGCGAAAGAGGGCACGCGAAGAAACCACGCCGATTCCGTCAATATATGAAGAAGTCATATCCAGTCTGAGAGACAGAGAATGGGACGAAGATGCAGAACAAGTCTGCAAAGGATTACCAACCTTCCCCTCCACCAAGTCATCTCTATACAGGGAAAGAGGTGCATTGAGACCGGGGATACCAAAGTCCAGGAGTGACATAGATTTGGATGGAAAATGGACTGAAACGCACACTGGTGAGCAGTTCCTACTGGTTGATGAGGCAGAGAATGACAACAGGATGCTGATTTTTGCTACAAGAACAAATCTCCAGCATCTGGCACAGAACCCAACCATATATGGAGACGGAACATTTTATGTGTGCCCAGACATATTCAGCCAGGTCTACACACTCCATGGATATATTGATGGACACATGTATCCGTTAGTGTTTGCCCTTCTGCCTGGAAAAAGTGAAAGGATTTACTGCAGACTTTTTCAACATCTTCAACAGAAATGCAGGGAAATAGGAATGGAACTGGGACCAGACACACTCCTGATAGACTTTGAGGCAGCAACCAAGCAGGCAGCTCGCAGAGTGTTTCCAAATGTGAATGTGAAAGGGTGTTTTTTTCATTACACACAGTGTGTTTGGCGGAAGATACAGAAGCTTGGCTTAGTTGGACTGTATTCTGAGAATGAGGACTTTAAGAAACTAGGAAGAAGAGCTGCAGTTCTGCCTCTAGTCCCCATACAACATGTTGAAGATGTGTGGTTTGTCGCACTGACGGATGCTGAAAATGCAGAGATTCCAGTGGATGTTTCAAGGTTCACAGACTATGTCACTGAACATTGGGTTGAGGGAGACAAGGACAACTGGAACCATTTCGAGACAGAAGGACCAAGAACAACAAACAACTTGGAAGGCTGGCACAACAAACTAAAGAAAAGTATGAGACAGTCACATCCGAACATTTACAAGTTCTTGGAAACAATACAAAGGATTGAAGCTGCCAATGCTATCAAAATTCTTCAGCACAGTGCCGGAGGAGTGAGAGAAAAGAAGAGGAGGAAATACCGACAACTTGAACAGAGACTGTCTGCCCTGAAACACAAGTACATGGCTGAAGAAATCACTGTGATGGAGTATGCCGATTGTGCATCGCATTTGATTCGGTTTGACGAGTAACTCTGTATAGAACAGATCAGTAGGGTGGAATGTCACAGTTGTTTAAATGAAATGCTTGTTTTCAAATTAAAACAAAATACAATAAATTGTACCACATCCGAATATAGCCCTGTCTTTATTTGATTTGTTCATGACACATGAAATAAAAATAATAAATATATGAAAACATAAAGAGTTTGTTTTCTTCATTTCAGAGAGAGAGAGAGAGAATACTGACAACATCCTAAAACATAATAAGTATTATAAATACTTATTATAAATAATTTTGCTAATAGCATATAACTTATTATAAATACTAATGCAATATATTACTAACCATAAATACTATTGCAAATTGCTCTTAATAATATAAGACAATAAGACAAATAATTGCACTGAAATATTCCATCCATTTAGGTAAAGACTATAGTCACTCATCCATGACAGTCTATTGTTATCCAATTAAGCATGATTCCCAACTGTCCCACCTTGATTTTTACTGTTTTATATAAAAGTGGGACAGTTGGGAAGACACCAAGGTATCCATGATTTTTAAGCCTTAACATTACATAAAGTAAATCTTTGTAAATATTGAGATATATGTATTTTCCTAACGAGTTAAATTCAATGCAATTTAAAAATGATATATGTAATTAAAGTACATCTCTTACGTTAATCGTCATAATCATATGGAACTGTCCTGTGTATAAACGAAAATAATAGAACAAATCAATTATTTAGATCCCCATTATCTTTCAAATATGCATTTGTTTCATATCTGATTCAAACGATCCAAACTCGGATATAGAGCTTAGCTTGTTTTAAACTGAATTGTGACTTGCAAAAACAGGATTCTTTCCTTTTCAATTAAATATTCTCGATTGTTTTCTCCGTTTATTTTTGTTGGAAATTTAAAGATTTATAGAAAAAATCGTTTCATATCCAAACATGCTTGATTTAAAGATTGGACATACCTGAGAGAAGAATGAACGCCCTGGACCGTATCTCCTGTAACGCGTGTAAATTCAATGGAGACGACGTCAAGGCCACGGTCTACTGCTCGACATGTAACGAAAACTTGTGTTTTACATGTGGAAAGACACACCAAGGTTTAAGACTGACACGGGGCCATATGCTGGTGACAATAACAGATACACCACCTGTTGTTAAACGTGAAATAGTTTCAACAACTTCCGGAGGAGCTACTACAGAGAGGATCAGGTAAAACTTTTAATTTATGAAAGTCAACATTTTATATTATAGTCGAATTAAACTCCTTTTTGATTATAATAGTACATGTAACAAAAACGATAATGAGAAGATTGATTACTTACAATTTGTCTTACATCAAATAACTTACCCTTCCATAGTTCAATAATATTTCACATAACTTAGTCCAGAATAAATACGTATAAAAAGACAACCACATAATTACAAATTCTTATCAGTATTTATAACTTATTTGTATCGTTAAGGGACGTCAGCTTTAACCACAATTGTCTTGTGTGCTACCCCATGAATTGTCGAGCTAGGCCTTTTAACCGTTGAACAACCACAGAGCAGATGAGGCAGTGTTTCTTCCGTTTAATTACAGAAAAATCCACAAATTATTGTTACAGATTTTCATTTTAAATAACATAGATATTGATATTGTTCCAAGTATTTAATAGGTTATCCTTGTTTGAAACCACTGAACACACGTATCTTTTGTATATTTGAAAATCGTGCGAATATTCCCAGAAAATGTTTGTCTTCCAAGGTTTTTTTTTTACATTTTGATATACTAGTTTGGAATGTGTCATTTACTGACAAGATGCTGTATACATACTTATTCTTATTTAGCATGATTATAATATTCTCTGGAAAGGTTAATATAAATATTTATAAGGTGACTGTTCGAACGACTTTTAAGGTCTATAGTCATTTTTCTGAACCTTTTTTCACAGCATCTATTAGACTAAATACCTGTAAGAACATGATACTGTTACCAACTATACTTTCTACGTATGTGAGGAATATACAGCTCCCTTTACTGTCTATTACACCATTTACAAGATGTTATAAAATAAAGGCATACGAAGGAATTCACTACAATATTAAAAACATACGAAGGAATTCACTACAACTTTTAAGTTTATATACATGATATAAGCATTTAAAAAGCATCCCTCTAAAAGGCATTTTGATATTATTTTTTGTATGTTCACAATACAATCTCTCAGTATTGAAATATCTTTGTATCTTTCAAGCTTGGTATGAGGCTTTAATATTTAGTAGCAGAATTACAAACATAATTCCTTAACCATTTTTCAGTGTATATAAATAACTATACACATCAATCATGTTTAGCTCCCCATCTTTGTACCTTTTTTGTAAGAACAGATTTTTATATTTTTGGTGAACCTTCCCATTTAAATCATAGAAAATATTTTTTTTTATCTCTGGAGACAGTATTCTGGTGGGTTTGGTATACTAGACAATAAATGTGATAGAAGTGGTAGCATAAGTGATTTCTTAATAGTTATTTTTCAAATAGAGGTAAATTTTCTTCTTTTTTCATTTTGTGATACTGTGTCTGAAGTTTTAGATTTTTTTTCAAGATTTTTAGTGCACATATTATCAAGATCTATGGCATATAATAAGCCTAATACCTTGACATGTTTTTCAACCCATGACAGTTTCCACTTAGTTTCAGTTACCCTTGTGCTGTAATTCATTAAGCTTACCAAAATTAAATTTGTCTTATCATAATAAAATAAATCTTTAAACTTGAAATTTGTGCAGACCTATCTAACATTTCAAAAACTGTATTTAAAGATTTTCTTGAGACATCTAGAAGTAAAGATGTGTCATCTGCAAATTGAAATATTTGTTAATCTTTTCCATATATCATTATCTCTTTTATACCATTTGAACTCCTAATATTTACTTCTAATATTTCTGCACACATTATAAAGATATATGATGACACAAGATCGTCTTATTTACAGTCTCTACAAGCCATGAGCAATTCAGATAGAAATCCTTTTAACAGTACAGCTGTTTGACTATTGTGTAAAACATATTAATCCATCTTGGTAAACTTTCTCCAAAATTAAAGAAATCAAAACTTGACATTGTTTGAAAAAGGGCTGACTGAATATGCATAGTTTACTGCTTGAACATCAAAATACCCTATTTTACACCAGAATATTTTAGAGAAATTCATAGAAAAAACATCTGAGCCAGAACTTTTATCATTTCTCATATTTTTTATTGTTGCTGAAACGTTCCCATAACTTCAAATACATTCTTATTTATTTGCTTGCTTTTCTGAGAGTTAAGTTATACATTGCAAACTGTCCATAACGACACCTTTTCATAACGACATCCTGTATTTTCCGACACTTTTTGTTGGTCCCAATTTTAAAAGTATGTTCTATAATGACCTTTCCTTATCCGACAACCTGTCTTATCCGACATTGTCAGTTGGTCCCAGTGGGTGTCGGATAAGACAGGTTGTACTGTATTGCAATGGTCTAGTGTTCTGTTTCCAAATAAAACAATTCGTATGTGCAATGTTTACTATAAAGTGTTGAATCTACTGGCTTCATTAAGAATATCATGCAGGTTGAAAATTTGACTTCCATCTTCATTTTCAATAAACGGTATAGATTTATTATTACATTTTCTAAATTACAGAAATACTTTTTTTTCATTTTCGATTCACTCTGTACTTGCTCCTGACAGAAAACCAATAATTTTCAAACTTCTTATTCATTGAAGCCTAATTTGAAAAAAGGCCAGTCTATCATTTCCTAAGTTTTTATTTTCTATATTTAGTATATCAGACGTTATTATTATTTTTTTTTCTTCCTCTTTGCTTTGTTGTTATAATTTAAAATTTCCGTAAGAACTTGATTTCCATCAACAGTGCTACAAGAAATAGTTCATCATTAATTGTAAATTGTAAATTTGCTCTAAGAATTTAAGTAAAATTGAAGACAGGTAAGAAATACTGTAAAATGACTTCATCCATTATTGAACATCCAAAACCATGTTCCATGTTTTAAAACACAACTTAAGAAAGATAGAATGATTAGATATATAGCTTATATTTCCATCGCAAGCTTGAACTTCTTCCACTAAAGTATTTCTGATAAGGAAGAAATGTAACCAGCCTTACTGAGTTGTTTCTGGCTTGAACGCTATGGGTTAGTGATTATGTAGTTGAGAATTAATTTAAATAAAAATACAACAACAACAAAATAAAGAACAATTTGAAAATCCATTTTGAAAATATAACACAGTAACCTTTTGTGTCATCACAATCACTTTGCATATGCACGTTGTACCCCCCCCCCCACCAAAAAAAAAATAAATAAAAAAATAAAAGACTCTATTTATTAAGCAATGGTTTTATATTTGATAGGTCACACTTTTCGACTTTATATCCACCAAAACAAAATTTTATATTTTCGTAATAATTCTGTTACTAGCAATGGTATATCTTTAAAAACTTGGAATATAAAAAACATAAAGAGCAAATGAAATTAAAAAAATCATGATAAAGTATCATAAAAATTTGCTATCAACTGTCCATTTCAAATTAACTAAAAAAAAACAAACAAAAAAACACACACACTAAGACAATATCGACAAAACAAAAGTCTGCATACCGAGTTTCGAGTTCAATTCCTGTTCAGGACAATGCGAATTAATTTTCGTCGTTAATTTTGACACCCAACGTAAATATTGGGCATGTGTAGAGGTGATAGTACCATTGACAGTTTTATAAACATTCAAGGAATCTGGAAATGAATTTTCTTGAAAGGTTAGGATATATGTAGTACGTGTCTAAAATGGCAGTCCTATCTCCTTGCCATGGAGTTAGTGTTTGTGTATCCAACTTACTACATTACGTTAGTTTGTTTGCCCCTCTCTCTATCTCTTTCTCTGAATTAGTAAATAGTAATTCATTATAATTTATTGTATGGTGTACTTTATTGAACTGCTTTGTTTTAATTTCATTTAAACATCAAGCACCACAATGGTCCTCAGAACAAACAACTCGCTGACCAAATCTGACCCCCATAACACGGGTCTCTGTAAGAAGTGTAGTGATAAGGAAGAAATAACGTAATCAGCACGGCGTGTTGCAAATCTAATGAAGGAAGCGACTGGACAGCATTTCAGATGACGAACAGGAACCTACATTGCAGAAATGTAATGTTCACAATGCTAAGGTGGTTAAGTATTACTGCGAGAACCACAAGAAGCTGATATGCGAACTATGTCAGGACACAAGTCATCAAACATGCGAGAAGACTCTCCTGCCATGTATATCTAGCAACTTTGGAAGATTGGGTGAAACTGCAAACGATACCAAATCAGAGCCCATCACGAGTAAACAAGCAAATGAACGTGTTTTGGTGACTGGTACCTTGGAAAATACTGATGCTTCAAATGGAACCAATTTTCTTGAGATGGACATTTTTAAAGATAGAGAATATGTTTTACCTAAATATTTAAATTCAGAAAACATTTGTAGTTCAACATTTCTCCAGAATGGTGACCTGATTGTTTATTGCGTTTCTGACAATTATTTAGTGCTATATAATTCTTACTTCCGCATCAAGTCAAGCGTGAAAATACCGTCCATATGCAGTTATTCTATATTTACAGCTGATATGTGTAGAACGTCTGAAACAGAGATTGCTCTCACAGAACCAAAGTTACAAAAGATCCAGTTTGTAATCACAGAACCGATTATAAAGTTCGTAAAATCCTTCAAAGTAGACAATCCATGCTATGGTATCGATTGTTATCTTGGTATGCTGTATGTGATTTGTGTAGATATCACAAATGATAAAGATGAAATATTAATTATGACGAAGGAAGGACAGATTCAAAGGAGGCTAGACTTGAATAATGATAGGTATTTGCTGAGATCACCACGTCGTATTCGTGTCAGTAGTACTAGTGGCCGCATTTTTGTGGCTGACACTTTTACAAACACCGTCACGTGCCTAACACAGTCCGGTGACATTGTCTACAAGTACCAAAACACGGAATTACGTACACCGTCTGACATATATGTAGACAGTGAAGACAATATAATTGTGTGTGGCTATACTTCTAACAACATCCATCGTGTTGATAAAAACGGTAATCACCACTCTATACTTATCAGTAAGAGTGATGGTGTAATTTCGCCACGGAGTATCTCATACCGTGTAAGTGATGGTGCATTAGCTGTAGCGATGAATGAAGAGCCTTCTGTTTTGGTATACTGGCTTCAAAAGTGAATATTTTCATTTTGTGTTAAATCACAACTTGGTATTTAAAATTGCTCAAATATGCTGTTTCAATTTAAAATCACGATATAATTGTTTCAATTGTTGTTCCTTATTAGCTATGTTCATATATGTCGAACATGAAGGTATACTTTCGATTACTTCCTCTTACTGGCTGATCGAGCCTGACTTTCGTCAGTAACTGATTTCTAACAAGGTACCTGGCAATGGACCTTTCTTCAAATAATTGAATGGTTGTGCGTTTTTCAAGAGTTTCCCCTGGGCTTAGGATAGACTTAAAGGAGGTAATTTAACAACAGTGAGTATTGAATAATTACCTACTTGTATATATCTAAAAGTTAAGAGATTCAATTTTATGTTATATAAAAATATTGTATTTTTTCGGACAAAAGCAAAACGTTAATTTTGTACTAAGCCCAATTATTTATTGCTACTATTGGCTGTAGCTAATATACATCTACTGTTGTTTATACCTATCTTCTGTTTATTTTGTGCATTGTCTTTAGTTGCTATGGCTGTGTTGCTAGTTAGTGCTACGGGCACCTAAAAATCTGTCCAGCTAAAGTTCAAACAGAGAGATCTTGTTAGAGCCCTCTACAGACTACCTCCAGGATTGGATTTTTATGCTTGCATTCTATTCATTGCACGTTTTCTGTAGGTCGTACTTTCTCTCCCTCGTTAATGTTGGTGAAGTCTTTGTTTTCTGACAAATAAACTCGGCAAGTTAGGTCACATTGCACTGAAAAACGTCATTTCGCAAACGCCAACCTCATGGAAATCTGTTAAATATAGAATACGATACTCACGAATCAGGTGCTTGTTGCAGCAAGTGACACATTCCGCAACATAGCATTTTAAAAAGTTCCGGGTAGCGAATGCGTAAATGTTATTAAATTCCTCAGCACATGAAGAGAACGCATACGCAAAGTGAATGTGATGACACACGAAAATAGAAATTTTAAGAAAAGGAAATATAATTTAAATATAGGTTCAATACCTACATGTACGTAACGCTATCATTTGTAATGGAGAACCCACCCCCTTTCCCCAACCCCGCCATTTTTACCGTCACGGATGCATTGGGTAACAGTTAGTATTCTGACATTGTCTGCAGCTGGGTATTGATAGACGCAATACACACAGGTAGTTAAAATTAAATTCGTAGTCAATGACTATCTGTGAACGAGCTTCTTTACAACTTCTTTAGAGACTGGCAACACAGGGCATAACAATAACAAACCATTAAACGTTTAACGCTTGACAGCATTCATATTTCATCATCACTTGTCTCTTTTTCACCATTTCATATACACTATCTAGCGTTGTTTGTAAACGTGCCGAATGTAAAATAAACAATAATAAGAACTTTGACTATGTTGAAAAATTGTTACGCAGTGTATAGTTCGACAGATGTATTTGTTTGCGAAGGGGGGAGGGGGTCGCTGTAAGAATTGTTCATCACTTTTTTAGGTGCAAAATACTGGACCATTCCTGGGAATTAACGTGCAAGGATTAGTATTATGTGTAAGAAATTGTTTCCCAGTCGACGTAAAAGGTAATTAGCTCAAAAACAAAGTACATCAAATAAGACATGTTATTTTGAACTGATTTCAGGACGATGTATTTTATAGCTTATTCACTAATATCAATATTATATTAAAATAAGCTAGAATTTTTTCAGTCTAATTGTTAGTGATTAACTTATAATATTTTTTTCGCTCTTGAGAGAGTATCACTTGAGGTGTATTTTACCGTTATAATCAATAAGATAGCGGACGTATGCTGAATTTTACTTAGTATGGGCTAGAATGGGGATTTATCACTGCTGTACAAGTAGCAGATTTGACCGGGATCAGAATCTCACATAGAGAATTTAATGTTGCAATGGTTTTTGTTCGAGTTAAGACTTAAGACCTTTGTTGAAATGGATGGACAAGCTAGCGCGAGAATGAAGCTCGGTTTGTTGATTTACCTATCCATTTTCTCTATATTTATATCTAATGAATGACTTTTTATTTGTAATTTACCATGTCTTAATCTATGAATCCGTTCATGTATTTTAAATGTAAGAATATAATAGGTGCTTTTGCTGACATTGTATGTTCATTATTTATTATTAAGACCTATTTAAACTGGATATAATCAGTGTGTGTTATATCCTTTTACGAATATGATATTTGAGTAATAGCATTAAGTAATAATTGCTTAACATTGGAGCGGTAATGCGCATACTGTATGTATACCAGTTGTGTATTTCATTAACAATTGAAGTTGAAATGTGTGATTGCTTATATGTTGGAATTATGTATACCCTAATATATTATGAGGGTCTGAACGTGTGAAAGCCACACTATCCTCACAGAGAACAAGGTTCTGGATATAAAATACGTTGCCTTAGATATTGGAAGCGGATCCTAATTTTGAATCGAGGGATAAAGTTCCAGGACCATGGGCTAGAGGCTAGAGTTGGACATGGCTTCCGCTATTTCAGATTTAATTATAACTATGCATGGTAGTTTGTCTATATTTTTAAGCAGCATTTTAGGGGCAAATAACCTATTGTTACTTACACCAGTAATACATATTACTTATAACCTCCTAAACATGCATAGAAAGGGGCAAATATATAGCTGTGTATGTGACAAGTTGAAAGTGATGCACTTTATCACAGATTATAGATCACCGATTTGGCATGCTTAACACATTAAAAGAAACTTTTGTACAGAAAATATTATTTATCAATTTATTTGATGGACTTTGAAAATGACGTAAGTCAACAAGGTCGACAAAACTTCAAAAATTAAAGAAAAAAAATCCTATATTTGTCCTGAAACTGAAAAAGGTATGATTTTTAAATAAAATTATGGACTGGAAGATATAGCAGAAAATTGGCGGGCGTAGGATATACAACTAATAGTTTTCAAGCCATCCCATATTTCTTCGGTCATCAACGTAATCATAATTTTGATTATCTTGAATGTCTCTGGAAACAATTAAAACGAAACCAATGCTGACACGGAAGACTCAGTTGTATCAACAGTACACATGACAATCTTATAACCAAAGTGTCGCATGGGCAATAGTTTGCTCTATTTACATTTTATTCAATAAATGAGATGTTTATATCTCTGTATTTTTTTGACGAGTTTTATAAGTTAAAAACAAAACATATTATTTATGACGTCTAAGATAATGTGACACTAATATTTTTAACATATTGCTTTATATTCTATATGTGAGTGTTACTAGTTGTAAATATATGAAGATGGAGAATATCATAGTTTACTTGGCGTGGGATGAATGCAGTTGGAAAAAATGATACAAATGATAAAGAAGCGCAGAATGCGACTGGTGTATATTAGTCAAACTAAGGTATTATTTACATTTTTAGAACATTGCAGGGAGTAAACTTTATTGAAACATCAATATTACGAAAATGGAAGATATCCGCCATGGAATTTCACCAAAAATATAAATGCTAATGTTAATGCCTGACATGGGTGGAGAGAAAAATTCACGCCCCCTTCATACAATGAGATTAAACCATCTGTCACGCAAGTATTGTAATTAAAACAATGATTGTCGTTACATGTCTGATTTTCAACAATTGTAAGTGTCCGTCATACAACGTTATCTTAGAGGAAATCAAAGCGCACAAGTCCATGAGAGACTGTCGACAGGATTTACATGACGAAGCTATAATTTTAATCCAAACGTTTCTGCAGGGTTGAACTCGATAACCACAACGGACAAGTTACGCCAAAAAAAAAAAAAAAAAAAAAAAAATGAAAAAAAAAAATAATAATAAGAAAATAAAATAAAAATAAAAGAAACTCCACACGTTTCCTTGCAACTCTAGTCTAGTCAGCTTCGTTAAATGATAACCCAAAGGACAGTCTTTTAGTTCATTGAGCTCTTTGATTTGTTTCATAATGTTCAGAAGTGAGGGTCATGACCCGGATTCCACTCATAAATTATGATTATACCTTACTTCACTAGTACTAGTGAACCTAATGTGCATTCTATCTCGTCTTGATTAAGTGTTGAAATTTGACGGATTTAAACCATTTAAGATAATAGTTTTATTTCTAATTCAAAGTTAAGAAATGCTTTTGGAGGAACTGTTGGAAGACTAAAGCTGAATTTAATACTGTGACACACTGGTTCAAAAAATTAGTCACAAGGAAAAATATTGTGTAATGACTGTTTTGTTAGCTTGAAAACATTATAAATTAAAATTATGTTGTTATGTCTTTGTGTGTGTGTGTGTGTGTGTGTGTGTGTGTGTGAGGGGAATATTTACAGGGCGTCCTGATCAATATTTGCGAGTTCGATGCTTACTGAATTGATCAAAAATAAAATAAGGTTTATCACAGGGCATCCTTCGAGAATGAGTAGTACAAGTCATGTAGGGAAAAAGAAAAAAAAATAACAAAAAAGAAAAAAACAATGCGCTGTGAAGAAAACTTGTAATATCTGAAGGAAAGAATAGCACTGTTACTTCCAAAATTGTGACATTTCTATTGATGAACATATTTATCATGTTGTTTTCATTTGTCAGACAAATGTATATAAGACGCAGGGCTAAGGTTTTCAAACTACAATATATATATAGGTAACATGTATAAGGACAAACTATAAAAATAAACTATTAAACATTATTTTTAGGTCTTTCCTGGCAACATGGATGAATCTGAGCTGGCCAAATGTAACTCGCACACGAATATGTCAAACACGAAAACAAAATACAATGTAATGCATATTATTATTTCTCATGTAAGGATTCAACTATAACTGTATGTAAGACTAAGACGACTAATCACTTTTCTCTAAGAATGTTTTCATTCTGAACTTGACAAGTGTTTTTCTTTCCAATGGATATAATTTTGACCATGTTTATAATAATATCATTAAAACGTTTTAAGCAATGTAAATTGTTTTAGGTCAGTTTCCCTTGAGGTACCTCAATCTGCAACCTGTATGGTACCCCTCTTTTGTTTTGACAGGAGGTCTCGTGTTTACTGACGAGACTTCGGTGAAGAGGTTTAAAAATAAACGCGGGCTTGTAAAGAGAGTCGCCATTTTTTAAAGTTCGACATTGTTGTATCAATTTAGGCCTGTATTTGTATTTCCTTTACCTGCAGATGTAAGTTATTTATCATTTTACTGAGTGTTATTTATTCCTGTATTTGATTGTGTTTGTTTTGCCGTTGCATGAAGTAGCTGTGTATCTTGTAACAAAAGACGGTGATATCGAGGTTTATCCTCCTTTATTTACACGATTGAATCGACATTTAAACGCACGAAGTAACGGTGGAAAAGATTAAGAAGATTAGGAAGTCTTTCTATAAATCTAGTCAGCTGGATGTTATGTCAGTATCATGTTATATACATGTTGTGTGACATTAAAAGATAAAATGATTGCGTATTCACTTATAGATACATGTATAGGCCTTTGCATGATTTGTGTCCTGTTTATCTCTTTTTATAACAATTCTAAACGCTCAACTAACGGAGGTACATGGACAGGTTTTCTGTGTTATGATGTAAATTTTAGTCGGGGAATTTTGTTAAAAAACAGTAGGAACATGTAATCTGATGTTTTCAGAAGAACAGCAGTGTTGCAGATGCTTATGCAGACAGAGACTGCTTGACCTAGTTTGCCGAAGTTAAGTTTTATATGTTGTAGGGATAGCGGTACACGTAACAGTGTAAGAATAACCGTAGTATTGTAGAAAGTAGAATTGTCGCATAGAATGTTAACTCATTTGATATCAACATTTAGGAGGTTATGCATTCTGTACATAAATGCGGAAGATAGTTTGTTAGTTGAAAACAGAGCTGAGAGTTTGAGATATATAATGTTTCAATGAGTAAATATTTGCAGTCTATAAAAAGAAAGTTTACAACAAATATACTACATGTCGTTTGGAAATAGGGTTAAACTTAACAATCTTGCACCGAAAGGATATCAACATGGATTTTGCATATATTTAAAATTATAAGGAAAATATTTAATTTTACTATTTTAGATTAAAGCATTCATGTGTTTATATATTTCAGATATTAGTGTTAAAGATATGGTTGCCTTTTTTCCATGATATTCAGAAATAAAAATATGTATCTAAAATTGTAACAAGCATACTTAGACACTGAAGATGGAAACAAATTTTACAAGCTTTTAATCATTTTATTTATAAAGAAAATAATGGGTTTTAATTAGATTTAATAAGACTACAAAGTTACACGGAACTTTAAAGCAGGTGGTTGTGTCATAAATCATTTTACTACTATAATTCGGTTTTACCTTTTACGAAATCGAACTGCAAAACCAGCCATATAGGCCTTTTACAATAATTTCATGTCCATTATAGAATATCAACTAAAACACAAATCGAAAACCTAAAAGAGCAAACATTTCCCATTGATAATGTAAAATATAACCGGAATGCTATACTAAAATTGCAGGAAAATATCTAAAGTGATTTAAGGAAATACTCAGGGGAACACGGGCAGTTTCAAAGTAATTGAATAAGCCAAAAGGAGACAATCGACAAAATTACAAGAGCATATAAACTACTGGCTTTGGATGACTTGTTACTTAAGATTCCTGCTCGCGGACACATTTGAATCAGACTTGAAAGAAGTGATTAAATAACTAAATAACCGGCCATTAATGCACTTGCTACTGATAAAATATATGAGCATAAAAAGGAAATACATGAGAATGATAAGAAAGGTAAGTATGTATCACTAATATAGTATAGAAGGGACGCCTTCGCCGCTGACTTGGAAAGTTCGACATTAATGGTATAAAATTAAATCAACGTTGATGGTTCTCCAGTACGCAAATATACCAATCCATTTGTGAATCAATACACTGTATAAAATCATCCGTTTTATTAAATAGCATAAGTTCATGTATTGTGCACTTTTGCATAAGTTCATGTATTGAATCAATTGTCATTTTCGAAGAAGTTTATTTTTTCTTATAAGCAAAAATGATAAAATGCTGTATATGTGGAGTTTTTTTCAGTATTTATTTTAAGTTTATTTTTCTTTTTTTGCAAGACATTTTTAGGAGGAAAATTAAAATTTAAATAAAAGTATGTTGTTAGTTTATTATCTGTAGGATTAAGGAGCCAATCTTGTGTAAGTGGAATGTTTAATAGTAATAGTAGACATTTATATGGTGTGTGATATTTGGTAGAGAAGATATATGAATTTTTAGACTGAGACATTCAAGTAACGGGACATCAGTTTACAAATATGAGAAATGCAGAGCAAGATTGTTGAATCGTTGTCAAATTCTGAAAGGATAATTATTTAGTATATATCTTTCAAGTGCCTCTCTTTTGTTTTGATAGGAAGTATCATGTACTTTTGCTCAACTGATGCGAAGAGGATTTAAATTGGACAAACTGGAGCTTTTTTTAGATGTTTCTGACCTTGCAGTAATGCATACATCTTTGTGGCCTGTTTCTTATGTAATTAATTTATTGTCTCATATGTATTGTTATTTACTCTGATATAAGCGTATTTTAATCGACCATTGTCAAGTGAAGTGTATATGTATTTCTTCCTACTTTTTGACAGGAATGACTAACATTGATTCACATTATCAGTGATCTTTTCTTCTTAATAGCACCAGCACCTACTAAAACGGACACAGAAGACTGAGGGATAGAACGAGTCTACTAGGATACTTGAAAAATGGTAAACTGAAGTGGATTTTGTTTTTAGCTCACCTGAGCACAACGTGCTCATGGTGAGCTTTTGTGATCGCCTTTTGTCCGGCGTCCGTCGTCCGTCCGTCCGTGCGTGCGTGCGTCTTGCGTCAACTTTTCCTTTAAATAACTTCTCCTCCTAAACCACTGGATGGATTTTGACCAAACTTCACAGGAATCATCCTTATCATGACCTCTATCAAAGTTGTTCAAATTATTTTGATTGGGTGAATAAGTAGGTCACAGGGGCTAAAAATAGATTTTAAAAATGAAAATTTAAAAAAATCTTCTTCTCCGAAACCACAAGGCCTAGCCTTTTGATTTTTGGTATGTAGCATGATCTTATGACTCTCTGCCAAGATTGTACAAATTATGACCCTGGGGTCAAAATTGGCCCCGCCCCAGGGGCACTTGATTTACATAGGCTAATATAGAAAAACTTAAAAATCTTCTTCTCGAAACCACACTAGCCTTTTGATTTTTGGTATGTAGCATGATCTTATGACTCTCTACCAAGATTGTTCAAATTATGACCCTGGGGTCAAAATTGGCCCCGCCCCAGGGGTCACTTGATTTAACATAGGCTAATATAGAAAAAAAACTTGAAAAATCTTCTTCTCAGAAACCACACTTACCTTCTGCATTAAGCGGGGTTTAACCGTAAAGGCAGGTGAATTGCAAAGGAGTTAACAAAGTCAATAAGCAGTTTCTCTTGTTCAGTTGCAGGGGTTTCCAAAAAAGCTCAACTTTATTCCTGAATGTCATGTCATTATTCATGCTTATCATTTTCCTCAGCATGTGATCTGTTTGAAAATGTTACATTTAATCTGGTCGATCTTGGTAATTTTACAATTAACTAAGCAAAACCGAACGTTATCGTTAACTGTTAAATGATTATACTGATATTCACCTTTTGAAATATCTGGTGTTATAATGTGACAGTATTTCATATGTACATATCGTAGGCCTCTATCAAAATTGACGTATCTGCAAAACAGCAACTTTCAGAAAAAAGGTCAATTATGAGTATCTATAGTCCATTTTTTTTCTAGATGTAACATAGCTTAAACAGCTTTTCAAAGTACAAACAACAAAAGACTTTAAACGAATCCTATCTGGAATAATGTCAGAAACATTTTTTCACAAAAGAAAAGTAAAGAATGAAAGAAAATGTCTGATACAAGATTTTAAACTAAACTTAATTTTGATCATAATATTATTCAAAAACAAATTACGCTACGTGTATAGTAGGCTACTGCAGGCAACAACATATACTACCCAGATTTCTACAAGATATCATGTAAAACGATGATATAATAAAACCTGAAAATAGAGGCCACTCTGGAGAAACTAAAAAATTGGCCTTTATTTGGAGGTGGTCATACTTCCAAGGTTATCTTCTTTATAAATTCAGTGCTTAGATTCTAGTCACTGGCCTTTGTTTATAGGTTGGCTGTTTTCAGAGGTGACTGCTAATACAGGTTTGAGAGTAGATAATTAGGGCTTTTTATACATGTATTAAATTAGACGTCTATTGCAGATCAACAGTAATTTATTAAAGCATAAAAAAATCAATGTTGCTTGTCATGAAATCAAACTCAAATTAAAAAAATGTAATTCATATGTCTGTATAACCTACAAAAATATTAAACTTTCAATGCCATGAAACTATTAAACCTTACAATGATGTTGGAACTTGTGACTGCATTTGCGACCAGTTCAGACCATGATCAGCCTGCAAATCCGTACAGTCTGGTCATGATCTGCACTGTCCGCTATTCAGCCAATCAATATAAATAAAGCACCCCTATAAAAACTAATTTTTAAAAAAAAAAAAATTACAATATTCTAAATAAAAATAAACATACGGAGAACATTGTAACTGAGTGACTTAACAATAGTGAACATCAAATGAACACTTCTCCTTTCAGGAAGGATTTGTCAATGCAATGAACTATTACATCATACAATATTCAGTAATGCGGAAGCTTATCGTAGAATGAATTGGTAGTCTCTTGGTATTACTGACTTAAATTGCTGTAAGTGCTGACATTTTGTTCTTTTTAATTCTCAGACACGCTTGTATTGGCAGTACCGTGTTCTGCGGCTCTGGCATATCTTTTTATTGGGATGAATGACTTGTTTTATTCATTATCACACTCTCGTCGGTGTACTTAAAAGCCCATATGGTGTTCACAGTCTCTGATCAAACGCTTATTCCTGGTCGTATTGAAGAATCTTTTCCCGATTTTGAATAAATCTTTAAAAATGAGGTCAACATAGTTGACACTGTCCGGACCCCCTTTCCAAGCCCCCCTTTTTATTGCTGTGGCACATATATCGGGTAGTTCCTTATTCTACGTTCTATAACGACATGTACACTGTCACATTTCATTTGCGTATGGCTTCTTTCGAGAAATTTCTGTTCTATTGTAATTTTGTGATCAAACTCAAAATGTAACAGGGCATTGGATGACGTAACATTAAGATTCTGACAACCGCAACCATCTCAGTATAACATTACATGATTAATCCCTTGTAAATCTGCAGTCGGTGAGAAATTCAACAAACACGTTTAAAAAAAACAAAAACATTTCGGTTCAATTTTCATCATACTCATGCCAAAATTAGCACAATACCTTTCGGGTTGCTAGGTGGAAAATGGTGTAGTTATGACAATATAGTTTTCATTTTGTAATGAGACCAAAACAGGAGACTCTGTAAGTCGACTGTAAGGTTATAAGGTTATTCTCTGTTTTTGTCCTCTCTCTGTCTCTCTCATTCGAAGCACGAACCACATCTTAACACTTTATGTGCAACTTTTTCCGTCTGTAGAATATCGCGGCCGGGGATCGAAACCACGAACTCTCGACGCTCTATATGCGGAAAGTAACCCACCTATGTTCACTTTTTGTTTCTAAAACTGTAACATTAAACAATAAAAAAGGTGAGCACAAGCATTTCAAGCATAGTCTATTTTCTTTCGTTTACTCTATTTAAGACATGTATACGCGTACCTTGAATGTGGTCCAATGTTGGTTTGGTACTTGAATACTATTCTCAAAGTTGCTATAAAACTATTAAAGTAATATTTATTTATTACGTTTGTATCAAGTAGGGGATAGACGATACGCTTAGATCTAAAGGAGAAGCTACAGATCTTGTATACACGATACGAAATATCTATCAAATCAGATACTTAAGTCAAAACTTAAAATTTTATACGAATACAGAGATTTTAAGGTTGGAATATTTCACATTAACACAAAGAGATCGCCATACCTAAAAGGGAGATAGCTGCGAAATAGTTTAAAATACCTGAGGTGTAGTTCTCTCCACTCGTACCATAGTAACTCAGAGTTGCTGTTCCTGGGATTTCCCTTGGTATTTTCCAAAATAGTATCACCGAAAGGAAAACAAAACAAGTAATACTTATTTTCATCGCAATTTTAACGATTTTTGCTCAGTATGTGATATTTTTGAGTATGAAAGTGTATTCGTAGTTCTAGGTTGTAAAATCATGAATACTAGTAAAACACAGTGGTCGAAGTCAAATTTTAATCCATCGTTTAATGTTTAATCGACTAGATGTAGATCTACACTTGTTCACTAAAGATGTATTAAGTGTTATTATAAACACAGTATTTCTTACGTACATGTAAAATGAAAATATATTTCAGAATCTTTAAACTTATTGTAGTTTGTCCGGACACTTTCAAATGTCTTACAAATGGTGTGCGAATCGTTCAAACTGTATAGATACATGTATATGGTTCGACTCTTCACGGATGTGAAAGAAAAAAAATCAACAACAACCGATTTTTCATTAAGTTAGTAAAAAAATATTACACATACTTTATAATGAAATACAAGAGCATTTATTAATGACCGATGGAAAATGAATAAAACTTTAACAAATTTGATGGATACATCTTTACACTTGAGATTTGTTTTGTATCAAAAACGAGATGGCATGCAATAAAGAAATTACACGTAGTTGTTTTTATTATGATATTCCTGTTCAAAAGTGAATATGATAATTACATATGTCAGTATAGGAAGTAAATGAATTTGATTGGCTCCTCTCTGAAAGGTATATGTTGATGTGTGTTGATTTTTAAATATTCAACAAGATAACACGATAGCCATCGATTTTGTAGATACAGATACACATGTATAGGTTTTGACTTGTCTCTATTAGAGAAAGGATACAGTCAAGAACAAATAACCGAATTTTATAGAAAAATACGATACAATAATTTATCAAACATATGTTATGATGGTGCACAAGAACACACCGTATGACACTAACTATCCGTTGTAAGTGAACACAGTTTATTTTTATTGATATTATATGGTATCGAAAAAAACAGAAGTCATGTGATTTAGAAATTATGTGTTACATATTTTCCCTTGATGCTTGCTGCTTATTATGCACTTGGAAGCTGCTGAAAGTTTTCAAATTTGATTTTGCTTTTAATTTCAAATGGACATGTTTAAAATAGACTTTAAACATGTGACAGGAATGAGTCCTTTTTTAATTTTATGTTAATCCTTTTGTGTCTTAAACTTGGTATATTTGATTTTTTTTTCATTATTTAACGCCGGTTTATGCCATCAAATGCTAATAGATGGCCAGTTCACCTAAGAACTCTTTACCGGGATTCTGATGGTACTGAAACTTTAGCACGAATCTCTGTAGTGAATTAAGTATAGCAATGGAATACGAATTATTGTAAGTCATTCGTCACGGAGACCGTGAACAACACCATCGGGGATCAAACCGACAATCCTCGGCTTCACAGTCAAGCGCCATCAAGCCCGGTTTATTTACGTGATTGGGCACTGGGTATGATGTAACTCATATCTGTTATCCCATCCCACTATTTCGCGGGACTTTTTCTAGTTGTTTTTGAAATAATGCACACGTCAGATATATGATACTATGACATTACGTTATAATCATTTGCAGTTTGTCTGGATTTTAAAGTTTCGTTTTTCAAAAGCTATGTATCGTCCATCGCTAACACTATCCTTGACGACATCTTCACAGAAACCACTGCGCAGATATGCATGAAATGGCATAGATGATTTTTGGGTGGTCAGAAAAAGATCATTGGTAAATAAGCTTGATCCATGCGGATTTCTGGATAACACGGTATAAGAGAGAACTTTATTTAAAATCCTTTCGGAAACCAATGGTCAGAATTTAGTTTACGTTTTTCACAAATGATCACTACATGATTGTATACCATATATAATTATCGTTTTAAAGATAAGGCTCAAATGGTGTCTGCTATTGTTTTCGATATAAGATATAAACTATGATTCAATATACTACTCAAACACAGATGTTAAATCTTTAATTTCCGTTTACACAATAATCACTTCCAAACTGATAAAAAGAACTTTCAGCACCAAAGCTGATTTTCTTATAAAATGATATAAAATATTATTAGAATCTTAGGCAAATGGTCAAAATGTGAAATTGGTTACTGTTTAGTGATGCCATTTTAAAATCATATGTTATATTGTTTTAGTTTGGATTGAATGGACAATACAAGGCTATTTTCTCCAACTAATTACAATATGTGTCACGACTGATTACAGTAAAAAAATTGTAAATTCATTCTATAGTATTCGTCTCCAGTCCACGCTCGATCTCTATATCATTTCGTATAGTACGTAAAAGACAATGGCTGTTTCTATTGTCCATATATGCTTTCTTAGAATTGGTAATCTGGTGGTGAACATTTGAAAGTCCATGATTTAGTGACTAAGGTAGCATAAATACATAACTAAGAACCAGATGTACCATACCATGACGAAGAAAATTACAAAATTTATGATAATAAAAGTACACCAATGTGAGTATTTGCGTTCTTAGAAATTAAATTGTATATGCAGGAATTAATCCAGTGTTATTTTAGAAAAAGGGCTTTTAAAAACTGGGATGAGATTTGAAATAAAAAATGTGATATCATGGTCAGCTGTGCTTTTAAAAAATGATTAGACAATGATTAGACAATGGTAGGCTAGTTTAAAAAATGATGGACCTGAGCAGTAAACGTAAATTAAAAACATGTTCATAATGTTCACATTGATGTGGATAAAATAGTTGAAACAATGTTTTTAACATATTTTACATTATTACACTTGGCCTAAGATATCAGTCGTTAAGCAAATCTGGCTATTTCTATAACTTATTGTGGCCAGTATTTAAAATTAAGATCTTTATAAACATATGAACAATATGTATGTATCATTAAGAAAGAAATGAAATTTTTGTATTTACTCAATTCATTATTGTTTTGCACAGCATTAACACTCTGGAACTCGTAAAATTAAGTATGTGTGACAGAATTCGAACCAGATCTCGAAGATGGGTATCACAAATGCTACGAGTGTATTACAGTTATATGGTGTGAAAGACATGGCTCATCTGCCTTGTCCATAGGTTATTGTAAGCAGGGCTATGTTACACTTCAAATCAAACGTTTTATTTGCCTGAATCATTTGATCCATATTCGAGAGACAGTGTCTTTAAACGCAGCCAAGTTAATAAATTATTTAATGTGTACACACTTTACACATACAGGAGTGGTCTTCAAAAGAAAAGAAAAACACAAGAAACGGGGATGGTATTCAATACCAACATGAAAATAATGCACAAATGTGCCTTATTTATAATTATAATTTGGAAGTAAAACTTGACGAGACATGATAGAATAGTGCAAAATGTTGTTTATCATGTAGATGTCGTTAACAAATCGTACACAACACTGACATTCGGGTATATTTTGCAGTCAAATCTTTCCTACGAACTCATGAACGGATGAGGCTTTAGAGTTAGACAGGAGGAGCCAAGCCATGAAAAGGAGAATCGATGGTTAAAAGAATGAAGGTTTAATAACACAACCTGGAGGTATCTATGATTTTTAAGCCTTCAGATTACAGAAAGATAAACTTTTTGTTAATATTTATCTTCCTAAGAATAACCTGTCTTAAAATATGATTAAAGACACCATTTAATGTATACCCTTCACGTTGGGCGATTTATATTTTTCCTAAACGAATTAAAAGCTAACAATTTAAAAATGAACTCTAAAATAAAGTAGTAAAAAACTAAATGTTTAATTATAGAACGTCTAGTACGTTAATCGACATAATCCCATAGGAGTGTCTTGTGTATTAACAAAAATAAATGAACAATATTAAATTTCCCATTATGATTTAGATAAAATTATGTATTTCTGCTTCTGATCTGATTATAACGATCCAAACTCGGATATAAATTTTAGCCTGTTTTGAATGAATTATGATTTCCAGAAACATGATTTTAACCTTGTCATTTGAATTTTCTCGATCGCTTTCTCCGAAATTTGAAGATTTATAGAAAACACGTTCAATTCAAAATATGTTTGATGTTTGTGATATCCCTGGGAAAAGAATGAGCACTCAGGAGCAGATCTTCTGTAACCCGTGTAAATACAACGGAGACAACTTCAAGGCAACGGTCTACTGCTCCGCATGTAACGAACACTTGTGTTTTACATGTGAAAAATCACACCGAGGTTTAAAAGTGACAAGAGTCCACGATCTGGTGACAATAACAGATATACCACCTATTGTTAAACGTGAACCTGTATCAACAACTTGTGAAGGAGATACTGCAGGGAGGATCAGGTACAACATTATGTTTCCTGTTTCGATTAGTCTCCAGTAATTTTCAGAACACAATATTATTTTAGTTGCCAATCATATTCACAAGATAACTTTAAATCGGTGTTTTGAGTGTAAATGTTGCAGTCCGTACATTACACCTTAAACCATGACTTTTATAATTCTAAGGTAGGGTATTCATAGAAACAACGTGGACACGTTTTTTTCATAGTAAAAATTGTTTTGTCAATTTGTTGTTGTTGTTCTCCCCCCTTTTCTATTTCTCTCGGTAAATTGTTAATCGTTGAACAGTGTGCTTTATTGATTTGATTTGTTTTAATTTCATTTTTACACCAAGCACCACATTGGTCCTCAAGACGAATAACTCGTTGACAAGATCTGACACCCATAACACGGGTCTCTGTAAGAAGTGCAGTGATAAGGGTGAAAATAACAGTAGCGCCCTTTGTTGGGATTGCCAGAAGTCCATTAATGAGAGGAATTTGAACTGGTACGGAATTTCAGATGATAAAAATGAGTTGTCTTCGTTCGATCAGGAACCTATGTTGCAGCAATGTAAGGCTCACAATGCCGAAGTTATTAGGTATTACTGTGAGAATCACAAAAAATTGATATGTGAACTGTGCCAGGACACAACTCATAGAAAATGCGAGAAGACAATGCTCCCGGGTATTTCTAGAAGCCAAAAGAGCCCTTGCGAAACAGCAATCGATACCGAATCAGAGAACATTACAATAAAAACAGAATGTAAACAAACATCAAATGAACGCTCTTTGGTAATGTGCACCAATGGAAATACATCAAATGAACACAATTTACTTGATATGAACATTTTAAAAAATAAACAGATCGAGATAGATCCACAGCCAGACAAATTAAAATTTATTTCTTGTGCAACATTTCTCTCGAATGGTGACCTGATTGTTAATGATGTTTCAAATCAATCTTTGGTGCTATATGATTCCAGCTTCTTCTTAAAGTCAAGCTTACTGGTGAATTCCATTTCTCTATTTATGAATGATATGTGCAGAACGTCTGAGTCAGAGATTGCTATCACAGTACCATTTTTACAATCGATACAGTTTATAGCCACGGTACCGAGTATTACTCGCGGTAACTCCTTCAAATTAGACAAACATTGCTACGGTATCGATTGTCATCTTGATATGCTGTTTGTTATTTGTAAAGATATCACCAATGGTAAATCCTGTATATTGGTGACGACAAAGGTAGGACATATTTAGAGGAGGTTAGAACTGAACGATGATGGCAAGTTTTTATTTAGCTGCCCACGTCGTATACGTGTCAGTTGTACTAGTGGCCGTATGTTTGTGGCTGATAATATTAACAACACCGTCACATGCCTAACACAGTCCGGTGACGTTGTCTACGAGTACAAAAACGAGGAACTATATGAACCTACTGATATCTTTGTGGACAGTGAAGACAATATAATTGTGTGTGGATATTTGTCAAACAATGTTCATCGTGTTGATAAAAACGGCTATCATCACTCTATTCTCATCAGTAAGAGTGATGGAGTAATTTTGCCACGGAGTCTCTCGTTCCGTTTCACAGATGGTGCATTAGCTGTGACGATGAATGAAAATCCTTCAGTTATGGTATACTGGCTTCAAAAGTGAATAATTTTGTTTTGTGTTACTGCAACTCTTGATGTTTGAATATCTCTCAAATACGCTATTTAATTTTGAAATTGCGTTTTAATAATTGTGGTGAAATGAATAAAACATTATTTTCCTGTATCAAAGTATTTTAGCTGTTGGTCCCACGACTTTTCTCTCCAAAAAGTTCACTTCAACCATTGTCCCTAAGGTCATGGTCTCATAAGACTCGAGGGGTCCATGTAGAGATTTTGAGATTGTACGCGGTCCTCTGCGGCGCGCACTACGCAAGTAATTTCAAGCCACCTGATCAACGCGTATCTTTCATTTTCATATATGAAGAAAATATGGACATGCACAATAAAATATTTTAATCTGCAATGATATGTCGCGGCTAATTTCCGAATTGTCCCAGTTTTTTTGCAGAATAGTATGTGTGCATCAGTCTTCGCACCCAAGTAGCACCCAAGCTATGCTCTACCTACAAATTCTATTTACCACTCACATACAAACGCATTGTCCACTTGATCACCACTGTCTCCTTTGTCTTGCCAAGGTAGCACATGCGCGCCACCTACGTAGCACCCACGTATCCCTCAAACACTAGCCACGCGGTAGCCATGGCGAATCATCGCACACCAAAATGTGTGCATGTCGTATAATAATGAGGGCTACGTGGTTCGTTTGCCCACGTACAATCGATAAGACCATTGATGAATGATTTTGAAGGCTAGCGGGGGTCAGGTTGCTAGAAATACTTGCTTAGTGCACGCGGCCCAGATGCGGATGGCCACGTACAACCTCCCAAAATAATAATTTCTACACCAGCGCTACAGCCGACGGTTAACTTTCGACTGCTTCCAATTCTGATTGTCGTCTCTAATTGATGATGGCAAATGAAACTTTAACTCTAGTATATGAATGGATGTTAAATTGTATACTCATGAAAAGTCTTGATAGGCTGTCTATAGACATGAATTTTGACTGGGTTCATGCACTGAAAGCATGACTAAGATCACTTTATGGTTCATATAATTATGTTTAATTCTTTAAAAAAAATATACAGTGTAGCCATTATGCTACACTATTTATGTATGTTCTCTTTTTTTTCTAAAAGCTCAAACGCAAACTTATTTAACAAAAAGTGATATTATGCGTATTATACAAATAGGCTTTCACAATATAACACAAAAACAACAACAAACAAAAACAAAACAAGCAATGACAAAAGAATTGAAATAGATAAATTAGATTAACAAAGAAGCCAGAGAGGTACGCAAACTTGATATAAACTATACATGTATATTTTCTGCAATGTGAAAAGTAATTAGACATCATAAAAACAGAACAGACTGAATGCACCTCTCTGCTTATAATCAGACTTTACTACAACATCTCACTGATGGGTAGTGAACGATATAAAACCTCACCAGAGTGGCTGTAACTTACGGAGTAAATTTTCTATTTATACTTGTCTTTGATAGTTATCATGTGGTTAAGGTATTATTTATTTGGACACATCCGTTGAAATAATTAAACGCCAATAGCTAGGCTAACTCCCTAGTGTTCTGCCTTGTCCTGAGCACCGTCGACCGCAGTGTATCCAGATCCCCGTCGTATGTGTAAATATCGTTAACCATACACATGGAACTGCCCTGTCGTCCATATTAACGAATATGTGACGAACACACCTACACTCATATAGTGGTGACCACCTGTGGGGTTCCTGTCGTCTATATGTTGGACCAGCCTGATGGTCCCAACTAAATATGGCTACAAATATATAACAGCTCAGATTTACTAATCACACAATGAATTACACAGACTAATTATAATAGTTTCACATTAATCTTCAAATATTCTAACCTTTACAAAACTCTCAATTCAGCAGCTTTACGACCATAAACAATTGTTGCCGAACAAAAGCTTCTGTGTACTCACTCAGTGAATATTGAAATAAATTAACATACTTGGAATACATATTTATATAATTAACAAATCAGAGTCTGATTTCTAATTCTTCACAATATATACAACATATAACATTCAAACTATCCTCTAAGATTCCTCAGCCTACATCATAGTAACACGAATGACAAAACAGCAAATACGCTATTACAGTTGTAGACTTATAGTTTGATAAGAAACAAAAAATAAAAATATTTAGACTGGGTATTTAAAACAAATTCTTAAAGAGCTTAACTTACCAAAACCAGAATAAAACGCAATACAAAAACATAAATTGTACTTACACATACCCCGTAATGTACGGCAGTTCAGCAGTCAACGCTCTCCCATGATGCATCTCTTTAACTGACACCCTTTCTCTTGAACGTTCCAGTATATATACTGAATTAGAACGCGCTTCCCTATAAAATCTCATGCATCTCAAGAAACAATAAACAACGAATTTTCATGCATGACGTGAATAGATGGTCCAATATATAGGCCGTACTTTAATAATTTTTTGGTTCACACTTATTAAACCTAAGCAGCATTTCTAAGATCCATAAAACTTTACCAACTGTAAAAAAATAATAATAAAACGGTTGATTATTCAAATAAAATTGATAACAATAATAAGAGAACATATCATTATCATCATACAAATAGCTTTGAACACAGCAATTCTAACATGGTCTGCGTGACATGAATTCCATAAGTTAACTTAGTATGGCAGTACACTAAACTGACCTGTATAAATAAGGCCAAGCCTATGCTATTTTGTGACATGCATTATTTTATCTACATTTTCCCACCAGGTTAAAAGAAATTTATTTATTGATATAATTATGAAAAATGTGTTTATTGACTTCTATCAATCCATCAATATGTCATAATTTACTTCGACCTATAAATAGACTGTACCGTCACATACTGATTACAAGTTAAAGCGTTGATAGCGCTGAGAGAACAGGATTATCGCTTTTCTTGTAAACGGGGATCAAATTTCTGAGCGATGCAAATAAACCCAATGTTATAAACCCGCCTATTACCTTGATTCAACAAGGTCGTTACAAGAAAAGATGAACACACCATTTATTTCAATGGACTGCTTACATCTAGCCCATCGCCTCTCTTACTCTCCCTATTTCTCTTACCTACATTTCATAATATTTATATCAATATGCATATCCGATTCAAAAGGAAGCAAATCTGAAACAAAAATATTTCATTAATTCATTTAAAGTTGGTATCTGGCAAAAATTAAGTTACCCAGAATATGTGGAGCTCGTCAAACCCTCTTTCACTTGAGACACGCACAACTTCAGTGCCTTCAGCGATTTGATTGCAAATTCAGTTTTTTTTTATAGAAAAAGAAATATACATGTGCTTCAATTTTGCAATGTGTTACCATACATAATTGATATATTTATAATATCTGTACTATTTTTATAAAGTAAACTTGGACGTAGAGTTTGCCTTCGTAAAATATATATATCTATCATGAAATTGCAAGTGTATGATACATTTTGCGAGTTGAAATTTCAGTTTCTTGTAAAAAATTGCGAGTGGCAAGAAGAGTTAAGTCCGAGCTCTGGAGATGTGAAAAGGCATGAGTTATTACTTTCCGTCCTATAGGTTGAAAGTTAATGTGCAGGTGTCGTTTATGGGGACAGGAAGCACATCTTAATTAGATGGCTCATGTCTTAAATGTGAAGTGGCTTGATTTATAAATGCCGTCAGAACTTATTCCAACTATAAAACGATGTCCTTTAATTGTGTACTTATTGGGTTGAAGTTGTCACGATTGGTGAAAGAAGAATATTAACAACACACTTTCTACAATAGGATAATGTAATTCATAAAATATCTATTATTCATACACTTAAACAGTGGGAGGAGAGATAGGACTGAATACATATTTGTTGTAATACTATGTAGCAGAATAGTTAAGTTGTTGTATTGTTGCATTGGGGTTACCGTCGCTGCGATAGTATTTCAGTCATATAGCGACGTCCAGCTAATTACAGGTGGAGGAAGACCCCGAGTACACAGAGGTACCCGGGTAGAACCACCGACCTACCGCAAGCCAGCTGGAAGGCTTCCTCGCAGAATAGTTAAAAGCTTAATTAAATTACACAATGCCTTTACAGGTAAACTGAAGGTAATTTATGATAGGACTTCATCCTTGGTAAGCATATCGTTCTGTACTTAGTTTTATTTCTGACAAAATCTAAATTTGAGGAAATCAACATTTTATAACATCAGATCGGCTCTAGGATGAATTACTTTGAAATCTTATCAAAGGCTTTAGGGAATATTTTTAAGTTTCTCTCTCTATATATTTTAATGAAAGTATTATTTGTGAAGATATAAATAAATGCTGACCCTCATAAGAAAAGAAATAAAACCGACATATTCTATATATATTATATTAAGAAACTAGCCCACCCAGACACATTGCATTATGTTCAAATTTTCTAAAACTATAATTATTAAGATAAAAATTTTTTTAATTATTTAAAATTAATCTAAAAATAATAATATATTTAAATTATATATATAATGATTTAATACGTTCGTATTTAATCAGTATAATATCCATCAAAGCATATCTATAAGACAACACTTTACAATTTAAACAAATAGAGAGCTTTCAAGATTGTGATATTTCACATAAACACAACGAGGTTTTTATTATTGGTCATAAACAATATGCAGGTTAATAACTTCAAAGACCGTAAGTGAACCATACTGGAAAGGGAGATAGCTGCGAATGAGTTTTCAAAATTGTGATTTGTAGTTCACTCCCCTCATTCAATAATCCTGACAAATAGTAACTCAAGAGTTGCTGTTCCTGGGATTTCCCCTTGGTATTTCCAAACACAGTGTCACCGAAGGGAATTTTGAATGGGAAAAGCACAGGTTAACATTTATTTTCTATCACAAATTTATCGGTCTTGTTCAGTAAACATGTGATATTTTGATAGAGTAGAGTATGAGTGTATATTGGTTGGTATAAGTTGCATGAGGTGCTTGAAAATCATGAATAAAATACAATACAGTATAAAACTGGGTCAAATGACAATGCTAGATCTAACGCCTATAGTTCTACATTTGTTTTTGTTTTTTCATTAAAATTTAACTGAGTGATATAGTTAATACATTACTTTACATGTACATGTACTCGGAAAAATAAGTTTTAGAATTAAATAATTAAGTGTAGTTTATCCGGAGATTCCACTTTCATTTTTAACGGTTTTGTTGTCAATTGCGTTGTTTGAAAGCATATTACTATGGAACGCCATGCTGCCTTAACATGAGGCGATGCATTATATCATGATAATTCACAATGACGGTTTGTGCAAATCGTAGTAATTGTTGCTCAAAAATAAATATGTTATGTCCTTTCACAAATGTATAATCCCCATTTGCATTATACAATGATCAGTCTACATTTTGTGATGCTCACATGACATTACATGTTGACCATTGTTACTGTTAGATGGTCATTCATCATTATGTAATGTTCATTTAGTCTTCTCTGATGATCGCGACCTGTATGATGCAGACATACCATTACATTTCATTATTTTATGATGCTATTTTAGTATTATGTGATGCTCTTTTAGTGATATATGATGCTTTTTATTATTATATGATGCTATTTTAGTATTATGTGATGCTATTTTAGTAATATATGATACTTTTTATTATTATATGATGCTATTTTAGTATTATGTGATGCTATTT
>CM037783.1:26339692-26363423 GCA_021229015.1 Solen grandis | reverse complement strand
CATGTCCTTGCAAAGAAAAAGAAGATATTTTTCTTTAGTCACTTGATTTTGACGTCGTTGAAATATAAAAATTATTCATTTCAATTTGTATTCGCGCTCCAGCGTCATGTGTATTGATGCCATCTTAAACATACCTTTGCATACTTTGTAAGCAAAATATATTAAAAAGATCATAATATTGGATATATTTACTTTAAATAAGTAATATTGCCGTACCATGTAATGCGAAAAATGTCCAGAAAATTTCAATTGATTACGTCATCAAACATGACATATTCATGTTTTCGTATAAGGGCTAACTTATGAAAGCAGTCATTGGTTTGTTTGAGCAAGATCCGATGTTCTTTTGCAGGGAGAGGTGCCCGTATTGAATAGTGAACGTTGATACGTTTTTGAGTAAATGAGTCGCATTTACGATGAATTAGTAAAATTATACTAGACCCAGAAAACCTATACGGATAACTTATTGTATTTGCCATCACGGCTTACCGCAAACCTGAAAAAATGACAAATACATATATATCTACATATCATTTTTTTATGCTTCCTAAAGGTTTAACGGTTTCTTTTCTGAATCTGTAAAACAAAATAAATATAAAAGCAAAAGCAAATTAATTTTTGAAAGTTTCAAGACCGTTATAACGTAAATTACATAGAAATAAGAAATTATTTTCATGATTTTGCTTACACCTCTGCCTTTGTTTCCATCTATTTTTGCAAATGTAAACTCAATCAATTTAAAGGTTGAAAGTCATGGATTTCAAAGTGTTTTTCTTTTTACAATTTCAATTATATGGAACAAATTGCAATGAATATTGTTAAGTCATATACTTACGAAGAAATGGATATTAAATAAAGAATAAAAAACAATTTAAAATCGATTGAATAACGTAAGAAAAATGTTTTTGAGGATAGCATTGTCTTAAAATTGTCCTGTTGTTTTTTCTGCATGATAGTAAACGATTGCATAATAAAATAAGATCCATATTTATGCTTTCTCAATATTATCTTGAGAAGATAAAAATGAAAAAAAGGAAAAAAAGATTTAAAGCTTATTTTGAACAAAAGTATATATTTATGAAAATGATGATTTACGTATTAAATCTTCCATTATTAGCTTCAAGTACATTTCTTTGTATTGACATATATTTTCAATACCTTTGAAATAAGCAAACGGAAAGGCACTTCGTTTGTATCTTAATCAAACGACTTCTAGTATACATATTTATGTCTCATCCGGAATAAATTTGCC
This sequence comes from Solen grandis, assembly GCA_021229015.1. Taxonomy (NCBI): domain Eukaryota; kingdom Metazoa; phylum Mollusca; class Bivalvia; order Adapedonta; family Solenidae; genus Solen; species Solen grandis. The sequence continues at coordinate 26,362,171 of CM037783.1, read as the reverse complement.
TGAATATATATTTAAGAAATAAACCGAATCTTAGTTGAAATTACTTGTGGTTTTATCCACTTGCTAAAAATTCAACTATATTCATTATATATGTATTGATGTATGTAATATTTGAGTAATAACATATGTTCAAATCAAGGCAAAAAAACAACAACAACAAAAAATTGGGGAGGTATAGTATTTTTTACATTTTCAAAAAACATTTATATCAGAAAATTGATTCTGAAAAAATAAGGATATGTGTCCTTTGATTTTTTTTTTTATAAGTAAGAAAATTATATATAAAATTCACAGTTTTGGGATAGTTTTTGTATACATTTTGGTCCGGGCACAACTGAGATTTGATGCCCGTTTTATATTTTCAATGTATATCTGACAGTATTTTTATCTGTAACTTACTGAATGCATTGTAAGTTACAAATGGTGATAAAAATATTTAAAAATATCATTTTAATATGCTGTTACAGTACTAAGAAACGATATTTTCTTATCTTTAATCCCATGTTTCTTCAACAAATTTTAGTAAATAGTGTTTGCCCTACTATAAGCATGATCTCTAAAACAAGCATGATGACCCATATTTTTAATTCATATTTGTTTTTAGCGAAAGTCTAAGTACAGTACTCATATGCATATTTTAGAAAAATCTGTCCGTTAGAAAAAAAAATACCGCTCAAACGCCTTTAAGTGAATGTTCTAAGAAATGTTCTTCTCAGATATTCATGTGAGCAAGCCTCACAGCTGGTTGTAGTAGGTCAGATGTTCTATGAATTTTCACCTCGTGTCTTCTTTCATCAGCAGTTAGCTGGACGTTGCTACGAAACTAAAATACTTTCGAGGCGATAGGAAACAATAACATGGCAACAACAAATGAGAACTATCAGACCGTTTATAGATACTGTACTGTACTTTACCTTCTTCGGACAGAGCCTCACATTTAAACTCCAAGTCATTACAATCTATACTCTGAGACTGTTCGTTGTTACGGCATGTGTTGGATTCCAATGGATCACAGATCCCTTAAAATAAAGTAGTTTAATCTTGAATGTTTTTGAAAATAATTGTATTCCATAATGGGATGATGAAAGCTTAAGTCATCGTTTCATCAATTAATGCCATATTGCATGTCACTAAAGCATTTAGCAATATATTACGTAAAATAGGTTATGGTCACCCGAAGTTATTGATATAAATGTTATACAAATGGTTGATTGAAAAGCTTTGATATATTTTTAGAAGAAGCGTTAATGTGAACTGCATCTTGTAGCTAATATTACCCCCCCCCCCCCCCCCCCATATATATATCTTTGAAGAAATAACATTGGTTGCATTTAAGCATACATGAACCAACGTTCTGTACTGGTTACAGTGATATTTGTGTGATGTATACAGAAAATTACAGAGGCAATATATTCTCCCTGGTTGAACGTTTTTACCATGAAATATAAATTAAAGAAACATTGATATTAAGTATCCGGTCATTTAAAGCAATCGGAAAATAGGATGAAAGTTGGTCAGAAGAACTCACTATTGATTAGCTTTATTCCAAATGAATAAGACAATTACCGGGATGTGTAATTCCGGAAGTGAAATCTGGAGTAGCACCAGGTGTCCACACACACCCTGGATCACCCAGTTCCTCCCCATTACTTCGTCCGTCACCGTCCGAGTCTTCTGCACAAAGTGTGGTAGTCCACGCCTTGAATTATTTGAATCATTAGGGAAATCAGCCCCAATATAAAATATATATATATATATATAGACGACTAATTTTGTCTTTTTCAACTTCAACAACATGCATATTCCAATTTGCTCTAGATAGAACTACACAATTGGAAAATTTAAAGTACAGATAATCTAACTTCGGATTAATTTAACATAAAAAACATTGAATCATCGCTTCGAGCTTTTCGTGTCACAAGACAACTTCGTGACGAAAGAACTATTTTGTAAATATTAATGTCGATGTTAATTGATTTGCTCTTTGTTTCTCACATCTACTGGAATTACATCATATATTCAAATAGCTTTGTGATTTTTATCGGAATCTGAAATAAAATATATGGTCTGTTCTGTTCATAATATTGATGTTCAATTGAATGCAAAATAAGTTTGCCGATTTTTTACTAACCCTCATCATTCGCAATCAATGCAAACATTACATGCGCAAATATCAAATTAATAACAGTGCATAGTAGACACGTGCATGATACCACACCCAGCCCTGGAAAAACCAGTCTATATTGACTGAGCGGCAAGCACATAGTAGATAGTTGGTACCATTTCTGGGATAAATCATGTTTAGTGTTATCTACACATGATGGTTATATTGAACTTACAAAACCATTATCTGCAAAGTCGATGCCGAAGACATTCAAAGCGCCCGATCCCTGCTGGTGAGATGACCCACCCCTTCCAGGTGAAACTGTCGTACAGGGGTTTAGCACGTTGAGGCCGTTTTGGGAAAGCGTTCCATATAAATGGGGTAGCACTCGTGCATCCCAGCACAGACAGCACGAGCAGAATCCGTAATGTGTACCTAGAATATGACATAATCACTGATAACCCTAGGACTCTTGCAAAATTTTATTCCTTTGCTTTCCCTTATTCCCCATAAACACTGCAAATGGGCAAGGGGAAAAAAACAACCAAAGGGTTAATTTTTAAAGGTGGTTGTCAAATTAATATGCAGGGAAATTGTGTTTTAGCTATGATATTGAAATTTTTTAAATTTATACGAGCGACCTAAAACCCCGAACATTTAGTGATGCCCCACATGGAAACAACCCGGCATTTTTAAATTTCACAGGTTTTACTTTGATTTGTTAAAATTTGCCTCGATTTTTTTTTAAGTAATTTTTCAAAAGATAGATAAATTTGGGCCATTTTAAAGAAATTTCTTAAACCCCCTACTTTGGGTTTTGTCGTTGACAGGAGGTCTCTCTGCACATTTTTTGAAGCACAGGCGGGCTCTCTGCAAACTATGTTATCTTATTGTTTACGGAAAATGAAAAATTCCCATGGTCCTTACCCCTACTTTGGGTTTTTAATTTCGTACTTTGAATGTAATTTGTATTGTTTTCGTAGTCAGATACAAATCTGTTGAAAGTATATATGGGTTACTTACTTTTTTTTTACTATTGTTTTTGATAAGAATATACAAGAGGCCAAGATGGCCCTGTGTCGCTCACCTGAGTAAATGGCTGTGTTAGGCATAATAACAAAAAATCTGGCATCTAAAGTGTTTTTCTAACATTTGACTAAGTGACCTAATATTGATCCAACCTGAATTTGCACTCAACTGGAATTCATGCAGTCATCATTCATATCAAGTTTAATGAAGACTGGGACAAAAATTGGGCCTCTAGAGTGTTCAAATATTTTTCTAAGATTTGACTTGGTGCCTAGTTTTGACCTCATGTGACTCATTTTCGAACCCCATCCAATATATCAATTAGACAAACATCCTGACCAAATCTATTGAAGATTGGCTAAAACTATTTTTAAACCCAACTGACCCAATTTCGAATCATCAGAGATATCATGTAGACAAAATTTCCTGCCAAAGGGTTTCATGAAGATTGGACCAAAACTGTGGCCTCTAGAGTGTTCAAAAGGGTTTTTCTAAGATTGACCTGGTGACCTAGTTTTTGACCTACGGACCCAATTTCGGACTCATCCGAGTACATGTAGACAAAATTCTGACCAAGTTTCATGAAGATTGGCCAAACTGGGGCTCTAGAGTGTTCACAAGCAATTGTTGACGCAAGACGCACGACGGACAAAGGCGATCACAAAGCTCACCCGAGCACAAGTGCTCAGGTGAGCTAAAAAGAAAATTTCCTCTATGGTACTGTTTATAACAACAATTCTCATATTTTAAAGAAAATCGCCAAAATTGCATGTTCCTTCCTTCAAGACGAGAGAAGAGAAAAGAAAAAAATCAAACTTGAAAAAGATATTGTATTAATGAGTCTATTAATTTTAACTTTGTGCTAACTTATCAGTTTAGACATTAACGGCTTGACAAAGCGAAAGGAAATACATACATGAATACATTCGCCCATGGATTTAAATAAAAAATGATTATTAACTCTATTATTACTTTGTCAAAAACAAGGCCACCAGGGACGTGACTAACATACATTTTAATGATTAAAATTTAAAATGGAATTTTATATAATCATTTTCTTATTCTTAAACATTTCAATGAAGAAAGTAAATTTTATGTTATAAGCGTATTTCGAAAATTTGTGATTGTCTGGGTAGAAAGATAGTCACTGTAATTCATTAAATGTACAAACACACACGGATTTACTTGTGTAATTTCAAAGTTTAAGAGTATTTATGCAGCAGTGTTATATTGTTGTTTATATGTTTGACGGATTCACAAGGCCTTTGTCACATTTTTTATTTCATTTTTTAAGAAAATAAATTTTAATTTTCTATTCTTATTATTGACCTTTAATATCACTTTCGTTGCCGTGCAACGCGATAGGCTTAGTGTTTTTTTTTTTTTTTCAGTATGAATGAAAATATAAATGCAGAAGAAATACCTATATCTCAAGGCAATTTTTTAGCCAAAGAGTTTTAATACTAATCGAATGTGTAATAAGTTGTCGACATATTTCGCCACAAACTAACAACCTATCCTACTTCTTACATAGGAGAAATGAACGGTGTTTTATTTGAATAAATAAAGGCAGTGTTTTTTTTTTGTTTTTTTGTTTTTGTTTTTTTTGTTGTTGTTTTTTTCAAAATATAGGGGGCATCCCCCCCCCCCCCCATTTTCTATTTTCTTTCATTCCCCCACCCCCTAACTATGACATTTACCCACCACTGTGTGCATGGACTCACTGCTGCAAACTTTTTAAAAGTTATATTCTTAATAAAACTGTTCAACATTATGTATCATTGGTCTTACTGTATTTTATGCAATAAAACATCATTAAATAAGAGTAAAATATAATAAAAGGCTTACATTATACTAGCGGAAAATCCTCCGTTTTAAAGCTCACTCCATCCCCCCTTTGGACCTGGACTCCTTTCCCCAAATAATAAAAAAAAAACAAAACAAAAAAAACACTGGGAAAGGGGAAGAAGCATGAAACTGTTATTTCACAACAATGAAACACAAAGTACGCTAGCAGATGCTTTTAAAAAACAATCGCTGGCAAAATGCAGAGAGTCTGCCTGTACTTCAAAGAGTGATGTGCAGAGAGACCTCCTGTGCAACAACAAAACCGAAAATAGGGGGGTTTTTCAAGAAATTTTTCATTAAAATCGGCCAATTTTTTCGGTATCTTCTTGAAGAATATACTTAAAGAATACATTCGATGGGCATATTGTAGACTTAATCAAAACAATAACTGCTGAAGCCTGTAGAAAGTGCCGAGGTTGCTTCCATGTGGTGCATTACTAAACTGTTCGGCCCAGTTTCAGGTCGCAGTCGCTGATAATTGAAAAATTTACACGCATATAACATGCTAAGATACTCTAATATTTCGTGCATACTTAAATTGAGCAACTCACCTTTGAAAATTGACCATTTGTCTGTTTCTTTCCCTTCCGTCCAGCGTTTGCTAGTTTTATGGCAAGAATGACGGTGCAAACACGAGAGCCTGCCCATATAGCGACTTCCGCAGAGAGCCTGCCGATATGGTTATGCACCGTGTAATCAGTTTTTATTGTTTCTTTTTAAGTGAAAATGTGAATGATGTAAACAACACGGTAATTATTATAGGAGAGGAATTATGATAAAAGAAAATGATTTTTAAACAGGTTGTTGCAACGCTGTTCTAAGGAATACACATTTTGAATCGGACAGCAATTTTTGGCTACACAAAAAAAAAATGTCCAAAATTTTTTCCTCTCTAATAGACATGGTGACAACGTTCATGTTTATTTCATTACGATTACGTTATGAAGTCGGAATTGAAAAAAATGTGTTAAAATCAATGCTTGTGATATCTGAACGAAACAAGAAATATCTTTAAAAATTATATACTCGCCGTGGTAACCACTTAATGATCAGTGCTGATTGGTTTAACATGCCATAGATTTTGTTGTTGGTTTATAGTTGTGTGATTCCTGGGTCAGTGCACTCTTTAAAAATACCACGATCCAAATAATGTTACAATTTTGGTAGACACTTATCCAAGGAACAGTTGTGCCAAATTTTTTGAAATTTAACCAGAAGTTTTGGATAATATTTTTTTTAATTGTTAACTCAAGACAATAGGAAAAATAGCACCCCCCTTTGGCGTCCATGTTTTATCACGGTCCAAAATTTTGGGAAGAATATTGTAGACAAACACCCAAAAGAAAAAAATTATGTGCCAAATTTATTTTGAAATCTTCCCATTAGATTTTGAAAAGAAAAATTTTTAATTGTTTTCCTGTCTGCATGGCAACTGAATTCCTAACGGAATTCAATTCTTGAAAATTTTGTAAGGGACCACCTAAATAACATCACTGTAATGTTTCATCAAAATTGGTCAAGTGGTTTAAGGAGGAGATGTTGTTTGAATCAAATGCGGGACGAACGCCAGACGAGTACGAGTTGGTTAAAAATGTTTCTTTGTCCTCCTAGATGATTCGCGCGTTTCGGACGCGTGAGGTCCACAGGGGCTGCAGGCGATCTGTGAAGCCTTGGGTGATCGACCCTGGCTGCAGAGCCTTTGGGAGAAAATCACGGGGCAAGCATACTGGCTAGAGAAAAAACGGCTGGCACCAACCCCCAGCCAACTTACTAATGACATTCAGAAGGCTTGCTGGAGCACGGTCACGGCGGGCTCTGAAATCCTATGGACAACGACACGGGGGAAGTCACATCTATTGATATGAAGCCTGCTACCAGCCGTTCCAGGGCTATGGTGAGGCTAAGCCCTATTTTCAACGGTTTGGGCATCCGGCCCCCGAATGGTCGTGTGGCCAGCAACGGCGCTGTCCCAAAGAATTGGCACTGGGTTGCCGAGTCCAAGGAGTGGGGGTTTGAGCCGATCCCACCCCGTCATCCTGGCCTGGTTTGGGAGACATTTTGCGGAGAATGGGGGGCTACAACGCCCCTCCTAGCATACCTGAAAGATCTGGCCTCCTAAAGTCTCTCCGAATACGAGAGCTATTATCTCCTTCGAGAAACAGGTCGAGGCGGGCTACCGGTAGACCGAAACCAGGGTGCAGCATTATTGGAAAATTTACCCACGGGAGCAAGGCCGATGGAAAAAGCTGACCAGGAGGCTGTAACCGACCCCGGAGAGCTTCACTGGTCGCGACACCCACCAAAGCGACCCTGGTTGGAGCGCCAACTAGTTGCCCGTTGGGACCATCCTCACCTACAATAGCGACAAGTCCGGCCGCTTCCAGAGCTAATACTATAAATTCAATCCCCTATTTTTGTTGTTCTGAAGATGGCGTATAAGAGTCAGACAGCTTTGGGTCGGGGTCCACGGATCTAAATCTTACCCGGACTAAAGAAAACCCCGCATGGCTCATCTCCATCTTAAAGGTTGGACGGTGTGGCCTTGCCGCCTTAGCTCGTCGTGGATGAAATCAATTCGTTGAGTTCGCCTTTTAGCCTTCTGCTTGTGCCGCCTGTAATTGTTCACTGCGAGGTGTGGCGTCTCCTTCTTCGTCAGTTATCTAGAGTCTTTAAGGGTGCTAAATAAAAAGTTACCCAGTGAACGCATGCGCATTAGCGATAGCTCAACCCAACATCAATGCAAAAGTACCATCTTAATGTGTAATTTTTATTGAATCATCTCTACTTCAATATGTTTCAGGGAATATCTTGCTTAACTAGCAGATCTTTGGTCGCCAGTGCGGCTGTTCCGTCGACTACGACCATGCCAACGTCACGATGAGTAAGTCTAGTTAGGGAAAAACCCCCTCCTAGTACAACCCTTTCCTAATCTGGCGTATCTTATTTAAGCCCCGCTACCACGGGACCGGATAGATAGCGTTTACTATTCTTTTGTCTGAAATTATGTTGATGGCATGTAGCTTCCGGAGTGGTTGCCCTTCTTATTAACTAGACAAGTGAAGAATATAAATACATAGACAAAAGGACGGAGTAGCTCCCACATATCCATCTCCTTAAACCAAAACCTGCCCGGTGATGGACATGCTTACCGCCTGCAGGAGATAACCCGCATACAGACTGACTTGACACGTGAGGGTGAAAAAAGGCCAGCCTTTGAAAAAAAATAAATAAATAAATAAACGCGTTGTTGATGGCGTTGAGACAGTTTTGTTGGAGGGCCCGGTCTCCCGGGTGCGCCGGTATCTGCGTCTTTGGTAAGATGGCCCAGCGTCGGCTTACTGCAAAATATGACAAGCACCGGTGCATCGAAACAATAGCCCGTGCGAAGCTGAATACCATCTCGTATATTTTAATCATGGCTTTGACAGATGGAAATATCTCAGAGATAGAATATAATTTGGTTTAAAAAGAAGTCCAAAAGTTCGAAGACTTGCAACAAGCAAGTACTAAAAATGTGAATGAAAACATGGACGAGCCTAAAAAAAGGCTTCTCGAAGAAGGTCGCAGAGAAGCGATGGCGGAACTCGTCAAAAAAGTGAATGGATCTTAAGCTGTGTGTATTACAGATTCAAACCCACCTCCTTTATACACTGAATGTGCTCATCTTCAATGTCAGATTTGATCAACATCAGTTTTCCAGTCTCAGAAGTCGTTCTTACGATCTGACTCGCTAGAAAGCTCTCCCAGCTCTATGCCGGGCTCTTAGAAGTCCGAATTAATTGGATCTTAAACAGTGCATGTATAAGAGATTCTGACCATCCTTCTTTATATACAGAATATGCCAACCAACAATAGACTTGATCGAGATCTGTTTTCCAGTCATAGAAGTCGCTCTTACGATCTGGATCTCTATGAAGGTCTCCAAGCTCTATACCGAGCTTTTAGAAGCCCAATCAACCCTAAAAAATGTTCAGGATGAGCTCGAAAACATAAAACATTTGTCCGAGAAACATCGATTTTACACAATAATCATACCAACCCCGGGTCGTCCCTGGGGGCCTGAGTTACTGGCGGCCCTTGTGTGCTGGGCCCCGGGCCAATCTAACCAGTATGCTCGTCTTTTTTTGCCAAAAATATCCAAGCCTCTTTTATCAGATTCATGGTGCCCCGGACCGGAGAGGGTGGTGGACCGTCCCCCCGAGCCCATCTAACTGGGAAGGGCCCGCCAGGGGGATGAGGCTGCCCCTATCGTGTTCACCTGAGTTGTGGTGTGGCAAGGTGAGCCAGAGCCACAGACTCTGCTAGAGGGTTAGATTAGATCTTGAGATCTCTCAGAGGCCAAATAACGTAACGCTTAGGAGGCCCAAAACACCAAAAAGGTCATTCAGTACAAAAGTGAGCCAGAACCACAATTGTGTATACTAGAGCTAAAAACAATCTAAAGAAAGATAACTAAGATATATCTTAGTTTAATACGTTACGAGAGTTACTTCTCGTTGCATCTAACGAGATTGCTACAGCATGACTCATTAGCGTGATTACAACAACTCTTTGATTATATTTGATAAAAATCAATAAAATAAACTTAAACAAAGTTAAAAGTTAAACTAAGTCCTTTAGCTCATCCTCGACATTCTTGTAGCAGACGATAATTTCAAAGTACACTGTGTTTACTTAACACAATGATAATCCTGTCACGCTAGAAAAAAAATGTCACGGTCATAAAAACTTGTCACGCTAAGAGAAACTTGTCACGCTCAAAAACTTGTCACTGTGAGGTAGTGTGACGAGATAAAGCAGACGACGCAAAAACAGACGAAATTGTTAAATTATCTGCCGAGAGTGTACGTTATACAGTAAAATGTGTACAGTTTCAATATTTCAGGGATGCATTCAGTCTTGCGCATTCATGCAAAACCTAGTTAAGTGTTGCGCTAATATTCGTATAAAACCAGTACAAGCTTTTGAATATGTTTCGCCACTCGTGAAAATATCACTTTTTATGTCAACTCAGTGAAATTATTACTCCATTATATGAGAGTAAAACATACATTTTATTTCTTTCTTATTTAATGCTTTAAAGGCCAGAAATTAGCTGTGTTATTCACAAAATTTGTCAAAATTGGCTGGATTACCTCGCGTGCGTGACGTTTTTATGACGTCATTTCTTGCGTAAAACCCAGCACAAATGACGCTCCGATCATTTTATAACGTAAGGTCGAGCTCAAGTTCCAGAGTGAAAATTTTGAAAATTGTAATATTCACTGTTTTAAGCAGTGAAATTATCATTTTAAATTCACTGATATTTCCCTATAATCCACCGAAGAGCATTAAATAAAATATATATATTCCAAATGAAAGGTTGTCAATAGTATCACTTTCAAATGATATCATATTCTTACAATGATATTAATGTTACAGTATCTGACTTCATTCTGTTTAGAAATTATGTCCAATAGAATTGCATTATATACTGTATTTATTTTCTTAAGTATTTCATTTTAATGACATCATACATTTACAATGTCAACATTGTTACTTAAATTATTCAGTTGTATATGTAAGGGTTATGACCTAGAATCCAAGACGATTACCAGTAAACCATGCACATATCACATTTTAATTTTAAAATTAGACAAAACTCATAGCAGAAAATAAATATACACAAAATTTACCAGAATAATTTTTAAAGTTTAATATAAATTTATATTTAGTGATATTCAAATAATCCTAAAATGACCAAAATTTGCGTTTTGCAAATGTGGGGTGTATACAATTATATACATTTCCTAAGCATATATTTCACGCCGCACTTCGGTATATGCAGTATGATTTCTGGTTTAACATCTAATTAATAACATGTCTATTTTATTTCATCACAGAAACACAAAAAATGTATGCTGCCAAAGAACATGTGAGAGTAATTTGATATGGCTTATCGGGACTGATCTGCAGTTTGTGGGGATAAGTAGATCTTGCAGTGAGTAGCATTATTATAGTTTCATGGTTAATAAACAGTTGCATGGTTGGTGCTTGGAACTGTTTAAGAAAAACTGGGATGATTTTGAAGAAATTCGTCGTTATAAGTATGATTGTATTCTTTGATTCTCCATTTAACGACTGTGCATTCTTCTTAGCAATGTTCATAAAAATCTCATATTAAAACAAGAATGATCAATTGCTTAATTCAAACCTTGAAACATGCCAAGCTATCGTAGACATTTTCTATTTTCGAAACATTCAAGACACGTACATGAAACGTTTAATCCACGATGATTTATCAGTCTCAGAAAAAGAAAATATTTATATGTATGAAATAACTAAACATTGTGGTTGTTATCTATGTCTTGGACGAAATAATATCGACATTACATATCAAAGTGCTGATAATGTTGGTGATATTTAAGTGTGTTACCACACTGCAGTATCACGCCGTGGACATATAGCATAATGTAACATTAAGTAATATTATTCTGACACCGGGCTAACCAGGAAAGACAAATAAATATGCTTTGCACCAAGCAAGGGAGCTACACTGATATCATTTGGCGACTTCAGTATGTCGAACCGGGATCGAACCATGACATCCTGTGTGTAACAATGAATTTGCATCAATCTTTTTATCAATCTGAAAAAAAAAATGAAATCGTGTGTTTTTGTCTTGTGTGAGTTTTATGCTTTTGCATTAGTTTAAAATTAGAATTGGATAAGTGCACGTTTTTTGCTTTGATACTTTTTGAGTTTTGCTCCGGACAAAAATTAGGATAGACAAACGGGCAGACAGACAACTCTGACAAAAACAATATATTCCCTCCATAAAAATATGGGAGGAGACATAATTAAAAGGAAATACAATTTACAAAGCCAATATCAGCTTGATATCTTATCATAAGCAGCATGCATTACATCGAGAAAATCACAGGCACACATTTAATGGGCCGTTGTGTACCTGTGTCAAAGCGACACCCTTTATATTGCTGATGAGAAAGTCATATTTTAAATGAACACTTCGTCATTCTGAGGCATGCATCGCTACGTTTGTAGACATGATCAGGCTAGACTTGACTTGAGTTTACCGTCGCTTCGACAGTATTTTAGTCATATAGCGTAATCCAGCTAATTGCAGGTGGAAGAAGACCCCGAATGCACAGAGCATCCGGATAGACCACCGACCTACTGCAAGCCAGCTGGAAGGCTTCCTCACATGAAAATCCGAATGACCCTACCATAATTCGAACCCAGGCGATGAGGGTCTTTATCCTCTCGGCCACGGAGGCGCCGGAGACAGGATCAGTGATTTTAAATCGAATCATGAGTAGGTTAACGTAAGTACATTGTCATGCTCATCATAAGCGGTAATAGCATCGTGTGAAGGGTCAGGAAATTAAGAACAGTGTGTTTTATTTATTGTCCGCACAATATCTTGAGCAGAAATAAGCCTAGGTTTGGAAACTTTGTAGGGACATTGTCCACGGTCAGTTGATGATCCCTTTTAAATTTTATGGTCAAATATAGGTTAAAGGTCAAAGTGACACTTAGTGTAAAATACTTGTCTGATCAATAACTTGAGAAGGAATAAGTCTAGGTTTGAGAAACTTAGTAGGGACATTCCCCTTGGTCAGTAAATGACCCCTAGTATCTTAAAGGTCATAAGGTCAAAGGGAAAGATCACAATGACATTTAATATAAAATCCTTTTTAGATTGATTACTTGAGAGGTAACAAGCCTAGGTCTCTGAAACTTAGTTTGGACATTGCAAATGGCCTTAAGATGACCCTATGATTTTGAGGTCATAAAGTCAAGGCTCAAGGTCACAATGACGCAAATGCCATTACAGCAGCAAGCCTTATCGTTTGTTCGGGACAAACGAAATCTAGTTCTTTTTCTTAATCTCTTTTTTTCTTCTTTTCTACGCCTCAATTTATATGTTGAAAATTTAATGGCATATACTTCAGATACTGAAATTTCCAGTTCCATGATTTTCATTTGCCTATGACGTCATATGTTGTCACACTTGACGTTGTCTGTATAATTACATTCTAGATTTGCACATCCATATACGTTTTGCAAAATTCGAAAAGACCAAGGTTCTATGGTTAAACAAACATTGGACCTGGAAATGTATTAAAGTATAACGAAGCTTACAGATAAGCTAGAAGCTTGATATTTGGTCATAACTTGTGTCCTATCGATTTCTTTCAGCTCTTCGACGACTAACGTCGCATGACGTCAAATGGCATCATGACTGGTATCAGTACTGCTCGCCTCAGTTTCTGACTGATTTCCATATTTTTTCATTAAACGTGCAACATAGCATTTTATTGTAAAAAAAAAAATAACTTCCGTTTCCGGAAAAGCAGAATGGTCATGGACACATGTCAATAATCGTTTTTTTCTTCGGCCTTAAATATCTCAAAAACGATAAATATTTTACTATGGGTAAAATTTGTAGTGCTTTGAACGACCTTTCAGATGATATTCAGTTTTTGAAGATCGGGGATGAATCAGTTGAGCTATTGCAGAAAAACAAAAAAGACGGTACCGCAAGTGCATTTAGATGCTTATATCTTTACAATTATTGAACATAAGTTGTAGAAGAATGCCTGACCGTTACTTGTACTGGTGTTTAAAATTTAAAGATGGGTCTAAGATTCATAGAATTATAGGGAGAAAACGAAACAACATGAACATAATTTGCAGATTCCTTACCGTTTTCTCGAGGTTTAACCGTCCATATCTAAAAAAACTGTTAAAGATACCTTTTTTATTTAAAACGTGTGAAATGTTGGGAAGACCTTTACAACTGTACCCAGCTTTTTAAAATTAGACATCATATAATGAAGTTACATAAAGAAATAAGAACCAGTTTAAACCGTTCTTACTTGCACTTATGTTATTTTTTTTTCTAAGAAACTATTAGTTTTTTCTAAAATAACTTAAAATACATTATTCATAGCTTGGTGCAATGCCGTTAAAATGGTATGTAGACTTTAATAATCGGAATATTAACTAAATAGTTATGGTCGGGTAGTATTTATAGATTTTTTTTTGCCAATTTTCGCAGGTATCTTGAGGATTAACTGTCTATATCTCAAAAGCCGTTACAGGTACATGAAGCAAGTGAAATGTTGAAATGTTGGAAATCTCAAGACGTTTCTTACAGTACCCAGCTTTTTTGAAATCGGACATCATATAAGGAAGTTATATGAAAAGTGAACAATAATTAAAACCGTTCTTCATGCACTTGTGCATTTGGTCCCAATCATTTGATTGCTTTTTTATCAGAAACTATTACTTTTTGAAAATAATTTTAAGAACATTATTTATAGAATTTAATGATATGTTCATTAATTACAAAGATGTCAGTCGAGAAGGAGTAATTGATATGTATCTCATTTTGACGACTTTTGCTGTTTTTTTCTTGAGGTTTAACTGTCTAAATCTCAAAAGCCGAAACAGATAGGTAGAAATATATATCGAGTAAAATGTTGTAAATTTGAAGACCTTAATAACGGAATCTATATTTATGAAATGTAACATTTCATAAGAATGTTATATGGATAATAAAAACTTCTGAAAAATAATTTTTCCTCGTGCCTCTGCAGTTGGTTCCACATAATGTTCTATCTTTTATTTCTTAACAGTATAGGTATCGTGCTGTTATATATATATATATATATATATATATATATATATATATATATATATATATATATATATTTCAGATGCTCTAAACTTCCTTAAAAATATATGAATAAAAAAGGAAACATTTATAAGGAAGGAAAGGAGCCTTGTATACCCATTTTACATGTAAAGAGGACTAGTGGTAGTTACTTCCCTTGTGGGACACTAATTCTGAAAATTATTCAGGTTCATTTAAGAGGGGGTTCATGAAATTATAGCATAAGGCAAAGCGTTTGAGTCTCCTTTGAAAATAATGACTTTCTGCGTGGAATGACTTGATTTGACGTCACAGATTTCATCCACTATCAATATTAGATTTTTTTTCCAGAAGATGTATTTTAGGATGTAGATATGCACTTTGGCATTCAAACCGTGGCCGAGAGGGTAAAGTTGCTGACTTTAACACTCACTCAGCCCCTCACCAAGTGGGTTCGAAACCCGGCAGGGTCATTCGGATTTTCATGTGAGGAAGCCTTCCAGCTGGCTTGCGGTAGGTCGGTGGTTCTACCCGGATGCCTCCGTGCATTCGGGGTCTTCCTCCACCTGTAATTAGCTGGACGTCGCTATATGACTGAAATACTGTCGAAGCGACGGTAAACTCAATTAGTCAAGTCTAGTCTAGTCAAACTTCCAACTTCGAAAAAAATATGATTTTATGGCCAAACATAGTTTCGAATTTAGGTCCTAAAAATACATTTAAATTTTGCAATGCCCCCTGATGCGTTTGAAGCATGAAATTTTGACAGCATATCGGGATAGAGGTTTACTTTCTGAACAATTTTCTCTTAAGGCACGTGTTTATGACGTCATTAAAATGACAAAAAAGTATTCATAATGTCTTGAAAATTTCAAGTGATAAAGTCATCAAACATGGCAGATATTCATATCTTTCGGTATTATACATGATTTAGGTATTATACATGAAATCTAGCAAATTGAAGAAAGAAAAGAAAGCGGTGATTGGGTTGGTTGACCACGATCCGGATCGGATATTCTTTGGCAGGAAATAGTTGAATGGTGAATTGCGATGCGTATTTGAGTAAACTAACTGCATTTTAGGATGAATATGTTTATACTAGGGCCAGAAAGTTAATACGGATACTGTCAAATCATTAATTTTCGTGGGACACTAATTTTCTTCGATTTCGTGGTGAGTTTTATCCACCAATATTAAATCCCCATGAACACTTGTCTCTTATAATTATAGAGCTCACGTGTTCTAGAACATAGATCCACGAAAGAATGTAGCCAAGAAATAAATAATGAACGATATTTAATGTCAACGATAAACCTGCAGAAAACGCATAGGTTTGTTATGTTCATTGGGGTTTTCTGTCTCAAGTAGAAAGACCAATTGGGTTTGTTATGATTTTTTCTTCTTATTAAAGTCTTATTGGGTTTGTACTCTTTATTAGGACTTTCTGCCCAAGAATAAAAAATATTATACCTAGACACTAGAAAAATTTATAGTGCTTTAAAAGTCCTTTCAGGCGATATTTAGTTTTTGAAGTTCGGGGTTGAATCGGTTGAGTTATGGCAGAAAAACGAAAAGTGCACTTTCAACAAAATTGAAAAGCTGTAGCTTTAGAGTCAATTATCAAGGGAGGATTTAGAGGGGGCGGAAAAGGCGTGCGTCTCCCGCCCACACACCTAAAATCGACAAATGTGTTTTTTATGCGTTTATCCACATATCAATTTTAAAGTTTATATGTAACAATTGGAGTCATTCAATTTGATCAAAATTGAAATATCATTTGCAGTTCGCTGATTACTTCAGTTTTCTCGTATTTATAAGTTTCATTTTCGCTTGTTTGTCACCTTTCCGCTAATTAAGCAAGCAGTAGCAGTCGATACATCGAAAATGTCCGGCCCATCAAAGAGGCAAAAGCTGGATCCATCCAGTAATACGCTGTTGAAGACAGATTCGAGATGTTTTTTTTTTTCGACAAGTTCGAAAAAAAAGAAACGGCTTGTTTTGCTTTTAAATATTGCCTCCATGTTGTATTTTCGTTTGCAAATTTAGCACTAGTGAATTACCTGATTACCGGGCGTGCCTAATTGTAAGCGGATAAATGATTTTTAACACATTATTGGTGCCGTTGGTTTTAATAAATGCCCCGACTGCGATTTAGGCAGCGAAAGTGTTAATTAAACCAGTATTTGATGATTGTTTTGTGTGGAACTATATAATAATATACATGAAGTAATTTCATACTTATACGTTGTAAAAATAGTTTTAATAGCCATGCGACAACAGCAACAAAAAACTATTATGCCAATAACTGGTTTCTTCGTTAAATCAATATACATGTATATATATATATATATATGTATATATATATATATAGTATCAAACATGCAGTCAATGGTATTTATTATTAATACAAGGTAATACGAGGGTGTTCGAAAAGTATCCGGAAAGACAACCATAAATTGTTCATTATTATGATTATTAACAAGAAATCTCGTAAAGTGATACTTTGATATATTTTGAACTTAATCCGAGAGCAAAAATATACAGATTGCACTGATGCAAATTCCACAGTCACTATGGCAATGTCGGGTAACGTTGAGCGGGACAACTAACTCGTTAAATGAATATGACATCTGTAAAGACTATCTAACATCTAAAATTATATCTTTTTGAAATAGTTTTCTTTGCACGATATACCCATCTCTCACCTACAGATCCACTTGTAAAAGCATGCAGTCGATACATTGACAATTGTCCGGTCCATCGAAGCGGCAAAGGCTGTGTCCCTTCACTTATACCTGTCTTAGACAGATTTGAGTTTTTTTTCCGACTATTTCGAAAGAAAAAAAAATGACTGTTTTTGCTTTTGCTTTAAAATATATTCTCAGATGTATCACTGGTAAATTACCTGATTATCATGCGTACCCATTATAAATCGGATAAATGAATTTTCAACACATCATTAGTGACGTCGATTTATGTTTTTAGGCAGCGAAAGTGTATATAAAGTGAATAATTGCAAGAAAAGCAAAACTATGCATTTTTGAAAAAAAGAAAAAAGACGAAAAAAATGTCAGTGGAATATAAATGAACAGCTTATTTAAGTTGTGGATAAGTTCTGTTACCTGGATATTAATATGTTTTATACTGGCAGTATGTCCTATGCAATTAATTTATTGTCTGAACAAGCAATGAGAGGGATGTCGGATTTGTTATATATTTTATTACGTTTAAATTTTGATATACACGTATCAACAAAACTACAGTTATTTGACAGAATGATTACACCTATTCTTACATATTGTTCAGAGGTGTGGGGAGTATGTGAAATTGATGAAATTTAATTTAAATATTGTAAATTCATTTTAGGCGTAAAATCACAATCCCCCAATATAGCAATTTTGGGAGAACAAGGAAGATTTTCATTATCTACAATATGTAAAGAATGCGCATTAAAATATTTTTTTAAGATAAGGAAAAATAAAGATTCGCTAATGTTTAAAACACTTAATACAAAGCGAAAAAGAAACTGGGTCTTTGAAATTCAATCGCTTTTAGAAAAGTTAGGTTTTGGAAAATTATAAAATAATTCTGATGTAGATACTGACTATGTACCAATGATAAAACAAAGTTTATACAGAAATGGCATGAATGTATAAATAATAGTCCAAAACTTGAAACTAACTTTAAATGCATAACAGAATTTAGATTTGAAACGTATTTTGTTTATCTAGCCATGAACTAAATATTGAGGTAGGGAGATACGATAGAACGATAGAAAAATGGATTATGTGCTTATAACTCATCTATGATAGAATCTGGATATCATTTCTTGCTTGTGTGTCCAAAATATAGATATATAAGTCTCAAATACCTAAAAAATACTTTCGATAAGTGTACGCGAAACAAAATGATATTAAAAGTATTGTGCTCTGTTTGACAGAGAGATTTCAGTTGCGGAAACAATTCATTAATGCATTAAAGGACTAAGAATGGCATATTGAATGTGGTATAATTTAAGATGATTGTAAAAATGTAAATACTCCTACTGCGCAATGTCACTCCCGTTTCCAGAAAAAAAGCAACGGTCAAGGTCATATTTCAATTATTGTTTTTTTCTTTAGCCTAAAATATCTCTAAAACGATATAATATTATATCGAGACACTATTCATATAATTTGTAGTGCTTTTAAATACCTTTCAACCTTTGATGATCTGGGTTGAATTAGTTGAGTTATAGCTTAAAAACGAAAATTCTGTTAACTTCAGTGCGTTTAACAGTTTATATCTCGAAAGCTTTTAATTTTCGAAAATGTAAGTATTATTTGTAGCGTAATGTTTGATCGTTCTTTTGATGCTTTGAAGTTTTACGATTGACCCAAGAATCATGGAGTAATGTAAAGTGTATTTACTTTATGATAGACCCAAATATATTACAATCGGATTGAATGGATTTTAAAGACATTTGTTGTGATAACTAGATTACTGAAATTGGTCAACTTGTAAAAAGTGATGTCAAAATAAAAATTGTTGTTTAGTTAATTTTGCCATACGATATTAACCTCTTACGTTTGACAAATTTAGCAGAAAGTCCTATCATTCGTATCAACGAATGAAATCTAGTTCCCCTTATTCTTTTTCTTCTTCTTCTTCTTTTCCCCTCCTTTATTTCTATATGCTGCAAAGGTCTCAGAACCATGAAAATTTAATGGCTTATACTTTAAATACTGAATTTTCCATTTCTAAGATTTTCGTATACCTATGATGTCATATGTCGTCACACTTGACGTCGTCTACAAAGGTTTGTACGCGGTCTACAGCCATTATTTTTGGACCGTTTTCATCAATTTTTTTTAACAGAATGTGTATGTTATGTTCTACTTTTGCACCCCGGTGTCGGATTTTCGAAATTTGAAAGGCAAAGGTTCTATGACGAATCCAAGATTCGAACCATTGACGTCAATTTCAAATACGTATAAAATTGCTTCCAGATGAGCTATGAACGTCATTTGACGTCATAAGGTTAAAAATAATTTCTAATTTCTACGTGTTAACATATATAGGTTTACAAACGTCCGAGCACCTTGAACATTTAATAGCAAATGCATCACTTAAAAACTATTGCATTTCAATGATTTTCATTTGCTATGACGTATCTTGACGTAAAACTTGACGTCGTCTATAAACGGTTTGTACGGGATCTACAACCATTATTTCTGGACCGATTTTCATCAAAATTCCACAAAATATATATCTTACGTTGTAGTTGTGCATCCTGAGTCCGTTTTTCCAAAGTCAAAAAGGCAAAGGTTCTATGTCGAATCTAAGATTCAAACCACTTACGTCAAATTTAAAATACATATAAAATCGCTTCTAGATGAGATAGAAAGCTGATATTTAAAGAAATTATAAGTCTCCAAGTATGTTTTACATGATGTGAAGTTGAACGTCATTTGACGTCTTATGACGTCGTAAGGTCAAAAAGAATTTCTGATATCTATCGTTAATATATATATATATGTTGTAAAATTCCTAGGACCATGGAAATTTAATGGCTTATACATCAAACCATGTCCTTTTGAATGCAATAAAGGACTATGTTCACTAAGTGGTAAAATAGCCTAAGCTAAGAACTTAATGATATTTGGACAAATAAGAAACAACACTTGACTGATATTAAAAATGATGATTTCATTCACATAAAAACATTCTTCTGGCATCATGGCAACAAGGGTTTGTAGTAATGTTTTGGTTACGTTTGCCGAAGTTTTCCGAGTTGTAATTTTGTTTTGGGTGGTCTGATTTTAACATAAATTTGTAAAAATATTCACTATGGTGTAAAAGTGTGTCACGTAAATTAACCGATGGGTTATTCAAGATCAAGGTCACCAATGAAGGTCATGATTGTCAGAAATATGCAAAAATCAGACTTTCCGGTGATAATTTAATTATGGGTTACTAATGTGTTACCCAATTTTAACATAAATTGGTAAAAAATTTCACTATGATGTGAAAGTATGTCAAGCAAAATGAACTGATGGGTTCTTTAAGGTCAAGGTCACCAATGAAGGTCATAATGGTCAAAAATATGTAAAATTCTGATTTTCCGGTGACAGTTTAACTTAGCCATGGGTTTCTCATCCAATGACGACGTATGACGTCAGATTAAAACAACAGTCTTCTATGGCCAGGTGGTGAAAATGAAAACATGAATGTGCACCTCCATATAGGTTTTTTATTATTATTATTTTATTTTTATGTTCGAAAAGACAAAGATACAAGTTTCGAACTTAGGGCCTCAAAATATGTTAATAAGTGTTTTGAACCTTCCAAGCGTGCCGAAATTAGAAAATTGGACAGTTTATACGAACTGAGGTTTATTTCATATTTTGTAAAGCCTGACGTCATGTGAAGTCATTTAACGTCATAATGTTAAAAGCATGTATTTAACAAAATCAAACATATTCTAGCTTTGCATGCCTTACGTTTTGACTTATTTGCATTCAATTTTCACTGAAGGTGTAACTTAGCTCTATAATGTGACTCGTCCCTTCCCTATCCGGAAAATCGCAATGGTCAAGGTCATATGTCAATTATGTTTGTTTGTATTTTTTTTTTTTTTTGTCTTTTATTTTCAATTTTTCTTCGGCCTTAAATATTTCATAAACGGTAAAATATTCTATCGAGACATACCGGTACAATTTATAGTCTTTTCAAAGAGCTTTAAGATGATATAAAAGTTGTGAAGATCGGGGTTGAAGCAGATGAGTTCTGGCGGGAAATCTAAACGGCCTGATCCGTAGTGCAGTAAACTCCTTACATCTCGAAAACTACTGATTTCTGTAAATACCATTTCGAACATGATGTATATCCCAATCCAGCTTTCAAACGACATGAACACATTTTTTTCGATTTTTGCTTATTTCTCGGGGATTAATTTTCTATATATCACTAATGCCGTTAGTTAAGGATAGTCCCATACATAAAGCGTGTGAAATATTCGAATTCGAATAGCTTGTTAATGGTACGTAGCTTTTTTGAAATTGAAAATCGGATCACATATAAGAATTAATTAAAACCTTTTTGTTTTTATTCACCCCTAATCGTTTAATGACATTTTATATATAAGTATTAGTTTTTGCAAATAGTATTATCTATGTTTTTATAGCTTTGATGCATTGATTTCCTGGTGGTATGCATTTTGATGATCGCCCCATTAATTACAATGTTGTCGGTCGAAAAGAACTGACATAAACACCTATTCGCCTAATTTTGCCGTTGTGTTGAGGTTTGGCCTTCTGTACCTCAAAGTCATTAAAGATAGGACCAAACATAAAGCAGAAGTATTGTAAGAAATTGTAAGATCTTTTATCGGTACCTAGGTTTTTGAAAAAAGACATTAAGAAAATTACATGGGAAATAAGAATTTCCGAATAATCGTTTTCACCAAGTCCTTCTGCATTTGGTCCTACATATTGTACCAAATTTTTATAGTAACTAGATTCCGTTTGTTCCGAACAAACGATAGGCTTAAGATAATCATTGGAATGGATATTTCAGTATCTGTAGTATATGCCATAAAATGTTCATGGTCCCGGGACCTTTGCAACATATAGAAATTAAGGGTAATATAAAACCATTTTTTGGACCTTATGACGTCATATGACGTTCGTCCTCACAAAACTGAAAAGAACGATTGAAGACTAATATTCAGTCCAAATCAGCTTTCTTACCCATCTGGAAGCGATGTTATACGTATTTGAATTTGACGTCAATGGTTCGAAATGGATTCGCCATATAACCCTTGCCTTTAGGACTTTGCGGATCTATTAATGTGTCG
>CM037783.1:26312337-26339592 GCA_021229015.1 Solen grandis | reverse complement strand
AAAATCAGCGCTTTGCAACCGTAATAGTCCGAATCCCTCGAAAAATGTTTAGGGTTGGTACTAAAAAATCGATAAATAGCTTTTTTATTACGCATTATTACAAACCTTAAGACATTACTCAAAACGTTTAAAGAATTACACAACACAATGTAATTTGGTTTTATAGCTACTGAATTATTTAACAAATATATTTCAGATTCACTGTGTTTATTTGATAAAATTAGAAATCATGTTTGAACTTACGCTAAAGTATAGATCATATATTAATATATGTGTGTGTGTGTGTGTGTGTGTGTGTGTGTGAAAAAGAAAGAAAAAGTATCACAAATAACCAATTATAATATATTAAATTTCATTATAGTAATTATTATGCATGTTTAAATGTGACGATAGCAAATAAATAGGTATGCTTGCATGTGATTTCGTATGTGAACAAAATTAGCATTTTACACCGTGAAAATAAAGACAAAAGACTAAGTCAAACTCATAAGGGCTAGTACTTTTTAATTATATGTATACATGAACATCCCGCTGATATCATATTCGTCAATTTTAATCATTGCCAAAGTATAAAAGTTATTCTTCATAATCACCGTACGGATAATGTATATACTCGTGGTATTTAATTTTTTTTATTTATTTTTATTTATTTATTTATTTATTTTTTGGTAAATATTGCTGGTTAATGAGTCCTGTGTCCTGTTTTGAAACCGTTCATGGGTCACGCTGGTCTAGTGTGTAAAATAAAAAGGATTAAAATACGCCAGAAATATCTTTGTAAAGTTCATTTGATATCACTTATTTCCTATGAAGATGTTTCAAACTGCTGGCTGGGACTTGAAATGTTGTTAACATAATTAGGGCATTTGAGAAGTCGTTATTATTGGAAGGTAACTCGGTATGTAGTATAAAACATTATTTCTTTGTAGTTGTTTCCCTTAGTGGAGGGCGAGATTGAATCTTAAGTGAACGAGAAACGAGAAGTTATAATTTATCTAATTGGGAAAAGAATGTGTTTTATTGAAACGAAATAGTTTCAGATATGAATTATATTAAATATGAATAGCTTAACTACGGAATCCCGTTAGGGTCATCGCCTTTGAATGTAATGATATGGAACGCGATACTCGATAGTACGAAGGTAAAAAGGCGAAATCAAGACAACGCGACAGCACAATAGTGAAAACGCTATAATACAATGGTGCGTGATGGTAATAATGCGTTTAAGTTTCGTGTTTTCACCATCGTATTTTTGCATTTTCACCATCGTATTGTCGAACTGTCACGTTATCATTATCGCACCTTCGCATTTTTATGATCGTGTCATCGCGTTATCATTATCGCACCTTCACATTTTTTATGATCGTGTCATCGCGTTATCATCATCACACCTTCACATGTTCATGATCGTGTCATCGCGTTATCATTATCACACCTTCACATTTTTGTGATCTTGTCATCGCGTTATCATTATCGCACCTTCACATTTTTCATGATCGTGTCATCGCGTTATCATCATCGCACCTTCACATGTTCATGATCGTGTCATCGCGTTATCATTATCGCACCTTCACATTTTTATGATCGTGTCATCGCGTTATCATTATCGCACCTTCACATTTTTTATGATCGTGTCATCGCGTTATCATTATCGCGTTATCATTACAATTACAAACATTAATCACAGCACTACTGATTGTATTTTTATTCTTCATTCTATTATACAAAATGTTCTTGCTAAGAAATGTAAATTGTTTTGTGATTTTATAAACTATGAAAAGGCTTTTGATACTGTTATTTACGATGCACTTTGGGTAAAATTAATAAAATCTGGTTTAAGTTGTAAAATGATTAAAATGATCAAAGCTGATTATCAGAATGTCAAATCATGTATTAAAGATCCAGTTACTATGTCATATTCAGATTTTTTGATGTGTCAATTGATGTTAAACAAGGAGAGTCTCTGTCACCTCTATTATTGATTCTTTTCATTAATGACATTAAAGATTCAATTGATTTTGAAAACCTTACAAATAACGATATTGATACATTATGTATGTATACATATGTTACTCTTTGCTGATGATATTGCCCTGTTCACAACTAATCATGAAAGTTTACAAAGTCAATTGAACGCTATTTATAAGTACGCATGTAAATGGGGGTTAAAAATATATACTAAGAAGACGAAAATTTGTATTTTTGAAAAGAAAAAAAAAAGCCATTGCGAATTCAGATGGAATATAAATGATAAATCTATTGAAGTCGTTGATAATTTTGTTTATTTGGGTATATTTTGTTCACAATGGTACTTTTAATAATGCTGCTGAGATTTTAAATGAGCAAGCGCTCAAAGCTTATAATCAATTCTTATCCGTTTTTTTTTTTTCAAGAGTCAAATCAGATATTAAAACTAAGTGTTACCTTTTGATACTCTTGTTGCACCAGTTATTCTATACGGGTCTGAAGTCTGGGGTATATATGATTTTAAAGAAGTTGATAAGTTACACATGAAGTTCTGTAAGCATATACTTGGAATTAGAAAACAAACTTCAAATGTCGGTGTTATGGGAGAACTAGGTAGATTTCCTTTTTCATTATTTACTAAAGAACGGTCTTTAAAATACTGAGTAACACAGATGCTCTACCCTTTTATATTTTTAATGAACAATAAACAAATAGTATTGATAATAGTGCGTCAGTTACTTCCAAGTATTGGTACAATATCATTAGAAAGAATTTAGATAATTGGGTCTTGGTTATATGTTTCACTCTGTGGACTTTAATAACATTTTTTCGAAAAGTATAAAACAGAGATTAAGAAATCAATATATCCAGGAGTGGAATGATACCCTAAAGAGTCAGTCTAACATGTACTATTATAAACGTTTTAAAAACGAATTTAAATTAGAAAATTACCTTCAGTTTGTTAAAAATGACATAGAATATCTTTAACACGATTTAGATTATGCTCTCATTCATTAAACATTGAAACAGGTAGATATGAGAATATTTCAAGAGAAAATAGATATTGTACTGTATGTAACCAAAACGTTGTTGAATCTGAATTTCACTTCTTATTATGTTGTCCATCTATAGGAAACTCAGGAAAAATAATGGTATTCAGTCAAGCTGGCCTAACATGCAATTTTTTGATAAATTATTAAGCTGTCAGAATAGTAAAACTACCACTGATATAGTTAGATACATATTTATAAATTTAATTAATTAAATTAATTTAAAAATTATAAAAACATAAAACATAATTGTGTAATTAAAACCGTGTGATTGTTATTAATATACGACTCATATATGTATATATGTGTGTATGATAATTTTGTATTTGTATATTTACACGTCTTGGTCATATGTATATGCTCTTTTAAATGGCCAAAGGCACGATGCCGATTTTGCCACTAAAATTGACAGATTGATTTATATTTACTGATGCTAACTAGGGAGAGGTGCAATGATAAAGAACCATAACTCTACCTGGTCTTACCTTTTAATTATCTCACATTATTGGTATTATTATTATTATTATTATTATTCAATGATGTTATGATGTTGAGTAGGAGCAGTGCAATGACCAAGCTCCATATCCAATTTTTGTAATACTAAACTATGAATGCCTTTCAATTTTGTGTAGTAGTTGTTCTATGACCAAGTTCCATATTTATGATTAGAGAATGCTTTTTCTGAACAACTTTATACAGAATCTCTCTCTCTCTCTCTCTCTCTCTCTCTCATATTTTTTGTAGGCAGACCTTGTTATAATTCAGATTGTACTGGGTAAATACCAACGTATATATCAAGAAACTTAATTACGCTTGCTTTATTAAAATGAATCAAAGTAAGCTTACGATCCTGTTATTAAATAAACGTGTTTTTTTTTTTTTTTTTTTTGTTGTTTTGTTGTTGTTGTTGTTTTTGTTGTTGTTGTTTTTATCAATATGTATTTTTGATGAATGCTGATTATTTAACACTCATATATCAAACAAAATAATAGCTCAAATGAATATCATTGACCCCCTTATTACATGAGACTTACCCGGGTAAATGGTTTATCAAATCAAATCCAGATATACTTCCTACTGTCTACGTAAGCAAAGTGAAAGCGTGATCTTGATTGGATGATAATATATCGTTCTCACAAGAAACTAATACCTTTTCATATAATGTACTTTCTCGTTAACTTAAGATATTTTCTCCACAACATGTTTTTTCGTCCCCGTCCCGACAACATATTTTCTCGACCCATCAACAAACTTTCTTGTCCCTACAACACACTTTCTGCCACAACACACTTTCTCGTCCCCACAACAAACTATCTTGTCCTCACGATATACTTTCTGCCACAATAAACTTCTCGTCTCCACAACAAACTTTCTACACAACATACTTTCTCGTCCCCACAACAAACTTTATTGTCCTCACAAAATGCTTTCTACCACAACATACTTTCTCGACCACACAAAAAAATCTCTCGTCCCCACAACAAAATTTCTACCATAACATACTTTCTCGTCCCCACACCAAACTTTCTACCACAACATAATTTCTCAACCTCATAACAAACTTTCTCGTCCCCACACCAAACTTTCTACCATAACATACAAATTTTCGCCCCACAACAAACTTTCTTCCACAACATACTTTCTCGTCCAAACACCAAACTTTCTACCACAACATACTTTTTCGTCACCACAACAAACTTTCTACCACAACATACTTTCTCGACCGCAAAACAAACTTTCAACCACAACATAATTGTTCGACCCCACAACAAACTTTCTTCCACAACATACTTTCTCGTCCAAACACCAAACTTTCTACCACAACATACTTTTTCGTCACCACAACAAACTTTCTACCACAACATACTTTCTCGACCGCACAACAAACTCTCTCGTCCCCACAACACACTTTCTACCAC
Source organism: Solen grandis (assembly GCA_021229015.1). Classification (NCBI taxonomy): domain Eukaryota; kingdom Metazoa; phylum Mollusca; class Bivalvia; order Adapedonta; family Solenidae; genus Solen; species Solen grandis. The sequence continues at coordinate 26,334,656 of CM037783.1, read as the reverse complement.
AACACACTTTCTCGTCCCCACAACAAACTTTCACCACAACATAATTGTTCGACCTCACAACAAACTTTCTTCCACAACATACTTTCTCGTCCAAACACCAAACTTTCTACCACAACATACTTTTTCTTCACCACAACAAACTTTCTACCACAACAAACTTTCTCGTCCTTACAAAATAATTTCTACCACAACATACTTTCTAGACCGCACAACAAACTCTCTCGTCCCCACAACAAACTTTCAACCACAACATAATTGTTCGACCCCACAACAAACTTTCTTCCACAACATACTTTCTCGTCCAAACACCAAACTTTCTACCACAACATACTTTTTCGTCACCACAACAAACTTTCTACCACAACATACTTTCTCGACCGCAAAACAAACTATCTCGTCCTTACAAAATAATTTCTACCACAACATACTTTCTAGACCGCACAACAAACTCTCTCGTCCCCACAACAAACTTTCTACCACAACTTACTTTCTCGTCCCCACAATAAACTTTCTACCACAACATACTTTCTCACCGCAAAACATACTTTCTGGTCCCCACAACAAACTTTCCACCACAACATTCTTTCTCGACCGCAAAACAAACTTTCTCGACCCCGTAACAAACTTTCTACCACAACATACTTTCTCGACCGCAAAACAAACCTTCTCGTCCCCACAACAAACTTCCTACCACAACATACTTTCTCTTCCCCGCAACAAACTTTCTACCACAACATACTTTCTCGAGCACAAAAATACTTTCTCGTCCCCACAACAAACTTCCTACCACAACATGCTTTCTCTTCCCCACAACAAACTTTCTACCAAAACATACTTTTTCGACCTCACAACAAACTTTCTACCACAACATACTTTTTCGTCACCACAACAAACTTTCTACCACAACATACTTTCTCGACCGCAAAACAAACTATCTCGTCCTTACAAAATAATTTCTACCACAACATACTTTCTAGACCGCACAACAAACTCTCTCGTCCCCACAACAAACTTTCTACCACAACTTACTTTCTCGTCCCCACAATAAACTTTCTACCACAACATACTTTCTCAACCGCAAAACATACTTTCTGGTCCCCACAACAAACTTTCCACCACAACATTCTTTCTCGACCGCAAAACAAACTTTCTCGACCCCGTAACAAACTTTCTACCACAACATACTTTCTCGACCGCAAAACAAACCTTCTCGTCCCCACAACAAACTTCCTACCACAACATACTTTCTCTTCCCGCAACAAACTTCTACCACAACATACTTTCTCGAGCACAAAATACTTTCTCGTCCCACAACAAACTTCCTACCACAACTGCTTTCTCTTCCCCACAACAAACTTTCTACAAAACATACTTTTTCGACCTCACAACAAACTTTCTACCACAACATACTTTCTCGTCCCCACAACAAACTTTCTGTCACATCATACTTTCTCGACCGCAAAACAAACTTTCTCGTCCATAAAAAATACTTTCTACCACAACATACTTTCTAGACCGCACAACAAACTCTCTCGTCCCCACAACAAATTTTTAACCATAACATACTTTCTCGTCCCAACAACAAACTTTCTACCACAACTTACTTTCTCGTCCCCATAACAAACTTCCTACCACAACATACTTTCTCTTCCCGCAACAACTTTCTACCACAACATACTTTCTCGAGCACAAAAATACTTTCTCGTCCCACAACCAAACTTCCTACCACAACATGCTTTCTCTTCCCACTACAACTTTCTACCAAAACTAAATTTCTCGACCTCACACAAAATTTCTACCAGAACATACTTTCTCGTTCTTAAACATATATTCTCCTTCCCTACTACTGGCGGATTCAAGTGGGGGGCACACCTGGTGCGCGCCCCTTTAAAAAGATCTTGAACCTGCCATAAAATATAGTTACGTTCTAAACATTTCAATTTTTCAATCTCAGGGGGAAATATTTTGTTTTTTTCTAAAAAATGCCCAACGGCTAAATATAACTTAAGAGTTGGCATTGTATTAACAATTTTGGATAAAGGTTTATAACGGGGATTCTGACTAGCAACAAAGTCAGGACGCATTCAGATATACAGAACGGTATATTACGAATATCTTGCATTATCTGACATCATCAATCTGAAAATAAAAATAGGAACCAAGGGAGTTTTTAAAAGATAATTGAATGCACTGATTTGATCTTTTGGTGTGGCGCCCCATTAAATTTTTCGTAAATTTTGCATTTTTTTAAACATTTTCGTGTCTTTCGAATCAAATTAATTGACCTTTATTTGACATTTTAAAACCCATTTGAAATACATTATTGAATTATTCCCCTGAAATTTATACAGAATCTAAAACTCTCTCTCTCTCTCTCTCTCCTCTCTCTCTCAGTTTTAAATTTTAACGTCCCCACGCAGCATTTTGATCAAATAGAACATGTCACATAAAACCAAATAGTGTGCCCTGAACAGCAAAAGTGGGAGATGTCACCGCAGTCACATTATCCCATACCAGGGCCCGGTGATCCGTGGGTTCGATACAAGTTGTTAAAAAGTCTAATATAACCACGTGCTTAAGAGCCTCACACTAAGGGGGGGGCAGAATGGGTGGGCCCGTTTCAGGGAAAGTGACAGGGGGTGGATCATCCCTTTTTCATACCCATAAAACCTAACCTTGTCTCAGATTATTCCCCGACAGTATGGTACTCAGCTTGTTGGGGAAATAAGTGACTTGTATACGAATGTTTTTATACTTACTTTAATTTAAAAGAGTTTGAATGCACACTGTTTTTGGGTATGTCAAGGTTATAACTATGTACAATATGTGATTTTATGTGAAAAAAATGAACACACCAGGAGACAATACAAAATTTGCCTAAACGGTGACGGGGACTATGGGGGTAATTTACAAAAAAAACAAAAACAAAAACAAAAAAAAAAAACAAGATTTAAAATATTTCTTTAAACTTGCTGAAAAACTTACATTTTAGCGATAAAAAAGTGTAGGGCAGAAAATTTTTCATTTCGTTTTAATCTACATATGCTAGAAAAAGAAGAAATATCATTAAAAATTATTGGGAAAGAAGATATACTTGAGATCAAATTTCAATAAATATATATGTGAACGAAGAAAAACTTGAGATCAAATGACATATAATATTAGTGAACGAAAAATATACTTGAATCAAATTACAAAAAAATAGTGAACAAGATATATGAATCAAATATACATATAAAAATTTTATTGAACGAAGATATATTAGATCAAATTACATTAAATTATAGTGAACGAAGATTAACGAATCAAATGTACCAATATCATAAAATTCTAAAATATCATCCACACGTTTTTTCTTTCTATTAATAGCAAAAATAGAAAAATTTAGCTATAAAAAAAAGGATATGTTAACATTGGTCCAAAGTTGTAATGTAAAATTCTATAAGTTCCAAAAAAAGGGTTCAATAAGATATCTTTTCTAATTACATTTTCAAAAAAATGATTTTTTACCGTCATAACTGTGCGAAACAAGTTCCGATAATAAACTGGTTCGATTCAACTTAAGTAGTCACTTTAAAATTTTAAATTTGGTTTTCAAAGGGACTGAGCATAACTACCTCTTTTTACAGAATAGCATTTGGAAAATTCAATTTCACTGCTTTTCGGTTTGACCCCTACGGGTCACGGGGATTATTGGGAAAACCTTTCTCAGGGGACCATGATAGGTCGGGTTTCAGCCTGATCCCACTGTTACCCGGCTTCCTCCACCAATAAAAATAGTTAGCTGGACATCGGTGTAGTTGAAATTATCGCAGAGATGGTAAACCCCCAGCACAAAACAACAAAAAAATTTTTTGAAGTTATAGAGAGCGGGTGAAAAAAAACTGGTTATTTCGATTGTTTTAATCGTACGGGCATATAAGGAATCAACCGTCCCTTGGGCCAGGGGTAAGAGCGCCCGCCTTAAGAGGGGGGGTCTTGGGTTCGACCCCCGTCGGGACAACCACATCGTAAAAATGGCACGGATAGCCCTTTGAAAGCATATAAACATAGTTCCAGGACGGCTGGCCGGTGTAAAGATAATGTAACTGTTAGGTTGCCACATTCACGGCGTGATACTGGAGTGTGATACACATATCTGCTCCTTAACATTTCTTAAAATGACTGAAATACCGTCGGTGTACTTTAAAAACCAACAAATAAACAAACACAATGTAAAGGTGCATTAAAATAATTATTCGCGGTGTTGTTATGGGGCAAAAGGGTTCCCGATTTCCTATGATAGTAAGACCCTTTACTATAGTATTAATGGGAAGGACTCCAGACTATGATTAACTAGTGAACTGTTTAATAGTACAATATCGACACATTTTTTATTTCAAATAACTTTAATATGTAATACGCAATTCTTAAATTCTTGTTTTAAAAAAACAGAAATTAAATTTAAAAAAATATTCGGGGCGCACTAGAATATTCGGCGACCTTAAAAATTGCAAAAAGTGTTTCAATTGATCGGTTTATCCTTAAACGTCTAAAGGTACTTTTTGTATTAAGTCTAAAACATATAGACTAAACAAATGGGGGAATTTAAATTAAGGTTGTCTCGTAAACGCGTCAAAATTTAAAACTGACCTTAACACAACAATCTTTCGTTGGGAACCTACTCCGATATTCCCCTTTTTAAAAATATATTTTCTTACATAGTATCTTTTTGACATCGGTCATACTGCAAAATGTTTTATCGGAAGACTGCACCTAAATGGCGTTAATCAATGGCAACTGTCGTTACCCATGCTACTAGCCGGTTTTATTACTTCAATTTTTAACAATGTTGCTCAAACAATGGATTAACTTTTTAAAGAGTAAAGTCTTGTAGGATTATTGTTAAAGTGTCGTGAACTCGAATGCACCCGTATACAGTAACGGGTGAACTACGCCCCAAGTAGAAAGCACCTATCTTTATACTTTATCAAAAAATGAGTGCGACGTTTGTGTAACTTTAAACCATCTCATTCCATACATTACCCTTTAAGTTGTTTTTTTTCAACATTCTTTACTGACAGGGGTATCAATACTAAGTCAATTACTCACGTCCTCTAAATCCATAAAAAGGACTACAACCCTTCTCTTGGGTAAAACAATTGAGACACTCAGGGGGAAACAACAAATTAAAGACGTTACTAAAAAGTTACTAAAGTCGGTTGACTTTCTGGGTTATAACAAAAATGGTTTCCCGTGCCCACAAGGCGACTTCCGGAGCCCACGGGGTTTTTTCTGCCATGGTGTTTTTTTCCGTCAAACCACTGATGTTCCACTGGGCAGCATGCGAAAGAAACTTCATCGTTACAGTCAAATCAAATGAAGAAAGTTCGCTTAACTCCAATTTCAGAATATGCGAATGGGCGTGAGAGGACGTTTAGCCATGGGATGTACGACAAAGTGTCACCCGTTTTTTTCCAACCGTTTTCACCGCCAGTGGTTCGTTTGACGATCTACAATTTCTTTTGAGAGAGGGATCTTTCGACAGCCCGATTCTTTTTATCGAAAGAATTACGTTCCTCGATTATTTTTCGACGATCTGGATTCCCCAAATTTAACTGAACTTGAAAACATTACTGACAGAGTTTGCGAAGATAACAAAGTCCATCAAACTCGTGATGTCATTGCCAATTTTCCCGCCACGTCCGAAATGCAAGCGGAAAGTCTGCCACCTAGTGTCACAGACGCATCGAAAACAATAATCAGGGTATTAAAAAGAAAATCTTGATTTTTAAGGAACGTAGTAATAGTGTGAACAATTTAGACAAGATTGCCTGTAGTCCAACACATGCCATAAGTTCTGACAGAAGTTATGAAAAAATTAAACCCCTGGCTGATTTTTCTCAGACGGCCGAAGTCGGTGGAGAATGACACTGCGAGACGTCTCATCTTAGTTCTAATAACAGCAGCTCTGTGCCAGATTTGCCTTCGATACTTAACAAACTGTCAAAGTCTAGCGATCTTTTGGAAGCTAAGACACCTGAATTGGATGACAGTGGTGCTCTTTCAACACCTCGGAGGAACCAAAAAAAACCCCCTAGGACCTTTTCCAGGGGAGAAAAGCAGCACAGCAGCAGCACCCTGCGGGGTAGTGACATGTCTTCATTCTATAACATGTGGGAGAGGGACCGGAAAAGAAGCCATTGTGGAAGAAAAGCAAAGAAAAGGGAGATAAAGTTTTATCGCAGTTGTAGGTGCTCCCTGAAACATTGTGCAAAGAAATGTCATTCACGAAATAAAAACCTCTTCCACCCAGGGGACACCTATGCATCGGCTTGACACTCTTTTGGACCTTTTGGAAGCTGTGAAAAAATGAAAATAGAAAACTTTATGCTAGAGTTGCTTTTTTTATATCTGTGTGATTGCCCGGGAAACATTTCATGTGCTTGCATTTTCATAAGTTTTTCAAAGAATTTATCAATTATTGTCTTAAAAAATTTCGTGTCATTAGTTGTCGTTTAATGGATCATAAAAGAACGTATATTCTTAAATTTGAGGAATTTTAATGTTACATTTGCATTACCAGCGGTGCTAATTTATCTGTTTATTTTATGTGGGTTTAATAAATGTGCACTAAGTCTAAGTGTTAAAATTCATGTAATATCATCAGGTTTAGATAAAAGTTGTCTGCGTATCTAGGTTATGATCCTGCCTAATTATTAGGGGAAATATTTCAAATAGTTCTTATGTGAATATTCAGAAAACAGAAAAGTTAGGTATATTTTAAAGAGTATTTTTGTGAATATTTAGTTAACAAATATAATCATGCAAACAAAGTGAATGTTAAAATGAACTATAGATAAAAAAATATATCTCTGGTTATTTGAAATGATATCTACATTTATTTTTAATTTCGACTCATTAATGACATCTATATAAATATTTAAAAATGTAAATTATCATTTGATGTAATACTAATCTAATTAACATTTACATGTATGCATTTGCATATATGCAAATATGTATGCTAATTGACAAAGGGCTTAAAATTGAGTCGTAACTTTTATCAATTTTATTTGACAAAGGATTGTTTTGATATGACACTTTTGCTAGAATAATCCTGAATACACATCACGTGTACTAACATTATTAACACGATAACACTAAACATTTTAAATGTCATGAAATTATTCATTATAAAAATAGTTTAATTGTTATCAATATGTGTTTATGCTTTTATTATCTGGCGAGTATGTCTTTTCGTTTATTTATTTATTTATGTGTTTAATCCTTGAGGCAAAAAGCAAAGCTCGCTCCCTTAATGTATTATCACAAGTTCTCATTATGCTCAAAAATTTTGATAAACTCCCGATTCATGATTTTGTGTAATCTTGTAAAGTAACACTATGTGCCATATTGGAATGCATCAGAAACCAGCACGGGTGGTTTACGGTATGATTTGATATTTTATAGAAAATAAAAGAAATATATCAAAATGTGTTTTCTTTTTTTTGTTCTTATTAAAATCCATTGTTAATTAATTGACGAATTTTCTAATCAGACATTACGAAATTTCTTTACTCGATATTTTCCTCGACTCAAAATTTTGGAAATTTTAAAACTTAATATTTCAAGATATGGAAAAGGGAAAAGTTGTATATATATAAAATATATATCATTCGAAAAAAATTGAGATGTTCTACGACTTGGAATTCTCATCATCTGTTTTCAATTTCTAAATGATTAAAAATCTTTCTTAAAAGCATGAACATTAGCATGTATTTTCTTAGTTTATAAATAGGGAGTTTGGGGTCTTAAAAAAAATCTTGTTGAGGAAAATATCTCAATTTTAGACGTTTTTTGCAACACAAGATTATTTCTGCTGGAGATGTTTTCACGACTTGTTTTTATGCTCAAATTTTATTTTCAAATAAATCGACTGCATGTCTGCCTTTGGCAAAAAATACAAGTTAACAACAATAACGCACGAGATAAAACAGACATGTTTTGTAAAAAAAAATATGTATAAAAAACAGTTCAACATCCAGTAAAGCTATGCGTATATGTAATGATAACCACTAATTTCTAAGTAAGGGTAAATCAGTTATTACACTTTAAAACGTTCATTATAAACATACTATTCATTGAATAGTAACTTAATATGATAGTGTTAAAACATCATTGTAAATATCTAAAAAAAAAATCAAAGTATTATATTTTGATGACTGAGATACATAATTCCTTAATTAACCCTTTCCCTCATAGAGGAAACCATGAAAAGACCTATGCGAACAACATAAAACCAGATCAGCCTGCGAAGAAGAGGATTTTGTAATTAAATTTGGTAAGGTTTAACTGTGGTTTTCTGCAGATCAGGCTTTATGTGGTACCTAATGAGTGCGTCAAAATGAGTGTATATGAGGGAAAGGGTTGAAGGAATAAATTTATCAAATTGCAATTACAAGCGCAATGTGTCTGCACATCTAACCAGCCAGCAAACGGCATGTACAAAAAAAACTGTACAGGAGAGCTATAAGAGCTCAATATATCGCGGTTAGGGAATTGGACCATTGACTAATCAGATGGGAAAACAAATATCATGTATATACAGATCTGTCACTTAACACTTTTTCTACTACTAATAAAAAAAATCGTATACCGTCCATATTAAATGTATAACATAGGTATTCCGTTTTCTTATTTTAAAAATATACTCATCATTGTTTGTTTGTTTGTTGTTTTTTTTTTTGTTGTTGTTTTTTGTTGTTGTTGTTGTTGTTGTTTTGTTGTTGTTGTTTTGTTGATGTTTTTTTTTTTTTTTTTTTTTTTTTTTTTCGGGGGGGGGGGGGGTTTCTTCCTTAATTCCATATACTTTGTAAAATTTCCCCCCCCCCCCCTTCTTTTTTTACAATAATTTGACAGAGAGAATAACACGATAAGATTCGGTTTTTTTTCGTATTAAGCCCTATTTTGTTATTTGTTGGTATTGAATGTGGTTATTATTTTAAGATATATTTTAAAACAAAAGAAACTAGAGAGAGTTGCTGCTTGATGCAGGTAGCTGTTAAATAGGTGTTAATTCATAATAAAACCACTCCCGTGACAATGAAACGGGCTGTTAAAGACAAGTTATCTGCTCAGTGCAGATGCATGGTAGCTTACACATGTGGAACAGTATAAAAAAAAAAATATGTTTTCCGCAATAAAACAAATGCTGTCTCTATAATTTTACTACAGCAAGTTAGTGTTAAATGAAAGTTGACACAACTAAAGGGCATTGTGAGAGGACCGAGTGGTCTACCTCGGAAACGGAGGTCGCGGCTCGAACCCCGTCCGTGACAAACCGAATTCGTCAAATATAGTCCTGGTATTTTTTAATATCCTGGCGCTCCGAACATACTGATTGTTCACGTACTGTTTTGGCCAAGTGTCACGACAATGTGACTGGGTGTGGCTTCATGCCACCTTCTACGGGGTTTGTGGTGCCACAGTAAGGCAGTACCCCTGTCACCTGTAACAAAGTTTCCAAATGGCTGGGGTATTGTCGGCTAGGCTTTTAAAACCATCCAACCAAAAAAATCAAGGCTATGAGATTATCATTTTAATCGGTCAAATCAAACCGCAACTTGGATTCAACTGCTATTATATTTTAGTATACAAAACGGAACTAGGTATAATTAATGAATCACTTTGTGAGTTAAGTCATATTCGGAACACTTATCATAGAACAGAACATGAATTGTGCCCATATCATGACCGTAGTCCAGTTGTTAAATACATGACAGCGGATCCGGAGCTCATGGATACGAACCGGATGTTTCTAAACTCCCCGCAACAGTTACTTCCCCTGATTGCTCAAACAAAAGTGTGGCCCAGATTCACACAGCAACATTACAAAGAGAAATCCACTAATTCATATACAATTTAAAGTTCAGTCAATTAATATTCATCAAGTCATTAACTTATACATGAATATTCATGAGGTATAGGGTTAAATGTACCTTTTTTTTAACTTTGTGCGAAACATAAAAACGTAATCAAAACGCATTATTATTTCGACCAAATACGTGGGCGAGCTCCCTGGCAAGTGTATATGAAATATGATTTTTTGTTTTCGATTTGATTTGCAGAATTAGAATTGCAAACAATACTTGAAAACATGCCATACACTTCTTTGAAAAATAATCCTTTTGTTTTCTTCATATCTTCTTGTGTGTGGGGGGTGAGTCTTGTTAAGTATATACCCATGGCTAAATTTATCTAAAATTTTTTAATGTTACATCAGTATTTAATTGGCATCATGTACCGGAAGGACCAGGAAGTCCCCTCTCGCTCTCTCACCTACAACTGACGATGACCTTTGGCCTTGATCCTAAATACAAACCAAATAAGTTGTCCCAAGCCACTAGAGTTAACCCATCAACTGCTCTTTGTATTGATGATAAATAAAAAAAACCGCGACCATGGGCTAGCTGGACCTTAAATAATGTGTATGACCGGTGTTCCGGCATGCTCCCTCGGGAACTTTATTTTTTTTCCAAAGAATGCGTGTAGGTGCGTTTTCCGGTATGGGGTAAAGAATCGATAATATCGAATATAGTAAAATAATTATTTACAAACTTTAAGCTTTTTGGATTTTTTAAAGTACGGCCTAAAGGGAATTATTTGGCCATGGCGAATAGGCGGGGCACGAAGAGCCGGGATAAAAAAAAAATGTGACCATTTATCTCTGTTCCCCCTCCTACAGATACACATTTAAAACCCGCATTAATTACTTTCAACTGTATCAAACGGTCTACCAGCATTTATCGGTTAGTTTTAATATCACCAAATTAACATTTTTAACCTCCATTTAACGGTCTCTCTGTTAAGCGGGCACGTTTCTTGACTGACCGCTTAAGACAGGTTTGACTGTAACAAAACATACTGATGGACCTTTCCAGCGTTTTTCTGAGATAAAACGTAGTCAATGGTTGACCTGGTTTATGCAACAGTTTGTGAGCAGATCGATGACCTAGCCATGATTTGGTAAGGCGGGGCTTAATCGTCACTGCTTAAAAATTTTAAAGGTGGTCTCCTACTTTGATCAAGTGTTTCTTTGTTTACTGCACCCCTGTGGCAAGTAAGGTGATAATGTAAACACATCCTGGCACCATATGAGCTATATGATCTAAAAACTGAAAAGACCTGTGCATTTGGGGGGGGGGGGGGGGGGGGGGGCAAAAAATATTGAAAACTCTTGCCAGTATATGAATTCGATGTTCCCTCGGACTGTATGCCTGGAAATTTTTGATAACTCTATTCAAACAAACACTGTAATTCGTGTATCAGGTCACTTCTTCTTTTTTTTCTTTTCTAGGTCTTAAAAACAACTTCAACAGTGAATGTTGATCAATTCAAAGTAATGATTATAAAGGGTTAATGATCTTTCCATTCAGGGCGGGGTTGCCTGGGGCTAAATTCGGGATACGCAGACTTGCTAGTGGAGTCCGGGGCACAAACCATCCCCCCGGAAAAAAAAAATTTGGGGCTAAAAAGCCGTAGGGGGCGATCTGAGGGGTATCTGGGGGGTAAATTTCTGGTTCAAATATTCTCAATAATTTTTACTATTTTCTTTTTCCTCGGCATCGTTTTATTGCATTTTTGGCATTTTTTAGATTTTCGATTTTCTGGTCGAAGTATACGCAACTGCGTTTTGCGTAACCTAGGCACGCGCCTGCCATTGCTTCAGGATGAAATTCAAAATGACTGACAGGCAATCCAATATCTACACCAGGCCCGGATTCACCGGGGGGCCGGGCCCCCCCCTTTCCCCCCCCCCCCCAGCTGCCCTGGTTAAAAACATTTTTTTTCTAGGCTATAAAATCCATTGATTACATAATTCTGAGCTGTCAAAGAGGAAAATCCCCTTCGTTGGCCCCCATACCAACCGCATAAACCACCTGACCAGCCAGAACTCCTATTGTCTTTTTTGGCCCCCTGCTGTTAATGTTAGGTAATCCGAATCGGCAGTCATCCATGACTTAGTGATAAAGCAAGTTTTTTAAGGGTACTGTGTATGCAAATTGTTTGACACCTTTCCCCAAACTGATTCACAGGCTATTGTCGAGTGATACCTAAGGACATCTCGTCTGCCGAGCAAATCTAATGATTGAAGAAAAATAGGCAATTACAAAAACTTTATATCAGAAAAAACAAATTCTAGACAGGTGATGTTTAGAAATAGCATAAAAATCGATTAGTATAAAATTAGTCACAAAAAAACAACAACTAAGTTGGACTTTAAAATTAATTGCAAACGAAATATTTTCACTAGAGCCCAAAGAAATTATTGATTTAAACAAATAAATTTGACTAAATCTAATCAACAAAAATTTAAAATTCACTTTTCTCAAACATCTATAAAATTTTAAATCTTGAATTAAAAGCGGACAATTTAACTGCCAGGTTGATGAACTTTCAGGTATGAAAAATTTGCCGATTTTGTTTTGGAAAAAAAATTAAAAAGCTATTCGGGCGGGAAAAGATGCATACCATCGCTACCATGTAAATTAAAAATTTTTTATCAGAAAGGGGTTGTGTTTTCTAAATGTCATCATCTAACTATTTTTTACATAACTTGTAAGTATTATTTTAACGAAGCAGTTAAATTCTTCTTAACTAACTCTCTCTCAAATATAAATACAAAAAGTAGGTCTATACATCATATGTTCACTTTTCTTATTATTTACGAATAAAAAAATAATAATTATTAAAACTAAGTGTATTTTTTAGATTTATGAATATAATTAAGAAATAAAAATTTGAAAATTGTTAACCCTGCCTATTTTGGGACAATGTATGTGTAGATTAATGATTACTAATTCAAATCAAATCCAGGTAATCAGTTATTGTTCAATGTTACTGATAAGTCAATGAAAAACTAATGCACAAATACCACAATTTATGTGCAAAATAAAACGGATATTAAAGATTTTTTATTAAATATAACATCTATTGTTTGTTTTTTCAGATTAAAAAAATTTAGAAAAAAACCCCAAAAATTTTCAACTAAAAAAAACTGTACACAAAAAAAATGACACTCAAAAGGGGGGCCCCCCACCTACCCTATGACGGGGGCGCCTGATTTTTTTTTTTTGAGAATTTTTGTGTGAAGACTGCTTCCAACACAATTTTGACAGCCAATATCATTAAGGGCGAAAAAACCCATTTTCCCCTTTCCACAATTTTTTACAAAAATTATTTTTAAAAAAAGTGAAAAATTTTTTTTTTTTTTCTCATTTTGAAAAACTTCTTTTTACATTGTTGAAGGGGGGAAAAATACCGCAGGAAGCTGGTCAGCTTTCCCACGGAGTTTTGGTTTTTTTTTCCCCCCGATGACCCCCTGGTCTGTGATGTTCGGGAAGTTCAGGGGGGCATTAAAGGGGGCCCTTTTGTGAAATTTTGGACCCATTGTTTGGGGATCCCTTAACCCCGCAAAAGTTTCTTTAAATTTGTCGTTTTAATTTACCCTCAAATTTTCTATCTAAATAATCCCCCCCGACAGTAGGAGGGGTTGAAGACCCCTAATTACGGGATTTTCCCCCTTTTGTTACAAATAGTGAAATGGGGGCCCTTTTGGATATGGAGGAGGTGGTGTTTTTTTCCAAACATGGGGACTCCGGTTTTTTTGTCATACCCGAAAAACAGTGAATGTTCAAGGACCCCCCAAAGTAAAAATTTTTCATTTAACGGATGCTCAGTTTTTTTTTTGTAAACATCGGGACCCATCGGTAAAAAAAAATGTTTTTTCCCCTCCCCGTTTTTTTTTTTTCCCCGGGGGAAGGGCCCTTTAATTTTAAAATATATCGGTTTAAAAAACAAAAACCCAAAACAAAAACCCAAATTACCCCCAGATATTCAGAATGATTATCACACAAAAATTTTTTTCCCGGGGGGCCCTCCCCCAAAACCCCCTCCCACCCCTTCAATTCTTTTTTTCCCCCCCCCCCCCCCCCCCCCGGGAAAATTTTTTTGGACCCGGGCCCTGTACACGTAGGGGGATAAAGGTAGTCAATGTTGACCGGGTTTAAAAAAAACCCCGTTTTATTGGTAATATGTTGAAAGATGAATAAAAAGGGCCCGGGGCGAAATTTTAAATATGACAATTGGAATGGGGCTAATTTGGAAATGTGTCCACTGGTGAGGTTATTTTAGTTTTTAATGGTGGCAGGGGGAAAGGGTTAAAGTGGGAGAAAGGGAGCAAATTCCCGGTATTTTGGGGAAATTTTTGGCCCGTTACTATTTGGTTATTGGGTCATCGTAACCTCAAAAGTCATTTTGTGCAAAAAAATGGAAAGATTACATTATTATAATTTTTTGGGTTTCTTGTGAGCGTTTTGGGACTTCATAGTTTTATAGCGTTAATTTAAATTTAATGTTGCTAAACCTTGAAAAGTAAATAAAAAATTAAAAATTGATTCCCCCCATGGAATGTTATATTCCCGTTTTTCGGCAGAAATTAAATTTCTGTTGCCCTGACAGGGGTTTTGTTTGACGGGAAAATTAAAGTGTTTAGTTTTTAAAAAAGGGGGAAAAAATTTTAAACAAAAAAAAAAAAAAAAAAATACGGAACTGTTTTTTTAAAAATTTAATTTTGCCCAAAAAGGAAGCCTTTTCCCTTTTTCCTTTTTTAAAGGGGGGGCCAAAAACTTTGAAAACCCTTTTTGGTTTGGAGGTTTTTTTAAAAAACGGAAAGAAAATTTCCCGTATTTTTTGTGTCATCGTTTAAAAAGGGAATTTTTTTGTTTATCAAGATTTTATCACGTTTTTCCGTCTTCTTCAACAGGTGAACATTCGTTCAAAAGCTTTTTTTTTATACCCCCCCCAAAACGAATTTTAAAAAGGGGGGATATAGATTCAGTTTGTTGTCTGGGTGTCTGTGGTTTCTTTGCCCGGGTGTAATAAAAAAGTTAAAGGGCCTAAGATGAAACTTCTATAGGGGATAGTTAAAGAGGGGGATGAAATGCCAAAGGAAATCATTTTGTGCAAAATTTTGGGGTTTATTGCCTTGGGAAAATTTTATTTTAAATTTTTGTGGGGAAACCTAAAAAAGTTTTAAAAGATATCAAGATGAAATTCATATGTGGATAGATTATTAAAAGGGGGCATGAGTGAATAAAATAATCTTTGGAAATTTTGGGTTATTGCCTTTGTAAATTTTCTTTTTTAAATTTTTGTGGGGAACCCAAAAAGTATAAAAGGCTAAGATAAAATTTGAAACAAGAATGTAAATTTTTTGTGAAAAAGCAAATTGGGGGGTTTTGCCCCTTACTGGCAGTTTTAGTTGTTTTTTTTTTTTGGGTTTTTAAAAAAATTTTAAAGGAAGTAAGTTTTTGGAAATTTTTTTTAATTCACAATAACTTAGAAAATTATTTTTAAAATTGCTTTTTTAAAATTTTTGAGGGCCCTTGCTGGATCCTTTTTGATTAGTTAATGGAAAAATTTTTAAAATGGTCAATATTTTAAATTAAAAAATAATAATTTGTATTTCCCTTTATGTGTTTTGAAAAAGATAGGCCAGAAAAAAAAAAACCGGGGGAGGTGGTTTTCCCTAAAGTTAGAAAAGTTTTTTCATTTCCCAAGTAAAAAACAAAAAGTTTTTCCTGGCCTGAATTCTTTTGTTTTTATGAAAATCTGTTATTAAATTTCTTTAATGTAAAATGGTAAAAATTTGGGACTGAAATTTGAAAAAAAATGAGGTTTTGTCTGTGAGGAATGTGAAAAAATTTCTTTTTTTTTAAATTAAGAGAAAATTTTATTAAATTATTGAAATTTAATTGTTAAAAAAGAAAAACTAAAATTTTTCCTCAAAATTTTAATTTTGTTACCCCTACATTGCTTTGCACGTGATAAGAAAGTTTATGATACTTTGTATGAAATGGTTTGAATAAAGATATGGCTGACATAAAAAAAATCATAGGAAATGCAAACAGTTTGTTGGTGTGGCTTCATTAGGTGTGTAAAATATGTTTCAACTATGAATGCATCAAATCATTTAGTTATTCAACTAAACATTTGATAGAATCTGTCATTAGAAACTAATATCTGAATGATGTGCATAGAGTTATATATTTCCAGACTAATGTTATAAACTTAATAATGAGGCTTGGTAAAAGATTCTGTGAGGGGCCATAAATCCTATGTTACACTAAGTCCAGTAAATGACATTTATGTAAATCTCTTGTTTCAGCTCATTTATGTTTATGTTGATTGGGCAGCAAGTTTTTACAACTTTATCCCACTCCATGGTTCCAGGGTTGGACCAGTACTTTGTGCCTGGGAAGGCCATAAAAATACTTGCATCAAATAGGGTTTGAACCCATGACCTCTGGATCTGCAGTCATGCATGTAACCACAGGAGAATGACACCCTTTAAATCACTTGTTATACTATGTTATGCCAAACCACTGTGTCTTTTACCCTTTCTAGACCTGACAAGACAGACAAAGATGGCTACCCAGGTGTGGAAGGACAGTACGGCTCAGTGTCTCCAGAATGGGATTTACAAGAGCTACACTGCAGGCCTGTACACTGATGTTGAGATTCAGGTGGAGAAGAAAACATTCAAATGTCACAAAGTCATCTTGTCTGCTTTCTCAGATTATTTTAATGCCAAGTTTTCCAGTGGGATGAGGGAGAGTCACAACATGTGGTGTGTATAAAGGACATCAGCTCCGCTATATTTGAGAATGTACTGTGTTTACGCCTACTCTGGTGAAGACTGTGTTTACTGTTGACAATGCTGAAGACCTGCTTCGGGCATCAGTCTTGTTACAAATACGCTGTCTTCAAGACAGATGTGAGAAGTTCCTGTTAGAGCAAACTACCGCTGAAAATTGTATAGGAATCTGGCGCTTAGCACAGAACCTGAACTGTCAGCAGCTTAAAGACATTTCATGGGAATTATCCTAAGGAGTTTGAGGCAATATCAAAACTGGATGAATTTCTTGCTCTAGAAAAAGAAGAACTAATCTCCATCATATGTCATGATAATCTTTGTGTCACAAATGAGGAAAATGTGTGTGACGCTGTATTCAGATGGCTAGAGAAAGATGAGAGCCGGACTGTATTTCTGCCGGATGTTTTCCACCAGTTAAGGTTGCAGCAAGTCAGTCTGCAATACCTGCTGGAGAAGGTAGACTTCAACCCAGCTGTGCGCAACAACCCCACATGCACTGAGCTGGTGAAGCAAGCTCTCGATTTCCATCTGTACCCAGAGAGACGTGAGCTGTATAATATACCTCTCCGAGCTGGCAACAAGATGGAGGTAAGTTATAAGCAGGTCAATTTAAAGTTACTTCATATAGACTTCTTGGCAAACGGAGCAGACAGGGTCTTCAAAATTTGCACATACAAAAAAATTGTAGCTTATATTTTACACAGTATGCATCAGTGCATGGCAAGGAAAATCATTGAATCCTATACCATTTAAAGTTCAGTAAATGAATATTAATAAGGTCATGAATGAATGCATGAATATTCATGAAGAAAAGGGTTAATATATTTGACAGCTGGCTCTTCAATTTCATATTATTTACATCAACATTTATTAGATGAATTGTGTTACCTGCTATTAGCAGAGTTGACACAATTAGGGATTACTTCTAGGTCATCTGTAGTGTTTGTCCGTCCATCTGTCAAACACTGACTGTAACACTTTTTTTATCACACTTCTTTCAGCAGGTGACACGTGTTCCAAGGAACACATCTTGCTTGGTTTGATAATCAAAGTGCACATGAAATTTTACATTACTGAAGAAAATCAAGATAATATTACTTTATCCTCTTGGTTATACATGAATATGTTTTATAATATTGTCTGAATTTAGTGCAAACCCTAAACCAAATGACATGCATGCTTTTAGGGCCCTATATATAGAACAGTTAATACTTTTTTAAATTTTTAAAGGTAGTTGTGGGACAAACATTTATACTGGCTTCAGGGCTCAAATTTAATATTTTTTCCCCACTCACAAAAAATGTGAGTGGTTTAAAATATAACTGGTTAACTTTTTTTTCTACTCACATTTTGCCGAAATTGTGAGTGTTTATTTTTAGCCCGGAATCTATTTTAACATCTATTTTTTGACAACCAACTCTTTCTCCCATTTCTTCACTGTCTTTATCACAAGTGCATTAGATCTATGTGCTTTCTTCGGTTGGTCGATTTCAGATTCTGTGCAAAATCAGTTGACATCCAAAGATGTAATAAAAAAACTGGATATCTTTCATTTTGACATTGTTAAATTGATGATTGAAATCAGCATCAAACCAGGACTAATGTAAAAAAGGCTTCCATGGTCATTACGAGGGTGTGGATAACTTTTAATGATTGAAAATTAAATTCATATTGTCATTTTAAACTTTAATAATTAGAATCATAATTAGATAATAAGGCAGTATCAAGTATCAATATTCATTAGAGGAAATATAATTGAAAACAGCAGATGTTTTAACATATATGTGTTCATGTGTTGTGTAACATAGTCGACAGACCAGACCCACATTTGATACTAAGTCATGTATACAACAATTTACTGGTGTAAATTTTGCTTTAGATATTAAAAACAAGCTAGGATTTTTTTAGTTTTGAAGATGTTATTGATTATCTTATTGAAAAATTTTATCATTTAGACATGTTTAAGAAAATGTTTAAGCCAAAAATTTTCACTCGCAAAAAAAATGCTAGTGGTTTAAAACATTTCTTGCAAACTTCATTTTCTACTAGCATTTTGCCGAAATGCGATTGTTAAATTTTGAGCCCTGGGCTTTATTTGTCTTTAAGTGTTTCCAATGCTGTGGGAAGAGATGTTTATATAAGAAGTCCTTGTACTACATGGTGTACTGTAGATTTTTTTTTTTTGAAGGCTCAGCCCTTCAAGTTATTAGTCCCCAACACCGGAGGGGACAGTAGGTTTGCCCTCCGTCTGTCTGTCTGTGGGTTCGTCAGTCAGTCCGTCCAGATGTCCCAAAATCTTGGTCCCGCGATAACTTAAAAACTGTTAAAGATAATATTATGAAAATTGATATATAAATAGAACAGTGTGAAGATTCTGCATGTCACTTTGTTGTTTTTTTCTCGGTCCAAAGTTCAGGTTGCTGTGGTAACAGAAATATTATGCACATCACGGTAGGGGACTCATGTGTTACGTGCAACACCTGTTACTTGTTTGCTTTGTGATAGCTTACTGACCTTTTTATGACAGAAATAGTTAAATACTAATACTAAATTTTGGAGAGTAAAAGCACTATTTTGAGTTTTGGGGAAAGAAAAACTCTGCAGTAAAAAGCAAGTTTTGGCAATACTATATAAAATCTCAGAAGGGGAGACACCTACAAACAGCCATTGTTAAAGAAAGGGAAAAAAAGCTCTGGCTAATATTCATGGCATTTCACTGGTGAAAAGCTTAATCTGATTCTGCTGTTCACTTTTTTGTCAAAATAAACAGGCACTACTTGTATGTTGTTTTATTAAGTAAGTTCTCCTCTTTTTTTCTTCTTCAGGTAATTGTGTTAATAGGGAAAACACCTCAAGGTCGGGAACAAAAACTTATAGAAGTTTACTGCTATAGCAACAGAACGCCCCAATTGCGTCCCAAAAAAGCTCCACCCTTGGGGCAGGGGGGACTGGATTCATTGCAGGTCAATAAAACTTTGGACGGCTACGTCATGTTTTAGGGTTTGCTGAACGGGTTATTGTATGTCATAGGGGGATTTGATCCAATTACTGAATCACATATCACAGTATAGAAAATATGATGTGGCACAAGAGACTTGGAAGGGGTTGGGAGCTCACATGTGCGGGTTGAGGCACTTCTCCCACAGCATAAAAAAGGGAAACTGTATGTTTTTGGGGGGTTTGGGCTGAAAGATTGTGACCATTTTTGCATGTGTGCGTGTTTCGTTTACAGCGCCCAATGAGTGCACAATAATTGACAGTCTGCCGAACCTCCCAAGTTCTCACGCTGTGTTCAGAGCCTAAAGGAAAAAAGGTTTTATATCAGGTCCCCCAAACTGGTGAAGTCATTCGTACAACACAGAAACTGGTGAATTTGAGCGATACGAAAAAATTTTTCGGGGGTTCAAGGGGGTAAAATTTCGGACTTACTCTCTTTCATGATAAATTTTTTGTTTTTTGGGGGTGAAAGTGATGACCCCACTGTAGAGGAAGGGACAGAACTCGCCGTAACTTGTTTGAACGGGATTTACTTCAAAAACATAAAAAATTTTCACGGTTTTCCCTCATCCCAAAACCCCTTTCAAATTTTCCTATGGATCAGTAAGAGTGGTAAATTAACAAGGATTTTCTTATACCGTATAAAAAAGAAAGTTCTCATGGGAGGCAGCCATCTACTTCGGAACAAAAGCCCCTATACATTAATATACGAAATGGTTTTAAAAGGGGTTTTTAATTTTTTATGGTAAAAATTTGGGCCCCAAAAGTGGAAAAACATACATGTATTTAGGTTTGAAAAACACTTGACCCCAAAAAACCCGACCACCTCAGAATTTAAATTCATTTAAATCTTAATCCTGAAAAAAAAGTTTCATTACTTCAACAAATTCATTTGTACCCTTTTTTTAGAGTTAACTTGCACAGACATTTGGTGCGGGGATCTGTGTTACACCA
This sequence comes from Solen grandis, assembly GCA_021229015.1. Classification (NCBI taxonomy): domain Eukaryota; kingdom Metazoa; phylum Mollusca; class Bivalvia; order Adapedonta; family Solenidae; genus Solen; species Solen grandis. Next base: position 26,314,006 of record CM037783.1, on the reverse strand, counting down.
ATGTTGGTATTACATCATTTGCATCGGGGTTCGTTTAAATGTTACTTGGAAACCGTCAGTCTGCTTTCTTCTTTTTCTTGAACCCAGGCCTTTATTTTAGTGATTGGGAAAGGGTTTTAGTACCAAAGTTTTGGGGAAATTATTGCCCAAATTTTATACATTGGGGAAAAAAAAATTTTGAGTTTAAATTTTGGGAAGTGGCAAATTTGGGGGGGGAAAAATGCATGAATAAACAGAAATTTTTCCCAAAGGGGGAAAATGCCTATGCTCCCGATAAAAGAAAAAAAAACACAACAGTGGAACCCAATTTGTAGCAGGGGTTTAGTGACCTTGTCTTTGCATATATTCTCACATTTATGTGTCCCTATTGAGTGGTAAAAATGGGGTGATATGAGGGAAAGGGTTAAATAATACTGACAGTGATTGTAGTAAGGGGGGTTTTCAACTGTGCCCAAAGGGTTTTGTGTTATTTTAGCTCCAAAATTGTTGTAAACACAGCATTGATCATCTTCATTCTTTTTCATATTTGAAGTAAAGTTGTATGACGACTCAAGTTTTTTACAAATATTTATTTTTTACTATACTATATTCAGTAAATTGATTATTGGGGGTCTCGGGGGTGTAAAATTCCTAAATTACCCACTCCCCCCTGCCTGACTCTTTAAAATTTTTTGAGATAATAAAATCAAGAAAATTAAAAAGAAATATTCTGATATTTCACTCACCCTGCACTTATTTTTCAGGGCCCCGGGGCAAGTGGAATTATTTTACTTTCCCTGAGCACTGGGTTCTCCTAACTCCTGGTTTGTTTGAGCCCAATTTTTTGGAAGGGTTACCCCAAACAGCTCCTTTTTCATAAATTAAAAAGGGGAAAGACTTAAAAACATCTTGACAACTCCAGTTTAGGGAAATTTCCTAGTGAGATAAATTTTTATATCTAGTAATTCAATTTTCATGTAGTAACATATTGAGTGTGAAACGTGTGGGCTCCATTATAAGGGAATGCCAGTATATCAAGTTATATGTTTTTAAACCAAATTTAGTATGAGTATATGTAAAGGTTTTAAAATCATAAATGCATTGTATGAATGAAATCCAGACTCCATAATTTTGAAGTATTCAGATTTTGACCCCTGAAAGGGATTATATCTCCATTGTATTTTGTTTTTTGTATTTGAAAACAAAAAATATTTCCAAATTTTTTTTTATATAAATATATTGAAAAGTCTTGCATGAAAAGTTTTGACGCAGAAAAAAAAAAAAGAAAAGGGATGGTTGATATTTACATTACAGTATCTAAATGCCAAGGCATCAAAAAAAATCAATAATTTTTTGGTTTAAAAGGGGTTTACTTCAATGCTTTATCATTTCTCCCTTGCATTTCAAATTATTAATAACAATATTTAACCCTTTCCCTCATGGAGGAAAAAATTTAAAAAACCTATGCGAACAGATAAAACCCCGATCAGGCCCGCGGGGTAACTCGCAGGCTGATCAGGTTTTATGCTGTTTTGCTGCTCCTCAGTGGTCTGGAAATGGGAAATTTTTAATTAAATTTGAAACTGTGGTTTTCTGCGATCAGGCTTTATGTGGTACCCAATGAGTGCGTCAAAATGAGTCATATGAGGGAAAAAGGGTTTTAAAACAGTTTGAAGCAAAGTGTCACATT
>CM037783.1:26262237-26312237 GCA_021229015.1 Solen grandis | reverse complement strand
AAAAATTAAAATAACTAGAAAGAATACAAATCTAAAAGTTACACCACAAAACAGTAAATTTATTACTATCTGCACACAAAATAAATATTTCTTTATGGTGCTCAAATTGTTTCAGCGCCTGCTCGAATCACATGATCTTGTTTATTCTGGAACACAGTGATGTCATGGACATGGTTGGAAGTTTTTTTTCTCCAAAGTATATTTCATCAAACCAGAAACTGTTTGTTGTTTGATGGGTTTAACATCTCACCAACAGTATTTCAGTCATTTAGAAACTATGTACTTGAGAGAGATATAGTGCTGCCAAACTGCCGTATCATGCTATAGACTAAAGCATGACACCACACCCAGTCACATTATCATGACACCAGGCCTACCAGTCCTGGAACTACCCTTATATTCAGAGCGCCAAGCAAGGGAGCTTTACCAGTACCATTTATTACAACTTTGGCATGTCGCAGCAAGGCAAACCAGAAACTGCTGATTACTGTATAGATTTCAACAAAACTAATTATCATGAAGTGTTCAACCACCTAAGCATGGAAAAGTTGTAAAAACCTCTTAAGTCTGATGCTGCTAATTGCAGCTTAATTGTCTTTTGTTTGCTTTAAAGCTTTATGAACAAGGTGGATCTTTTGATACCGCCTGTGCAGCAGATATACAAGAGCCTGAGAAACATGAGTGCCACTCTGTGCTATTTACAACTCAATCATGAGACAAAAACCTTCTAGACTGCTGCTGCTCTGCCTTGACGTCTAAATCCAAATTAAAGCTGAATTTCATTTACACCAACTCCTGATAAAAGCATATAGCTTGTGTATCTATAGAGCGAATGATTAAAACTGTAACAGTGATGTTAACAATGCATCATTACAATAACATCATTTCAATAATTTATAGTATTTATAGTTATAGTAACATACATAGATTTAATCTAAACCCTGAATGATCCTTTCCATGTTGATTTTTCTACAAAATGAGAAATAAAACCTGCTTTCTTAGCATCTAGTAAAAGTCAACACTCAGATCAATCATATCTTTTATTCAAATTAATTTGATAAAATAAGTAAGAGTTATGATTTAAAAGCTTTAATTTTCCTGGTATTTGTCATAAAATTTACATGTATGTAAAGGTTTGAGTGATGAGTGTACCTGGTCCACCAAATGTAACGGAGCCACTGCCATTCTTACAGTCCACGATCCAAATCCCCTCTTTCCCACCAGCCCCCTTCACACGGAAACAGAACACACCCTTCATCTTCTTCACAATGTTTGGCCCATCCTGCCAACAGATTTCAATCAAACATTTACTCAAGTTATTTATAGAAGCTTCATCTTATGTTTTTAAAGTGGTTTGGTTACCAATTTTTAGCAGCTATCTTATAAATCAACTGGTGGTCATTTACATTGATATTTTCCTGGTTGCATCAGTAGAGAAACAAAGCCTTCCTGTTGGTAAGTACTGGACAGGTGTTTCACTTCAGCAAGATGAAATTTTAATTTAAATTTCACAATAAAAGAAATGAATTCCATATGATTCTGCCAACTAACATAATTGTTATTGTATCAGAAAGGGTTTCAACAGGTTCATGATTGGAAAGCTATTATGTCTTAGTATTTCAAAACACTGACATCATCAGATTTCAAGCTTTTACTAAATAAAAGGCAAAGTCAGTAGTTGACTAATGTAGAAGATCTTCAGTTTAAATTAATTTTATAACTATTTTATGAAAAAAAAGTATCTTTGAAAAGCATTGATAGGTTTATGGAAAACACTGGAAACAGCTTTTATACATAGGAGACCTTCAAATATAAAAGATCCTAGATCAGTCAATCATTTAAGAAACCAAGACATGTGATGTTAATTGATGAATGAATGAAAAAGCAACAGGTGAAAACAACAAAAGCATAATAGATCATATACTAACTTTGTCAATCTCTGACTTGATAAGATCAAACACTGGTGCCACCTTGAACTCGGAACCCGGTTTTGGACCTGAGCCTCCGGAGCTGGCAGCTTTTGGTGCTGATGAGCCCTCTGGCATCTTTAAGTCCTTCAGCTTCATGGCTAGCGCTGTGTTCCCCTTGATTTTCAACTTCCCATGAAAGAATGCCTTTAAGCAAATAAAGATATGTTGATTAAATCAAAAATAAATTTATACGCAATTATATACTAAAACAAGAACTGAAGATGATGAATACCGCCAGATGCTGCTTTGTCATAGTTACTGTTACCATGTCAGACAGTCTTGATAAAGTTGAAGGATAAAAATGAAAAAACACCAAAATCAGGTAGAGCTCTGATACACTTACATATGCATTGCTGACAAAAATATTTAATTTACGTAAAAAAAAAGAAAAAGAAAAAAAGCTGATCATGACATGCCAAGTATATGTGCAACTAATGTTGGTACTTATAAATGCTGTGAAAGTGTATCAGAATCCAGCCAATAGTAGCTGAGAAATTGAGCACATAAAATATATTCAGGAAATATGTTAAGGGGAAATAACTAGTGTGGACAAAATATATAAAGAATGACATGCCTACAATATGAGCAAGTAAGCTTGTTATTTATAATTGTTGTGAAAATAAATGAAAAGTAGTTTAGAAATACATGTAGTGTGGACAAAATATATAAACAAGAGCACCATGTTAAATATTTTTGTTAAACATTTAAAAAAGTTGACCTTGAAAATCACAACTAAAACTGTACGCCTTTACATGCAAAGATGAAGTACCATACCCTTTAAATTTGACCTTTGACCTTGAAGAATGACCCTGACCTATGTATGGAATAGAATATATACAACACAAAGATGCAAAAGATTACAATGGCTTATCCATTGAGTTTTCAATAATCAACACAAAACCGTAAAATGTGAAGACATTTTCTTTTTAAGAATGCTCTCTTTTAGCAATCATGACCGAAATCACACCTGCACAAGTTCATATGATGACAAAATCAGTATACAAAGTCTTAAAAGAAATCATTTAAAAATGACAGAGAAAAATATATATAACCAAAGTTAAAAAAAATCATTGAAAAATGACAGAGAGATATATACATGTATATTAAAACTTGCCCAAAGATAAAATTAGGTCAAATGTCGAAGTGGATAGATGAAATATTAAGATATATCTGAATAGACCTTTTCAAGATGAAAATGTATACCAAAAATAAAAGTAGCATGTCAAATAGTAAAGAAATTATGGCCAACATTAAATTTTTTTGTTAAACAGTTCAAAAATAGGTCAAAGGTCAAGGTCAAAGTCCAAAAGTGTGACATTTATGGAAAGGTTTTGTCAAAAGGAATTCACATGTGAAATATCAGTGCTCTGTTGGTCATGGTTCTGAAATGACAGGCATTTTAAAGTATTCAAAAGTTACAGCAAAAATAGGTCGAAGGTCAAGGTCAATAGGAGAAATATTTGCATATGTCTGGATAGGCCTTGTCAAGATGAATATGCAAACCAAAAATAAAAGTGGTATGTCAAATAGTAAAGAAGATATGGCCAGATATGGCCAATGTTGGAGTTTATTTTAAAAAAAGTCTGTCCATCGGCCGTCCATCCATACATCCATCCATCAAAGTTCAAGGTCAAAAGTCCAAAAAGTAAAAAAAAAAAAAAAAAAAAAAAAAAAGGTCAAGGTGTCAATAGGTGAAATATATGCATATGTCTGGATAAGATATATTTAAAAGTAGAGAAGTTATGGCCATTGTTAAGATTCCAAATGAAGACGACGACGGCTAATGACAACACAGATGCCAGAGTTACGACAATAGCTAAGAATGACATGCTTACAATACAAGTAAGCAGGCTTGGTATTTATAATTGCTGTGAAGTAAAATGAAAAGTAGTTTAGAAATAGTGTCTGTGTGGACAAAAAATATTAAATGAATACAACAAAGGGTTGTAACTTATATAAAATCAAGTTGGTCTAGATGTGCTAACGATATTGGCGACTACACTTGGTACTTATTAATATTGTGAAGTTAAATAAAAATCAGACATTTTGTAGCCAAGCCATAGTGTGGACACAATAAAATTCAATCAATATTACAAAATGTTGAAGCTCATTTAAAATCCAGCAGATGGAGACGTGCTAACAATATGTGCAATTTGGCTTAGAACTTATTAATGCTGAGTAGTTAAATCAAAATCTAACCAAAGTAGCCGAAAATAGTGCCAACAAAATACATTCAAGAAATATAACAATGGGCCATAACCCATTTAAAAAGCAAATGATGATGTGCCAACGATATACCCAACTAAGCTTGGTACTCATTAATACTGTGAAGTTAAATCCAATCCCACCAAAGGTAGCTGAGAAATAGTGCAGACAAAATATATTTAAGAAATATAACAAAGGGTCAGAACTCATTCATGACATGTTACATAACAAGGCATGGTACTTACCATTCTTGTAAAGTTAAAGCAAAATTCAACTAAATGTAGTCGAGAAATAGTGTGGACAAAACTAATTTACATATGGATTGACCGACAGATCAACGGACGTGACTCCAATATAGTCCCCATATACTTCATATCTGAGGGAATAAATATTGGAGAATTTTAGCATCTGGGGTTACATCTTTCTGAGACATCCAAAAAGATTTTACAAAAAACAAAAACAAAAAACCGACAACAAAAACCATAAGAGCATCATAGTGGCCTTTATGTACTGGGTTTCAAACTCACATACAGTCTCCCTACACAAGGTATTATCTGAAAGTCAGTATTCTGAATGATTGTATTTCTAGCTGCAAAGAAATGTTAAGGCATCCCCGCTTGCTGAGAAACTTAAATTTAAACCAACAATGATGCCGGCACCAATTAGCATTGTAATACCCTTAAATAGCACTAACATAATTCATGAAGAGGATCAGTTCCCTGATTCAAAGCTTACTGTCTGTGGGTTCAGCTTCCCTGTCAGAAGGTCCACCAGGTTCTTGTCCTCCATTATGATTGTGACATCTCCTTTGGGTGGTCCACCAAACTTCACCGACCCATTTCCATTCTTACAATCCACAATCCAGATACCCTCTCCATTGCTGCCTTTCACTTGGAAACAAAACACTCCATTCATCTTCTTCACCAGGTTTGCTCCATCCTTGGATTTGTAAAACATAATTAAGTACAGATATAGAGCAGTACTGTACAGGGATCCAAAAAATAATTGTTTATTTGTTAAGTTAAATGCCCCACCAACAGTATTTCAGTCATTTGGAGACTATGTCTACTTGAGAGAGATATAAAGCTGCCACACTGCAGTATCACCACCATAGACATGTGGCATGATACCACACCCAGTCACATTATCCTGACACTTGACCCAACCAGTCCTGGAGCAACACTATAGATTGAGCGCCAAGCAAGGGAGCTATACCAGTACCATTTTTTTACGACTTTGGTATGTCGCTGGCCGGTGATCAAACCCACAACCTCCTACTCTTGAGGTGAGCGCTCTAACCACTTGGCCACTGTCCAAAAATGTACATGGAACTCAAACATGCAATAAAGCAGAGATGCATACAGAGCCCAAAAATGGGGACAGAAACGTTTTACTTTGAGACATTTCTTAGGTTCAAAAATCAAAATATGATAATAAAAAAAACATATGCAACTTATATTACAGTGTGATAATGTCTTAAATATATTCAGTGATTAAACTATTATTCAGACTAACAAACAAAGCTGTGGAGAAAATGGAAATAAATTATTGAAAATAACTCACTTATTTCTGACTTTCAACTACTCAAATACTGTAATACTTGCCTCACCTTTGCTATGATTTCCTTTATCCCCTGAAACATGGGATTACATTGGAAACTCTCCGCTGTCACGCACTGGCTGGGGCAGCCTGCAACCTGCACTAGAAGGAAATAACTTAAAGTTAAAGAAATAAAAACTTCAATATTTAACCTAACTCTATGGTTTGTGTCAATACACTTAACTGGTAAAAGAAGTTGTTTAAATTTCAATTCATTTATAAACATATAAGACTAAAACTTAGGCTTCATTCAACAAGTTTTAACATATCTGATGATCATCATGAAATATCAACATGATGTAGTACACTGCTGACAATGATCAACATGATGTAGTACACTGCTGACAATGATCAACATGATGTAGTACACTGCTGACAATGATCAACATGATGTAGTACACTGCTGGCAATGATCAACATGATGTAGTACACTGCTGACAATGATCAACATGATGTAGTACAATGCTGACAATGATCAACATGATGTAGTACACTGCTGACAATGATCAACATGATGTAGTACACTGCTGACAATGATCAACATGATGTAGTACACAGCTGACAATGATCAACATGATGTAGTACACTGCTGACAATGATCAACATGATGTAGTACACTGCTGACAATGATCAACATGATGTAGTACACTGCTGACAATGATCAACATGATGTAGTACACTGCTGACAATGATCAACATGATGTAGTACACTGCTGACAATGATCAACATGATGTAGTTCACTGCTGACAATGATCAATATGATGTAGTACACTGCTGACAATGAACAACTTGATGAAGTACACTGCTGACAATGATCAACATGATGTAGTACACTGCTGACAATGATCAACATGATGTAGTACACTGCTGACAATGATCAACATGATGTAGTACACTGCAGGCAATGATCAACATGATGTAGTACACTGCTGGCTATGATCAACATGATGTAGTACACTGCAGGCAATGATCAACATGATGTAGTACACTGCTGACAATGATCAACATGATGTTGTACACTGTTGGCTATGATCAACATGATGTAGTACACTGCAGGCAATGATCAACATGATGTAGTACACTGCTGACAATGATCAACATGATGTAGTACACTGCAGACAATGATCAACATGATGTAGTACACTGCTGACAATGATCAACATGATGTAGTACACTGCTGACAATGATCAACATGATGTAGTACACAGCTGACAATGATCAACATGATGTAGTACACTGCTGACAATGATCAACATGATGTAGTACACAGCTGACAATGATCAACATGATGTAGTACACTGCTGACAATGATCAACATGATGTAGTACACTGCTGACAATGATCAACATGATGTAGTACACTGCTGACAATGATCAACATGATGTAGTACACAGCTGACAATGATCAACATGATGTAGTACACAGCTGACAATGATCAACATGATGTAGTACACTGCTGACAATGATCAACATGATGAAATACACTGCTGACAATGAACAACATGATGAAGTACTGCAGGCAATGATCAACATGATGTAGTAATGCAGGCAATGATCAACATGATGTAGTACACTGCTGACAATGATCAACATGATGTAGTACACAGCTGACAATGATCAACATGATGTAGTACACTGCTGGCAATGATCAACATGATGTAGTACACAGCTGACAATGATCAACATGATGTAGTACACTGCTGACAATGAACAACATGATGAAGTACACAGCTGACAATGATCAACATGATGTAGTACACAGCTGACAATGATCAACATGATGTAGTAATGCAGGCAATGATCAACATGATGTAGTACACTGCAGGCAATGATCAACATGATGTAGTACACTGCTGACAATGATCAACATGATGTAGTAATGCAGGCAATGATCAACATGATGTAGTACACTGCTGACAATGATCAACATGATGTAGTACACTGCTGACAATGAACAACATGATGAAGTACACAGCTGACAATGATCAACATGATGTAGTAATGCAGGCAATGATCAACATGATGTAGTACACAGCTGACAATGATCAACATGATGTAGTACACTGCTGACAATGAACAACATGATGAAGTACACAGCTGACAATGATCAACATGATGTAGTACACAGCTGACAATGATCAACATGATGTAGTACACTGCTGACAATGATCAACATGATGTAGTACACTGCTGACAATGATCAACATGATGTAGTACACTGCTGACGATGAACATGATGTAGTACACTGCAGGCAATGATCAACATGATGTAGTACACTGCTGACAATGATCAACATGATGTAGTACTGCTGACAATGATCAACATGATGAAGTACACTGCTGACAATGATCAACATGATGTAGTACACTGCTGACAATGATCAACATGATGTAGTACACTGCTGACAATGATCAACATGATGTAGTACACTGCTGACAATGATCAACATGATGTAGTACACTGCTGACAATGATCAACATGATGTAGTACACTGCTGACAATGATCAACATGATGTAGTACTGCCGACAATGATCAACATGATGTAGTACACTGCTGACAATGATCAACATGATGTAGTACTGCAGGCAATGATCAACATGATGTGATACACTGCTGACAATGATCAACATGATGTAGTAATGCAGGCAATGATCAACATGATGTAGTACACTGCTGACAATGATCAACATGATGTAGTACACTGCTGACAATGATCAACATGATGTAGTACACTGCTGACAATGATCAACATGATGTAGTACAATGCAGGCAATGATCAACATGATGTAGTACACTGCTGACAATGATCAACATGATGTAGTACACTGCTGACAATGATCAACATGATGTAGTACTGCTGACAATGATCAACATGATGTAGTACAATGCAGGCATTGATCAACCCTGCTCTGAAAGTGGTTACACTAGTCATTAGGATGCCAGGACTGTTTTGATGCATTATAACTTCTCATGTTAAAAAAAACAACAACAAAAAAAACCGCAAAGTCCACCTACTATGCCTGTTTTGGGAAGCCTAGCCTGTAGAGGGAGACCACAGCAGCTCCACCTAGCCCGATGTTGTGTTGCAATGCCACCCTGGCTCCTTTCACCTGTCTCTTGCTGGCCATACCTCGCAGCTGCCAGCACAACTCTGAACACTGGGCCAGTCCTGGGGACAGGATTTTACACACCTTTATTTGGAGAAATAAATCTTTGTCTCTGGCAACTTAATCCAGTAAAAATTCTGTTTTAAACTCTTAGATGGGTCTCAATGTGTAAATTTTGTTACAGTTAAATAGTTAGAGACTGAAACAAGTTCCTTGACTCTAAACTGCACATCAAAAGCCTTATTATAATTTAAAACAAAAATCCAACAGACAAAATCACATGTAAGGAAAATGTCTCACTAATTTAGCTCAAAGCAGCATTACCTGTAGCACCAAGGGGGTGACCTTTAGAGATGAGACCCCCACTTGGGTTCACCACAAACTTGCCCCCATACGTGTTGTTTCCACTGTCTACCATCTCACCAGCCTTTCCTAAACAACAGCAATATCATAAAATATTGACAAGATTTTGTCTGGGTGATATTTCACCAATTATGAACTAGTACAAATCTACTTGTGAACGTATGTTATTACTTAATGATGGCACTAGAGATTTTGATTGATTTTTTCAGTTTACTGTCGCTGCGACAGTCTTTCAGTCATATAGTGACGTCCAGCTAATAACAGGTGGAGGAAGAACCCGAATGTACTGAGGCATCCGGGAAGAACCACCGACCTACTGCAAGCCAGCTGGAAGGCTTCCTCACATCCTCACATGAAAATCAGAATGACCCTGCTGGGACTCAAACCCACGCAGTGAAAGGCTGAGTGAGTGTTAAAGTCAGCTACTTAACCCTCTCTGCCACAGAGGCCCCAGAGATTTTTAATTTAAGGAGGAGGGGACTAGACGAGAAGAAACAGGTTGCAACTCATTCAATTCTATTGCAGCACAGTATTGCAGCCTACATCAAAAGATGTAAATTACCTTTATCCACTTTTCCTTGTATAAAAACTATATATTTATCTTAAATGTTAACTGATTGATTGAACTTCAATCTGGTAAAAGAAACTAAACAATCACAACAGCCATTGACAATCTCAGATCAGAGACCTCCACATTAATAAATCCCTGACAGTACCACAATTGCCTTAATAACTATTTTAAGCGATTAATAATTCTTTACTGATATTTACTAGAATTTAAAGAATACCATTTTGTCTATGTACCTTACCTTAATTTATCTCGCCCTAAGTTATTGAAAAGTATTGTTTGTTTTCTGGATTTAACGTCACATCGACAGTATTTCAGTCATTTGGAGACAATGTCTACTTGAGACAGATATAGTACTGCCACACCGCAGTATCACGCCGTAGATATGTGGCATGACAACACACCTAGTCACATTATCCTGACACTGGGCCAACCAGTCCTGCAACTACCCTTATCTGCTGAGCACCCAGCAAGGGATCTATACCAGTACCATTTTTTAAGACTTTGGTATGTCAAGGTCAGGGATAGAACCCACAACCTCCCAAGGCAGATAAAAAGTAAAACTGTAAGTATGATTTTCATGTTTAAACTCAATGTATGCCCATTAGATACCATACGGCTTAATCATTTGGATTTGAGAATCTGAAACAGTATCACAACTTATGATGTAACCTGCAATCAAATAACCTTCTAAGCCATGCTGTGTTAATATCAAGGAACTTTGTGACCTCACCTTCACACTCAGTTCAAGATATCCTTTTAACTTTCTATTTTGACCTTTGTCTGTACTGACCTTCTGGACAGAGACCCAGGGCCTCATACGTGATCAGCTCATTGCAGGAGAAACAATCATGTAGCTCAACCACCTGCACCTCATCTCGCGACAGTCCTGAAACATAAACATACCGGGAACTTGTGAACACATACAGCACAGGGGGGACATTTCACTTAACTTTGCACAAAGGTTTTCTTTCCTTAATGAAATTCAAGAATAACATTGCATAATCACTTGCCATTTTTGCATAGAAAGTGATTGTTATTTTATCTACCAGTCATGGAAAAAAAGCTTAAAGTAAAAGAAACTCTGTAGAATGACTTGCATTGTGAGTATTGAGAAAATCTAATCTATATGAAATCAAGCAAAAAGAGTCCCTGCAATGAAAAGTGGGTAGGTTACTGTTAAATTAAACATCATGTGTTGTGTTTTCCTATAGGAAAGAAAAACAGCGTTTACAGTCCTTGTACATACAGTCGAGAATGACATGAGGTTCCTGGTAGGCTTGTCTGTAGTACATTTATAAATTCTGTTGGAAATAGAATTTCAAAATCGGCTAAAAATCATAAACGATGACTGGAAATAATCGAACAAGACATTTCGATCAATCACTGAATATGTACTGTAATCGATTTGTTTGCTAACCATCACTTATATGTAGAATGTGACTTTGAAAGCAAAAAAAATATCTTAATTTCACAGACAAAGATGCCATCAAAGAATATTAATTACAAGAGAAAAGAATTAGCAGACTATTAATGCAAGATTGAAAAATAATTGGAGAAATAAGAGGAAAAAACTTTCAAAAAGAATTCAGAAATAGAGTAGATCTAGTGTTAATGTTTTCTTTTTTTTTCTTTTATTTCTTGGTACACAAACTCTTAACTACTGACATGGAGAGGAATTGATTATATAGAAACACAACTGGTGATCAGCAAGCTTTCGATCAATCATCCATTATAATTGGTCATCGTTTAATCTCTAGTTGGAAATACAGTCATTTGAAAGTCTGGATATCAATTCCCAAATAAAAATAAGAAAAATTACTGTCTTGCTACACACCTGCTTTTTGGAACACCTTGTCGGCAGCCGTCTTGGTCATGTCGTACCCTACTACCTTCATGGCACTCTTGTCCTTGAAGACACTTGGAAGGTCAGTGGCCATCTCCATGGCCAGAATCTCCACTGCCTGACTCTCCAGATTGTGTCTATGCACAAAGTCTTCACTACACAAGATGGCCGCTGCTGAGCCGTCTGATGTTGGGCTAGAGTACAACATACTAATGTGTTAGGACTATCACAGTATAAGAAGCATCTATGCAGATTCTTTTTTTGTCTCTTTATGAAACAGGAAAATATAATACTAAAGATAGGATTTTCTTTAGTAACGAGGGAATAATTAAGAAAGGATATGAAAAATAGATGTACAGTAAAATAATGTTATCAATATTTTCTGTAACAATAAAAATACAAACTTACGATCTCATGACATTTAAAAATAATGCTGTGATTCAAAAATGTATTATACAATGCTCAGAAAGATATTCAGATTGACAAAATAAATATATTATTTAAATGAAAGAACCTACCAGCACTGCAATTTTGTGAGAGGATCATGCATTTTGGGGGAAGCTTGGATCTGCTCCAAAGTGTAGTAATCCTGAAATTGTGAGTAGCTGTAGGGAAAAAATAAAAACAGAGAAATTGAATAGCATAGCATCAAAGTGTTCAATCATGAAAACTTATCTGACTATGTTCCCCATGGTTTTGCTAATGTCTATTTTCCTTGTTAAAGATGGCAATGGATCATATATCAAATCATAGCTGTTGCAGTAGTTGTACAGAGGTTGCAAGTGCCCAAATATTGCAAGGTTTTACCAGAAGCAAGCCATTTCATTGCATTTTTTAAAATTGTATCAAGATTGTGAAATAGTTTGTAAGCAGTCCCTGGCCAGTTGCAGTCAATTGCAGACCATTTCTTGGCCAAACCCTATTGCAAAATAATTGGCATTTTTTAAGAAACTGATTGCCTTTGTTTAAGCATACAAAACAGTCTAGCTGCCTACCACTTGACTATTCTTAAATTGGTTTTGGACAACTCTTCAACAATTTGGCTACCAGTCCTATAAACCAGTCAGTGTGTAATCATTTGCACCTCAAATCAACTAGCACCTGATTACCATAAGTCCTGAGCTCTTATTCATTGAGCAACATGGCTGGCTCCTCCTGTGAGGTTGCAGTATTTCCATTGGACTCCCTTTCTAATTCTACTATACCCTTGTGAAAGACTGATGGAATCCCTTTATATTAAAGTTTAAAAGGCACTTAAGCATTATTGTCCAAATGTGCATTATGTGTTCTTGTGATTTTGTCTTCAGAGCTCATTTTCTTTTATCTAGACCAGCATTAGATTTTACTAAACAGGTACACATATGCATCAAATGATACAGTCACTCTAACTCTACTCTTATATTACAGTAAACAGAAATCATACAGTAGAACTTCGTCAAACCAAACATCGTTAAACCGAATTCCTCAACATTTCGAAGTTTTTTTCCGGTCCCGATTTTTCCCCTTCTTATTTAAACTAAAAATAAAATGTTTAATCCGAATTTTTTTTTTTTTTTTTTTTTTTTATTTTTATTTTGAAGTCAATTTTCGTACATTTTCGAAGACATATTGCCCTTAACTTCAATCGTACACGGGTCAGTTTATTTTGCGGCGTCACTGGAATGATGGCTCAAGTAAGTTTTTTGCACCTTTTTCCAGGTAGGGATTATCAGCACGTGTCTGACCGTAAATTATTGATTACTTCTAATCGATGTCTGACAGGTTGAGTAACAGACACGCAACAGCAGATAAACCCAGGTGTCAGATCTTGAGTACTTGTTTTTTATGTGAATTTAAATTTAGTCAGCAGAGATTAATCATCATTGTATCTCTGTCGTCTCTGCACACTTACATTCAGAAGAATTATTGTCTCCAAAGATAATTCCTCACAACTGTCAATGTCAGAACAATCCAGTGAAATACCCGGTGTGTCCGGGGGGAATAACTGGGTCTGTCTCAACCCTATCCGCTGTCGAGCAATCTAGAGAAGGGCCCAGTAACCAAACCGGGAGGATATCTGGATCGGCATAAGGACGGAAGGAGGTTAAACGTTGGCACAAATCCAAAACCTATCAAGAGAAGTTTGCCGCCATCCAGGAAGTCGAGAGGGAAATTAAATAAAAACAAGTAACTGGTGTTGTATGCAACACATAAAGTCCACTACCGGCTCCACCTTGACTCAATATGGTAATCAATCTCATTTTTTGCCATATTTTCACTATTTCCGTTACCATAGCAACCACAATTTTAGTCGAAGAACAAAAATAAAATGACGTGCATAATCTACACATTGCCATCTAGTCATATACCAAATTTCATCAAGTTAGCTTGCTTAGTTATCGCAGGATCCCATTTTTTGCCATATTTTCACTATTTCTGTTACCATAGCAACCACAATTTTAGTCAAAGAACAAAAATAAAACAACGTGCATAATCTACACATTGGCATCTAGTCATAAACCAAGTTTCATCAAGTTAGCTTGCTTAGTAATTAAGTTATCGCGGGATCCAGATTTGAGCGGACAGACAGACGGATGGAAGGACGGACAGACGGAGTGCAAACCTATAGTCCCCTCCGGTGTGAACACCGGTAGGGGACTAAAAAGCAAATTGCCGAAGAGTTTGGGGTACCACCAATATGCTATCAACTTGGTTGAAACAGAAAGACGAAATTACTGTTGAACTGTTTTGTTTTCTTATTATTTCCATAAGTATTTGCATACATGTATAAAAGAAATTTCAATATCAATAATTGCATGTGTTTGTATTTCTGTGAAGACCCTCTTACGTACAGGATCCGTTTTTCATTTCATACCTACCAGTAGTTGTTTTTATGACGTAGCGATTTTCTCTCACAGGTAATGATAACGTAAACATACATGCGCACAAACCGAAATTTCTCATTGGATTTTTAATCCGAATTATCATTATTTCGAAGTTTTCAGCCTGGTCCCTATGACTTCGGATTAACGAGGTTCTACTGTATATGAAAGAAGACAGTTTCTAATATAAATAGATAGAACTTACGGATTGTTTGTTGAATGTTTGTGATTTTTCCAGGCAATCTTTGCGAAATGTTCTGGCTTAGTGCCTGTAAAAATATAAATTTAGAAGATGAATTTTAACATGACACTATTCTACATTATATGTGCCTACTACAGTTAATGGAACAGAGAGAGATATATCATCTGTCTAATGTCACAAAGTCACAACTGGAATAGTTATGGAACTAATATACATTTAAGCTATTGCATTTTACTAAAATGTGTATTTTCTCATCAGCGTTGCCAGTAATTCTTTTGTTTTTCAAATGCATGGGAAATTTTCCTGGATCCTGACTGGTCAACGTCTTGAAAGATGGGATATAAGTTGTAAATTTGGAGCATTATACTGTCAAAAAATAACATTCCATGATATAAGTCTTGGTTCATTTATAAATTTAAACATTTCGGAGATTTGAATTTTAATATTTCTATTTTAATTTACTGATTTGTTTACCATTTCTAATTACCATCTTGACACTTAAGTGTCAAACAAAGGTGGTCTTTCAATAAAAAGATAATAATTTCTTTTTTTTTTTCTTTTTTTTTTTGTATGTGTGTAATGTTAGATGATAAATGAATAAATCTATAAAGAAATGAAAATTCATTCATTTTTTTTTTTAAAAATTGGAATCATCCTTGCAGTGAAATGATTATATAGTATACAAATGTAAAGGGTCTCCCCTAACAATCATTCATAAGAGTTGAGCAAAATAAAGAGATGCATATCTTTTACAGGATAAAAGTAAATAGAGTATTTGATTAGGAATAGTGGTTGTGCAATTTTGAAATCTGTGACAGAATCCTTGATTTTTAATGGTTTTGAATATTTCTAATACCAAAGGCACCAAAACTGATGCCACCTGGGTTAGCAGAATATCTCTCCTTAATCTCCTTAATCTTCAAAATGTCATGATTAGGAATAAAATGTTCCTAGAGAAAATAATTTAAATTGTCTCTAGAGTATTTCCTAGTCCTATACGGAAAACACCACATCATACCATATTTTTCCATGTGCTCCCGTCCAGCATTACCGAACATCTGTGCAGTGATTGGGCCATGGGAAAGACCAACCGTCTCCGCCATGACCCCTACATGCTTGTCCATAGGGTTGGTACGGTCAGTGTACTGGAAGCATATACAAATGTGTGTGTGATCAGAACTTGGTTTTTTCGACATCCTTTTGATAATTTATCTTAATTTAATGATTGAGTCACTGACAGGTAACAGACCTACTGCCATTGTAATATCCCCTTTAAAAACATTGACCTAAAATAATTACACTTTCCTTTGATATATCAAGGAATTTTATCTTATTTTGATGGAAGTTTAGCATTTGTTTATGATCGTTTAAAATTTGATTCTTTGTTTATTAGGTTTAATGTCCTGCCAACAGTATTTCAGTCATGTGGAGATGATGTCTACTTGAGACAGATACAGTGCTGTCACACTGCAGTAACTCGCCGTAGACATATGGTATGATATCACACCCAGTCATATTATCCTGACACTGGGCCAACCAGTTCTGGAACTACCCATTTATACAGAGCACTGAGAATATAACTACCAGTACCATCTTTTAAGACTTGGGTGTGTTGCGGTCAGGGATCATAACCACAACCTCCTGATTTTGTGGCGGATGCTCTTACCACTCAGTCACCACAACTGCCTATCGTTTAAAGTGATATGACAGTGTAGATCTTGTATGTTCATGCTTAAAAACCCCACTCTTTTAATACAGGTTTTTTCTCCAAAAACATTGCTTAGCACGTTGATGTCAAATGCACCAATTCTATTTATGTTCTCACCATAAAAAGCATAGCACAGAGTGACTGGGTTTGAACTTACTGTTGCTTTCAGAGAACCTTTCTGCATTTTCTCAAAGCCAAGGGCCATCACACAGTCTGCTAGACCTACAATAAAAGGATGGGATAAGTTTTTCTTCTACATATCCCATACACAGAGAAATATTATTGCATCATTTCAATGCATAGTTCCATGACCCACCTATTAGCATATCTTAACAATAGATTACAATTAGATTTTGTCCCACAAACACAATGTTAACAAAGGAGCACATGTCATTGTTTGTGGCCAAACCTATTTTTATTTAAATTAAAGTTAGGGTCAGGGAACTATCCATATCCATAGAGATGAGAGAATAACAGAATGCATGAAGTATACTAAATAGAAATGAGAAACATATACACACAAATATGTATGTATGTAGACAGATTTCGTTTTAGTCCTTTCTCTCCCAGTCATTATAAAATGCTGGACATTTAACAACTACTATATGAATTTTCAACTATGTGAAATAGATGGAAATACATCACTAGCAGGGTGAAATACATCTTACTCGCAAGATTATCAAGTTTTTAAAGGTTAACCATACATCAACTTTGGGGAAGCCTTTGATTAAATTGAGAATTTATTTCTGTATGATAAAGAGTGAAATATCCCTGTGCTGCAGTACACTAATGTAGGAGAGAGCACCATGTTGTTAATCTGGATACAAAATCCAACACTGAAATACATTACTTGCACACTGTAATTGAACATGCATAAGACCTTGGGATTTTGGACATTTTTTAGGTATCAGTTGTAAATATCTTAAATATATCTCTTTATAATGATGGGGAATTTATATGATTATACATTTGATAAAAAAATAAAGAAAACACTCTTACTGGTAATTTTTATGGTGCACTATAGTACAGTTAAAAACTCGTTATCTCGACATTTAGGAACGCATCATTTTTATGTCGAGTTATGAGTATGTCGATGTATGAATTTACTTGCACCTGGAACCATGTAAACAATCATTCACAAAATGCACATTTATTTGAAGCAATTTGTCTATAAAGGCCCTAGATGCCTAATAAAAATCTTGTCTTATATGTTATAGCCTAAAACAAGTTCTGTTGAAGTTGATGATGCAAATTTCTTTTGGTATGATCGTTGCTAATACTGCAAAATAGTGTTGACATTAGATTACCAGCTCACACTTTATATGATTTAGTTAAGCATGTATGATTGCATCTAGCATTAATCTGTTCATTTCCAAACATTACAGTTTGCAACATTTTAATGTTGTAATTGACACTAATGGTGGTTGGGACATAATCTATGAAAGTGTGAAAACTTACTGCTGCAATACTAAATATTTGCACGTCCATAAGCGTGTCGGCACGTGTCAAGATAAACACATAGTTTCAGATGAGAATTTATCCATCGGGACCAAAGAAATACGTCGACATATAAAAAATGTTGAGATAAGAATGGATTTTATACATATTTTAATAGAGAAAAAAGTCGTGACTTTCAAAGTATGTCGAGATAAACTAAATGTCAAGAATTTTCCTATGCTCACTGCTTCTATTTTTGGGTTCTTTGATATCATAGTGTAATGGTAACACACTTTGCTTTTCACAAATGCATCCTGGGTTTGATCCCCTTCATATATGTGAGAGAGTATGGTGGTCGCCTGCCAAACATATGGTTTCTGCTCATAATAATGACCAAACAACTGTATACCCTGTCACCCGAAACCATCGAGAGTGATTTATTTAGCTGTGAAAATTTGTTTTATGATAAATGTAAATTTTGTTTCTATTTTTTGTATTTTTACCTAACCCTTTACTGCATATAGATTCATTCTGACACACTGGGAAACTGAGCAGACTCAGATCAGATAGCTCCTTCAAGGACCTGTCTGATCAGAATCTCTTTTCTGTTTGCCTTACACTATTGTGCTCAACTTTACAGCCTGCACAGCAAAGAAAAAAAAAAACATTGTTTCATATACCATTTAAAGTTCAATTAGTTACCATACATAAAGCCATCAAATTGCACATGAATATTCATAAAGTAAAGGGTAAACGAATGAATATCCCTATTGATGCATATATGTTGCTTTGATAATGAAGATAACAAAATGGGTTGGTGATAACTATAGTGTATTTGACATACTTTACAGATTTCAAGTAATACTCTACCATTTGAAATTGAAAATTTATTACAAAATGCTTACAATCTTTTAACATTTACACTAATTACATATAGGGCAACAGTACCATTGCTCCCTAATATGTTTCAGCACAGAGAGTTTCTAAGGGAGGTAAAAAAAATTAAATGTACTCTATTCATGTAATCTAGAGGCTTAATGGTAATTCTTTACAACTAGCACAACGTAATTGCAACAGACCTCCTTCAATCAGTTGTTTTGCCATCACCAAGGCTGTCGAACCAGTAGCACAGGCATTATTTACCTGGAAAATTATACACTTTAATGATTGCAAAAAACAACATGTCATACTTATGATATAAATTTATAAATAAAAGAAAGCTGCAGAGGGTGCATCATTATGAACAGTTCAGAATATTTAATTACAATAAACTGCTTCAATGAATAATGTTTAAATATCTACAACTTCTAAAATGCTTTTTTTATCAAGTGGCAATGTTTATATTGACAATTCATACAAGTACTGAAAGTTTGGATTCTACCTGGGGTGTGAATCTTTCATGGCCTTCACAGTTACAAAGTACTGACCCAAAAGGGATTTGGTGTTGTGCTATTGCTGTGGCAGTATTTCAATCATTTAGTGATGTCCAAGTTATTACAGATGAAGGAAATCATTGAGTGTGCAAAGGTAGAACCACAACATACTGTAAGCCAGCTGAAAAGCTTCCTCAGCAACCCTGTTGCGATTTGATATCAGTGAGGGACTGAAAGATGTTAAGTCAGCAATTCTACCCACTTGGCCATAGAGGGCCCCTTGAGGGATTTGTATAAAGAAATCTTGTAAATATAGATCTGAATTAAAAAATATGTAAAGTCTATATTTAATCTCAATTTTTGGACCAAAGGCTTTCAGAGGACAGAAGCTGTGCATACATTGTAGACTGGTATCCCAGTGAGTCCCAGCTGGTACAGAGCTCTTTGTCCACAGGTGGTATCTCCTGCAATATCAGATTATTCTGTAATAACAACTGTCTGAAATAATAACCATGACAGCACCTGCTGTAAAACCATTATTTTTTCGTTACATTAAGTCAGGTGGAACTTGCAATAAAGTCTTTTTTGTGTACACATATTTGTGGATTCATTTTCATGTAAACTTAAGATCTATCAAAAAAATCTTACTTTTTTTTTGCGAGGGTAATATTTGCTGATAAAACCCTTCACAAAATCAATGAAATTTAGTATGTCATGAAAGTTACTGATAATTTCACAGTATGTGACCAGTATGAACCACAATCAGTCTCCAAGAAATAAATTGTTTGCTGACCAAGCTCTATATATAACTCATCAAGAACATAACATTATAAACCTATTCAAACTGAGAAATGCTTTCATTTTGGTCTTGTTTCATGATGGAGGTAAAATGAAGTCCCCAATCTATCTTTATCAAGAGAAGAAGAAGAATATATGTTTAATAACCAACAGATTTCTTAGTATGAGATGATTAGGCGTAAAAAAAATATATACTGTGTTTCAGGCAATGGTCTCAAACAAATTAGGCAGGGTCGGGATTGAGATTTTTTTTTTTTAGTTCCGTCATATTAGTGAATGAATCACGGAAAAAGGGGGTCTCATAATGGCTCCTAAAAACAACCACTAAAAAATCTATTGTGTCGGCGGGTTTTTGCTGGGTTTTCGCAAGGTAGATGATGGTGATGACAACAGTTATGATCAAAGGACCAATAGTCCTGAGAGCTGCCAATTGAAAAATACTGCTTCAATATCCTAGCTTATAAGTTTGTGCAAGGCAATAATGGGATTTTGAAATCATAGACACTTTAACATTTAATGGATTAAAATCTTTCAGAGCAGATACTATAATGCTCTGCTAAGATACTGTCATGATGAAGATTTTTCAGTATTAAGTTTAGACCGGGACAGGGTTGACATGTTGGTAAACCTTTACGAACTGCCTTCTAAAACATATAAACAAACAAGAAGAATATCGCTCTATCTGAAGTTACAAAGACAAAATATCACAAACCTCTTATAGTTAATCTGATTACATTACTTACCAGAGCAAAATGTAGTAGAATCTGATATATGCATAAGCTATTGGGACGGCACTCTGTCCAGAAGTGTACAGACGCAGATACGATATTTAAAGTCATTATTTTCAATTTGTAATGCTCTGTATCTTATGAACATAATGAATGTCACATTTATGTTATTGTTTTTTAAGTTTTTTATATGTATACATGTATATTGATCTAAAATCTTTCACGGCTGTACATATAGCTGTAGAGTGCGAATATGAATTAACCAGAATGAAATATTAATTTCTCATACTAGTAGATGTTATGACCATAAAACATAGTTTAAATACAACTTTTTAAACAGTTTTTAAAAATTAAAGAAACATTTGGCCTATTTCTGGAACATGTATACTGAAATCTGAGTTATCAGGTTCCGGAGACCAAGATCATAGCAATGAGACTGCATTCTGAGAATCAGAATGCAGCTCAATAATGACAATTACACAATTCAGAAAAAAAGTCCTACCATAGACATATCCAACACAGGCCTGCTCTATGGCATCATAGGACAAGCCAGCATCTTCCAATGCTTTTGTGCCTGAAAAATATCAAGGTTTAGGTAGAGTGAGTAGAGACTACCTGACCATAAAAGTAATAATATACACTGTACAGAGACCACTGAAATCACCATTAATCTGAAATCTAACTTTAAAGTGAAAGCCACATAAATCATGGGAGCCCTCAAAGAGAATTATTACCAATAATAATCATATTCTGTCTTGACTGACATAGCAATTAATTGATTTTGGCATTATGATAAAATCATAGAAAAAAACAACATATCTTCATAAGATTCATTTTGTTAAAAACATTTCAATATTTATATTTAAATTTAGAAATCATTTACTGTTTATGAATCCAATTATTTAATTATAAACATGTAAAAATACAAAAATCAGTTGGTTTAATGTTGTCATGGTTTAGGTTATAAAGTAGGACACTATCATTGGTAGCATAAAAAGCTTGACATAGGAATAAAACAATACAGAAAACTGCTTTAAAGCTAGAACATAGTTATACAATTTGCATGCATTTAAAAAGTGAAACATTTCTATCATATTTTAATATGACTTTAATAAGGTATGTTAGACCTGAGGTTTAAAAGAAAGACAGTACATAACCAGATTGATAGATTAATAAATAGGTCACCATAAATATAAACTAATCATGTCAACTGAGACATTCAAATTCATGTTGTTTTTTTTTAGATGAATAGTCCTTTTATGTTTCAGGTTGCAAAGCAGCAACCATCAAAATAAGCAATTCAACCAAATGCATTCCTTAATTAGACTAAGATAAAGTAGAGCTAACTAGTATATATATAGAATAAAATAATTAAGGTATTTATAACTATTAATGAAAAAGCTGAGATCTTTAATTTTCTTCAATGTTGTCATCGCTACCATGCAGTTATGTGAAATCATAATCTGTATTGAAATACTTTATAAATGGAGAGTACTGGTACCTGCTTCTTTTGCCATGTCTGGATAATCAAAATCTTGTCGCCTTCCTGGCTTCTCAAACTAAAATACAGATATATGTGTACGTAAAGAAGTGAAAGTGGAAATTTATTTTGTCTATAAGATAACTAAAGATCTATAACTTTAAATTTCTATCTAATCCATGTCCACTGAGACTTAATAATAATTAGTACAAATAATAAAGCATGACAACTAAAGAAAAAACAGTTACTCTCAATAATTTAGAAGAGTGATTTTAATGTTTCCATTAAAAATTTAATATTGTACAATACCTTTGTCATTCCTACTCCCACAACATACACCTTTCGTTTCATTTTCAAATGATTAATTGATTTAAATAAAATGTATGAAATAAATCTGTGACACCCTCGTTAGTAAAACCACACAGCCTACAAAGCGACCTGTCAAAGTCCATACATGTGAACTTTCTGTTTTGGGGTCGTGTCAGACAACTATATAGATAGCGGCTTTGATCCTGAGATTAATTCAGTGGTCTTGAAATGGTCTGCGGGAAAAACGTTGCGTTAGTTCAGTTACATATACTTAATAGCATTGCCGTACTCTCTTTTCATTGCAGTTAGGTAGCATAACAAATGAAACTGAGATTCAAGCTATATTGTCAGATTCTATTTGAGACGGCCCCTGGCCAGGAAAAAAAATGTTCTGATCGATGTTCGATTATTTGGGGTCAGATTTTTAGGCAATATAAAGGGTAAAGTTTTAGTTTTATTGTTCAATTTATTTCTCTGGACATGCACACCTTTGTCATCCCAACTCCGACCACAAACACTTTGTGTTTCTTCATGGCAATGTTTACAACGGGGGCAGACATATTGATGACGTCATGAATACCCGAATGAGGATCTATTTTTCTGGCTACTTAGTAAAAATACGCGTCTGGATTTTTGTTAATTAATATTCCGCACGGTCAAATCTTACTATTAATGTATCATTACTAACTAAACAAAAGAAAAATAGAGAAATCAAATTTATGCAATGTAATTCTCACGTATAATTCGATCATTTGGACTATTTTTTGTCTCGGATTTTAAAAATGGGGCAGTCGTTAGGTTGATGTATTTTTGGCGCGGATCATTGTTATGGATTCATAATTTTTGCTTTATTATTAGTGTTTTTATTAATCAAATTCATTAAAATGCATCTGAATTCAACAGTTTAATGTTTTAACTCCAGATCAATCCATGGTATTCATCCGGAGTCCATGAGGAAAAGTCTAAATTCCACTCCGTAAATAGGACAGGTAAGTGCATCAATCAATTTTTTTGCATCAATTTTATTGATAATCGGCCGATATTCTGTGTCGTCTGATTATTTTGCGATGGCTTTTCAATGCTACATGCACTTTATTCATCATACTTTGTTGTTGTTGTGAAACTTTGTCTCATTTTGTTGCTCTTACTTGATATTTCTTGTGACCTACTAAAATTCGAATGTGGGTGGGGAAATGATGTATTCACACCAAAGACACAACAATTAAGAGTCTGGACGATATGGTTTTGTCGCATCATATATGTTTTTGAATATTTTTAAACACGTATGGCTTTGTCAACATGGAAATTCTTTGATGAAGGATCATATTCCTGTAAGTTTTCATATATTTAATCAGAAGTGTCCATCTCTTGACAAATTTATTTTTACTTGCCTATTGTGAGATTAAAACCATTAAAGCAATATTGATATTTAAAAAAACAAACTAGTTTAGCGGATGCAAATGTATCTTCACAAGTGTATGCGTATAATGTAGTAAGTATATAATTATCAACATTCAGAGCTTTATGGCTTTCTACAAATCCAAATGTCAAATGGTAAAATTAACATTGATTCTATTTTTGATTATTCAGTTCACAATGTTTAAGTCTTCAGTTAACCAGGTCAAATATTCATTTATTTCAAAGTGCTATACTGAAATAGTAGTATGCAATGGTCTCACATACATTTGAAACATATTTTCTTTTCTGTATTCACCACTGTTTGTGAAATTATCGCTTCACTGAAATACTTCTTTAATCTATAGATTTGTATTGAGATATTGCATACTATCACAAATGCATACCAGAAATGTCATCACTAAGAAATAAATGATAATATTGAAGTGCGTTTTAGACATTGTTGCATTTAAATACAAATCATAGTTGAAAAACTTCTGATTATGAGCTGTCATGTTCTTTTTAGGTGTGGCATGAACAAAATAACGAAAAATCCAAATAACTTTTCATATTAATGTATCATCTGCTTGAGCAAATTACTTTTAAAAGAAGATGGCTCTTATGTCTGATGTGCTAATCTATTGTTAAAAAAATGATATTGAACAACTTCCAACATACAAACATCTTGTTTAATTATTTTGATTATAACATTATTACAGCTTTGACATTTATATTTTTTGATAACTGATGAACTCTGTTACATCTTGTTTAATTTGTTTTATATGTGAATAATTTCTTTAAATTGAAAAAAACAAAACAACATTCTTCTTTTTATTGAAAGGTGCTCTATCCACTTCAATAAATCATAATCTTATTTTCTATAAGACAACAAGAAATATGACAGTGCATGGTTTTTCCTTGATATTTTGAAATGCTCTGTAGATAAGGAGACAAATTTTTAAATATTCTGGGGTCATTTACATAATTTGAGGGTCAAAATTGAACAACTGTGTGTGTCGGAAAACCCTGACTGGTCCTTTTTTTTCATCTATAATTATGGCCTATAATTGTTGACTTCCCAGTTGGGAAAAAAAACAACCTTTTTTTTCTCAATTTTGGTAAAAAATACAGTGCTGAAATTTTTTTTTTTTTTTCAGAATTTTAAATTGACGTAACTTTCTATTTAGTGTATGCATGTAGACTGCCAATTGCTTACTAGACTAACATTTCCCAATTTGGCTGAAAATCACACTTTTATTTCCCAAAATGAAAGGCTAAGGCCCCTTTCCATCTTTTGGAAACAAGGCCTTGTATGGGTGTACTAAATAACTTTTCAACATTTTCCAAAAAGCAGCTGATTGTTGATTTTTTGTTAATTGTCACATCTCTCCCACCCCCACCCCCCTCTCCTGCCCCAAAAAGTGTAAACATTAATTGGTAATTAATATAATGCTGAATAAATAATCCTTACACGATTAGCAATATATGCTATATATACGTAGAAGTATAGTCCTAGGAGTTACATCCTTGACCTTTTTTTTAATTGGAAAAAAAATCTAAGCAGATTCGTACATAGGCATTTTGAACTGTGATTCTCAGGTGAATCTTTGCATCCCTTTAGAGATTTCTTGTGGTGTGCATTATTTTCCATGTAATGTAATGTTTTATATCTAAATTGTTACATTGCCTAAACTGAAAGAGTAAGAAATCAGCAAATCTTTTTGATAATGTAATTCAGGATTCATGATTGCCTTTCATTGGCACACACATGAATTGTTCAAAACTGTGAAGTTGTTTTATCAAGATTTCCTTGAAGTTGATGACAAAAGTTTTCTACTTTCAGATGTAATCTATTGAGAGTATACACATTCAGGATGAATGGTGAAGTACCAAGTGTCCCCATTACGACTCTTGCAGGGGTGACAAGTCTAACAGACTGTAAGTAGTAAGGCAGTTAAGTTGGTGCATTTGACATGTGGATTTTAATCAATCATAAGATTGGAACATGCATGGATTTCCTTAATGTCTTTAGTCTTGCTTTAATTTTGATATATTTCTGTCCATTTTGAGGTCTTAAGAACTGATAATTAATTTTTAGTCTCTTATGAATATTTCTGATAAATTTTGTAATGGATGAACTGAAGAAAACTTGGGTTAGACCTATTGATATTAATTTATGAATTGACTTACAAAAATATTTCAAATTATGTTCATTACTCATGATAATGTTTGTGAATAATTTTTCAGTGTTACCGGAGCTGCCCCTGCCAACTCCATTATCAAATGCTGTGAACAATAAGAGTTTACTGTATAGTGCAAAATTAACTGAGAAATCAAGACGGTTATTGGAAGATGCTGATGATGCATTGGTTGAGCAGTTATCAGATGCTTTGCGGCATACCTCAACTGGACATATGTGAGTAATAAAAAAATCAAAGTTAAAAATGCTGTTGGGTTATTACCTCACCCACACACACACATATAGGAAGCACTTTGCCAGTCCATTCCTCTTTTTTGTCCAAACTATATTACTACATATCTTTGAACCAGGAAATACATGATAGGCAAAAAGATTGCCCAAAGTGTGTGTCATGACCATGATCCAGTGGTGTTGTAAAAAGGCCATAAGTCACAGGCTAAATAAGTTAAGTCCCGTAACTTTATATCCCTTTATATTTTGCACCCAAAGGTTGCTTATGTTTCTCATGGCCTTGACTCAAGGGTCAAGATTGCCATCTAAGGATGTAATAAACTTGTGCATGCATTAAAACTTCATTGTTATGAATAAAAATGCATATGTGATTGATCTGAAGATTAGGAATCTGTTAGATGTTGGAAAAAAATATTAAAGGGTTGCACTGTGAATTAGGCAAATACTAGTCCTTGCAGAAATGCTGCCAACTTTGATATCTTTCTTTGTGTCAAAATGCATTGCACTGGCAGGCCTTTTTCTTGCCATTTTGGGATTTTTATTTTTTTTTGGAATTGGGAATTTTTCACGCGAAAACAACCTTTTTTGGGAAGAATTTAGAACATATAATTCCAAGCCTTAATTATGATTCTCTTTATTTCTCCTTTTTTTCAATTATGTTTCTCATTACTGAACATTATATTACAATGCCATTTTTCTGGCCTTAGCATCTCTAAAGATGTTGCACATTTGCTCAAGGTCTTCATTCAGTAACTGGTCTGGACCTTCAGCACAGATGGTCATCAGGCTGGAGAGTTTAGGAACTAATTTCAAGGGGGATTCTTCTTGAAATGATATAGGGGTTGCTTTTTCGGAATGGGTTTTTTCAGCCGTTTTTTCATTTGTTTTTTCGGGAGGGTCTACGGGTGCCGGTTGTTCAGGACAATCGGCAGGCACTGTTGAATCAGTTGATGTTGAGGCAGCATCCTCCTCACTTTGTTTTGAAAAATACGAATATAACTTTTTTTGTCCCCTCTTTATCTTTTTTACGAATGCGTTTTGCGTAGTACTTACTGTTGTGCGACGAAATCTTGACAACGTGAATAGTGCACGCTAAAAACCGGGACACACCAGACAATTCTCAGGGAATAAACCTTTTTTCGATATTTACATCTTGAAATGCATTAAAGGTAAAAAGGCAACTAGAATTTGTAAATTATAATGAAATTATCGTTTTAGGGGATCACAAATGAAATGGACTTTAATAAAAAAAAAACGATCGGCAAACAGGCTTTCCCGAAAACCGTGGTTACCGCGTAATAGTGTCTTTACTATTTTCGGAATACGTCTGCCATTTTCATTGTCGTATCGTAAACAAGTTTTGATGGGACTGAACATCTCAATAAATAGGCGATATTTGTTCATTTTTTCTCCTTTTAGGCAGTGGGAATTTTATTCACTCGCATTGGGAATATTTTTATCAAAATTGGGAAAAATACACGTTATTTGTCATTGGGAATGGGTCCGTTTAACGGACCCGTAGATGCGCCAGAAAAAGGCCTGACTGGATATTTATCATCTTCAGTGGTGGCTGAAATTTTGATTTTCTTCTGAAGCATTTAAAATGTTTGAAAGAAATCACAAAATACTGTTGAATTCTTTCATTATTATACCCCTGCATCACAAAGCAAAGCTGGGCTATTCCACAGGGTTTTCAATGTCAGCCAATTTTAAGTTAAAATCAAATAAAAATTGGTCATTTTTGGCAATATCTGAAGTTTTGAATGTCCAAAATGGACAGGTCCTAAACTGTCAGGTATGTTTACATTAACAGGCTTATCCAACCAGTTTGAGTGTGAAGCACGTGGTGAACAGTTGACCTACTTTACACAAAAGAACGTGTTTTTTGTTTGTGATACTGTTTGTGAGCACTTGACCTAGGTTGGAATAGAAACTGTCAAAATTACAAAAGGGGGAGGAGTTACATACAAATTGCAGAACCGTCCATTGTCCCTTGACCCACGGTCAAATTGGTTTTCCCAAAGAAATCTGTTGTGATATTTAATAATTAAAACCTTGAATCCAGGGCTACATAGGAATAGAGCATATGGTCCCGTCTCTTCATGTTGCATTTTATGAAGAGTCCAATTCTTTTTATATGGTTGAGGTCTTGTTTCTGGTTACAGACTGAAAAAAAATGGGTTGGTAGGTCTGAATTTTTTTTTAAAGATTCAGCTTGGAAATGTAGCTTGCCAAATTTAATGATAAAAGTGTCCGGTGTAGTAATAGTTTGATTTCTGTTTTTAGCTCATAGTGCATGCATTTCTTTAAAAGTTATTGTCAGCTGCAGTGCAAGTGAGTCTGCAGGTGGTGACTGCGACATCTTTATCTGCATTGTTAAACACAATCAGGACCATTTTGTCATGAAATGCTTGCAAATAATTACATATACACTAATTTTGTCAATGATTATGTCTACACTAATTTTGTCAATGATTATGTCTCCGTCCATATTTATGGGGGGGAGGGGATATGTTTTTGAAAAAAAGTATAAAAGCTATTATTAACTTGAAACTTCACAGGTGGATAGATCTCATGGAGAAGTGTCATGCACAAGAACCATAACTCTTCATTACTTGTTTTTGGAGTTTTGGCCTGTTGTCTGGAACATTACTCATTACTGAAAGGTGGAAAGGTTTTATAGAGGAGAAGTGCAGTGCACAAGAACTTTAATTCTGCACATAATATTTTTGGCGTTATTGCCAGTTGTTAAATTTCAAACTTAATTTTTTTCCAGAGCATTATTGCAAACACCGGCAAACATTTTGTGCCTTAACCACATATCATTTATGTAATTATTCTTTTACATGTGAAAAATAACAATGCATTTCAAGTCATTGTTTGCAAAAGTGAGCTTATGTTTTGGTAACTAAAATGGTAGCAAATAAAGCAGACCCTGATGACAGGACTCTTGTGCATATGTCACTGTGTGGGGGGGGGGGGGGGGGTGCATCAGTTTTCTGCTTAAACAAATAGCTAATTTTAATTAAATTTTCTATGTTTGACAACAAAAACCATGTCCATAATCAGAAGAAAAAAAGCTTGAGTCAAGGCATTGTAGTTGGCGTAATTATCAGTTCTTCTTTTTGGAAAGTGATCAGCTACTGTAGAAAAGTAAATAAATAACAAACACCTGCATGAAGACAAAGATATATAGAAAATAGAAGTTAAAAGGTCTTGAACTTTATTTGTGCTCTCTTTGTTTGTACCATAAAAAAGTACTTTGTTGTTGTTTAGATGTGATAAGAATATGAAGCTATCTATAAGTGTAAATACTTTCTACTTTTTTCAGTGAGCTTAAGGACAACCTTGGAGGGGAACCAGTTGATGGAGAAATGTCGGAGCTTCTGCGTGCAATACTTGCAAATGACCCAGATGTCTTTTCAGGCGGAAGTTCAAAGCAGAGTGGTATGTATTACAAGTAAATTATGATAAAATTAGGATTATTGAAGTGCTGTTACAGAGGAGTTGTATCATTTATATAACTATAATGAAAGAGGTTTTGCTGTCCATTTTATCATATTTGTCTCAATCAAAAGCTGCAGCAAGCCAAATTGGCTGTTTCAAACAAGGCTTATCTGACTTCAAATTTTTCTCCATTTACACACTGGATGATGTATTTAAAAAGCACTAAGAAAAACAGCAGACAAATGGTGAATGCTTTTTGTTATAGGTCGGGCTTCTGTTGGCCATAGGAATGGCAGTGGCAGATCCCCGTACCACCAGTCACCGTCACCAAGGTAAGTAGTTATTCACTGACCCAAGTTCTCTTATATGGCATATCAAACAAAGTCCCGTAAAGTATAAATTTTAACATTCTCATAGAAATAGTTGTCTGAGAAAAAAACAAAAAACATGAGCAGAACATCTGCTTTGGACAAAATAAGTAAGAAAGTGAGAAATGGCCATTTCCATCACAAAATTTAAGTCCTACATAAGACTAGTTTACATTTTAACATGGGATTTTTCTTTCAATTGTCAGATTTAATTTAACTTCAAAAAAAAAAAGGCAAATTTTAATACCTACTAATGATGATCCCTGTCTTCAGAAATCCATGCTTGGTTGATGACATTTATCTGCATTCATAATTTGTGTTTTGCATAATTTATTTGTCATTGTTATCAATTGTATTTATCAATTGTATTTAATTAAATGGACGGAAACCAATAACTTGTGCTTGTTATTCTATCTCATATTGGATGTAGTCAAATGCATAAATGTCTATTGTAATTGTAGTCCTATTAAAAAATTTTTTGTAACACGCTATGTTTTTTTTAGTTTTCAGTGTATATAATGAGTTCATGTCATTGTTGTCTGAACTGATTAACTACAAGTATTTTTATTTTGAAATCCTGTCATTTTCAGGGCTGGCCACTCTGGTGTGAACAGTTCATATGTTCAGCGGTCCCCATCTCTGCCACAACCAGGTATGCTTCTTGACTTTTATTGATATACACAGCTGTGTGTTTAGCCTAGTGTTTTTATGCTCCCTGAAGGGAGAGCTTACAGTTGCTGCTTTGTCCGTCCAGTCTGTCAGTCCATCTGTCAAAATTTTGTCTGGAGCACAAAACAAAAACTATAAGAGGTAAAAAAAGAACCATAACCTGTTTTGTTTTTCATACTTTTGTCCGTCGCATAACACCAATACTTTAAGAGGTATCAACATGAACTGTTATAGTTAAATAGATCTTAGTGATGAGAAGTGCAGTGTACAAGAACCATAATGCTGTTTAGCATAATTAAGTGTCATAAAGTACCCATCGGGTGACAAAGCGCAGTTTTGGGGGCATCCATTGTTTCTACCTGCCCTTGTTTTGTGTAGTAGGTCCTGGATTGCTATGTGTCTGTGTGATTATAGCCATGAATGGAAAGCAATATGAATGAATGAATATGTATGAAGTTATTTGAATCTAAAATTGTATTTTTGTATAAAAAATTACATCTTTATTCTTTTCCATTCTTTAGTTGCTTTTTACTTGTGTTTTCATTAATTAACCCTTTTCCTCATAGAGGAAACCATGAAAAAACCTATGTGAACAACATAAAACCAGTTCAGCCTGCGAGTAACTCGCAGGCTGATCAGGTTTTATGCTGTTCGCTGCTCCTCAGTGGTCTGGACATGAGGACTTTATAATTAAATTTGGTAAGGTTTAACTGTGGTTTTCTGCAGATCAGGCTTTATGTGGTACCTATTGAGTGCGTCAAAATGAGTCTATATGAGGGAAAGGGTTAATGGATTTTGATGTAAAGTGGCCACATTTATTGGTCAAAATACTTCCAACTGTAAAAGAATGATATTACACTTAATGACTCAAACGAGTATCAAAGGGATTTTTTTGGTTAATTTTTTTAAATGAATCTAATTATTCCCTCATTCTATAATGTTCTTTTTTTTTTCTTTTTCTTTTTTGCGACAAAGTAAAATAAAAAAAAACACAAAAAACAACAACAATTGAATTCAAGTAAAAGTCTAGGCAGTTTGGGTCAGAAATTCCTGCAATACTGAATAAATAAGAGACATAAAGATAAATTCTTAAGGAAATCTTGATGTTGTTCTGATAGGTACATCAAGCCTAAATGGGGAGCATTATGACAAGAGGAATAAGTCTTTAAGAGGTTCTAATACACTCTGTGAGTATTTCTGTACCCCAGTTATTGTATTATTTGGTTAGTTTATATTCTGATCTTAATGTTTTTGAGCTGAGGGTGTAGGGAAAAAAGCCAAAAGGGGAACTTATTTTAGAACAGTCGGATATAATTTGGTCTTAGTAATTATTAGATTGTTAAATCTTTTTTTTGAAATTTTAGATAATTGTCATATAGAATTATTATATTGGATTAAGTAATTAAGATCATTTTCAGATGGTTTTGAATGGGGTGTATTAAAATGAAATCATTTGTTTTTGGTTATAAATCCAATAAATACAATGTCTTAACCTATGACCCTGCAAAAACTCTTGGCAATTTTTTATTTTTTAGTTTTCTTGAAGTGTTATCAGTGATATTTGTGACAAATGTTTTTGTTATGGCTTTAAATTATTCTGTAACTTGGTTACCCAAGTGACAGTAACTGAAAGAATTGACTTCTGTGCCAATAAAAATATATGATTTTGAAATCTGGTATTCAGTATGGTTTTCAGAAATAAAATGAGAATAGGATTTTTTTTGGGTGCCCTGCTGTACCAATACCTTGTATCCCAAGTATTGTTGAATTTATTTGTGTTGACAGTGAGTTCCCCAGCCCAGGCATGTATTGCTGAGACGATGCCGAGACAGTCTGGTCCACAGTCATCAAGGGTTAGTACATGGTTCCTAATATAAGCAGCAGTTTTTACCCACCAGGTTTTTAACTCACCAGAGCCCATCTTCTGTCGTCTGTCTTGTGTCATTAACAATTTGCTTTAAGACATCTTCTCTGAAACTACTCTGTAGAAATGAATGAAACTCAGTATGAAGGTTCCTGGAGTGGCCCCTTCACAAAAGATGCCAAAATAAATTATTTCTATATAAAAAAAAAAAATAATAATAATAAAAAAATATATATATATTTTTTTTTTTTTTTTTTTTTTTTTTTTTTTTAATTTTAAGCCAGTAGTACAAATTAAACTTCATTTGGCACAAATTGTAACCTCATAGCCCTCTACTATTACTGCTTCTTGAAAAAAAAGGCCTCCAAGGGGATCAGCTAGTTTCCTTTTATACTCTCTATAGATAATCTCAAAATTCTTCTATGGAGCCGATGTTTAGAAATAAATTTTGTTTTGCAGTAGTTCTTTACAGTACTTGCTTTTTCATTGTTTATCCCTTAAAAATGAGGCCTTCAGGTAGCTGTTAATTAGAAATATGGTGCTTTGGTGAGTGTTCTAGGGCCACTTAGGCCCTCTTGTTTGAATAATGAATCCTGTGAAAAAAAGAAATCAATTTTTATAAAATTGTGAATTGTTTTCTTGACCTTGAAGTTTGTTAAAAAAATTGTTATATTTTGATTACAGCTTGTACAAGGCATTTATGATCTGGATCAGTAATGTTCCAAAAAATCAAAACTGAAGTCATATTAATAGGATAGAACTGATCTTCAGATGTATATTTTACTGATCATGTGACATCACAAGATTATCATTAGTAATCCAAGGGAATCTCTCTATTGAGGTTGTAACAAAGATCAATTTAATAATCATTGGCGCTTCAAACAACTTGTGTAGGGGGGATAAATTCTAAATCTATTGATAAAAAATTTTGATAGCATGGTTGCATTTCTTCCAGTCATAATTTGCTTGCTACAATGCCAATGGCACATTTCTGACTAACCACAATTTGTCCTTATATATCTACATACCTAATGATACTTTATATATGGACTGTGAGACTCCCAACAACGCATTATCAATTAATGAAGAAAGCTAAAAGCAATGATACTGACAATATTTTCCTTAAGGTTAACACAGTGTTTCCCTGAATTGATCAAGCTCTGTCACATGTCAAAGGAAAATGAAATATATAATTATTGGTGTGTGTGTCTAAGGCATCTTTATAAAGTTTGAAGTGGGGTGAAAAACGTTTGATGTAGCCTACTTTATTACTGTTGTAGCACCTTGTGACCTTCTGTTGTGATGTGCCTTTACTATCCCACAGAAACCCATGTTTTATTAGTTATTAAGTTTTTTTTTGTTTTTTTTTCAATATTGCTCTAACAGAGTGCAAAGGCAACAGAAATAAGTGAAGAAGGTGAAGGTCCAATGACCAGAGAAACTAGGTCACAGGTAGGATTTTATGTTTATCTTCACTTGGAGAAAACTGGGGTTGATCATTTTTCATAGGCTGATGAAAGGGCTTGCAGAACATTTGCTCTCCACTCAATAAGTTAACTTTTGTTAGGATTGTGATATTGACATTGGTAGCTAGCATTAAGGGGGTGTTAAGGACAACTTTAGGGTCAATTCATTCAAAGATTTTTATGATACACAATCTGAGTGGCTCAAATACTGTTCCTTATTTTACCTACACATATTTCAGGAATTAGATTTTGAAAAAATAATCTTAACTTGAATTCAAGGTATGGCTTTTGAAGTAAGGTCAAGATCTCAATTACTAAAATCAAAAATGAAATACATGTAAATGAAAAGAAAAAAACTACTTTTTTTTAGAAATTTGTTATGAATGAGATTTGATACATTTCATTAGTGTAAATAAATATACTTTACAAGATCACTTAATAAGGTTGCACTATTTACTAAAGCTTTATATTCCTTATTTAAAATGTATTTTTTATGGGTTTTAACAGAAATCCACTGATCAAAAACCAAAGGAAGACAGTTGGGCTGCAAAAATGAAGGAGATAGGAAAACCTGTTGTTCGTTTGGAAATGTTGGACCCAAAGGTAAATTTACTTCATATTGAAGTGTTTTGAAAAACATTCACCAAGATCAGATTTCAAATGATTTAATGACTGCATCTACTTGCTATATTTACTGTTTGGATATTCTGTCATAGCTTTATTTATGATTTCTTAAAGGCCCATTATTCTTCCAAAGGCAGTGTTTATTCTTTGGACAGAACAGATTTGTTAAAAGATGCAGTCTGTACAACGTCACTAGAATGTATTTAGAAGAAATAAACTTATACTCAAAATCATTCAGAAACACCTGATTTGCATATTCTGCATATGTATGTCAAAATGACAGATAAACAAATTGTGATTCTGCGATGGTTTTTCAAATTGAAATTATTTCCGATTACGGACTGTCTTTGGGAATAATTGAAATATTTAGAGTATTTTGCCTTCCATCCAAAATATTAAATGGGGTTTATTTGATCAACATTTCAATGTGTTAAACTATCAATCAGATATCGGCATATTTTGTACCATTTGTATTAGCCAATAGTTTTATCAGTGTCATTTTCCATGAAAATTGTCTCATTGTGAAACATAATGGGCCTTTAGAATTTGGTAAAAAGATAACAAAAAACAAGGAGTGTAATAGAAAGTTAAAATAAATTTTTAGGAAAAGAAAAGCAAACCCAAGTTCACTCTGTGTATATCATATTACAGAGTGCATACAGTGATTTTTCTCGAAAGAAAGAGGATCCTTGGAACTCTAAGTGTAGACCACTCAGTGTGGCCTTAGAGCCCCTGGACCAGAGGGTAATCTTGAAAAAGACAGTCACAGCTTTTAGTTTTACTTCAGTTTGCTTGAACTACAGATCTATCATATCAGTGCAAAAAATCTTTTTTGAAGCCTTGTTAGTGGGTCTGATAAATAACCCTTTTATTGTGGCAAGTTGCAAGGCCTCAACTTTAAAGGTTGCCAAATTGTCCAGAAGTGTCCTAGTAAGTTAATTATGGGGCCGCAAGTTAATTTTCAAAATTGGAGGAATCAATAAGAAAAAATGTGAATTGGAAAATGTATACAGATTGAGATTTAAGTGTGTTTGATAGCAATAAATTGATCAGCAATTGTTGTTACTGAATTTCCTGAGTGCAGGTGCTCATGTTACATGCAATATTCATTTTGAAATTGTGTTGAAAAAATAAATAGAAAAACCAATGCTGTACCACTAAATAAAAACATATGTGATTATAGCAAAATGGTCGAGGCAAGTGTATCTTTGATCAGGACAAGTGAATTAAATGGTCACATGCTTAATGGAACAAAATAGATTATTAAGTTCATGAAACCCAGAGTTTGAAAAATAAATGTTGCAAGTAGTTGGGGGTTATGAATCTATTGTTGAGATGCAATATTTTTCTAGTATGACTTATTGTAATATCATGTCAAATATTTGATAGATTGCCTGAGCACTTTAACCCTTTCCCTCATATAGACTCATTTTGACGCACTCAATAGGTACCACATAAAGCCTGATCTGCAGAAAACCACAGTTAAACCTTACCAAATTTAATTACAAAATCCTCATTTCCAGACCACTGAGGAGCAGCAAACAGCATAACACCTGATCAGCCTGTGAGTTACTCGCAGGCTGATCTGGTTTTATGCTGTTCGCATAGGTCTTTTCATGGTGTCCTCTATGAGGGAAAGGGTTGTAGCTGCTTTAAAAGTTTGTGAAATTCTGATCCTGATCTGTAGTGATAGCTAATTGAAAGTGGTTATTATATTGTGGTTGGTCCCATATTATAACTTAGTTTATTGCATGTTTGAATGGAGAAACACAGTAGGTCGGAATTGCAGAATGGGCACTTTCTTCTACAACTACTCATTAAGTTCAGCTCTTTGTTTCAACACAATATTGTATGCTTTCATTGTTTATATATGTGTTTATATATGACATGCATTTTGTGTTTAGTCCATGCACACTCTTGACAGTCAGAATGAACCACATAAGAATGATTGAAATTAATGACCAGAGAAACTTTAACTATCAATATTTTGTAAAAAGTTGATGTGAAATTCATATGTAAATATCAAAGGGAAATTGAGAAAATCACAAACATGGTTAAAAATTAAAAAAAATGCTCACATTGAAATTGAGTTTCATTTTTTTTGGAAAGCACTGAAAGAATTTTAGAAATGTTTAAGAAGCAAATGATGTGAACATAATTTTTGTATCAATTTTGTACAGGAATTAATGAATGGAGAGGTAGATATGTTATATGAATATGTTCATTTGCATGCTGTTTTCTATTTTTGTTGGAATATAAACTTACCTGAGCACAAGATGAACAGTTGTGTTTGTCATTGTTATGCAATGAATATGTCACAGTGTCGGCAATCTGCTTAAAATGATATCATTTGTGACAATATTGGGTTAAGTTTTCACAAAGGTTGCTAAAATGAAATAGATTCATGTAAAACTTTTATTTTATTTAAAGAAATCCATGTAACCAGGGGTCAGAAACTAATTTCTTTTCTATAAATACTAAAATATCGCTGATCTGGTAAAATAGAGGCTCCCAAGGGATGGATTAATATCCAGATAATTATAATAAGTATAGAAATCTGAACCAGATGGTAACATTTGATTTTCCACAAATATTTACCTCAAGTCTGCTACCATAATTGTTAAAACAAAGTTAATCCACTTAGACATGAGGTTTTTAAGGGCTTGACTTCTTTCCCTTATATAATCTGTATACATGTAAAATATTACAGATTATTCTTACGAGTGGCTGTATACATGTATAGTATTGCAGGTTATAAACTTGCTAAATCACCCTAGGGTGGGGCTTGTTTCTTTCATCATAGAAATAGTTGATCAAAATTTAATATAAATTTGTTAAAATAAACTTCTCATGGCTCATAATGAATTTGGTTGAAAAAAAAAAAATGAGGCTTCCAGTAGATGGGACAGTTCAAAGTCATCAACATGTGGTCAGTTGACTGTTTATCCTGCTTTTATCAACCTTTCAAGTGTTCTTTAGGCTTATGGTACTCAAGTGAGTAATCAAGGGCAACTGTGGTCCTCATGTTAATTATGTTATATCCTTGCACTTTTTTGTATTATTAATTCAGGTTTGATATAAAACTTGAGTGTTATATTGTAATCTAAAATATTGCAACAGAGAAACTGGCGTAGCAGTAAATAATCAGTATGGTTCAGGGTTCAAGAAGTATGCCTATAAGTGTGAGAGGTAGTGTGATAATAGGGCTATAATTTATTGTCACTGGTTGAGTTAGTTACAAAATCTTTTGCAAGTTCACTTTATTGATTTCCACGTTTTCTCTTCTGGAAGATCTAAAACATCGAGTTTGATTTTTTAAATTATTATTATCATTATAATGACTTTGAATGCAGTGATATTATTATACAAGGAACCTGGATACAACAGACACTCAGGTGTAAGGAACAGTTTTCAAATCCATTATTTTCATTTCTTTATTTTATGTTAAAAAATACAGACTTACAGCAAACTCAGCTATAATGGATTATTTGGGTATAACTTAAAGGAACTTGTTCCTTGTGTAGAAAGTCCAAATCAGTTGCATCAGAAATGCATTTGTTTTTCTTTTAAAAAGATAACAAGAAATATGTTAGAGAAAAAGAAAGGAAAACAACAACAGCAAACAAAAATGTAGCACAATACAAACAGTAAATTTGCAGCATATGAAATCATTGTTTTGGGATTCCCTGCAGGTACAATTGTTTGTACCAGCTGTGTGAAAAAAAGTAAATCAAGCCCTGTATAATGCATCATTTATAACAATTGTAAAATGTGACAGAATGGCCACTATTGTCGGTTATTGTTTACAATAATTACACTGAATCAATAATTCTGTTGACTTAAATAGAACATAATACATACATTTACTAGCATACCTTTATATTTAATTTTAAATTGCCACTTCTTTCTCCTGCATAATTCAAATAGTTTCATTTAATTTATTAATGTTACATTGCTGAGAAGCTGGTTCATTACGAAAAATTAGTAACACAAATAAAGTAAACTTTGGAGTTCCAAATGATGGAAGTTTACTGTGTTAGTTTTGAATAACATCACAATGCATATTTGTTATATAATTTTATTATAATCACACGTTTTAAGTTTGCATGAAATAATATAATGTACATCTTTTCATTCTTCTCTTTGAAAAAAAAATCTATTTACTCAATATGGTTCTATATCATTTGTTCATATGCTAC
Organism: Solen grandis; assembly: GCA_021229015.1. Taxonomy (NCBI): domain Eukaryota; kingdom Metazoa; phylum Mollusca; class Bivalvia; order Adapedonta; family Solenidae; genus Solen; species Solen grandis. The sequence goes on along the minus strand of CM037783.1, from coordinate 26,273,217 downwards.
TGATATTCTTAGAAAGCTAATACTCAGTGGGTTTGTTAGGTTAATATGCATTGGATGTGTGAGTTGTATTATTTTAACTTTTATATTTTATAAAACTTTACAGTTTTCAAATTAGGACCAGAAAGATTTTTGACACATGATTTTATGTATGAATAAGTGCAGTGGATTGTATGTATGAAAAACAAGAGGAATACCTTCTTATAAAGTCATAAATAAAGTCATTGACCACTCTGTTACATTTGCATGTTGTTGAACATAAGTTCTATTGTATTATTCTGTGGTCAATATTAAGCTATGACTTGACTGTAAAAATCAACAACAACAACAAATTACACCAATATATATCTGAGTTGTATGTTTATGCACCACAACAGTTTCTGTGACAACCTTCCTATATGATTTTCCCATTCCTCTTTCAGACCTTGCAGTCAATAGCCATTGGAGGAACAGGTAATTTGTTTTGTATAAATCTTGATGGTCTTTTGTTGACGAATCATTTTATATCAATGAAAATATGAGCTTTGAATTGATTAGACTTATTTTGTATTAACTGGCACATGATGATATTACATATTCTGCCTAGAAGAAATTGTTGCTTAGCTATATGCAATAAGGTATATTTTTAATAATAAATTTGTCATAAAACATAAATTCTAATTTCATTTTAATGCTGAAACTTTATTCAACATCTAGATCATTATCTTTTTCAGTGAAAACAGATCCCTATAGAAAAGGTAAGGTTGTAAGATTTATTTCAACAAAAATTGTGATGTTTTGAAGTAAAATAATTTTTACTCACCTGAGCACAGTCTCTTTCCAAACTGCATGGTTAACTTTGATTAACCCCTATAGGGATGTTCCTTTGGGTGTCTCCTTTCAGGAAAAAAAACAAAAAAAAATTTAAGAAAAAGAGAAAAAAAATCATTTAGCAATACTTATCTGCCTTTAAGAAGATGGTTTAAATTATTTAGAACAGTTTTAAAGTTGAAAATGATTGCTTGAGGGGATTTAATATTCATTATAGTAGCAGAGAGGAAATTCCTGTTTCAGGTTCAAAGCGCAGGGGAGACTACTATGATGAAGATGATAGACGGAAGCGCAGGAGAAGATATGACGATGATAATGCAGATTACTACAGTGATGGCAGTGGCCCAGATTCAGCTGAGGAATGTAAGTCGTCTTTTCTTCCCCTTTATAAAATTTTGTCCTTAAAATTGATGATGTCCAGTCAAACGTTGACCTTTTTCCAATCTGCTATAACTTCTATGTCCTTCAATGGATTGCTTCAATATTTGGACAGTTGCTTAAGTGGATAGACCTTTACATTAGACCTTTGTATCTTTGAACTTTGACCTACTTTTTGTGTCACCTGCTGTATAGGGATCACTTTTCCATCGTCTGCCTGTCTAAAAGTTTCAAAGAACATTCCTCTGTTGAAAAAAGCGGCATCTGGACAGGTTTTACCTTTTAGTTAATCTGATATGACTTCTGTGTGCTTAATTAAATTGCTTCAATATTTAGACAGTCCTTTAAATGGATGGACCTCTTCATCATGCAGTTAGACTTTACCTTTGACCTACTTTTGATGGGGAAAAAAAAAGCCTGAAGAAACCTGTCAATAATACCATCAGACCTTGTTGAGATTTTCTTCTGTTGATACATGCATTTAAGCTTATGTAACTTTTGTTCAAGCCATATAGTAGTGTAAATGAAAAGTAATAAATAATAATAGGGTTTAGGATCACTAATTTTCGTGGGGGACTAATTTTTGTTAATTTCATGGATGGCTTTATCTACAAATATAATCCCAAGGATAACTATCCATTTATTTAATAGAGCTTACAATTTCTAGAAAATAAATCCATGCATATATGTATCAATGAAATTGACATTACAGAATCCAGGAAATTTAATGTCAGCGAAAATTAATGACGGTACAGTATTAGAAAAGATCATGAGCTAAAAATGCTCAAATCAAATAAAACGTCAGTTTTTTTTTTTTTTTTATTGTGTTTATATATGATTCAGCTACCCCCTTGTTAATGGGAAATATTATGTTTTACTTCATGCATTTTACCTTCTGCAAAGAGGGAGGAAAATTCAAAATATTTGGAATAACTTTCCAAAGTCATTATACACACTGAAAGATTATTTCTCATTTTACCTTTTTCAGTGATGAGACGGAAAAAGAAGGAAAAACGACAAAGAAGAATGAACCAAACAGACTTAAGTGTAGAAGAGTTACTTGATAGTCCCACATTCAAAAAGTTCAGCAATGCCCTGGAATACATATTTGATAGTGCAGAGGACATCAACTTTGGCAGTCTTGACCCAAGTAAGACATTCAGTAATTAAGATTTCAGATTCTCATTTTAGAATAGAATGCCTCCCATTTAAAAGCCATCTTTCCTATTTTGTTACATTCACTAAATCACTAGACTGACCTGATAAGACAGGTTTGACTTATTTTCACACACTGTAGCTGTGCATATTTGTTGAATCCACAATTTTATAAACAAAGTTTTAAGATATTTTTATCTTGAATACTTACAGATGATGAAGAAGTAGAATGTCCCCCAGAGTCGTTGATCAGCCGTTCTGTACTAGCAGAACTGACTAGTGAGACAGCCAAGTTGAAGTCCATGGGTGTTCTCAACCAAGTACCTGCAAGCACCCTGGTCAAGCTTTTGACCATTTTACAGTGGAACATCAGGGATGGAACAAAACTGCTACCCTGCATGAACCAGGTATGATTGAAACTAACAAAAGCTTATTAGACCCCTACCGCTGTTTACACTGGAGGGGACTATAGGTTTGCATTCCGTCTGTCCGGATGACCGGAAATCTGGATCCCGCGATAACTAAAAAAACGTTTTAAGATGATATTATGAAACGATTTTGCATGTTACTTTGTTTTTTAATCTTGGTCCAAAATTCTGGTTGCTATGGTAACGGAAAAATTATGCACCTCACTAATAGGGGACTCATGTGTTGCATGCAACACCAGTTACTTGTTTTTTTAAAGTAAAACCGATGTTATTTTCATTTGGGGGGTTTATAATGTAAATCATTTACACATATTGTCTACAATTAATGGCCAGTCTGTGTCAGTGGAAGATGCTATAAATAGCAATATTTCTTTTCAATGATTTTTTATAACTCCTGCTTTCATGAACTGAAATCAAGCTGAAAAGCTTATTCATATTAACTATTCCAACAGGATAATGATGATGAGGATGAGGAGGGTCAGAAATTGTGGAGAGAGATAGCAATGGAGAGAGTAGGCCGTTCTATGGATGCTGCTTAACAGCCATCTACATTATGACCTCGACCAAAATGCCCAAACAAGTGTTTCTGGAGGATGTTATTGACCGCATTGTCATGTATGGAAAGTTTCAGCTTCAGAACACGATCTACCCAGAATTTGACCCAGTTTATAGAATTAGCCCTAAGGACAAGGGTAAGTATATTAGATTAAGTTAAGTATTTATTAATCTCCATTCTCATGAGAACTGTTTATGAAATTAATACCAAGGTGATTTGTTTGTTCTTGTCTTTTGTTGAAAGCAAGCTTGCTCATGTAATTAGATAATTTTTGTTTGATAATTTTTGACAGATCTGTAGACCTTAAAGAAAAATATTTTATTACATAAATTTAATTTAAATGCATGTTATCTTTTATGTATGATTGTTGAATGTATTGATTGTTAATTTCCAGATGGATACCATGGAAGTTCGAAGCTGAAGCGTTCCAGAGCGGGCCAAGTCAAACACAAGTCCACAATCAGTCTATACAACAAACTCACAGACCTTGTCGGCAACCTGGCTGAGCTGGTCGAAATCCAGGAACTTACTGATACCATTGTCTTACAGGTACACTCTTCATAGTTGAGTAGAGGTCTGATATATTGATATATGTTTATTTCATGCTTTGAACTAATTCTTCTCTAAAGTTCTGGAGTTGTACCTGTTTTCGTTCCTTAAACCATCTTCAAAAATGACTACCCAGTAGATATAAAACTCGAAACCTTTGGATCTATTGTGAATGAATACAGTATCCTTGATATTTACCAATACAGAAAATTTAGATACAGTGATGAAGTTCAAGTACTTTTGGCTTTTTTTATCATTGAATAAAGAATAAATAGGTAGTTATTTTTTCATATGAAAATATTGTCTGTTTCAGATCTCGAGTTTGGGTGTTGCACCTTTCTTTGTTGAAAACATCAGCGAGTTGCAATTGAATGCCATGAAGCTTGTCACTACTGTAAGTGATACAAAAATGTTAAGAAAATATATGTTCCCTGCAGATACATCTGTGTCTATAGTAAACATAATAGTACAGATTCTTTCCTTGTATTTAACTTTACATATGCTGAAAATTTATATATATAAAAAAAAAATAAAAAAAAATGAATCTGATAGTCAAGGGAAAATATAAAAAAAGAATCTGATGTACATAGATATTTAGCATAAGGCATTGGAATTATTTTTGATGAACAGAAAGATTATAATTCTCACCTTTTTTATAATATTGAATAGTAACATTTATGTGTTGTTTTTCTTTCTTCAGGTATTTGCTCATTATGACAAACACAGACAGCTTGTACTGGAAGATATTTTTTCCAGTTTGGCAAGGTTGCCGTCAAGTAAAAGGAATCTCAGAAGTTACAGGTATGGGGAATAATGGCTCCATATTGTAAAGTTTGAAGTGATACGATGTATTGGAATGAATTGATTAGAAATTGAAACATTTTTTTTGTTGTGTCTGGTGTAGATGTGCTTTGAAAAGATACTATATTTCAGGCCATTTTGAAAGAATGAATGAATACAGCATAGAGTATACTATTTTAACATAACTCAGACTAGACATTGTGAGATAAGAACCTGGATAGCTGAATAAACTACTGATTGAGGTTACATTGTTTTTCATGTAATACTAAATCCTATTGTTGAATTCACCAACAATTATCACATTTGTTTCATTAATAACATTTCAGACTTAATGCTGATGAAAACATTCAGATGGTGACAGCGCTGGCTCTTCAACTGATCCAGTGTGTTGTCAACCTCCCAACTCCTCAAGATCCTAACCAGGCGGAGGAGGAGGTGATAGTGGTGGAGGAGGCAAAATCAAAAAAGGACAAGCGAGGGAAGAGACGATCGGGAGGACCAGTAAGTGTTGCCAGTGTTTACCTGGTCTCTGTATCTCACGCATCACACAGTGAATTAATTTAGGAGAAATTGAATGCAAATCTTGTGTTTGAATATTGTAATAGCCATGTGAAATAGTGTAAGGGGAGTACAGGGCCATTTTGGAGCTCTTTGCTGAAAAATACTTTTAAGAGCACTAATTAAAAAATTTGAAGAGGACCCTCTGAATCTTATACAATGTTAATTGAAGAAAAAGAAGGATCTCTTGTACAGGTAATTGCTTTTGCTGAAGTGAATTGTTAAAAGTGCTGTGTACTGTTGTAAAAAAAGATTGTTAATGTAAGAAAATTGAGTGTCATGCTTGTATATTTGATAGGATACAAATCAACAATTTGCCAAGTTTACTTTAAAATCTATGGGGTTTCTAACTTAAGAAACTGAAGTACTCAGGTTGCAGTAGAAGACCTTGAATAAAATTCTTAATATAAAAGTCATTTTGGTCCAATTTTCAGGCAAGCAGTAACAACTTTTTGTGAGCAGTGCATCACTAACAGTGCTTTAATACAAGCCTTGATTGAGAAGATGAAGTCTCAGCTAATTGTTTCGGTTAAAGGATATTTTTAGTCAAGAATGAATTTATTGATTTCAAATAATGTGTCAGAAATCCAGGCTTATTTACAGGTACAACTTTAACCCTTGCTTCATATAGACTCATTTTGATGCAAAATTAATGGTAAACAGAGCAGACTGAGATAGCTCCTACAGGAGTCAGGGTCTCCTGTTTGCTCATACAAAATTGAAGCTTAGACTTTACACAGTCTGCATGGCAAAGAAAAATCTGTAATTTCATATACCATTTAAAGCTTGGTCAATTAATATTCAAGTCCAAAATATGTACATTAATATTTATGGGGTAAAGGATTAATTGAAAAGATAACAGGAATTATCTTTAAAAAAGAGATATTTGGTGAAAGAAAGAAAAAAAACAGTTAAAGTAAAGTGTAACAATATGTTTTAATAATGCTGGCAAGTTTTAAATGGTCTATGGTTGTAAAATAATTCTATAAAACATATTTGTCGCTAAATTTATGAGATGTAATATACTAGAAAGTGAAGAAAAAAAAAGGATAAAACTTGGGGCCCCTAGTTCACAGACGACACTTAACCAACTGCACAAACGGAGGCTGATCCTACTGTAAAGTGTCTGAGCGGTCTGAAAAACTATAGATATGTGAAACTAAATTCTCCATGGTCGTATGATTAGATGAATTAAAGTTAAGCTATGAAATATATACAAAGCTTATTAATACCTGATTGTAACAATGATTGACTGTCTCAAATATTATAATCAATCATTTATCTTTGATTTCAGAATCAAAGATAAAAAACAAACTGAATTTAACAGCCTAACTTAATACTGAACACAAAATTATCCCATTAACCTAAACGAAATTTAACAAGTCAGCCCTATTTTTTTTCTCTATATTTTCAACTGCATTTGGGGTTTTCCTCCACCTGTTATTAAGCTGGATGTCGCTATATGACTGAAATATGGTCGAAGCGACAGTAAACTCAAATGTCAATAGTCAAGTCATGTTTTCAACTCTGAGCTTCAAAAGATATCTTTAAACCCTAACTCCTACCAAGTTACACCACACCAGATAGCGCAATGCTTTCTGGGTGTAGTATTAGTAACCTTACCTAAACTACTTAATGAATTTCTCCAACTGCTACCTGGTCAGCAGATCTTACATCTCATAAGATAGTGTAAGAATGAAAGGAAGTATTTTGAATGCATGTGAAAGCGAAATCATCTTTGGTCTTGAACAGAAGCACAAAATTATGTATTGTATGTGGAATATTTATATATTTCCACTGGGATAAGAACAAATTAAAGGGAGGTAATTCAACAAAATATAAATATTTAATAATTACCAACTTGTAGACAAAACTTAAATTAAAAAAAAAATCATATAAAAACCTAAAATCGTTTCACTATAAATGGCTTGTGTTAGCCTAAACAAAGTTAAGCTTGATAGTGGATTAGTCCCTCTAAGTCGCATAAACTGTCCTTAATTCTATATTATTCGACCTTGGATGAGTCAAACACTGAAGGCTGGAACTCTCGAACTTAATTTCCGGCCCCAGATTAAATTTGCTATGAATTTCACGCCTATTGGTCGAACCTCCCTACCCGTGATGTTCGCTAAGGGACTTATTGCAACCTGTGGTGCAGCGTGTTTTTCACACATTGTGGGATTGGCACAATCAGCAGTTCAATAATTAACACATCAAAGTGTAAAAAGATGATATAAGTTAATGCTGATGATGTTGCAAATTTAAGGAGGAATTTTTTTAATTGATTTAATGAAATATTAATTGATTTGTTTTCAGTTATATTTATGGATTATTTACACTACATATTTCTTCTTTTTTTTATGCAAAATAAAACGTATGCAGGAAACCTTATGATTTGCACGTAGGCCTATGTATGTGTACATGTACGTGTATGAATTGTATGTCATCATTGATGTTTGTGATTTGATCTTGACAGCTGCTGTTTTACTGATTTATATATGTTTTAAAAGAATAACAAAGAAAAGTTTTTTGTTTTTTTAATTTCACGTTACCTCTATTATTATTTTGCTGACGTTATTTTCAAAATATGATATCTACTTTAATCGATCAATTCTAAAGGACGGCCTAATAATTAATCAAATTTTTTAATACATGTACATATGTATATTATGAAAGCCATGGTTGGGTCGAACCACCAATGACTAGAACAAATTGCCGTTCCCCCAGCCAGTTCGAGTTACTGAAGTTTGACTGTATATTAAAAACCCTACTAACATAATTGATAGTGTGTTGTAAACAGCAGTAAGTCGGGTGGAGCAGCCTCTCAGTATATTTTGTAGGCTTTAACATTTTTGGTTGGTTTCTAAAGTAAAAAGTTAGGCTGTAGTGGCAAAACATGTCTGTGATGTGATGCATTCAATTACAGATGGACCCAGACGTTGTTATAGTTACTTCATACGAAACCGCAATGAGAACTGGGTACAACTTCCTGTCTGTGTTTCTGAAAAAGTAAGTTTTGAAAAAGTTAAAGTGTGTTTTACTTTTTTGTGTTTTACTTATGAGAATATTATTTTTCATTCTGTAATAATGACAAAAAAAAGAAAAAAAAGTGAAAACTTTAAAATATCTTCTCATTGGTGATTTTAAGAATAGAAATATTTGTAATATCAGTAAAACATAACTATCATTGGTTAAGAGTCATTTTTTTTATATATTTATTCTTTTTATCCATTGCTGCCTGCTGGATTTTAAAGTAATTCTTGAATGAGCTTACCAAGAGTGTTATATTGACTTAGCTTTGTAGAATCATGGTTGCTTTCATAAAATTGTCCTTAAGTGAACTAGAACCTTCTTAGCAGCCTTGTTATCATTAATAAATTGAGAGGTAGACTTGCTGTTATATTAATTTTGATTATTTCCCTAGGTGTACAATCAAAGGAGAGGAAGATTACAGACCGTTGTTTGAGAACTTTGTTCAGGACTTGTTGTCGACTGTAAACAAACCAGAGTGGCCAGCATCAGAGTTGCTGCTGAGTTTGCTGGGCAAAATTTTGGTGAGGATCTTTTATATTTGTTTCTATCCTTATCGTGTCCATATTCCCTGTAAAGGCATTGGCTGAACTTTTCATAGATTATTTTTATCTCAATCTTGACATGTTCCCTGTTAAAAGAGGCATTAAAGATTTAACTATGTATCACACCAGCATGGGAAGTTGTGCACCTGGAGTTCAGTTTGAAAATTAGGTCATTTAGAGTGTCGGCTCTCTTACTTACTGAAAATGTCTGAAAATATATTGGTAACATTTCCAGATGGTCTACCCTCAAAAGCAAAGGGGCTGTCTATGTAGGGGATGTAACAGGGTTGTAAAAATTCACTCGTCGCGAGTGAATTTCAGGGTCGGACGAGCATAATGTCCCTGAACACTCGTCCGACCGGAAGAGTAACTTTTCGCGGCCAAGAAAGAAATGTTTCAGTAAAAAATGAATTTCATATTGTTACGATGGTTAATCAAGGTCATAAAATGCTTTTCTTGATCAGGGGAGCTAATTTTGACAAAAAATCACCATAGCGACGCTCATTTTTTTAGAAAGATCTGTAAGGTCTAGCGCAGACTGATTCACAATATTCTACGGTGTTTTTTCAATACATTTTTTGTTTGTTTGCGGCACAGTCCGGGACTGCGGGACCACAAATATGTTCAAAATGTCGGAACAATTGTCAATGAAGATGCTTCTCGGCGGAAGAGACGACAAAAAAGTGAAAGTTAAAACATAGTAAGCACCAAAGCGCTTACGATAAACGGAAACGCGCAAGAAAAGCCCCAGATCATTGTTTTTCTGGCTTTCCGTGGTTGATGAAAAAAAAAAGAAAAATTGTTTTGTGGTGTTTCCGCAAAATATCAAAAGCTTTACAACTTTATGGGAAGCAAAAAATTAAAATCATTTTAGGACAAGCTAACTTTTCACCTACTCGTCCTACAGGACGAGTGACCTAAAAGAAAATTTTACACCCCAGATGTAAGATAAGGGAGCAAATATTCAGTGGTAACCCTGGTTCATCTAGTGCTTCCGTTATAGAAATTTTGCTTTTATTCATAATGTTTGAATATTTTCTGTTCAGGTGCAACAATTCAGTAACAAGTCAATAGATATGGGTTTGAGAACTGCTGCCCTGGAATACCTAGGCATTGTGGCTGCAAGGTTGAGGAGGGATGCCGTATCTAGTCAGTTGAACCAGGAAGTTATTGCAGATATTGTCACCAAGGTGAACGAAGAAGAGGAGGAGGAAATAGACATGCGAAGGTCCACCCGAAATGGCAGAAAATCACCAGAGGTCAGAATTTTTTTTTTTAAATCTATTACATAGGCCATGCATAATTCTTGATTTAGGACCATCTTTTGTTTCAGTGTTTTGTCAACTGCTGTTTTACTTCACCATATCCTTGTTCTCATTAATTTTTGCATTTACATTTAAGAAGAATTTTGACAATTTGACATATTTAATTTTTGCATCTCTGCAACAATTTTGAAGATCTTTTATGAGAAAATAACATGCTGAATATCATCATAGCATTTGCCATGGAGAGCCAGTATTGAAGGAGGAATTTGTTTTTTCAGGTGAATGAGACGCCAGATGAGACGCAAAGTCTACAGAAGGCTATGTGTGACTACCTCGCTTACCATGGGGCCAGTGAGCCTGCCTACTTGGTATGTTGATAGTCGCTAGTAGAAGTTGTCCTTTTTTTGGGGGGTCTTTTTTTTTTTTTAATATTTATTAGTTTATTATAATGATTGATAAGATATTAAAAAAAACTTTACCACATATAAGTTACTAAATTCACTCTTTTCAGTAATTTGGTAAAAATATGCCTTTCCCATGAAAAAAAAAAAACAATGAATTTTTTAGGCATATTTTTGCTGAAATATTGAAAAAGAGTGAATTTTGATTGTTTATTGTATTATTTCCTCTTGAAAACCAACGTATATACCACATGATTTGTTTTTCAGTTTGCTCGCCAGTTTTACATTGCCCAGTGGTTTAGAGACACAACAAAGGAGATTGAGAAGAACAAGAACAAATCAGACGAGGATTTTGATCCTGAAGAAGAGGAGAAGACGACAGAAACCATGGATGACACTGAATCCAGAACAAAATTCCTAATTAGTCAAGTAGATGTCAACTATAAACCATATTCATCATTTAAGTAAGTTTAATTTTAAAAATAGTTCAGGCTCAAATCATAACAG
>CM037783.1:26212137-26262137 GCA_021229015.1 Solen grandis | reverse complement strand
ATGTCTGCAGATACTCATTACTTACTTTTCTTGTTTACTTTCAGCCTTGAAGTTTTGATCAATAGTAAAGGAAAGTTGATCAAGTTATGTTGTAGAACACAAAGTTTGTAGAAGAAAAAATGGATTTAGAAAAATATCTTTCAGGTATAAAAATTGTTTGTACATGTTTTTGCAGACCATCCCCAAGCAAGCTTGACTATGACACAGCATGTCTGGTTGCAAGATATCTCTCATCCACAAGACCATTCGCACAAAGCTTTGACATCTATCTTGGCCAGGTATGAATTAAGTACTTAAAATCTTCCTGTAAAAAATAAATTTGTAAGTATTTCTTAATTATTCAAACATGACAGTTTCTTCTTGTCAAATGTCTGTTTAGAGATATATGTTCTTGTTGTAATGTAAATTATATATTTATACAGAATTTCCTTTCTGTTAATTTGACTTTGGTTTGGGTTATCTTTGGAAATATTCAATATTTTGAATAAAATTTCAGTATAGTGAATTTTATTTTACTTGTGTGTGTTGATTGCAGATTTTAAAGGTGCTAGCAGAGAATGCAGTGGCCATAAGAACAAAAGCGATGAAATGTCTCACTTCTGTAGTAGAGGCAGACCCAGGCGTCCTTGCAAGGGTAGGTAGCTTGTTGTCATGACATCTTACAGGTGTTGGTTGTTTGTTTTCAGGCATTGTTAGAACTTGTTTGTGTAGTAGTGACATAATGTTGGAAACGACATGTCATGTCATTAGTTTTATACTGGGTTGAATTAAAGTGTTAAAAATTCAGGGGGTTGGGAAGGTAGATGATATTTTTGTGTCACACATAACTTTTTCGATGTCTATCTGTCCATCACACTTTTTCTGTCATGCTTCAGAAGGTGACATGTGTACCAAAGAACACCATTGTTACTATAATGAAATATCTTTTCTTCTCTAAACTTGCAGCCTGATATGGAACGAGGTGTGCATGGAAGGTTTTTGGATCCATCAACGTCAGTGCGTGAAGCAGCAATAGAACTTGTTGGCAAGTTTGTCCTTATCCGTCCTGAACTTATCCCACAGTACTACAATATGTTGTCAGAAAGAATTTTGGTAAGTAATTTTTATTCAAGATTTAAAGAATTATTTAGAAAATTTGTTTGAATGCTAATCTTTGATTGTTTCTTTTAAAAAAGCATGCCAAAAACCTTAGCTGTGAGAATTTGAGATCATGTATCAGCAGACTATAACCATGTCATATTGTTTTCTTAGTTTGCAAAATCATTTATTTGTCTGTAATTGAAATCGGTGTTTTTATATCATCATGGCTTTTGCCCATGGTTATCATTGTCCTTGTAAATCAACAAATTTGTTGTGAAAACATTGCAGGACACTGGTATAAGTGTTCGGAAACGTGTGATCAAAATCTTCCGGGAGATATTTGCAGTTCAGCCAGACTTCAATAAGATTCCAGATATGTGTGTGAAGATGATTCGTCGTGTAAATGACGAGGACGGAATAAAGGTAAGACTCCTACAAGCTTTTCCTTTTTTGTTTTTCAAAGTGCCATTCTGTACAGTGGAATCTTGCTTAAATTCAGTTGTTTGGACCAAGTTTAAAACTTGGAAATCATGGATAATGTTAGTGCAAGTGCGATTATTTCTGCAAAGGTCATAAAATTTTATAATGAAAATTATTTATTGGTTACACTGCACTTGAATTTTTGCTCACAGTAATAATGTGTGGGACTTGAATTATTATAATCACTACAGAAACTGATATTAGTCTCTCAGACAGTTCATTCATATTGGTTTCTGGTTGGATAGGTGCTGGTCGTCCAACTTATAATAGGTGTGAAACACGTGCTAGAGCCATTTTGTCGGTTCAGTGAAAATAGGAACTGCTATGTAAAACATCAAATATTACAGAAAATGATGCAAATTGACTTTGAAATAATACTTGGAAAAAAAGGGTTTGAGTTACAAATTAAAAATTATAGGCCTAGGATAATACTTAAAAGAGTTAAATTTGTGGGAAATAGCAAACCAGATTAAACGGGGGACTAAAAAAAATAATTCCATATGATTAAGAATTTGGTATTCCAATGTTAGTTTTGGCTATGTTACACTTGATATATCCTTAGAAACCTGTAACTATGATGGAGATTAAATAAAAGCTGAAAATCATTAAGCTCAAAGTATATGGTACTAAAAAATAACCAAATTAAACCCTTTATGAGTATTAGTAAATTAGGTTTTGGTACATTGTGATTTTTTTTCTCCATGATATTTTCACACTGCTTTGTTTTTATTTTCCAGAAACTTGTGAATGAGGTGTTTCAGACCATGTGGTTCACACCGCTAAGTGCAAGAGAGAAAGATTCTGCTAAGCTTATTCAGAGGGTTGTCAATATCACAGAGGTTGTAAGTATCTGGTTTTTGCCCTTGTTATATTAGTGTGATGAACTTAATGTGAGTATTGTTTTGCAGTACACCAATATTATTCTTTTCAATTTCAAACATTCATGTTCTATTGTTTATAATTAATTCTTACAGATTAAATCTTATCACTGTTTAACTCAAAAAGGTTTTAGTAATTTATTCTTTGCAGATTGATGTTCAGAAATAGTTACAAAAATATATTACATTGCAATGTTAATATATTGAAATTTGAAGGGTTGACAAATATGTATTTTAATTTTTTGATACGGGTTATGAATTTATTGAACAGTTGTTAGATAATGTAAGTAGATCATTAATTCTTCAGAAATATCCATTGCGGCTTTTAGTACCATTATCTTGCAAAAGGATTCAGTTTATGGAAGGTTGAAGTTATACTAGTTTGTTCATAATGATTGTGTATTACATGCAATGACATTTTCTCTCTCCTATATATATATATATATATATATATATATAATTTGTGTGCATGCGTGCACACTAGCTATATGTAGGTACATATATAAAAGGATAATAAGTGTTAGTTCTTGTATGCATACATGCTCCCTATTTTCCACTTCAGTTGCTGAAGAAAGATGAGCATGGAAACTACAACAAGTCCGCCTTAACGTCATGTCGACAGATCGTGGATTGTCTTGTGGAAAATGTTCTCAGGCTGGAGGAGACCAGTGCTGGTAAATAAACTCTGGATCTTTAATTGCCCTCCTGTTTTGTATTACTTCTACTATGATTTATCTTGTCAGGGAGGTGCTTTTTTAGCTCACCTGAGCACGTGTGCTCAGGATGAGCTTTTAGGATCGATGAATGTCCGTCGTCCGTCCATCTGTCCGTCCGTCGTCCACAATTTGTTCGTTTGCACTCTAGCATCTTCATTTTATGAGCAATTATCTTCAAACTTTAAAACAATGTTTATAACCATAAAATCTCGGCCAAGTTCGATTATGGCTGATATCGGAACATTAGGTCAGGAGTTATGCCCCTTTTAAAATTCAAAAAAGCCAGATTTCACATTGTTTGCACTCTAGCATCTTCATTTTGAGCAATTTCTTCAAACTTTATATCAATGTTTATAACCATAAAAGGAGTTATGCCCCTTTTAATATTCAAAAAATGCCATATTTCAAGTTGTTTACACTCTAGCATTCATCTTTTGAGCAATCCTCTTCAAACTTTATGGCAATGCTTATGACCGTTAGGTCTCGATTGAGTTCGATTATGGCTTAGATTCATCAGTTAGGTCAGGAGTTATGCCCCTTTTAATATTCAAAAAATGCCATATTTCACTTTGTTTACACTCTAGCATCTTCATCTTTTGAGCAATCATCTTCAAACTTTATGGCAATGCTTATGACCATAATGTCTCGATTGAGTTTGATTATGACTGAGATCAGTTGCTTAGGTCAGGAGTTAAGCCCCTTTTAATATAAAAAAATGCCAGATTTCACGTTGTTTACACTCTAGCATCTTCATCTTTTGAGCAATCTCTTCAAACTTTATACAATGTTATGACCATAAGGTCTCGATTGGTTCGATTATGCTAGATCCGTCAATTAGTTCAGAAGTTATGCCCCTTTTAATATTAAAAAAATGCCAGAAATCACTTTGTTTACACCCTAGCATCTTCATCTTTTGAGCAATCGTCTTCAAACTTTATGACAATGCTTATGACCATAAGGTCTCGATTGTGTTCGATTATGGCTTAGATCCGTCAATTAGGTCAGGAGTTATGCCCCTTTTAATACAAAAAATCCAAGATTTCACTTTGTTTATTCTCTACCAACTTCATTTTTTTAACAATCATTTTTAAACTTTAAGACAATGTTTATGCCCATAATCTCACAATCGGGTTCAATTATAACTGATATTGACTCATAAATTTAGGAGTTATGCCCATTTCACCATAAAAAAAAGCCAGATTTCACTTTTACACTCGAGCATCTTTATTTCTTAAGCAATCATCTTTCTCAGGTGAGCGACCAAGGGCCATCTTGGCCCTCTTGTTTAAATGAAGTTTTTAGTTTTCATAATACAGGTGTAAAATTCTGATTCTCACAATATTGAAAACAGCTTGGAAAAGCTTTGTCAATATCTGTAGATGCTGTTTAGTGTTATATGTCTTTCTGTCAATGTAGAAAACAATTGAAATGACACCTGTTCACTATTTGATATTATAGATAATTTGCTTAAAATCTGTTTAACAGTGACTTGAGTAAATGAAGGTCTGTCAATGAGACATAAACTGGTAAACAGTTCTAACAATGTATGTTACACCATGTTTCAGATGGGAAGACGTCGTGCAGTCAGCGATTGTCAGCCTGTCTCTCCACCCTGTACCTGTTCAGTAAAATCAAACCTGACCTGATGGTGGAACATGCCACCACCCTCCAACCATATCTCAATATCAAATGCAATGTAAGTATTATAGTGCTGTCATGGGCGAGGAAGATTTCTAATTCAAGTTTCAATTAGGTTATATGCTATATACCTGTCCTATCCTGTATAAGATTTGAAATACTGCAGTAAAACCATAGAAATATATTTACCCTTCAGTATATACTGGTATGTTTATGGCCTTTAGTTTAGGTATGAAAAAATATTTTTGAGATGTTTAGGATAAATTTTCTTAGCATGAAAAAAGAAGTGATAAAATATTTATAAAGGGTTAAATGACTGGATGATCAAGAGAAGATAATACTTGAGTATTGGCATTTCCATTCACAGAATCCTGGTGACTACTATGTTCTACATTATGTTGCGAGGATCTTGGAGCTGGTGATTCCATTGATGGACCACCCCAGTGAAAACTTCCTCTTTCAGGTGGAAGAAGACATGATTAAGTTGATCCTTAATCATGGAATGATGGTAAGATTTGAAACAGTTTACTATGTCTTATGGGAGGCATAACTGTCGGCAGATGCCTCCCATCCATGGAATGAAATTATGAATATTAATTAAATGGATATATTTTGAAGAGGTACAAGGGTCAGTCAGAAGTGTATGGTTGAACCTTTCAGCATATTTGTCACAGCTTGATTTTCTGATATGTGCAGTGAATGGCATACACATCCAAAACCTGTATGTATGTAATTATATGTTTATACAGTGGAACTCCTCCAAACTGGAACTCCTATATACCGGAATTTCCTCTAAACCGGAAAAAAGTTTTGGTCCCGTTTTTAACCCTTATTTATTTCATATAATCGTAAACTCTGTATATCGGAAACCGGACGTATTTCGGGGCACACTTTCATTCATAGCAACGGAAAAGTCAGCCTGGAAACCGGACACGTGTCTGGGACCTGACATCAACCCAATAAACAGTACACAAACTCGAAACACCAAACTGCCTGAGTCAATTAATTCTACCTGTAGGGATCTGCCATTTCGCTGTGTCGGTGCATCGTGTGATAAACATAGGTGTGAAAAATACACTTAGCCGGTGCATTGGATGTAAGGAACGACCGATAATGAGTGTTATGAAAACAATTTTAATCCGACAATCAAAAAATAAAAACTAAAGACAAATCACATCAATTTTTCAATATTCAAACCTGTTTTTATAAATCAAATTTCGCAAAGAAAAAAAAAGAATAAACTGACTTTAGAACATTACTGCTCAGGGTCATACTAAACACACAGTGTATCAAGAGGTAAAAAGTTACGCTGCTCTAAGCAGTGCTACAATGCGTAACAGTTCATTGTATTATGGTCTTCAAGAGTTCAGTTTTGTCTTCATTTTTATATTTAACAGACAAAAACTGTATATGATAGTGATATATGTTTTAGTTTACTGTATTTACATATGCATAAAGTTATATGATATTCATTAATGCAAAACAAAAATAAAATGCAATAATAAAAATAAATAAATAAATAAATAAACAGTTTAAAACAGTTTTTCATCTCTTTCTTTCAATCCCCGCATAAAACAAACACATACTGCATTACATTTATACATGTATATATAGACATGGTTTGTTGTTCAAAAGGTCAAAACCCCTCTAAACCGGAAATTTATGTTGTCCCCAACCTTGTCCGGTTTAAAGGGGTTCTACTGTATTTGTGTAAAGTTTATTTTGGGTGGTAGCAAAATATGGGGTGTCACCATCTCCGCCAATAAAGAATCATGAAATGTATTTAAGAACTATATCTGGCAATACATGCAAGTATGAGAAACTGATTGACTGCACTCTGAAGACCTTAGAAGAGCACAGTATTGCTGTGAACAACTGGTATGCAAGCTTTACAAAGATGTCAGTCTTAGCATTGAATAATGGAAGAATATATTGAAGACCTATTACAAAGATTCATAAGAAGTATGCATAAATGAAGAAATATTTACATGTACTCATTTATTTCTGACTGACCCTTGTAGTAGTGTGATATTGTAGCAGGTGCCTTGATTTTAATGAATTTGTTGGGCATTTATTACATGGATTTTTTTAAGCAAATAAATATCTGTTTGCACTTTCATCTCTCATATTTCTTACACATGGTTTTCAATTCTGTTTCAGGTGCTAGAAAGCTGTGTTAGTTGTCTAGGTGCTGTTGTAAATAATGTCAGTAATAATTATTCCCTTGTCAAAGACTGTTTCCAGAAGTTCTTTGGTGAGTTGTTTTCATTGTAATTATTTATGCTGACTTAAGTAAATATTAACAGTATTGTATGTGTGTGTCTTTAATGAAATCATATTGAAATTAAACATTTAATGTTTTGATTTATGTCATAATCTTGTGCCCATTCTAGTCTAGAATACAGCAAAAAGTTTGTCTTGAAGATTCACCTAAAATACCTTTTTTTTGTGCAATAATTGGAGATAATTGTTGGAAAATGGAAACATACTATAATCACATATTGCAATTTAGGAACTGATTTTTAGTCCTCTACTGGTGTTTACACCGGAGGGGACTATAGGTTTTCCCTCTGTCATTCTGTCTGTCCAGATGTCCGAAAATCTGGAACCTGCGGAAACTTAAAAATCGTTTAAGATATTATGAAACTTGGTATATGAATAGATGGCAGTAATGAGATTCTGCATGTCACTTTTTTTTTCTTTTTTTTTTCTCTCGGACCAAAATTCTGGTTGCTATGGTAATGGAAAACTTATGCACCTCACCGGTAGTGGACTCAAGTTTTGTGTGCTACACCAGTTACTTGTTGTAAAAGGAATAGTATTTTTAAAATAAAATGTGCTTGTCCTTAGAATGTATTTAATATTGTGTGCATTTTATGTTGACAGGTTACTTAGTCAAATTCCAGTCATATCATCAAGAGAACCCCACAGTTCCTCTGGAACCAAAAAGGAAGCCCACTTTACTCAGGTCATTGTTCACTGTCGGATTAATGTGCAAACACTTCAACTTTGACTCCAAAGATTTGGCAGATAAAAATGTAAGCACATTATAGAATGTTCACAAGAAAGTATAAAGATCTTATTCTGCTAGATATCAAATTTGTACCATGGATTCAGAAATGAAAGAATGCACTTTTTTTTTTTAATTTGTTTATTTGTACTTTATATGGTAAACTGTAAGGTACTGTATGATATTTACATGCTTTTGAAACTATTGCCACTATCTTTCACATGGATAAGCAATAGTAACCTTAAAGTATTCTGTTGCAGTCATATAAAACCTATTTTCATTTTGGTACACAATAGTAAAGCCAGATAGGATTGAAATCAGTTTTCACTCAAAACAGGTTGTATAGTGTTCCATTCTCATCTACAAAATACTGAGGAGAAGTGAGCATCTAAAACCTGATCAGACTGCAGATTTTGACTGGCTGAATTGTTTTTATACTGGTAGCAGAGGTAATTTCCTTGATAGCTCATGGTATAATTAAGACCGATTTATTTCAATTGAAGGCGTCCCTGAAGGAGACCATATTTGATGTACTGGTCTACTACACAACTCATGTAGATGAAGATGTACAGATAAAAGCCCTCTCTGGACTTGGTAAGCCATTCTACTGTATCGTCATTCATTTTTGTGGGGAGCTTTTTTCACTGATTATCCACAAATATTTATCCCACAAAAATTGTCTGATTAATAGAGGTCACATTTTCAAGAACATGAAAACCAACAAGATTGTTTTAAAAAGATATTCAGTTAAAGGCAGTGGTTTGACAGTACTGTATTTCCCTTCTCAGTAAATACAAGTTTTCTTCAAAATTAAAAAAAACAACAAAAAACCAACAACAATGGTCAGAAGTTAATTTCATTTTGCACAAATGTAACTTGTTAAAACGGAGATGATCCCTTAAAAAGTAAGGCTCCTTAGCGATGGCTAATTTCTTGTATGATTTATATCTGAAACTGACGACCAGATTCAGATTTGAATTTTATTTATACAAATGATTACCTTAAAGTCCATAAAAGAAATCTGCCAAAAGTTGGAGGTTTCCTTTAGAAATTAGACTCCCATGAGATTGACTTGTCATATGTGATTATTATCAGTCAGGTGGTCAAATCTTGAATCTGGCTGCAGTTTGTAGTCATTTAATAACTTATGATGTGACATATCTTGATGTACACAGATGAGCAATCTAGGGCTACTTATGGTCTACTTGTAACAATAAATTGAAACTGGTTTATAATGCTTACTTTTTCTTTTAACAGGTTTTATGGTGGTTCGTCATTATGAGTATATGTTGGGTAGAACAATAAAGACAATGTACTGTGATCTCTTAACAAATCCAGAGTCTTCTGTGAAGCTCAAGTGCCAAGTAAGTGTCTGTCTGACCTCCATACTCCCTTCATTTTCTTTTAATCAGCATGCAGATTTGTTAAAAATGTTTGAAGAAGTTGTTACTTATTTGAAAACCAGTCTATACCAGTGTCATATTCAAAAAGTCTTATTGGAACATATTTAAAAAAATGTATCCTTGTAAAATGATGAAATATTTATATGAACATCTGTTTTGAGGTATATTGATGAATTGTTTGTTAAAGTCCAGACTTTAATAGATTATGGAACTGCTGGTAGTAAAACATAGAGTTAAACAAGTGTATTAATATTTCCCTCTGGTGTTCTCTATGCAGGTATTAAAAAACCTCTACATCTACTTAGTGGAGGAGGAAGTACGAATGGCAAGATCTGATGCTGAATGTAAGTCTTCTTACATTGATAATACATGTTTGCTTCTTTAGATTACCTTAGTAATTAAGATTGTTTTCTCCAAGTTTTAATCATCATGAGGAAGAAAAAAAAATGTCAACTTGAGTTTCCAGTAATCCCTGGGTTGGAACAATACTTGAAGTCTTGTAGATTCTTGACCCTGCCAGTGTTTAGGATTCTAAGAATGTACTACCACTGGACAATGACATGAGATTCTCATTTGTCATTAAGTTTTCGCCTCTGCATGGCGAAAACCTATGCCATCATAAAGTAACACACACATCTAACATGACACTAACCAAATTCGGTTAAAAATTTTTTCAAGTTCGCGACAACATAACTTACAGTTAATACTCAAAAATATTCTGCTGGGTAAAAAGTCTGTTAAAACATTCCGATAAAAATGTTTGAAAGATCACTGTTAACACTATTCGACAAGCCAGTGAACGAAGAAATATGGTTTTCGAATTATGCGACTCGTGGACTGAATGGAATTGCTTTTGCAAAAACCGATGATATGCGATAGCGATTCTAGTCTTAATTGGGATGCAGTTTTTAGGTAATAATGAAAAGAAGTAACTTTGCAAGATTTTTTTTTATTTCCTTTCATAGGGAAGAAGCATGCAAAGGAAGAAGATCTGAAAGAAATGGGAGATGTGCAATCAGGGTGAGTTACTGTAAAATAATTAATTTTCACTGACATTAAATTTCAGTGAATTTTGTTCGTATTTGTGGATTCATAGTGAACATGAGGTCTACCAAATAAACATTAACATGTGGATAAAACCATGAAATCTGCAAAAGTTAGTCCCCCAGCTAATGTGTAAGGTTTATACAGTATTGGATAATATACACTTAATAAAGTTATACCTAACTATTCAATGATAAATGAGCAGTGGCTTATGTATAATTTGCATCTTAATAGTTAAATTAGATTGAGTTGGAAGCAGACTTTGTTATGTTTTGACAATAATTAAATAATGACTGATATTAATTTTAGAGAAATGCAGTAGTATAGTGCTTCAGATAATTAAGTCAATTAGTATTGCACTGATTGCAGTTGAAGTAAATTGGCACCAGACATTTTATTTCAGTATATTTTTTTCCTCTTTCTCCAAAAACAAATCTTATATACATGGAAGAATTTGAAAAAAGTAGATTGATGCCAAAAGAGTTTTTTTTCTCAAACATTTAATTGGGTTCATCAGTTACATTCAATATAAGTCAATATTCTTTTAAATACAGACCTGTGTTTTTATAAACAACTTTGGCTACTAGATTCATCATGTCAGGTCAGCATTTTAGTTTCGTGAAACAGTTGTTTTCAGTCATATATTTCAATATTGTACCAAAAAAGTTTGATTAGATGAGAATTTTCATGTGATAGTATTCGGTACTTTAGTATGTGTACTATACTAGTAGAAACTATTTACATATGTGGTACATGCAGAATATAGATGTAATGTCAAAGGTTATAAATATTACACAAAATTATCCATGTACAAACTTGATCGATACTCTTTCCATTACTTAACCCTTTCCCTCATATATACCCATTTTGACGCCCTCATTAGGTATCACATAAAGCCTGATCTGCAGAAAACCACAGTTAAACCTTACCAAATTTAATTACAAAATATTCATTTCCAGACCACTGAGGAGCAGCGAACAGCATAAAACCTGATCAGCCTGCGAGTTACTCGCAGGCTGATCTGGTTTTATGCTGTTCGCATAGGTCTTTTCATGGTGTCCTCTATGAGGGAAAGGGTTAAGATATATGCATTGTATATGAATTAATTTTCAGCATGGCAAGTACTATCATGCAAGTGTACTTGAAGGAGATTTTAGAATCGTTCTTCACGACCCGGTCGCAGGTTCGACTCGAGGCTATGAATGTGATACAGCTGGTTCTCAGGCAGGGATTGATCCACCCAGTACAGGTGAGTACTTCCTGCTGTCTGTCCCGTGTGTGTTGACATGACCCTCTGCTGATTACATTTCAACACCCATATGTTTTCCATCTTAAGCTGATTAAATTGTGTCCCAAAATTGAAATCTTGATCATGAAAAAAAATATATTTTGACAGATTGTCCCAATATTGAAAGACAAAAAAATAAGTTATTTTATGAAACTTGAGTAGTGTCAGAAATCTTAAAAGTTTCCTTAGACTTTTGAGTGAAAGTGAGTTTGAGATGTTTCCAGCAAACATTAACCCTAATGGTGTTATGTTCCAGTGTGTTCCATATCTTATCACTATGAGTACAGATAGTGAACCAATGACAAGAATCAAGGCAGAGCAGCAGTTACAGGAGATTGAGAAGAAATATCCAGGGTTTATTCATGTAAGTCAAATTCACATATAAATGTTTTTATTGCAAGAGGGCTGAAATTCAATGACAAGTAAATTATGTATTTAACAGTTTATTCAAATTTTAAACAGCAATACTGAACCGGCATTCATATTCATAACACATATTGGTTATCACATGGAAATTTAAACATCAGCAACCAAAATACAGAATATTGGTTATCACATGGAAATTTAAACATCAGCAACCAAAATACAATCTCGCTGATCACTATTAGTAAAATGATATATAGGATAAGCATGGTTGGCGGATAGGTCATGAACGCCGGCAGAAACTCTCGGGACGACGACATACGTGTGATGGCTGCAGCTAACCATGTTTATAACCATTTGGAACACCCCACATTTAACCGTGTAAGATAAAACCTTGTGGAACTCCCCACATAGAGCACCTATACCAACAACACCATTGGGTAAGTGAACCCTAGATCTTACACGACACCCACCGCCCCACCCAAAGTACAAACATATGGGAAGGACAACCTGATTTAACACGTTCACCAAACAGTACAAACATGATTGGCAAACAGTCAATCAAAACACACCAACAGCCCAACCCAAAGTACAAACATATGGGCAGGACAATCCTGGTTAACCCATTCACCAAACAGTACAAACATGATTAGCAAAAAGTCAACCAAACCAAAAGTATAAAGCATAAGTATCGGTTGCAAGCCAGCACACCTCTAACAAAACTAGCATCATGTAATACAATGCTTAGACTTTGCCGTCCGTGGGATTTTCCGCCACACGAAGTTGTTCGCCCCAAAATTCCGCCCCATACTCCTCCAACATATCTGTAATTTTTAAAAGCATAAAGTCATAGCCTACATCCGATAAATGTATTCCGTCACCGAAATACAAACCCTGGGTTTCTATTTCAATGTCAGGGTATCGGAGATATCTACCTCTGTTAAAGGAAGCGAATCGATGCATGCAATTGTTCAGATGTCGACGCTTCTTATTATACCCCCCCGCAACGAAGTTAGGGGGGGGTATACTGGAATCAGGTTGTCCGTCCGTCCGTCCGTCCGTCTGTCCGTCCGTCTGTCCGTCCGTCTGTCTGTAGACACAAAATTCTGCGGACTACTCCTCCTAAACTTCTGGAAGGATTTTGATGAAACTTGCTGGCAATGATCCTTAGACATTGTATTAGCGCGTTATCTATATAGCATTGAGTTACCTCCCCTATTTACCAAGTTATGCCCCTTTGATGATTTTTGCATTACAAACTTCTGCGGACTACTCCGCCTAAACTACTGGAAGGATTTTAATGATACTTGCTGTCAATGATCCTTAGACATTGTAGCAGCGCGTTATCTATATAGCATTGAGTTACCTCCCCTATTTACCAAGTTATGCCCCTTTGATGATTTTTGCATTACAAACTTCTGCGGACTACTCCTTCTAAACTACTGGAAGGATTTTGATGAAACTTGCTGGCAATGATCCTTAGACATTGTATAGCGCGTTATCTATATACATTTGGTTACCTCCCCTATTCACCAATTATGCCCCTTTGATGATTTTTGCATTACAAACTTCTGCGGACTACTCCGCCTAAACTACTGGAAGGATTTTAATGATACTTGCTGTCAATGATCCTTAGACATTGTAGCAGCGCGTTATCTATATAGCATTGAGTTACCTCCCCTATTCACCAAGTTATGCCCCTTTGATGATTTTTGCATTACAAACTTCTGCGGACTTGAGTTACCTCCCCTATTTACCAAGTTATGCCCCTTTGATGATTTTTGCATTACAAACTTCTGCGGACTACTTCGCCTAAACTACTGGAAGGATTTTGATGAAACTTGCTGCCATTCATCCTTAGACATTGTAGAAGCGCTTTTTCTATATAACATTGGGTTACCCCCCCCCCCCCCTCCCCCCTGTTTTAAAGATATGTCCCTTTGATGGTATTTGTTTTACAATTTTCTTCCATTGATAGATTTCAGTGAATCTTAATGATATTGATCCATAGACATACATATACCCATATGTATGTAAAACATAGGATAACTAGATTTCTAGGTAGTTGGCACATATGTCCTCTGTATATTAAGATGGAGTGTTGCATACAAGAATTCTGATTTCATGCTCCAAAGCCATGTTTGACAAAAACACTTGCGGGGGGGTATTAGTAAGCCCTTAGGCGACAGTTCTAGTTTATTTTGGAGTCAGGATACAGTGGGGCATTCCAATTTATTCGGGGGAGTAGCTCTGAGAAAATGAAAACAGTATCTGGAAGCTTTTCTATCCAATACTTCATATCTGTACGCATCCTGTGTTCCAACACGCAACCGCAATGTTAAGTCATTTGACCCTAGATGTATTAGAATCACACGAGGGGGTTTATTGTAAAGACAACAATATTGCAACTTGTTGTTCAGTTCTCCCCAGTGCATACCTTTCTTTCCAAACCATTGAACTTGCTTTATGGATGGAATACCCAGATTTGCTGCCACACCTCTAACCTTGGCTCTCTTACTCGACCAATGGACGTAAGAATCACCCAGCAACCACACATCTGAAAATATACTTTGCACAGAGTTAGACTCTGGCTATAAACTACAACTGTAAGGTGATAAAACTATATGCTTTAATTGAGTTTTAACCTAACCTAGTTAAAGGGTACATTTTTTTTTTTTTTTATTTGTTCTAGCAATATTAACAGACAATCAGAAATTGTCTTACATTCGAGAGAAGGTACCAACACAACCCCTTCCTATGAGTTAATTCTTATGTATTTAAGGAATGCATTTGATGACCAGCGGCCTAATTTTCTAATGGTATCATATTGCGTGCCCTGTAAGGCTAGCCAAGAAGCTGCACCTATTCGAAACGAATGGATTTATAACCTGTTGTGTCAATATTTAATGCCCATAAGGCTTTTGTCAGAACTACACAAAACTGGTACCTAGTCAAGGGGGAATTGTCCTCATGGCAGAATAAAAAATTGGATGCTGGACTTCTATGTTTAAGATAACGAGTCAGGGCTCTTACTGGGCATAGCAACGAGTCTAGTGGGAAGATTTTAATTAATTCGCTCCTGCCAATTTAATTATATTTAGATTTTCGCAATGAAATAAGAACCACTTTCGTTTTACTTCCCTCTGTTACAAATTTGATATCAGTCAATTGTAAAGCTCTGTCTGGATTTATGGCTGAAGACCACACCAGTTCACTCACCCTAAATAGGCCAATAAAGGCTAAAGTGAAAGCAGAGCGGAATAGGAAAGTTTCATATGGTGTAAAACAGACCATCTCAAGTTTATGCCAAATCTGCTCAAGAGTGGCTAACATTAATGGCAGACGTTTATCTTTTGAGGGATTGACTCGTCTATAGCCTTCTATTAATTTTCTGCATCGAAATTGAGAGCAGGTATCCTCCATAGAATTGATTTTCTGGTAGAAACTTATTGCAGACAGAAATGTTTTTGCGGATTTGGAAGAATAACCCTTTTCATGGAGATCAGCTAAGAAAAATTCAAGATGGTCGGAAGGGGCAGGCCATGTTGTCCCCAAACCCTTTTCCTCCCTGAAATTGTTAAATTTATTTAATGCATTAGCATATGCCAACTTAGTATTTTCAGCTAAACTTGAATCTATCAGTCTATTGGCCCTTTGTCGAAGATTTTCCAAAGATGGTCTGGTACTGTCTCTGGGTAAAGTTCTGCCCATGGCGCCAGCTGCTGGAATTTTACAAGCTGCAAACAAGAGAAGCTGTCTGTTATTACATTCTTTGCACCTGCAATATGCTCAGTCCTTAAGATGATGTTAAATCTCAAACATTGCAGTGTAAAAACTCTGACCATGATCATCACCCTATCCGACTTGCTAGACTGACTGTTGATAATGTTTACCACTGCTTAATTATCACTTTTTTATTTGCCAGGTAATTTCCCCATATATGGACTGCCACTAGTATTGGGAAGTATTCCAGAATTGTTATATCACTGGTCAGACCTTTCTCATGCCACTCTTGTGGCCAAGTTCCTATTGTCCATTTTAGCTCATACATCACACCAAACCCATGGCCCTGGGCTGCTGAACTATCTGTATATAACAGGATGTCGGTGTTAAATGACCAAAACGGTCCACTGAACATGGAAATTCCATTAAACTCTGATAGAAATGTCAACCACATGTTCAGGTCCTCTCTCATACCGCGTTTAACCGTAATGTGATGGAATGGCTTTGTTACACCACAAGTTGCATTAACCAATCTCCGACAGAAAGGCCTGCCCGGGGGGACTGCTCTGCAGATGAAATTCAGAGAACCAAGCAACGACTGCAGTTCTTTTAGTGTGACTGACTGTTTATGAGCTAATACACCCTTGATCAGACTAATGACCTTCTCAATTTTTTCTTTTGGTACTTGCACCTGCATTAACAGAGAGTCCAATTCTAAACCCAAGAAAACAATGATAGGGGTTGGCCAGACTGTTTTCTCTTCTGCTACAGGAATACCTAACTTAGTGCAATAGCTGAAGAATGTTTTCATAAGTTCTAAAATATTTGTGTTTGCCTCACCACCGAAAATGAAGTCATCCAAGTAGTGATCTAAATCCCCATAGGTATAATTCTTTCGTATGATCCAGTGCAAACAAGTTGCAAATTTCTCAAAAGCGGCACAAGAGATACTGCAGCCAAAAGGTAGTATTTTGTCATAAAAATACTGGCCATTGTGTTTAAAACCCACCAGTGGAAAATCTTAACGAGTTAATGGGATCAGCCTAAATGCAGACCTGATAACGGCCTTGCCCAGCAAAGCACCTTTCTGTATCATTTTAACAGCATTGTCAAATTTTGTATACTGAACAGAACAAAGTGAAGGATCAATATTGTTGGGGGCTAGGGTGCGACGGGTAAATATTCTTAGCCGTAGATAATGTGGTTGAAATTCAGCAGCAACGACAAGTGAACAGTTTACGATTTATTTATGACCGATTAAGATGTATTCGCAAAACCGTTAAATTTCCCATGCCGCCGAAATATACATAAATTTACGATTACGTCAGCCTTCAAATGAACAAGTTATATAAAATCTCTTAATGTTATTAAAAATGCCTTTATTTAATATGTCACTTTTAAAAAAAAAAAAAATTAGCGAATATATCTATAACGTTGTTAAAATATCAAATACTGCTTTAAACAGCCGCCAATAATAATTCAAATGTTCCCGCAGCAACGTACTTTACTCTTTTATGTGTATCGATGTTAACAATGGACTTTTGTATAATACGGCTGCATTCACCAATGCCAAAATTCTGAATCCCGATCAGACGAGAATCACAGCCTTTTATACTAAAAGTGCACGTATCGATTGAAAATCATATCGAAAGAGATCGAAGAATGGGTCGAAAGCCATCGATCAACTTGCTCGATCAAAAATACGATCGAAGTTGATCGATCATTTTGATACTATTTTCGATCGCCCGAGCTAAAAATAGTAACACCTATGGCTAAAAATATAAGATGAGTCAGAAATAGTGTATAGACGAGCCAGTTTACAAACTTTAACACTGAGATACAAAAATCAATAACCGTGGGAAAATTCCTGTGTGTACTATCTGACCTCTAGTAGAAACGGAAGTACAAAATGTAAACACCAAAATGGCTGACGTAATGATAAAGTTTAACAGTAAACAAGGTTTAAATGTGAAAATCGGCGGCACCAAATGATTGTCAGTACAAATATATCAATACAGTAAGTTTAAATGTTTTTGCTCTTCATATTACTGCATATAATTATAAGGTTTAAATTTGGTAGATACGATAATACACAAGATAAGAGTGCAAAAATGTAATAGCGGGTGGGGTAATGCAAACATGCATTGTATTGTCTATAGTTCATACTTCAAATGTATTGCACTCTATTAAATCTAAGAACACACAAAGTCAAAGCTCTGGGGCCCATCAACACCCCTCCTTTTCAAGGCGAGCTCCTGCCGCCTTCAAATACTTGAAAGCAAAGTTCATCTTTGGCACCATGTAAAGGAATATTAATGTAGATAACTGTCTAGAATTAAATTTTAAATGTCTTTAAAAGTTTTAACATTGAATTATAATTTCACAACTGTTTCTATTTAATATGTAGCATTGTCTATTTCTTCTTAGGTTTGGTAACAACTGACTTGATGGCCTTGTCTGGTCTGCCTGTCCAGTCCGTAGATGGCATGCTGTTGGAGATGGTGGTAACCTTTCGCTCGATCCTGTAAATCTCATTACGCATCAGGTCCACGGCGGATTGCAGGGCTTTTATCGACTTCGTGTTTTCTGCAACTGCCGAGACAATTTGGGAGGTGCATTCCCTCATTGCCTTTTCCATCCGGTCCCCAAACTCGTCCGAATACTTGGACTTCTTGGACGCGTTGTCCTCTCCATGGAACAGCGGATCAGCAGTGTCAGCTGGCCCTGGTAAGATGGCCTCCTCTATGTGCTCATCCTGCAAAGGCGTCGAAGACACTGAGGGAACTTTCCTCTTAAACCGAGACAGGCTGCTGGCAGTTGGGACATCAGGATGGACAACTGAATGGGCGTCACCCGCCCCAACCTTAGTAGCTGTAAAATGAAAAACCGGCGAAGGTTGGGCCACGACGGCGGGTTGAGATGCAGCCTGAGTCTTTGTTGGAGATTGGGACATCTGGGGGATCGTCATCAGGTCCAGTATGCTGGAGAATGATTGCATCTGGGGAAGTTGGAGGGTCACAGGCGTAACACTCGTACCAAGGTCTACTGTGGGCAATGGACTGGCTGTGTCTGCTAGAGCTGGACTGATCTTGTGCCGTACGTTAGTTGGCATTTCAGCAAAGACTGGCACTGCAACTTGCGTAGGCAGGGCTTGGCGGGTGGAGAATACCGAGTTCAGCTCTGGAGGAGTTGTCACATGCTTGTCCTCACCCAGGATCCACGCTCGTAAACGGGAGTCCGCATCTGGGCCCAGGGGATCCTCGCCTCGTGCTGGAAGCGCCTCTTGTCCGACTGCAACGGCCCACTCATCACCAACGTAGATCGGGTCTAAGGACTTCAAAAGCACCTTCTGCAGATCACAGGGACCTTGTCGCTGGACTATCTCAGTGTGCCGCTTGTACTTACTGGTATGGTCCAGTAATGTCGGCAGATCCTGGCAACGGAACTTACACAGTTGGCAGAAGAATGGCACCTTCTCCACTGGTACATGGGCTTTGAGGGCATGGTCTAGTATCTGCCACTTTCTACCAACCTTTTCACACCTCTGGCACTTGTAAACGTAGCTCCCGTTGGCAAAGCGATTCATCTACAATGAGAAATAAAACCCACAAAATTCATTTTTGTTGTCATTATTTTTGTGTATCCAAAAGTGAAGGCTGACAGTTATGCTCAAACCGCGATTTAGTTTTCCTCCGCATCGAATTGTTGTAATTTTGCGCCGCGTTATATTGTCCCCAATGTTCTCGTAGCGGGTATAGTTCATGACAGAACTGCAACATTTTTTATTTATTTATTTCATAAAGATATGTTCATTACATGCAGTCATTTTACTAGTCAATGTAATCACAAAGTTTAACAAATCCAAAAACAAATAAAATAATTATCCAGTTTTACAATTGGCTAGCAACAATATGTAGGTTATGCATCCTGCAACTTCCTTTTCAGGTCAAGAGCCCATTTGGGGGGTGACCTTCCGCGATACAACTTTAGTTTATCATGGTGAAAAACTTTGCTTAGGCCACGTCTATCTAGCTGGACCGTAAAAGTAACCCTGGAATGCTTGCTCTTGATCACAAACGGGCCAGTGAAGGACTTTTCAAGTTTAGGGTTTACACCTACACGACGGGCTTCATGCAAACACCATACAAAGTCACCGACTTCATAATCTGTAAAAGAGGCGCGTGTGTCATACACCTCTTTACTTCGTTTAGCACACCTCCCAAGATGTTTACGCGCGATCTCGTGTGCCTGCAGCATTTTGTCTCTGAGGTTCATTGCATATGAAAAGAGACCCCAGTCTGTGGTAATGTCATTCTTAGCTCTTGGGTGGGGAAAGACCAATTCTGCTGGCATTCTGACCTCACGCCCGATGGTGAGCATGTTTGGAGTTAAGGTTGTCGCACGGTTTGGGGTTGACCGGTAGGCTCCCGCAAGGATGCCAAGGTGCAGGTCCCATTCATCTTGTGCATCGCCTAGGTAAGACTTGAGCATTTTCACCAATGTGCGGTTAAAACGCTCCACTTGCCCGTTGCACTGCGGACGTCGAGGACTCGTTCTGGTTTTCTTGACACCGAGCTGCTCACACAGCTGTTTGAAGAGTTTACTTTCAAAAGCAGGGCCCTGATCTGAATGTATGCTGAGCGGGACACCCCACCTTGACACAATGTCGTTAACGATCTTGTCAACACATACCTCTGCCGTCTGGTTAGGGACGGGCCACACTTCCACATATTTTGTGAAATGGTCCGCTGCCACCAGAATGTAGCGGTTTCCTCTAGGCGTCACTGGAAGTGGTCCCATAAAGTCGAGGGCTAATACATCCCAAGGGGCTCCTGCTGGAACGTGGCCCATTGGTGCTCGTGGAGACTTGTGTGGGTGCTTGTCTGCCTCGCAAATGTCACACGAGCTGACATACAACTTAACATCTTCCTTTACCTTAAACCAGTAAAAGTTCTGCAGAAGTTTTGCCTTTGTAGCTTTGATTCCCATGTGACCGCCAGTTATGACGTCATGGACAAGTCTCAGCACTTCATTCCTCAGGATCAGTGGTACCACTAGCTGTAATTTCTTCTCTGGGGACTGCCTTCTAAAGAGAATGCCGTCGACCAAGGTCAAGTTGTCCCATATGACCCAATAGTGTCTTGATGCTGGACTCTCTGGCGACATCGTGTCCATGCTTGGTCGATGGTTCTCCTTAAGACCATTATAAGAACAGCTGAGGTCAGGGTCACGAGATTGCATGTCGGCGATTTCTGTCGCTGAGTACCCGTCAATCCAACTACAGCTGTTTCTGATGGTTGGGGGTTCACTGGTAGAGGTTGAAGGTGCTTCAGCATCAACAGCTCTCACTATAAGTGCCTTGTCTTCACCATGCATGACAGTTTCTGGTTCTTGTTCATTGCCTTTGTTTAGTTCCATGGAAGGTGGCGGTTCCCAGCTCATCAGCTCTGCTCGCCTTTTGCATTTTTGGCAAGGACCACATTTTAAAGGTTCGTCGGTATCTATCACAGAACAAGTACATTCGCTAGGCACGGGGCATCTTGAGAGAGCATCACAATGACCTTGAAGACGGCCAGGTCTATACTCAATCTCAAACTGATAGGATGCCAGAATCTCCAACCACCTTGCCACCTTTCCATTTGGTTCCTTCAGTTGGAATAACCAAACAAGGGCCTGGTGATCCGTACGAATACGGAACTTACGGCCCAGCAGGTACTGGCGAAAATACTGAACAAAGTATACAACAGCCAGGAGCTCTCTTTCAGTGACACAGTAGTTGCGTTCTGCCTTATTTAATCCACGGCTGGCGTAAGCTATTACACGCTCACGGTTGTCCTGTTCTTGTGCTAGAACACCACCTATGCCGGTACCCGATGCGTCCACATCAAGAACAAACTGACCTGCATTGTTACATGGATAACCCATTATATCTGGGCTCACCAGGCATTTCTTTAATTTGTTGAATGCAGCCTCACAGTCCTCACTCCACATAAAGAGCTTGTTGAGTTTTGTTAACTCTGTCAGCGGATGGGCAATCTTTGCAAAGTCCTTAACAAAGCGGCGGTAATACGAACCAGTAGCAACAAACTGCTTGACCTGCTTGGCGTTGACAGGCCGTGGCCATGCCAAAATCTTTGCAACATTCGACGGGTCTGGGCTGATCCCTTGAGGTGACACAACATGCCCAAGGAATGTCACCTCGGTCTGTAAGAGCTGGCACTTTTCGGGTTTCAACTTGAGACCTGCTGCCACTAAGCGGTCCATGACCTCCGATGCCCTTGCCATGTGCTCTTCGAAATCTCGACCGAAAACAATGATGTCGTCGATATAGACGAGACAGGTGACCCATTGGAGACCCTGCAATGCGAGCTCCATAACTCGCTGAAATGTCCCGCTTGCATTATTCAGGCCAAATGGCATGCGCACCATTTCATAATGACCAAATTTGCAACAGAAGGCTGTTTTCTGGATGTCCTCCTCCTTCACAGGTATCTGGAAGTAACCGCTTGTCAAGTCAAAACTGCTGAATATAGTAGAGCCGGACACTGCATCAAGGCAGTCCTGGATCCTAGGCAATGGGAAACCGTCAGGCTTAACGAGCACGTTGACCTTGCGATAATCCACACATGGTCGTATGGCTCCCGATTTCTTTTTGACGAGAACTATAGGTGATGCCCATGGAGAGGTGCTCTTGCGTATCACACCCTTTTGAAGCAAGTCTTCTATCGCCTTTCTCTCCTCGTCTGCATACGCCATTGGGACTCGTCTCGGACGCTGCTTTACTGGTGGAGCATCACCTGTGTTGATTGGGTGCTCCGCCAGGTTAGTCAGTCCCAGGTCCCAGTCATGTTTAGAAAAGGCGCCCTCGTACTTAACCAAAAACCCTGCTAGAATCTCTCGCTCATGTAAGTCCCTACCATTTGCTGACCTCTGAAACAGAGACTGCAAATGTGTGGGAACCCTGCTTATGTCTGCCTGAAGAGTTGGTTCCGGTGGCTGAACATCGGCCGCTCTTTTGGTCTGCACCCTCTTTATGTGGCCTACATTGCCCACTTCCTCTGCATTTTCCTCGGGTGTCAAAACGCTTACTACACGCTCAACCCGCTCGGCTATCCCTATCTCTGCATCTTGTCTGAGGGTTGTTGCCGTAAGAAACGGATTAAGAATTCTCACCTTGCATGTAGCGGAGCTGTTAATGTCAACCAGGGTAGATGCCATTAACAGTGGGTATCGAGCCTTAAATGCATCCGTCGCTTCTACGATGTAACTAGCATTTTTATCATCATCATCTCCTTCCGTTCTCTCAACGAAGACGTTAATTACAGCCTCTGATTGCGCTGGCAAATAAACGTCCTCGGCGACCAAAACTTTTCTCACTTTTTGTGGGTTGTCACTCCTCAAGCACGGGATTCTCACATCATTAAGTAAAATCACATTTTTACTTAATAACAGGTCTGCCGGGCCCTCGTCGCCGCAAACCAAAACATCATAACCAAGCAGCGCCTCATCCTCTATCTCCGCCACTGCAAGCTCTTTCTCCATAATCAGGGTCCCTAAGGTCACCTTGAATGTGCCCTTACCCCACTCTCGAATTGGAGCCCCGCCCGCCCCGCGAAGAAGAGACGATCCC
Organism: Solen grandis; assembly: GCA_021229015.1. NCBI lineage: Eukaryota > Metazoa > Mollusca > Bivalvia > Adapedonta > Solenidae > Solen > Solen grandis. The sequence goes on along the minus strand of CM037783.1, from coordinate 26,238,884 downwards.
TTTAATACCGGTCGCTCTTGGTCATTCATTCGGTTATACACCCTATGCGAGATTATCGTTCTTGTCGCGCCTGTGTCCGCTGTAAACGTTACTGGAACACCGCATACCTCGCCCAGGATGTATATACCGTCACCAGGGTCCTTAGGTGCTTTCTTGCTCTTCAGGACCCCAGCGTGCGTGCTTGCACCACCCACAAAAACATGGCCTTTGATTCCTTCACTCTCACCTAATTGGACCCCCCTCTGGCCGCGAGAGATGGTCCCTGCCTGTTTAAAGGCTGGTCATCGCGTTTCTCATTATTGGAACCCCTCCTCTCTGGTCTCATGTCTTTTTTGCTCGGACATTGCCTGGCATAATGACCACGTTCATGACAGTTGAAACACTCTACGTTGTTGTTTCTCCGTTGTGACCTGTTGATCCGCGTTGACTCTTCAAGCTTTTCTACTCTCTGTAATAGTCTCTCTAAAAATTGACGCTGGTCGTCAGGTGGTGTGGTCACGATTTTCTCGCCACTTTTAGGTATCTGTACTACAGGTCGCGAATCTTTCATGTCCAAAGACCGCCTTAATTGTCCTTCGCTATCGATTTCCGCTGTCTCGACGTCGACGTCAAAAGCGCGTCTGGCTGCATTTCGGCCTCTGTCACCCCTCACTCCAGCTTTCATCTGTATCCAGGTGACGACGTGAAACACAGCCTCATCGATGTTGCGGGGAGCTTTATTGAACTCGACTGCAAATCTTGCCTCTTGATCCTGTAGTCCGTCGAAAAATCGCCTGATCAGGTCCTCGTCTCTTGTACGCCTGTCCCTGTGCCGGTGGGCTTTGTCATACAGACGTTTTAATTCTGACGCGAAATCTTCAGCAGTCTCGCCGTGCTTCTGGTACCTTCTACTAAATTTAACTGCGAACAGCTGTTCCGTTTCGATGATACGGTATCTTCCATTTATCTCTGCAGTCAGGGCTTCGTAGTCGTTTAGTACGCCTGGTGACATTTGTGAGAACACAAACTCACTCGCCTGCCCCTCAATCTTTGGCAACAAGTTGTCTAAACGCTCCTCAAGGCCCCATCCGTATCGGTCAGCAATTGTCTCGAACTTCGTCAACCAAACGTTCCAGTTTTCTTTACCTGTGAAAGGTGGCAGCTTGAAATTAGGTGGACGCTGGCCCCTATCCTGCGATTGGTGATTATTCACATGTCTATTGATAACCATCTGTCGAGCTGGTCTGTCACAGCTGAAGTCGTCGTCATGGCAACGATTTGAACGGTCAACGTCGTCCCGCCGGTGAACATGAGAATTATTCTCATCCGTCATGCGAGTTGCATGTGTTGTACCGGGCATGCTCACGCGCTGAGCCTCTTTCAATCCCCGCAGCTCTATCACCACTTCTTTTAAGACGCCGGCCATGTCGGACATCATAGCTGTCATTTGTCCCTGGGTTTGATCGCTGATCCCAGGTTCATCACGAGGGCTTGAGCGGCGGCACGGTCCATCGTCAGTACACTCCTCCCTTTCTTCAGACTGATCACGCGCTTCTGCTCTGGTTCCGATTCTTGGAAAGGTAACCTCGTCATCGCTATTGTAACTGGCCATTATTATTATTGTTATTTAATATATATTTAATCTTTGCGTAGGCTCGTATCGCTGGATTGGCGTAAAAATGACCAATCCCACTTCTGACACCAAAAGTTGTTGGGGGCTAGGGTGCGACGGGTAAATATTCTTAGCCGTAGATAATGTGGTTGAAATTCAGCAGCAACGACAAGTGAACAGTTTACGATTTATTTATGACCGATTAAGATGTATTCGCAAAACCGTTAAATTTCCCTCAGTACTGTATGCCGCCGAAATATACATAAATTTATGAGCCGGAGTAGTATACACGATTACGTCAGCCTTCAATATGAACAAGTTATATAAATATCTCTTAATGTTATTAAATAATGCGCTATTATTTAATATGTCACTCATTTAAATGTAGATCTTTAAAAAACAATGTTACTGTAAAAATATCTTAGCGAATATATCTATAACGTTGTTAAAATGTCAAATACTGCTTTAAACAGCCGCCAATAATAATTCAAATGTTCCCGCAGCAACGTACTTTACTCTTTTATGTGTATCGATGTTAACAATGGACTTTTGTATAATACGGCTGCATTCACCAATGCCAAAATTCTGAATCCCCGATCAGACGAGAATCACAGCCTTTTATACTAAAAGTGCACGTATCGATTGAAAATCATATCGAAAGAGATCGAAGAATGGGTCGAAAGCCATCGATCAACTTGCTCGATCAAAAATACGATCGAAGTTGATCGATCATTTTGATACTATTTTCGATCGCCCGAGCTAAAAATAGTAACACCTATGGCTAAAAATATAAGATGAGTCAGAAATAGTGTATAGACGAGCCAGTTTACAAACTTTAACACTGAGATACAAAAATCAATAACCGTGGGAAAATTCCTGTGTGTACTATCTGACCTCTAGTAGAAACGGAAGTACAAAATGTAAACACCAAAATGGCTGACGTAATGATAAAGTTTAACAGTAAACAAGGTTTAAATGTGAAAATCGGCGGCACCAAATGATTGTCAGTACAAATATATCAATACAGTAAGTTTAAATGTTTTTGCTCTTCATATTACTGCATATAATTATAAGGTTTAAATTTGGTAGATACGATAATACACAAGATAAGAGTGCAAAAATGTAATAGCGGGTGGGGTAATGCAAACATGCATTGTATTGTCTATAGTTCATACTTCAAATGTATTGCACTCTATTAAATCTAAGAACACACAAAGTCAAAGCTCTGGGGCCCATCAATATTATCATTCAAAGAATCTCCAGGTGGGTATGACAGGTGGTGAATTAGCCGGTATTCACCGGCTTCCTTTTTTGGTACCAAACCAATTAGAGAGACTCTAAAATTCTGAAACAGAGGCAAAGGGAAAGGCCCGGCAACCCTGCCTGCGTCTATTTCTTTCCAAATTTTGCTATTTACTACACTGAAATTCTCAAGAGCTGATTTTAAATTTTTGCAAGTGTATGGCTGATGTGGACCCTCATAGCATAGCGAAAACCCCTCCTTAAAACCCTTTATAATAAAATCTGACATACTTTTATCATAACCAACCAGTTCAGCCTGTAATATGTCTACCCGAATGGATGTAGACACCAATGTTTCGTCTGTTGTTTTATTTACGAAAATTTTGTTTTTGCGAGCCCTGACTGCATTTTAATTGATTATGTTCACCCTTGCAAATCAAACAAATGTGAGCATATTTGCAATTTGCAAATCTGCAACCCCGAGGAGAATTAAAATCAAAGCAAGGTTTTTTATTTTGGTTCAACATGCTTTGTCTATAGCTAATTGTATGTGTAGGTCTTGGCAACAGACTGCTTTGGGAAGCTGAAACAGTCATGGTTTTTACCACAGGTCTGCATTAATTTTAGCCCAGGAGGTAGGGGACAGAGCCTGTCTCATCCTGAAATTTACATCATAGGTATTCCAAGCAAAGGAAGACCTATTCCTACCCTCAGCCTTGCGTATGGTTGCCATGTTTTGCAGCAGCTCCCCTGCTTTACTTGGATGCTTTTTAATGTAAATGGCAATAAAAACTAAAAATGCATCTGACCATTCTGCAATGTTCGAAATCTGCTTGTTCGTTTTAGGAACAATCTCCAGCAAACCTTGCTCATTTAAGGTCAGGTTCGATCCCCTAGTCCCAGACATATCTTTCTTCAATAATGAGCTCAGATTAATGAACTCACCCCCGCCATATCTTGGCACAAATATCTGAACTAACATGCATTGTCATATCATCATCAACGCAACGGATTACATTCTCAGGGAGCCCAAAAACAGAGTTCTGGACATTACAGATCGGGTTACTGTCGTCCCTATTCGGTCCTGACCTCAACAATAATTGTACAAATGGGTTTTCGACAGCAGACGTTCCCGTCCGTTCATTTGCTAACCCATCCAATTGCACCAGCTCGCACTCCAGTTCCTTTCTACTCTCTGCAGGTTTTGCCGCACTGCTCCTCTGTCGAGTGTACGGTGTCCCTCTTGGATGCCTTTTTGGTGGCATACCGAACGTTTAACGTTTGACCATAGGGGTCACCTGATTTTACATAGGCTAATATAGAAATAACTTGAAAATTCTTCTTTTTAGAAAACTAGAAAACACATGGCCTGGGGTTTATATATTTGGTGAAAATTGGCCCCGCCCCAGGGATCACTTGATTTTACGTAGACTTATTTTGGAAAAAAAAACTAGAAAAATCTTCACAAGGTCTGGAGTTTAGATATTTGGTAATAGACCTCTACCAAGTTTGTTCAAATCATGACCCTGGGGTCAAAATTGGCTCTGCCCCAGGGGTCACTTGATTTTACATAGCCTAATGATACCAGGTGAGCGATCCAGGGCCATTCATGGCCCTCTTGTTTAAGTGAAAATATGCAATGTAAATATTAGACATCAACATTAGTGAAAAAATAAACAAAAAGACCTAACGTTATGATTTGTGACGTGATGTGGTATCATGTTGCTTGTCTATGGTTTGGTATAATAGTTGGTAACAGTATATCTATCACAAGCAGACAAAAATCTCTGAAATGTTTTAAATGCTGTTGGTAGGATGTTAAAACCTAAGAAAATAAACAGGCATGTTTCAGTCTAGGGCAGTGTGGAATGCATTGAAATCAAACATGTTAAGTGGTATTAATATGGAAGATGGGTTTTGTTTTTGCAGATGAAGGCATTACAGGGGATCAAAATGTGTTTCAAACTGCAAGAGATTATCCAGAAGGACACCAACGAGAGAGCTGTGGTCCGGGGACTGAGGAATCCTGAGGACAACAGCTCCAGTCTGAATGCATTCCTCTACAACATTCTGCGCACCAACAGATCCCATCGGAGAGCCATGCTGACCACACTCCTTAATCTCTGCGATGATTCTGCAGTAAGCTTTTGTACAGAGATTTGAATTGTAAATTTAACATGAAGCAGAACTCTAGTAAAGTCATATATTCATGCCGTGAAATATATCCTTTCTATCAGTAGCAGTCTTGAATATAAGATTCATTGACAGTGGGTATGTATAATGTTAAAAGTGAATTCTTGTCCGGGAATAAGTCTCCCAGTCAACGAAGTTTAAATGTTTTAAGATAACATTATACTCCATAAATACTGATAAGACTGAAATACATAGTTAACTTATCATCAGGATGTGGTTGACATTTCCTGAAATAAAAACAAACCAACACAAACTGTAGTAATAACATCATATGTATAGTATTTATAAGTCTTTGTCTTTGTCTTTCTTGCAGAAAATTGGCCTTCTCGAGCAACTGTACATTGTTGACAACCTTGCCTTCTTCAACTATCAATCTCAGGACGAACCGCTGTACATTATTCATCAGATCGACATCATAGTGTCTGTGTCAGGCTCCAACCTTCTCCAGTCCTTCAGAGAGGTAGGTGACATGCTTTACTTAAGGAACTACTGCATACATATTGCACAGTCTCAAATATAACACTGAATTATAGTGGCAGTCTTACCTGCTTTATCTCTTTATTCAGATGCATAGAAGATGTAAGCTACAACATGCCCATTCCCTCGTACCCTCAGAGTAAAATTTAATTGGTTCATGTAAAACAGATTCATATATACATATATTTACATTACATGATATGCTTAAAATAAATGAAGAACAGCTATGAAATTTCAAAAAATGCATTTGTCAGTATTTTGCCATAAGTATAACACAACTATGAGGTTTTTTTTACTTAGTTCATTAGAGAACTTCTGTTCTCCTTCATTTAAATGCCACCTTCATATTTGTGTGCAATTATCCTAGTTTATGCTAAAGAATGGCTTATATAATTATTTAACTAAAACAGATATGAAGTCATAAATATTGTCAGAAAATGCAAAATGCTGTTTGTTTCTTCCTGACAAATGTCACCCTGTAAACAAATGACAAATGTTTACGGGGTATACAGTCTTGGTCGGTTGGCCTGTCCAAAAGTTTGTGGCACAAGCTATTTCTTCAATTTTGTATATATTTTGATGAAACTTAACATGTTTAGTCACCATGTTGGATTGTTGCTAATGACAGGGTGTGGAGCTCACTTGATTATGTGTTTTAGAGAAATTTCTCTTCATGTATAATATATGATCTTATTTAGTTTTTTATGTCAAAGTGATGTGGGTGTATTTATCACCATCAATGATAGCTCTAGTTATTTAAATCTGGTGTGTGAATAATGGAATGAAGATGACAAGAAATGCATAGATGTCTTTATACTTACATCCACATCACCAAGTGAAGTGGGGGCTTGGTAGAAATCTCGATAGTTATCACACCTCCATTTATTTAAAAAAGTTCAATGAGTTTGATTTTGTTCAGTGGTCTAATTTTGTCTAATTTACTTTTGCATGTTGATACTTTTGCTTTATAAATGATTTGCATAGATGTAAAACAGATATATATTTTTTGACTGCTATTTGGGAAATAATACCCTGCCAAAAAATTTATAGGAGGGTGCTTTTTGTAGTAGATATTGATATTGACTGATTTTATGACTTCATTCCTAATGGTACATATAGCTTGCAAGTAAATGCTGGTTTATTTTCCTCTATAAATATAGCATGAAAATAATTTTTAGCCAAGCACAGTGTAAATAATGGGTGTGCTATTATTTTTGTGTTGTCTGTCATTATCTCCTCTGAAATTGCATGGTAGAATGTGATAAAACTTAGAAGCAATGATTGTTTGGTGGGCTTTATCGAAAGTTGTTCCATGCAGAATTCTGGTTTTTATGGCAACAAGAATATTTAAAAAATCTTATGAAATCGTAGGTCAGAATTCAATTTCATTCGGCACAAATTTTAATGTTGTAGCTTATGCTATTCAGCCAAAATTGCTAAAACAATTGCTAACCAGGTTTTCCGAAGGAAAACTCTGGTTATTAGATTGGGGTATGTCGGCGGGCGGGCGTAAACAATTCCTGTGCGCAACTCCTCCTACATTTTTCAACAGATTTGGCCCAAACTTTTACAGAAGCATTATTACATAGTGGCCTGGCGCATATTGTCAGGGTTTTGTGGTTTGACTATTTTTGATGCAGTTATGGCCCTTTGCCCCTTAATGGAGGTAATATAAAGGGAAATATTCTTTCATGCACAACTTCTACATTTCTTAATAAATTTTGTCCATACTTTAACAGAAAGTGGCCCTTTCTTATTTTTTTTTCACATATGTAATATATAGGGAAATATTCTTCTGTGCACAACTCCTCCTACATTTTTCAACGGATTTGGCCCAAACTTTTACAGAAGCATTATTACATAGTGACCTGAAGCATATTGTCAGGGTTTTGTGGTTTGACTATTTTTGATGCAGTTATGGCCCTTTGCCCCTTAATGGAGGTAATATAAAGGGAAATATTCTTTCATGCACAACTTCTACATTTCTTAATAAATTTTGTCCATACTTTAACAGAAGTACCTTCACTAAGTCACCCTGGAGAATATTACCTGTGTTTTGCAGTTTGACCATATTTGATGGAGTTATGCCCCTTTGATAAAATTCCTTGTCCCATTATAAGAGGTATTGATTGAAAGGAACCTCACTCTGTGGTTCATAATTTTGGAGTTACATGTTTGCCCCTTCGTAAAAATTCCAGATATGGAGCATAACTCCTTAATTTTGAAATATTTAGTAATGATTGGTTTTGCAGTTTGACCATTTTTGATGGAGCTATGGCCCTTAATTATTTTTTTGCATTAGATTTAATAGACATTGAGCGCAAAATTATTTGACTGATACAAATAATCTGTACTGGGACGAAACATTGCGAAAAGAAAACCTGGTTTTGTGACAATTCCTGTCACTTGTTAATCAAGTATGTTTATACATACATTTTATAAGCATTCCACTTTCTTCATGATTTTGTGTATAGATTATTTTTTTTTTTATTATTATCTAAAACATCCAGTTCTATCAGTTTCTCTTTTGTATTTGTTTATTTCATGCTTGTCAGATTTCCTTGACGTTATAGAATGTGAAATGAGAACTACACAATAGATGCACATAATGCTCTGTTATTGTGCAATTTAAGGAACAAACAAAATTGTGTTTTGTGCAAAATTTAGCCATGAGCATGACCACTGTTTGTGAATTATATCATTACCTGGTGAAATATGTATTATTGGAAAATATGGTGTAATGGTTTCTCTACATTTGCATGATTTTGTTGCATGTTGATATTTTTGTAACTCAATGGTTGATGTTTATTTGTATGCTAGAGATGTTTTGTGTTTTATTTTTAGAAACTGGTGTTCAGAGAAGGCAGAACAGCAAAAATGGTACTTCAAATTTATTTTTAAATTTACTTTTTGATAAATACTAAATATCTTAGTCAACACACTGTTTGTTAGTTATGTTTGTCAAATGTGAAGCTCTATAGTGTACCAAATTATACATGTCTAGTTCAGTATATGACTTAGAATATACAAAAACTTCAATGCAGTGACAGAATCAACTGCCAATCAATTTTGAGTAATTGTTTGGTTATCATAAGCTTATATTATGGCACCATTTGTTTAGAAACAGACTTAGTTGAATGATCTTACCATTAAATGTATGTCTCATTTATTAAGGAAGACATGACACCGTGTGGTAGAGTCTGTGGTAGAATTACACGATCCAAAAACAAGGTCCATGTTGTTAACAGTTGTTTCTTTAATGTGTTTAATTTCTTAAAGAAAAAATGTTCCTGCATGATAACATGGAGTTATTTGTTTATTATAACATTCAAAGATATATAAACCAGTTTCATCTTCATCAGAATCTGAAGTAATTTTACTCCAATGAAGTAGGGAGCAATTCTGTTGGTTTTTTTTCCCTAGTTCAGTGTTACTTCTTCCTGTTGTTATTTGTACTTTTCTTTTCTTTATGAGTGTTAGATTACTGTACATATTGTTGTTTGCTTTCTTTGTCTGTGAAAAAAAATTTGAACATCCATTTTTTATTTTGCTCAGTAACTTAAGAGTTAAAGAGAAATAAGGGCTTGCATTTCCATGATACATGTAATGTTATTCAGTTAGTGTCAGAAATGATACCTTGATCCTGAAGAATGTTCTTAGACTACAGTTGAACCTGTTTTAAAGAGCTACCTAAGGGAGATAACTTTAATGCTTACTTTAGACCAGCAAGTTCTAAATGGAGGTAACCATAAGATAATCATTATAGGATATAAGTAAAATGTCTATATTGGACACTTTAGCATATCCACAATTACGTTGTTTGTTTTTCACCTGGAATCTGTTTTTCATTTCTTAGAAAATGTCTTTCCTCTTCAAAATTGGATTGATTTGCCAATGTCCACTAGCAACACTTAAAGTGGCTAGCAGCACTCAAAGAATTTTCATTTTCCTGGCAAATTTCAGAAAACAATGCAAAATGAGAATAGTCAAATGACTTTACATTTTCTGCTCAAAGGATGAAAAGGTTTACAGACTTATGTGGCCATTTAAGGACACAAAAATAAATGATGATGATAGCAGGTTGGTTTTTAATGCAGGTGACTATTAGGACAGGTTCAACTGTAGGTTTCTGTTCATAAAATAAATTTCTTTTGATGTTGTTCAACAGTTATTTCCTCTATTTCTAAACAGGCACTGTCAAATCCTCATGGAGTGACAGAGAATGGTATTGCTGACAAGTCCTACTATGATGAAGATGAAGACAACAAGGATACTCTCCTAGGTTGGTAGAGCTTAAAGGTTTCAATGAGAAGTGACTTTGTGAAATGATCTTGAGATACAGTCTGACAACAGCTGATTTATATTACAGATTGAAGGCAGTTCTACTTCAGAGTGAATAGTATTTGAATTAGTAATGGAAAATCAGAACGTTTATTTGTTAAATGAATTGGATCACATGGAGTTAGGGGTAAGACATTGTAGTAAGGATGTTGTTTGTGTTTCAGATCGCTTGCCTGCTGACATTGCCCCCTTGAAGGAAATCCTACTGATAGCTCAAGGGTGCATTCTTCTCCTTTACCTCAAACAACATTTAAAAGACATGTATGGATTTACAGATAGGTATGTAAAAGAAGTAGTGTTGAAATAGTGGACTAAAAAAAACAATTTGAACTTTGCTCTCTGCCTTGTGGGACCCTGCTTTTTGTGTACTGATGCAGATGAGATGATTTTTATAATTATTTGCAAAGTTTTCATAGGCACATCAGTTGGCTATAATTCATTCAACTAAAAAAAATCCTTAAATGCTTTATAGAAAAAACAACAACTATAAGTGGAATAAAACAATAAAAAGTATACCATCTATAATCAGAGATTGAAATGTACAAATATCAGAGATTGGGAAAATGCTCTTGGAGCTTGTTCTAGTTTGTAGGCATGCTGCAAATTCTATCAATAAAATACAACGCTGGGGCATGTTCATCCTAAATATTAAGTTCATATTTGTTCCTTCAGTAAAATCCAGAATTACTCCCCTACCGAGGCAGCTAAGGTGTATGACAAGCCCCTCCAGAAAAAGAGTTTAGTCAAGTTCAATCCTGAGTGTGTGCTCAATGTGGTGAAGGATAAGACCAGTGGGATGGAGCGATCGTACGAAGAAGACCGGGAAAAACTTGTTGATGACTACTTATCAGTAAGTGTTTGTGTAGTAATGCTTTATACGAAGACTTAATGATTTAAGTATGATAATGCCATGTGGCTTCAGAGATGGGTCTTTGAGTTGATAAAATAACTAAATTTTTTTAAGATCATGGCCAATTATCACTACAAAGTCACAATTGGAAAGTCCCCATGATTATCAGGACTCTGGTCTTGTATCTTATAGTGATAGGCCTTTTGTTTACTGTCCTGAGTGCTGGATGAAGTATTAACTCACCTTTAGTGACAGCTCTTGTTATTACTTATTTATAATTCATACATGGATGACCCTCTGTCTGTTTCAGTTTAAAGATCTCATGTTAAGTGTAGACCCTCCAGATGAAGACGACAGTGACGACAACAAGAGCACGGGCCGGCGCTCCCCTGTCACCTACACCATTAAGCAGCGGTTGGAAGGGGCAGGTGGGGATGCGGCAGCCTCCAACCACGTCGGGGAGGATGGTGAGGATGGTAAGGCGGATGTGGAGGTGGTGGATGGGGTCGGGGATGGAGAGTCAGTCAGCATTGATAAGGAGTCTCCCTCTAATGCATCGGTAAGCAATTTCTATCTTCTTGTATAAATAATGATGTATTTGTTGGTTTACTTTTTGACTTAAGATTATGTGCAAATTATATTTTGGGGTAATAATACGTGCACCTATCCACAACAAATACAAAATATTTTATCTTGACTCTTGACAAGTCAAAAATAAATGAATTTTCTTTTTAATTGAACTTCTCATCCTGCATTTATCATAGCCTAAGTGATGTTTTGGTTAAGGATGTCATTTAAAAAAGTCAGTATGTAAATAAGAAATCAGTGTCGGAAAAATAATTTGTTGGTGACATTAGATTGATTACTTGTAATCAGTAATATTATGTTTTGCTATCGTGATACAGAGAGAGGACTGAATAAGGTCTATGGTTGCTAGAATTTGTTTTCTCAACATTTAGATTTGAAAGTAAATATACTGTAATGGCAAAAAAAAAAAAGGTTTGGGGTCAGTTCCCAATCAATGCAAAATATGTTTTTCTTGCAATTTTAGATACCTATATTTTGTTCTTTCCATATGTAGTGGAAAAGATTTTTGTCACCAGAAGTAATTTCTTTGTATCTTGGTAAATAATTAGGTCTGGTTTTGGTTTGAGAAGCAGTATGCCTATGGGTGGAAGGATATGTTGATTAAAATCATTCATAAAAAGAAAGCCATAGATTAGCTGTGTACCTGTATACCTTCATGACTGGCAATTGGAAGGTATAAAAAAAGCATTTAATTTTGACACATAGATTGCTCAGAAAAGGGATGGAAAAATACCTTACACATTATTTCAAATCATTGCATGCGCAAGTTAAGCTTTGCTGAACTGTTGAACATTTTGGATTGGTATCATCATAATCTCCTTTTCTTATAATTTCAACATTGTGTAGGTTTATGCTAACATTTTAACTGGGGCCTTTATTATTTAAAACACTACTGTAGTTGGGGAAAATTATAATAATCACTTTTTAGCTCACCTGAGCACAATGTGCTCAAGGTGAGCTTTTCTGATCGCCTTTTGTCTGTCGTCCGTGCGTCCAGCGTCAACAATTGCTTCAAACAACATCTCCTCCTAAACGGCTTGGCCAATTTGAAAAATATTTTACAGGAATGTTCCTTGGATGAAGCTCTACTAAAGTTGTATAAATGGTTCTGGTCCATTGCATAATTAGGTCACAGGAGGTAAAAATAGATTTTAAAAATGCAAACTTTGAAATCTTCTTCTGCAAAACTGCAAGGCCTAGAGCTTAGATATTTGGTATGTAGCATCATCTTATGGGCCATTACCAAGATTGTACAAATCATAGCCCTACGGTGATAAATGCCCCCGCACCAGGGGTCACTTGTTTTACAAAGAGTTATATAGGAAAATCTTTAAAAATCTTCTTCTATGAATCCATTAGGCCTAGAGCTTAGATATTTGGTATGTAGCATCATCTAATGGTTCATTACCAAGATTGTACAAATCATGACCCAATGTGATAAATGCCCCCGCACCAGGGGTCACTTGTTTTACATAGTTATATAGGAAAATCTTTAAAAAAAATCTTCTACTATGAATCTATAAGGCCTAGAGCTTAGATTTTTAGCTCACCTGAGCATAGCTCAGGGTGAGCTTTTGGGATACTTGATTGTCCGTCGTCCGCCGTCCGTCAACAATTTTGATGTTTACACACTAGAGGCCACAATTTTGATCCAATCTTCCTCAAACTTGGTCAGAATGTTTGTCTTGATGATATCTTGAACCCTTTCGAAAATGGGTCAGGTTGGATCAAAAAGTAGGTCAGTAGGTCAAATCTTAGAAAAATCTTGTTTACACACTAGAGGCCACAATTTTGAACCAATCTTCCTCAAACTTGGTCAGAATGTTTGTCTTGGTGATATCTTGAACCCTTTCGAAAATGGGTCAGGTAGGATCAAAAAGTAGGTCAGTAGGTCAAATCTTAGAACAATCTTGTTTACACACTAAAGGCCACAGTTTTGATGCAATCTTCCTCAAACTTTGGCAGAATGTTTGTCATGATGATATCTTTTGTGGATGGGGTCAGAAAATTCCTGAACATTGTTTCACCTCATCATCTTAATTCTAAAGCAATCTGTTTTGTACAGGCAATGAATGATACTTTTCTCAGGTGAGCGATCTAGGGCCATCTTGGCCCTCTTGTTGGTATGTAGCATCATCTAATGGTTCATTATCAAGATTTTCAAAATGGTGGCCCTTTGGAGATAAATGACCCCGCACTAAGTCTTCTCCTCTGAAACCATAAGGCCCAGTGCTTATATATTTGGTGTGTAGTATTGTCAGGGCTAAAATGTTTAAGATTGAGTTAAATCAGAATTCTTGTCTGTTTAAAAACCTTGTAATCAGTTGTAGCAATGGTACTCAGGTGAGCGTTTTCAGGGCCATCATGGCCCTCTTGTACTTAGTTTGATTGGGTATCAAGTTAAATGGTAAGTATTGGTGATATTGATTTATGAATTGCTTTAGAAAATCAGGTGTAGATACTTGCACTGACTCAAGTATATTTAAAATCATGCAGTTTAATATGTTTTATCAATTTCAGGACTCAGTGAAGCCAAGAATTCCAACAGTGATAATTTCTACTTCCAAATTACAAACTCCTAACCGTGAAAAAGAGAAAAAGAAAGGTTCATTAGTTCGGACAATAAAATTGCCAGGCTCATCTCAATTGCAAGCTTCAGCAAACAAAACTGCATCGCCTATTCATAGTCACTCCTCCCATCACACACCATCTCACCATTCATCTCACCACTCTTCGTCCAGATCTCATCATAAAACACCGTCATCACACACAAAGAAGAAGAAAAAGAAGCGGCGGCGTTACGGGTCTGATTCGGACGATGATGACGATAGTGACTATGACCCGTACTGAGGGGTGTTGAATCACTTTGGTGATGCCATGTTTGTGATACTACCAGTTGCAGCAGAGTGTGATTGTGCGTCACAGCCCGGCCAAGGTGCCACTGGGACACAAAAACTGATTGTGATGTGTTCAGCAGGGGATCTGCAAACCAGTCTATTCATCTGGCATGAGGATGTGCAGACACAGGGCTATTTTTCTTGGTAGCAGTCAGTGAGGTGCATGAAATGGTGCCATAAGAAACGTGATTTATTTGTTGCAAAGGGAATCAAATCATTTTCCAATATATTGTCTCCCAACTGGCTTAATAATACTCTGGCTTTGTTCAATTTTATCATACAAATTAGGCCTGTCCTGTGATTAAATATTGATTGAATTCAGTTAGCTTATCTTTGCACGTTATCAGTTATGATGTTTATTGTGCCAAAAAAATTAAATAAAATTCTTTTCTGATAACTACCGGTATCAAATCCAGAAAGGAAATATTTTACTCTATATAATATATATAGATGAAGCTTAATTTTTGTGCAATTCTGAAAAAGGAGAAGCAAGGGATGCTTTAAACCGAAACAGGTTCAGTGCCAAAGTGGTTTTGATTAATTTCTTTGATATAGAATTTTAAAACTTTGCAATGGATGATAGTTACCAGTTTGTCACCATGAAAACCGCAATCTCTGTGATAAAGGCAAACATTTCAAAGGTTCGACTTACAGTTATTGCCATTATTAGTATTTAATGATTGCTTCTACCTCTATTGTTTTAATTTGTAAATTTTTGCTTTGTAACTGAATTAAATACAAACTGGCAAAATAACTATGGCAACAAAAGCTATTCAGTTCTATTCATGCTGAATGGCACACATGTTAATTTTTTTTCTCAGATAAAATTGTCAACTATAAAACAAAAATCAGTAAGAAAATTTTATTTTTTATTTTTTTTTGGAAGGTGAACAAAAGTCGTAGTAGTAGAAAAGACTGTAAAAAGATTTGGGTGGGCTGCACTTTGCAGACTGACGGTATTGAAACCAGGTTTTAAGGTGGTGTAATTCGTATCTTTTTATATGATGATGGTGCAGAGTTATTTTAAATACATGATAAAGTTTGTGTCATGAATTATATATTGAGCAACTTTTTGTTTCTTGCGCCAATGGAGCAACTTTTGTTTCTTGCTGCGCCAGGTTTTTAAAAACAACCAAAGGGAAGATGTTGTTTAATTACTTTTTATATTGTGGGTAACAATAACTAAAAATGCAGCATATTTGTATTAATGCTATGTCAAGTTTATGTTTTGTACTTGTGTTTATTTTCTGTTGTGAGGAAATATTCATATAATATTTATTGCAAATACTTGTTTGTTTCCAGTCTTTAGCTAGAGATTTAAGAGGAAAAAAATAACAAATATTTTAATGAACCCAAATATCATTAAATGTTTTATGTCTTATTACAAAGTCTAGTTGTACATTTGTTGCAACAACTATGTATGCAAACTGCTGTGGTGTTTGATAAAGATGGATATTTTTAATGTGGCACAGTTTGTCTCTATGTTTTAACTGTCGTTTAAACATTGTTCATATTTTTTACCTTTGTAAATTAAAAATTCCATCGTTCATTCATCTGTTTATAGTTTCATTGAAGTCATTTACATTTTCATTTAATATTTATTTATATAATGTTTTATAAACTTCAAAAAAACTCATTGCATTATACTTCATGCATTCAAACAGTTTCATGTTTCAAGCTCATTAGTTCTGCAATTGCAGTTAAACAAAATCACAAGAAGAATTAAAAGATGAAAGAAGTGATTATTTGTCTGTGTTTATTCATTCTCCATACTTATTGTCAATGCAATGAAAATCAATATATACTACATGCATTCAAACACACAAATTACATAGATTTCATTTCATGAACCTTGCAAGACTAGGCCAAAATTTAATATAAAGGTCCAGGTCTAACCAATGGCCAGAATTCAGTTTCTTTTGGCACATGTGTTCACCTCATTGCCCTATACCATAATTGCTAAGATAAATTTGATCTCTTGAAAAAAGGAGCCTCCATTGAGTAAGAAAGTTTCCTTGTATATCCTATATGCTGCTGAAAGTAATCTGTAAAATCAAGTGTTTCAATTAGGCACATGGTACTCTGGTGACCGTGGCCCTCTGTTAATAGAATAAACAACTTTAAATTCCATTCAAAGAAAAAAATACGCATTTTCTCTATGTTTCAATATGTTTATGATTTACCATGTAGGATAAAGATTAAACAATGGATTTTTCTGGCACGATGAACGAAATCAAGAATAATAATTTAAACAGTGGAAATCATTAATTATATAAAGACTTGTAAAAATAAAGATATATAAAGAGAAGATACTGATAGGAGGTGATATCTTTTATGATCCTAACAGTTTTGATCCATCACATTAAACGTTGAGAGGAATGATTGAAGTCTTTTCTCTCTCTCTCTCTCTCGCATAGGGTAGGATTATTAAGGGGACAAAACTCCCCAGATTTAAGAAATGTGTCAAACAAGAGTACAGTTTCCTGAATACTCTTCTCTAATATTACGATTTAAAATCAATGCCAATTTTCTGTAAATTGAAAGTAGTTTTAGATTTTTCAGGACTAGAATAATCACGATTGAATAAGCTAACACCCACATAGTATAAGTGACATTTAATTAGTTCATTTGAACCATAAAACGTGAGAAGAACTAAATTATTTACAGACCGGAAGTAGTGTCCATTTAAAGCGTGGTGTTGCTATGTGAAACCGTTCCCGATGACAACTTGGCGGGTCGATTTGCTTTAGTGTATTGGAAATATATCAAAGGATATGTCAATATTATTGACTATATGAAACAATGATGTAACTTATTAATAAAAGACGTTTGGCAATAGTTAAAAAGGAATTTACCTGGGAGAAAAAAAATGGCAGAAAAGAAATTCAGAGGGTCTCCATTTGGAACTCAAACTGCAAGGTAAGCTCACTGAATTGCTGAAGAAGGAGAATGATATAAATAACTGGAATGGCATGAACTGATTTTCATACTGAAATGCAGAATTTATTGAGATGATATTGAATATTTTGAAGTTTGCATTTCTTTTCAAGTGAAAAGGGATGACAACATTATATGTCCATTTTTCTGTCTATCCATTAAGTCCATCCAGTAGATTTCATCTGGTTAAGAATGACAATACTAAATTAATTTTATTCATGTGGTCTATTATAAAGGTACCCTTTAGATTGCTGACTAAAATTAAAATTAAAAAAGAAAATGCTTTAAGTCAAGTCACTTCTAGAAATATGATAAAACCCAGTATGCATAATTGTTATACACCGAGACCTTATTATCAGTGGTTATTTTTTTTCATGATCCCTAAAATAATATGTTCTGTCTTTGACCTTCAAATAGCCAAAACTTTCACAATTACATTGATTGCAACACAAATAATCAATTTTGTAAGCTAGGGTGGGTGTGACATGACTTGAAGTGTTGTTCCCTGATTTATAAATGCAAGATATATTTATCAGTTTTCTATCCATATTACATTTAAGTCCTCAGAAAATCATAATGAATCTTCAAAAACAGAAAAGTTTTTTAAAATTTTACAGACAAAAATTTTGGAGAAAAATGTGTTTTTTAAAAAAAAAAAAATGACTGGAACAGAAAAATAAAATATCAATGAAGTCATATCTTTTACGTATTTCTGTATATCAGTGTTATAATTCCACTTTTTTACATTTTTTTTCAGACATTCAAATAACATATAAACGTTACTTTTTTGCAGTTTGTGGTCTACATAGAAAATCCCATGATTCTCTGGTATATTGAAGTATTTCTGAAAAATACCGCTGGTTCCATCCACATGATCAAAACAATTATCAGTCATAAAAACAATGCAGCAGCCAAAGTTCTAGCATTTGTCGATGTTTATCAATTCATTATTTATTCTTTTAATTTTTTTTTGCAGACATGGGGTGATAAGCAGACATGTTACAGTAGGAAATTGGCTTACTGCAAGAAATTTAAGTTATTCTTACCATTTGCAAAGACCTATTACTTTTTTTTATTTCAATAAAAATCACAACTTCCTGTTTACATAATGGTGTCACAAGTCACTAGGTGGCACCGTGGCAGTAAACAGTATTATGGATAAAATGAGATTACCATATGAAAGAACCCATGATACCACAGTACACCATTGAGTCACAATAATTTAACCTGGTACTTTAGACAGTAAAAGTGATATCACCACGTTGTCATTAAAAGTTGTATTGAGAAGGTTTTATATGATTAATCTTAATTTTATACATTGAATTACCTTGATGACCGATCTTTATATTTATTTATTCATAACTTGATCTTAAATGTAGTTGAGCGGTTTAATTAAACTGATACCACGCCATGCAATTGACTTTTCTCCACTTTACACTTCAACAAAAAAACGATATTCCATTCAATCCTTATCACCTGTCAAATAGAATGTCGATTTGGTTGACGAATTTAAACCACGCCTCCTTAGCAAGAGGAATCAAGTGCGCAGTTTTATAACTTGCGGAACTATGAATTGACTGCGAGGATCTTGTGAGGAAATAATGAATGAGTTTAAATAAACAACTATGTTGTTTCAAACGAAATAGGTGGCACTTAAACTCGGGTTTTTTAGCAAGAGTGATTTTGTGTCTTGAATTAATAAAACACAGGAAAAGCAGTGTGGCATAGTTACTGTCAAACGGAGTGTGATATTTGTCCTTGTCATCATGGTCTACGAAAGTGTGGCTTTTACAACATCTAGCCATTTTAATTTTGGTACTTCATGTAGGAATTGTATAAAATCCTCGAATGTCATTTCAAAACCTTTTCAAAACGCACTGCTGACACCTTTTATAGGGATAATGATACTTGGCCGACACTTCCATCACGAAAGTTAACTGAGAACTGAGCAAAAATCAATTACCAGGTGAAGCAAAGGGGCGGAGATACGTTCTGATTGGCATACACAATGCTTTTTGTTTTCTACAGTTAGAGGGAAAGCGAACGCAGTTTTATCGATGTAAAATTATTGGAAAAGTCAAAGTCAATTGCACGGCCTAGTAATAGGCTTAGTGTTTGACTCACAATAATTGGGCCTTACGCTAGGATACAATGTACCCTACACAGAAGTACCAGCAAATATCACATATGATGATGATGATGATGATGATGATGATGATGAAATGCAAGCTATTAATGATAGTTCAGCTGTTAAAACATTGTTGTTAGCTCACCTAGTTGTCAGAAAGGCAGCCTAGTATGTCATTGATTATTTAAATTTAAATCCTGGCATTAAAAACTGTTGTAAAAGTGTCATGCTTATAGAGGAATAGAAGAAATAATGATAAATTGTTCATATATATTGCCTATACTGTGTACCCCTGCTTCACAGATATGGGGGCTACATAAGAAACACATCCGTCCTGCTTCATCATGTCACTCACATTAAATGGACGCAAGAGGGGATACAGGGGTATTAATCACCTTTTGTGATAGTTCTAGTTTGACTTTAGAGGTACTGACAATAATTATCCCAGTGTCATTAAAAGCTAGTAAATACAAATTAGAAAATGTGACATTTAAATATCCACCAAATACTTATTCAAAATTCTTGATGGAGTTAACTCAGCTCATTTTTTTTAAGGTTTGATGTGTCTGGAGTTCACCCAAAAGTCAAAACACCAGGAACATTCACAGAAATACCTTATGACAGGAAATCTATGGAAGAATTGGTAAGAGTTTTCTTAATGAAGTCCTCCTCAAATTTCCAGGTTTGCTAGATGATGTTAAGCAGTTTTATTTGATCAAACAGATTCATGGTCTGACTGACCAGCAAATGCTTGATTATTTTGGTTATTATGGGTCACTTTATAGACTCCATGCTTTGGTAATTTTTTTTCTTTAAAGGTAAATTACCATATAAACAGTGACATGCAGATTTACCAGGTAACACTACTACATGTAGTGCCCAAGCACTCCTGAGGAAATGGTGTATAATTTGCTCTTTACATTAATATCAATATATTTTGTAAGGTGTCTGCACTGTAAAATTATGTTCCATTTATTACTTAAATTTCAGAACCGGCGGATGGGCCCTGGAAGTTATGATGTGGATGTGGGAGGGTTCAGTAGGAAATCTGTGGAAACAAAATCTGCAGGACCAGGCTGGGCTCGCGCTTATGAGGTGGAAAGAATGGCAGCTCTACCACATCTCCTTCATAAAGAACAGTGGGAGCAAAAGAAAATGTTGGTCAGTTGATTTTTGTCTTAATTTAGTAAAGCATATTGACTTACATTATGAGGGTACTAAAGATGGCACAGTAGTGTTGTCCATAGGTTTAAAAGTATTGATCAAGCAGTTTTCTGTAGTATAAAATTTCCCTACAAACAATGGCGGTACATTTGTATATTTCATATTAATTTCGAACATGTTCAGCTCACACAGATGGCATTTAATTTGGAGATATAAAGATTCCTGAATCAGTTTGCAACTATGATTTATTTTTAGTCTAGTTAATGCATCAGTGGTTTATATGCACCTTTATATATGTTGCATCTACTTTATACATCAGTAATTTATTCTTACTTGAATCTTGTTTATGCACCTGTAGTTTATCCTGAAAGTGGCCCAGTGTTTTTGAAAATAAACTCTATACTTTAGTTTGATTTTTATGCTCAGACTTTGAAATATGGTCATTACATTCTATAAGGATTGTGCTTGTGGACCTGTATTTTTTTGAGTGCTTGCTTTTTGCATCTTTGTTTTCACCAAGTTCAGTTTTATATTTTTCAGCTTTTTTTTAATCTATAAACCTTGTATGATTATCCAGAGTCCGTGTTTTTGTACCTGTGTGATTTCCCCTATTAGTCAAATTCATTTTACTGGGTTAAAAATCTGTGATTGAGCTTGGTGTTTGCATTTGTGATTTTACCAATCTTTCACACATACCTATACTGATAGATCTTATATTTTCATATACAGTGCTGATGTTACATCAAGAAATTGTTTATATATTTCATATTTTATTTTATTCAGAGCTCATAGATTTTTTTTTTAATTTGATGAAAGTTTTAATAGTATGTTATAGATCAAGCTTTTGTTCTGCAGTGGATGCTTATAGAATGTGGGATGATAAAGATATTATTTTTCATCTGAAAATACATATTTTGTTGTACATTTATAGTGTGTGAATGTAAACAAATCTATGTCAGAATGCAAAAAAGATAAATAATGGATCCATGGCCCTATATAATGATGTTATTTCAAAATGTTACCCCTGTCACCTTGAGAGGGCACCGTGGTCCAGTGGTAATGTATCCCATTACGAATCTAAAGGTAGTGGGTTCAAATCCCCGTTGGAGGCAAGAATTATTCATGACCTTCCCAAGTGCAAAGTACTGGTCCAACCCAGGAACCGTAGAGAGGGATTAGTATAAGTTGTAAGAACTTGTTTTCCAATCGATGTAAAATAAATAAGTTTAAACGTTTTTTGTCACCTAGGAACAGCAGTTTTCACTGTTAATACATGAAAACATTACAGGTTATCATGTGATGTATTAATGCAAATTTTATATAAAAAAAAAAATGCACATGGTACCAAAAAATGTTGCTTGTTGCTAGGTCATTTTCCTTATATTCTTACTATGGTGGTGGATTGACCCTTATTCTTTTAATGATGTGTTTCAATGTCATGATAAACACAGCAGATCCAGATCCGGGAGACAGCTCTCTTTGGGATGTGTTTGATCAGGATTTCCTCAGATTACCTGCTCCTCATATTTCTTAGAGTCTGCACAGTGATGGAAAATCCATCATTTTTTACACAATTTAAAGTTGATTAAATCTATATTCATCAGTTAATGAATTTGTACATGAATGTCCATGAAGTAAAATGTTAATGAGATTGATATAATCATGTGTGATTTGATTTGTGTAAGCATGCTTTTTGTAAATTGTTCTTCTAGGCATGTACATGCACTCCAACAAAGAACATGTCAAGGTAACTTGTATAGGTATGAACTTACTCAAGAGAAATACTATTCTTACAGTTTACTTTTAGTATTCTTTTATTCTTTTGGCCTTTTCTTTGAAAAGGATAAATAATCAGATTTTATGGCCATATTTGAAAATACTTTTATCTGCCTTCTCCTGGCTAATTCTGCAATTTTGAAAATATACAGCAGTATTTTTTGTTTTCATCATTGCTTAAAATTAACTATACAAACGGTCCCACTGGCCGTGTGGTTAGAGTATCTGCCCTGGAATCCAGAGGTTGTGGGTTTGATCCTAGGCACAACATATCTTATTTGTAAAAATGGTACTGATATAGCTCTTTTGCTTGGCGCTTGGTAGTTCCAGGACTGGTTGGTCTTGTGTCAGGATAATGTGACTGGATGTGGTACTATGCCACATATCTATGACGTGATGTTGCAGTGTGGCAGCACTCTATCTGTCTGAAGTAGACATAGCCTTCAAAATGACTGAAACACAGTCATTGAGACGTTAAACCCAACAAACATAAAATCCTCTATAATCAGTTGTAATATTTCCCTTTGTTTGGGTATGTTTAGAAGCCTTTCTAGTCTCTCTCTTTTTATACGCCCGAAGGGCTGTATTATGTTATGCCGCTGGTCGTCCGTCCGTCTGTCCGTCCGTCCGTCCGTCCGTCTGTCCGTCCGTCCGTTAGCAATTTCGTGTCCGCTCTGTATCTTTTGAACCACTTAATATAAATGAAAACTATTTGGCAGAAGTATCACCCAGAGTGAGAGGATGTGCAGAACATAGGTTTCAGATGGCTAGGTTCAAGGTCAAGGTCACAATTCAAGGTCAAATATCTTAACTGGTGCAAAATTAGTATTTTTGTGTCCGCTCTGTATCTTTTGACCTGCTGGATGTAAATGGAAACTATTTGGCAGAAGTATCACCCACAGTAAGAGGATGTGCAGAACATAGGTTTCAGATGGCTAGGTTCAAGGTCAAGGTCACAATTCAAGGTCAAATATCTTAACTGGAGCAAAGTAAGTATATTTGTGTCCGCTCTGTATCTTTTGACCCGCTGGATGTAAATGGAAACTATTTGGCAGAAGTATCACCCACAGTAAGAGGATGTGCAGAACATAGGTTTCAGATGGCTAGGTTCAAGGTCAAGGTCACAATTCAAGGTCAAATATCTTAACTGGTGCAAAATTAGTATTTTTGTGTCCGCTCTGTATCTTTTGACCTGCTGGATGTAAATGGAAACTATTTGGCAGAAGTATCACCCACAGTAAGAGGATGTGCAGAACATAGGTTTCAGATGGCTAGGTTCAAGGTCAAGGTCACAATTCAAGGTCAAATATCTTAACTGGAGCAAAGTAAGTATATTTGTGTCCGCGCTGTATCTTTTGACCCGCTGGATGTAAATGGAAACTATTTGGCAGAAGTATCACCCAAGTAAGAGGATGTGCAGAACATAGCTTTCAGATGGCTAGGTTCAAGGTCAAGGTCACACTTAAGGTCAAATATCTTAACTGGTGCAAAGTAAGTATTTTTTTGTGTCCGCTCTGTATCTTTTGACCTGCTAGATGTAAATGGAAACTATTTGGCAGAAGTATCACCCACAGTAAGAGGATGTGCAGAACATAGCTTTCAGATGGCTAGGTTCAAGGTCAAGGTCACACTTCAAGGTCAAATATCTTAACTGGTGCAAAGTAAGTATATTTGTGTCCGCTCTGTATCTTTTGACCCGCTGGATGTAAATGGAAACTATGTTGGGTTAGCTGGTAATGAGGTAACTCTTGATTAAAGCACTATTCACATAATAAGAAACATGAAAAACCTATTTGTAGCCACTGTTATAATAAAGCCCTTGAAGATTAACATTGCCAATCCTTCTTGTTGAAATAATACTTTATATATACATGTTTGTGCTTATCCTTTTTGTCTTAGGATATTCCCTGACAATACATACCTTCGGGCGTATATTGCCCCGCTGTCAGCGGAGCTCTTGTTTTATACATGTAGCATGTTTGAACATTTACAAATATCATGATAAAAGTGCTATAAAAATGTTGTATAATAATTGAAGAAAATGGATATGATTGAAACAACACATTGGGTTTGGGGTTACTGTTTATCACTTGAACCATTTCTCACCATGACTTAAAACTCTGACAAGTCAGATCAAATTGAAAGCCATTCTTGGTTTGAACAGGTTTTACACTTACTTTCTCATCTCAAAGTTAGCAAACAGTATAAGGACTGATTAACCTGAGAACTACTGTGCAGGATGATCTGGTAATGTATGGGTCACATGGACCATCTTTCTGATGTGTCATGGATCAAAGGTTAAATGCTTCATCATATCATAGAGTAATATTACATAATGATATAGATCTTATTTCTTAGCAAAGTTGAACCAGAAGAAGGCAAATGAACTTATTTTAATTGGTCAGTAGCCATTCCGGGGATAAAAGAGGTCTTTTACTTTTATTTACTTTTATAATATTGTTTAGTTTGGGAAAAGTAATATCATACCTCTGCAGCTGAAGCAATTCTTGTTAATTAATATGTATAAAGCTGGCATCTATGGCATATGACTGTTGCAGACCTAACCATGTCTATGGTCATTTCATGTATTGTGTATTGTATTTTGACACAGTTTAGGTAGTTCATTTATATTGATTGTGTATTTTATAATTTATCTTGTAACAGGATAAACATGATTTAGTTTAAAATATCTCTATGTATTTCGGTATACACTTATCTTATTTTCTGTAGACTTGCCATTTCTCCATATTTTAATCCCCCAATGCAAACTCTGATTAACTTTGCTATAATTTTATATGCAAATGTAGCTGATGTCTTACTGGTAAAGTGATTTTCTTAATTTTTATATACAACTTAAATTATTTCTATACCTTTTTCATTTAAATCACTTAGTATCAAAGTAATTATTTTGAATGTTATATAACATACTTGTGTTTAAAACAAGCTTGCAATATCAAATGCAAATTAATTCAGCTTTTTTTCTGCTCTGTAATACACCAAGTTCTTATTTTATCTCTGTTAGTCTCTCTGACAGTAAGCAGGGAAAATGTGCTTGTAATTAGAACAATGTATTCTCTTTGAAGGGTTCTGCTTCCTCTGTAAACATTCGGATCAATGTGTATGGTAGTTAAACAGGTGAATGGCCACAATTAACATTGATTATATCTGACAAGATTATCCCCGAGATAATCACTACACAGTTATTGAGGAACAGTACTGAGTACTGAGGTTATTGTAGTCCTATTGTCCTGAATCTAAGGGAAACCAATGAACAATGTGAAGCAATGAATGATGGATTACCTGACATGAATGCATATTTGTAGATGTATTGATATATATGTCCAAGATTAAATTTTTTTCTCCAAAATCTTTGTTATAGCAGCATTATTTTGTATAATTATATAAAGTTAGATATTCCACTTATAAAATTATAAAAAATGCAATTATTTGCATTTTCCCTGAGAGATTCAAATGATGTATGATGGTTTTAATATCTGATAATAACAACTGTGGAAAATAATTTAAAATAAAAGTTTAAGTATGAAATTGGCAATTAAAAGGTGCAAAAATCACATGCAAGTATAGATTGACCAACTTATTTCTCTGAGTTGCAAATATATTTTATTGCAATGCCATGAAGTTGAAACTTAAAAAGTTGGAAGAAAAACAAATAAGTATGACATTAAATACTATACTAAAAACTGAAATTACCTGTTATTTAAGTTTCTCTCCCCTCCCCCTTCGCAGAAAACGCAGAAAAAAAAAGGTCATAAATTATAATTACCATAGAGCTGAAAGGCAACGCAATCCAGTGGTAACATTCTGAACTGCAGATCTGAAGGTTGCGGATTCGAATCCCGTTGGGGGCAAGGATTTCCCATGACCTTCCCAGGCACCAAGTACTGGTCCAACCCAGGGACTGCCAAGAGTTATTAGTCTAAGTTGCTTCCAACCAACACCTTAATAAATATGTTAAAAACTTAAACTTAACATAGATAATTTCAAGCTGAATTAAGTTTGGGTAAAAAGTTTTATATATATATAATATAATCCATTGAGACCATAAAGAGGCAGGTTTTCTTATAGACAGTTGCTAGTGTACTGTTTCTCTTGACCTCTCTGACCCTATGCTAGATAGATGGGGCTTTAGTTATATACAGATAGAACTGGACTTAAATTTTTAATTGGATTTTATACATGTTTATTTTTGTTCATATCCATCAGCAAATTAAGACTGATAACTTACTCTGAACCAAACCCATCATCATATCATGAAATGTGGTAGTTCCAGTAGATTTGCATGAGGTAGATATTTGTAGAATATTTCTTGATTTGTTAACATATTCATTTATTATTTATGTATTTAATGCCTTATTTAATTCATTTTCCATGGTGTCAGTAGTTCTTGGTATACTGTGAGAAGAACCCAATGGCTGACCAAAAAACTGTTTTTTGCGCCTACAGAAATAGACAGAGATGGAACAGTTTTGCAGTCAGTTCTTGAAATACTGTATAAACATCCCAAATGTAAATAAATATGATTCTTATATTGTTACCAGTATG
>CM037783.1:26162037-26212037 GCA_021229015.1 Solen grandis | reverse complement strand
CGAGATGCACAACTAGAACTTAATGTACACATTCTGTGAAAATTTGATGAAAATCGGTTTATTAATTATCGCTCTGGACCGCGTACAAACTTTTGTAGCAAATTGCCAAGTGTGACGTCATATGACGTCATAGGCATATGAAAATTATAGAATTTTTTAATTACGCATATGAATAATATGCCATCGAAATTTCATTCTCCTAGGACGATTGCAACATATGAAAATCCGTGAGGAAGAAAAGAATAATAATAATAATAACTAGATGTCATTCGTTTAAACGAATGATAGGACTTTCTGCAACATCTGCTTTATATAGTATATATAGAAGATGACATAATAGATAATCTGTCCAAATTGCAACTTTCTATCTCCTCTATTTCTATATAAAATAGCACAAATAGAACACATTCTGTGAATTTTAATAAAAGTCCGCCCATATCTTGCACATGTAGTTTACATACAACATTTATACTATGTCATATGACATGAAAGAAAAATGAAACAGTGTTCAAATGTAAGTTTCTAACTTTCATCACACATAGAATTTCATCACTCCAGCTCAGTTGTAACCTTTGTATAATTTTAGCCTCATTAGGAAGAAGTATTGACTATTTGTATAGTGCTATATCCTTTCGACACCTGTAACGTAGTTAATCGTATTTAGCGATTTTGGCGTGTTTGGGCTTCCGTAGTTTTGCCATAAATTCCTGGAATTTCGAACTATGGTGATATTTTGAAAGGTAACATCCCAGCCTACAAACTGATGCAATATGAATATCGTTAGCATAACAATGCAGTTTTTAGATGGTCTAAAATGTGGGGCTGCGTGCGAATTTTTCAAGGCTTGCAAACTGCTCGCTAGCTACGCAGTGTTGCAAATACGGATTTTTGTCTTGTGCCGTTGTACATGTATTAACTTCAATGCTTATTTTGGAAACAGTCAACATTCGACAAAAAACAACAACAACAAAAAAAAAAAAAAAGAACAAAATCAAGATATAGCCCATCAATTGCAATTTGATAATTTTTTTTTTTTTTTTTTTTTTTTTTTTTTTTTTTTAAGTCGTTGCGCAAGTATTTAAGCCTGGTGACCCCTGCGCGTGACCTTTTCCACATTTTTATGATGCATGATTATGAAATATCTTATTTTCCATGTAACTTTCTTATATGAAGTCCAATTTAAAAAAAGCTCTTAAAACATGCTACATTTTATACGCATAATGTATAAACTTATCTTCAGTCGTTTCTGAGATATTGACTGTTAAACCTCAAGAAAACAGCATATTATCAGCAAAATTAGCTTCATTTCGTTTAGTTTTTTTGCTTATAAATTGGTATTGCGTAAACCAATTTTAATAAACTAAATATCTTTGGAAACGTCAATTATTCAGCTATAATTCTTATTCATACATATATTTACAAAAATCGATATTTATTGAGATATGGCTACATATATGCAGTAGGGGTGAAATCAAAATTTCCTCACGTGCCTAATAAGCCATAAAAATTTCATCGTCCTAGGACTATTGCAACATATTAAAATAAGCGTTTAGTTAGGAAGAAGAAAAGAATAATAGTAAGAAACAAATGACGTCACGTGACGTCATATGACGTTTATTTTCACATAATTGTTAAGACACCCAGAGACATACTAACTGACAAAATTTCAACTTTCTATCTCAAATAGGACAGTTTTTATAAGCATTTAAAAATTGACGACCTTGGTTCGAATCTTGAATTCGCTATAGAACCATGGACTTTTCGAAATTTGAAAAACGGACACCGGTATACACAATAAGAACCTAAATATACACATTCTGTGAAAATTTGATAAAAATCGGCCCATTAATAATGGCTCTGGACCGTGTACAATCTTTCTTAGTCAATTTCAAATGTGACGTCATATGACGTCATAGACTTCTGAAAATCATTGAAATCGAAATTTCAGAATCCGAAACATGCGGCATTAAATTTTCATTGCCCTTCGAAAATTTCAATATATAGAAATAATCTTGTTAGAATTAGAAATTCATTATCATATAATGACGTCACGTAACGTCATATGACATTTATTTTCACAAAATGTTTAAGACTCCCAGAGACCTATATACTGACCCAATATCATCTTTCTATCTCAAATAGGACCGATTTTATAAGAATTTGAAAATTTACGACCTTGGTTCGAATCTTGGAATCGCTATAGAACCTTGGACTCTTCGAATTTTGAAAAACGGACACCGGATGCACAACTAGAACTTAATATACACATTACTTTATTGGACCGGTACAAACTTGTGTAGCTTATTTCAAGTGTGACGTCATATGACGTCATAGAGATATGAAAATCATAGAAATCAAAATAACATTTCTTGGAGAATATGACATCAAAATTTCATTGTCCTTGGACCATATTAACATATAAAATTATGTGTTTAAAAATTAGAAATTTGATGACGTCATATGACGTCACAAGACGTCCATTTTCACAAAATATTTAAATCTATCGGAGATCTATGTACTGACAAAATATCAACCTTCTGTCTCATTTAGGGACGATTTTATGAGCATTTGTCAATTTGACGTCCGTGGTTTGAATCTTGCATTCGCCATAGAACCTTGTGCTTTTCGAATTTTGAAAAACGGACAACGAGATGCACAACTAGAACTTAATATACACATTCTGTGAAAATTTGATAAAAATCGGTTCATTAATTATCGCTCTGGACCGCGTACAAACTTTTGTAGCAAATTGCCAAGTGTGACGTCATATGACGTCATAGGCATATGAAAATTATAGATTTTTTTAATTACGCATATGAATAATATGCCATCGAAATTTAATTCTCCTAGGACGATTGCAACATATGAAAATCCGTGAGGAAGAGAAAAAAAAAATAATAATAATAACTAGATGTAATGATAGGACTTTCTGCAACATCTGCTTTATATAGTATATATAGAAGATGACATAATAGATAATCTGTCCAAATTGCAACTTTCTATCTCCTCTATTTCTATATAAAATAGCACAAATAGAACACCTTCTGTGAATTTTAATAAAAGTCCGCCCATATCTTGCACATGTAGTTTACATACAACATTTATACTATGTCATATGACATGAAAGAAAAATGAAACAGTGTTCAAATGTAAGTTTCTAACTTTCATCACACATAGAATTTCATCACTCCAGCTCAGTTGTAACCTTGTTTAATTTTAGCCTCATTAGGAAGAAGTATTGAATATTTGTATAGTGCTATATCCTTTCGACACCTGTAACGTAGTTAATCGTATTTAGCGATTTTGGCGTGTTTGGGCTTCCGTAGTTTTGCCATAAATTCCTGGAATTTCGAACTATGGTGATATTTTGAAAGGTAACATCCCAGCCTACAAACTGATGCAATATGAATATCGTTAGCATAACAATGCAGTTTTTAGATGGTCTAAAATGTGGGGCTGCGTGTGAATTTTTCAAGGCTTGCAAACTGCTCGCTAGCTACATAGTGTTGCAAATACGGATTTTTGTCTTGTGCCGTTGTACATGTATTAACTTCAATGCTTATTTTGGAAACAGTCAACATTCGACAAAAAACAACAACAAAAAAAAAAAAACAAGATCAAGATATAGCCCATCAATTGCAATTTGATAATTTTTTTTTATTTTTTTTTTTAAGTCGTTGCGCAAGTATTTAAGCTTGGTGACCCCTGCGCGTGACCTTTTCCATATTTTTATGATGCATGATTATGAAATATCTTATTTTCCAAGTAACTTTCTTATATGAAGTCCAATTTCAATAAACTTGGTACCGTTAGAAAGCTCTTAAAACATGCTACATTTTATACGCATACTGTATAAACTTATCTTCGTCTTTTTGTTAAACCTCAAGAAAACATCATATTATCAGCAAAATTAGCTTCATTTCATTTAGTTTTTTTGCTTATAACTTTGTATTGCGTAAACCAATTTTAATAAACTAAATATCTTTGGAAACGTCAATTATTCAGCTATAATTCTTATACATACATATATTTACAAAAATCGATATTTATTGAGATATGGCTACATATATGCAGTAGGGGTGAACTCAAAATTTCCTCACGTGCCTAATAACCCATAAAAATTTCATCGTCCTAGGACTATTGCAACATATTAAAATAAGCGTTTAGTTAGGAAGAAGAAAATAATAATAATAAAAAAATGACGTCACGTGACGTCATATGACGTTTATTTTTACATAATTGTTAAGACGCCCAGAGGCCTACTTACTGACAAAATTTTAACTTTCTATCTCAAATAGGCCAGTTTTTTATAAGCATTTAAGAATTGACGACCTTGGTTCGAATCTTGGATCCGCCATAGATGCTTGGACTTTTCGAATTTTGAAAAAAAGGACAGCGGTATACACAATAAGAACGTAATATACACATTCTGTGAAAATTTGATAAAAATCGGCCCATTAATAATGGCTCTGGACCGTGTACAAACTTTCGTAGTCAATTTCAAATATGACGTCAAATGACGTCATAGGCTTCTGAAAATCATTGAAATCAAAATTTCAGCGTCTGAATCATGTGTCATTAAATTTTCATTGCCTTTCGACAATTTCAACATATAGAAATACCCTTGTTAATATTAGAAATACATTATCATATCATGACGTCACGTGACGTCATATGACGTTTATTTTTACAATATGTTTAAGACTCCCAGAGACCTATATACTGACCAAATATCACTTTTCTATCTCAAAAAGGACTGATTTTATGAGCATTTAAATATTTACGACCTTGGTTCGAATCTTGGATTCGCTATAGAACCATGGACTTTTCGTATTTTGAAAAACGGACACCGCGATGCACAACTAGAACTTAATATACACATTCTGTGAAAATTTGATGAAAATCGGCCCATTAATAATGGCTCTGGACCGTGTACAAACTTTCGTAGTCAATTTCAAATGTGACGTCATATGACGTCATAGGCTTCTGAAAATCTTTGAAATCGAAATTACAGCATCTGAAGCATGCGGCATTAATTTTTCATTGCCCTTCGAAAATTTTAAGATATAGAAATAATCTTGTTAGAATTAGAAATTCATTATCATATAATGACGTCACGTGACGTCATATGACATCTATTTTCACAAAATGTTTAAGACTCTTAGAGACCTATATACTGACCCAATATCATCTTTCTATCTCAAATAGGACCGATTTTATAAGAATTTGAAAATTTACGACCTTGGTTTGAATCTTGGAATCGCTATAGAACCTTGGACTTTTCGAATTTTGACAAGTGGATACCGGGATGCACAACTAGAACTTAATATACACATTCTGTGAAAATTTGATGAAAATCGGTTCATAAACAATGGCTGTAGACCGCGTACAAACTTTTGTTGCATATTTCAAGTGTGACGTCATATGACGTCATAGGCATATGAAAATCATAGAAATCAAAATTTCAACGTTTGAAACATGTGTCCTTAAATTTTCATTGCCTTTCGACAATTTCAACATATAGAAATATTCTTGTTAATATTAGAAATACATTATCATATAATGACGTCACGTGACGTCATATGACATATATTTTCACAAAATGTTTAAAACTTCTAGAGACCTATATACTGGCTAAATATCAACTTTCTATCTTAAATAGGACAGATTTTATAAGCATTTAAAATTTTTCGACCTTGGTTCGAATCTTGGATTCGCTATAGAACCATGGACTTTTCGAATTTTGAAAAACGGACACCGGGATGCACAACTAGAACTTAATATACACATTCTGTGAAAATTTGATGAAAATCGGTTCACAAACAATGGCTGTAGACCGCGTACAAACTTTTGTAGCATATTTCAAATGTGACGTCATATGACGTCATAGGCATATGAAAATCATAGAAATAAAAATTTCCTCACGTGGCTAATA
The DNA here is from genome assembly GCA_021229015.1 of Solen grandis. NCBI lineage: Eukaryota > Metazoa > Mollusca > Bivalvia > Adapedonta > Solenidae > Solen > Solen grandis. Next base: position 26,206,102 of record CM037783.1, on the reverse strand, counting down.
AGTCATAAAAATTTCATCGTCCTGGGAGTATTGCAACATAGAAAAATAAGCGTTTAGTTAGGAAGAAAAAAAGAATAATAATAATGATAGGACTTTCTGCAAGCTGTGTTAATGCAAAAAGCAGGAAATAGAATTTAATTCCGGAGTATTTCATGTTCATGCTAAACAATTGACATTATATTCCGAAATTAGTGCAAATGATAAGAACTTAGTATTAGTCTGTGACGTAACATGATGTTTTATGACGTCAGGACATGACTGCAAACTTGATTTCTAGTTTAAAGGTCCTATGTTCGAATCTTGCTTCAGCCACAATACTTCGGTTTTTCGGAATTAAGGTTAGCTGACAAAATATTCACACCTTAGTTTCAAGATGTACCGTCTGTAAAAATTTGAAGAAAATCTGATCACAAATGGCGGCTGTAGAGCGCGAATACCATTTTTCACTATTTTAGCTCTGACGTCACGTGACGTCATAGGGTGCTGAAAATGCTGTTGCTCAAAAGCGCACACTTTACTGCAATAACTCTGAAATTTTCATTATTCTGAACAACTGGCATCATGTCGAAATCATTGCCCCAAATTAAAATTAAGTGGTATGCTTATGACGTCCAATGACGTCACGATTCAAAATATTTGTAGAAATGCTGCAGAACTGCAAACTGTGTAAGTTTCAACTTTCTATCTCATCCTGAAGCTCTTCAATCCTAAAATGAAATTTTTGGTCCTATGTTCGAATCTTATTTCAGCCACAGAACTTCGGTTTTTCGGAATTTCGGTTAGCTGGCAGGATATGCACACCTTAGTTTCAAGGTGTACCATCTGTGAAAATTTGAAGAAAATCCGACCATAAATGGCGGCTGTAGAGCGTGAACACCATTTTTCACTATTTTTAGCTCTAACGTCACATGACGTCATATGGTGCTGAAAATGTTTTTGCTCAAAAATGTATACTTTACTGTTATAACTCTGAAATTTTCCTTATTCTGAACAACTGGCATCATGTCGAAATCATTGTCCTAAAATAAAAATTAAGAAGTATGCTTATGACGTCACGACTCAAAATATTTGTAGAAATTCTGCAGAACTGCAAACTGTGTAAGTTTCAACTTTCTATCTCATTCTGAAGCTCTTTAATCCTAAAATGAAATTTTCGGTCCTATGTTCGAATCTTATTTCAGCCACAGAACTTCGGTCTTTCGGAATTTCGGTTAGCTTAAAGGATATACATATCTTAGTTTCAAGATATACCATCTGTGAAAATTTGAAGAAAATTCGACCATAAATGGCGGCTGTAGAGCGTGAACACCATTTTTCACTATTTTTAGCTCTGACGTCACATGACGTCATAGGGTGCTGAAGATGCTTTTTTTCAAAAGCGCATCTATTTCTGTCATAACTCTGAAATTTTCATTATTCTGAACAACTGGCATCATGTCAAAATCATTGCCCCAAATTAAAATTAAGATGTATGCTTATGACGTCACATGACGTCATATGACGTCACGACTCAAAATATATTAAGAAATTCTGAAGAACTGCAAACTGTGTAAGTTTCAACTTTCTATTTCATCCTGAAGCTCTTTAATGCTAAAATGAAATTTTCGGTCCTATGTTCGAATCTTATTTTAGCCACAGAACTTCGGTCTTTCGGAATTTCGGTTAGCTGACAGGATATGTACACCTTAGTTTCAAGATGTACTATTTGTGAAAATTTTAAGAAAATCCGACCATAAATGACGGCTGTAGAGCGCGAACACCATTTTTCACTATTTTTAGCTGTGACGTTATGTGACGTCATAGCGTGCTGACAATCATTGAAATCAAAATTTCCTCACGTGACTAATAACCCATAAAAATTTCATCGTCCTAGGACTATTGCAACATATTAAAATAAGCGTTTTGTTAGGAAGAAGAAAAGAATAATAATAATAAAAAATGACGTCACGTGACGTCATATGACGTTTATTTTCACATAATTGTTAAGACTCCCAGAGACCTACTAACTGACAAAATTTCAACTTTCTATCTCAAATAGGACAGTTTTTATAAGCATTTAAAAATTGACGTCCTTGGTTCGAATCTTGGATCCGCCATAGATGCTTGGACTTTTCGAATTTTGAAAAACCGGACACCGGTATACACAATAAGAACGTAATATACACATTCTGTGAAAATTTGATGAAAATCGGCCCATTAATAATGGCTCTGGACCGTGTACAAACTTTCGTAGTCAATTTCAAATGTGACGTCATATGACGTCATAGGCTTCTGAAAATTATTGAAATCGAAATTTCAGTGTCTGAATCATTTGTCATTAAATTTTCATTGCCCTTCGACAATTCAATATATAGAAATACTCTTGTTAATATTAGAAATACATTATCATTAATGACGTCATTTTTTTACAAAATGTTTAAGACTCTTAGGGACCTATATACTGACCAAATATCACTTTTCTATCTCAAAAAGGACCGATTTTATAAGCATTTAAAAATTTACGACCTTGGTTCGAATCTTGGAATCGCTATAGAACCATGGACTTTTCGCATTTTGAAAAACGGACAACGAGATGCACAACTAGAACTTAATATACACATTCTGTGAAAATTTGATGAAAATCGGCCCATTAATAATTGCCGGCCAATATGGAAAATCTTTGAAATCGAAATTACAGCATCTGAAGCATGCGGCATTAATTTTTCATTGCCCTTCATAAATTTCAAGATATAGAAATAATCTTGTTAGAATTAGAAATTCATTATCATATAATGACGTCACGTGACGTCATATGACATTTATTTTCATAAAATATTTAAGACTCCCAGAGACCTATATACTGACCCAATATCATCTTTCTATCTCAAATAGGACCGATTTTATAAGAATTTGAAAATTTACGACCTTGGTTCGAATCTTGGAATCGCTATAGAACCTTGGACTTTTCGAATTTTGAAAAACGGACACCGGGATGCACAACTAGAACTTAATATACACATTCTGTGAAAATTTGATAAAAATCGGTTCATAAACAATGGCTGTAGACCGCGTACAAACTTTTGTTGCATATTTCCAGTGTGACGTCATATGACGTCATAGGCATATGAAAATCATAGAAATCAAAATTTCAGCGTTTGAAGCATGTGTCTTTAAATTTTCATTGCCTTTCGACAATTTCAACATATAGAAATATTCTTGTTAATATTAGAAATACATTATCATATAATGACGTCATGTGACGTCATATGACAAATATTTTCACAAAACTTTTAAAACTTCTAGAGACCTATATACTGACTAAATATCAACTTTCTTTCTTAAATAGGACAGATTTTATAAGCATTTAAAAATTTACGACCTTGGTTCGAATCTTGGATTCGCTATAGAACCATGGACTTTTCGAATTTTGAAAAACGGACACCGGGATGCACAACTAGAACTTAATATACACAATCTGTGAAAATTTGATGAAAATCGGTTCACAAACAATGGCTGTAGACCGCGTACAAACTTTTGTAGCATATTTCAAATGTGACGTCATATGACGTCATAGGCATATGAAAATCATAGAAATCAAAATTTCCTGACGTGGCTAATAAGTCATAAAAATTTCATCGTCCTAGGAGTATTGCAACATAGAAAAATAAGCGTTTAGTTAGGAAGAAAAAAAGAATAATAACTAGATGTCATTCGTGAAAACGAATGATAGGACTTTCTGCAAGCTGTGTTAATGCAAAAAGCAGGAGATAGAAGTTTCATGTAATGACTCACCTCTGGTAGTATTTCATGTTCATGCTGAACAATTGACATTATATTCCGAAATTAGTGCAAATGATAAGAACTAAGTATTAGTCTGTGACGTCACATGACGTCATATGATATCATAACTCTAAACATATGTAGAAATTCTGCAGAACTGCAAACTGTTTAAGTTTCAACTTTCTATCTCATCCTGAAGCTCTCTAATCCTAAAATGAAATTTTCGGTCCTATGTTCGAATCTTATTTCAGCCACAGAACTTCGGTCTTTCGGAATTTCGATTAGCTGACAGGATATGCACACCTAACTTTCAAGATGTACCATCTGTGAAAATTTGAAGAAAATCCGACCATAAATAGCGGCTGTAGAGCGTGAACACCATTTTTCACTATATTTAGCTCTGACGTCACATGACGTCATAGTGTGCTAAAGATGCTTTTGTTCAAAAGGGCATATTTTACTGTCATAACTCTGAAATTTTCGTTATTCTGAACAACTGGCATCATGTCAAAATCATTGCCCAAATATGAAAATTAAGAAGTATGCTTATGACGTCACAAGACGTCATATGACGTCAAGACTCAAAACATATGTAGAAATTCTGCAGAACTGCAAACTGTGTAAGTTTCAACTTTCTATCTCATCCTGAAGCTCTTTAATCCTAAAATGAAATTATCGGTCCTATGTTCGAATCTTATTTCAGCCACAGAACTTCGGTCTTTGGGAATTTCGGTTAGTTGACAGGATATGCACACCTGAGTTTCAAAACGTACCATCTGTGAAAATTTGAAGAAAATCCGACCATAAATGACGGCTGTAGAGCGTAAACACCATATTTCATTATTTTTTGCTGTGACGTCATGTGACGTCATAGGGTGCTGAAGATGCTTTTCTTCAAAAGCGCATACTTTGCTTTCATAACTCTGAAATTTTCATTATTCTGAACAACTGGCATCATGTCGAAATCATTGCCCAAATATGAAAATTAAGAAGTATGCTTATGACGTCACATGACTTCATATGACGTCACGACTCAAAATTTTTGTAGAAATTCTGCAGAACTGCAAACTGTGTAAGTTTCAACTTTCCATCTCATCCTGAAGCTCTTTTATCCTAAAATGAAATTTTCGGTCCTATGTTCGAATCTTATTTCAGCCACAGAACTTCGGTCTTTCGGAATTTCGGTTAGCTGACAGGATATGCACACCTTTGATTCAAGATGTACTATCTGTGAAAATTTGAAGAAAATCCGACCATAAATGACGGCTGTAGAGCGCGAACACCTTTTTTCACTATTTTTAGCTGTGACGTCACATGACGTCATAGGGTACTGAAGATGCTTTTGTTCAAAAGCGCATACTTTCCTTTCATAACTCTGAAATTTTCATTATTCTGAACAACTGGCATCATGTCGAAATCATTGCCCTAAAATGAAAAATAAGAAGTATGCTTATGACGTCACATGACGTCATATGACGTCACGCCTCAAAATATTTGTAGAAATTCTGCAGAACTGCAAACTGTGTAAGTTTCAACTTTCTATCTCATCCTGAAGCTCTTTTATCCTAAAATGAAATTTTCGGTCCTATGTTCGAATCTTATTTCAGCCACAGAACTTCGGTCTTTCGGAATTTCGGTTAGCTGACAGGATATGCACACCTTTGATTCAAGATGTACCATCTGTAAAAATTTGAAGAAAATCTGACCATAAATGACGGCTGTAGAGCGCGAACACCATTTTTCACTATTTTTAGCTGTGACGTCATGTGACGTCATAGGGTGCTGAAAATCATTGAAATCAAAATTTCCTCACGTGACTAATAAGCCATAAAAATTTCATCGTCCTAGGACTATTGCAACATATAAAAATAAGCGTTTAGTTAGGAAGAAGAAAAGAATAATAATAATAATAATAATAATAATAAACATAACAAACCCAATAGGACTTTCTGCTTTAGGCAGAAAGTCCTAATAATAAACATAACAAACCCAATAGGACTTTCTGCTTTAGGCAGAAAGTCCTAATAATAAAAAAACAGTACAAACCCAATAGGACTTTCTGCCAGTAGGCAGAAAGTCCTAATAAACATAACAAACCCAATAGGACTTTCTGCTTTAGGCAGAAAGTCCTAATAAGAATAATAAAAAAACAGTACAAACCCAATATGACTTTCTGCCTGTAGGCAGAAAGTCCTAATAAACAGTACAAACCCAATAGGACTTTCTGCTTTAGGCAGAAAGTCCTAATTAAGTCCTATTTGTTTTATGTCACAGGCGATTTTTGTAGCCTGTAAATATTTTTTTTTAACACAGCATTGATTTTTCAGCATTTTGCTTCATTCTAGTATACTTATGTTGTAAAGATATATACAATTATTCGATCATATTTACACTATCTAGAGGTTATTCGGTTTTTAATCGGTTGAAAACGTAGTACTATAGTTGGTGTTACTGACGTCACACAAAACTAAAAACGTATAAAAGATTAACTCACATTAACGGGAGTTCTGGATTTTAAAATCAATGCATCAAATAGTAAAAGAAATACGCTTTTCAGTATCTCGTGTACATAATAAACAGATTTTTTTTTTGAATCAAGAAAATACACTTTATATAATACATGTATACTTTCCTTTAAGTTGAACTTGATATATCATTATTAGTTTATGAATTTTGATTATTAATGAGTGAATGCGTTGCGGTTTTTACGATAGAAAAAGCAAAGTGAAAGTTTTCATGATAATAACAAAGTCATATCCTAGAACAAAATAAGATGCGTACGTTAGTTCGGACAAGACCTGTTAGTCTTTTTTGCGACAAAGGTTTTTTTTTTTCTTATCCTTTGTTGCAAATCAGAAAACATACACCAAGGTACAAGGTCTATTTAATTAATGAAATGTTGCATGGTTGGGGGTAAGTCTATAGTATAATCTGTCAATTAAATGCAATCATTGATATTTAAAACCCACGCATCTTACTTAACAGTATGTAAATTGATAGTGTACAGTGTGCTACCATGAGAAAGATGTACTTGACTGAGTGAAGCTAGTTTGGCTTCGAGTCTTGATAGAAATAGTCGCAAATTTCAAAATGGATAAAACGGAATTAGAGAACATCGGCAAGAACAATGTCAACGGTACGTTTTCATAAATCTGCGTAAGTTAATGCTTAAGAACGGGCTGTGAAGCACATGTATAGTGAACTAATCAGTCTGTGATTTACAAAAATATGCGTGATTTAGTTTATGAATTTTCTGACGTTATTTGCAGAAGTTTAATGTCACAAAAAAACCATACAAACTATCGGCTATGCCGTAAATAAGAACATGCATTTTATACTTGTTTTATGGTTTCATCCAAAGTCTATCGAACGATCAGTTAACATCCAATCAGTTGTAATAGTTCACACCTCTTGTTTTTAGAGCTAATTCCGAAACCATCCGAAATATATGTACAAGTACGAGTATTCTGGTACTTTCCATAAATCAATCAAGACAATGCTTATCAAGGAACTTCATGATTTTTAATAAAGACATGGCAAACATTTTTTTCGTATTTTTTTCATGAAAAATTATTAAAAATTTTGATTTTTCTTCAAAACAATGAACAAATTCATTCCAATGATGTTTCTCATTTTAAATTAATTATTTGATAACTAAAAATATTTATGCGAACTCTGTTGCATGTATTGTATTAGAGATTAGTCATTATTGACAATGTTCATATGTTATGCAAAATATTTGATGGTGAAAATATCATGCATCCTAACCAGGCATCCAGTCTGATTATCATGTATCAGATATACCTGAATATAAGGTAATCCATCCATCATTAAATTGTGATCATGGTCCAACAAATGATCGTAAAAATTATATAGTAAACTCAAGCCTATATAAACTTTGAGCAAATGGATGCTTGCCTTTGCACTCAAGTCTTTTTAAGCATTTGAAGGACCATGATTATTATTTAATAATGGATGGATGACCTTAATGCTAATGTTGTTGCCAGTAAGTCTTCTTTCATTAATGTATATAGCATCCTTACTCAAGGAAAAATTTGACTTTTTATAGAGTGTATATCCACTTTTCCATTCCTAAAGTTTAATACAAATGTCTATAATGATATTTAAATATACGAGGGCTTATCAAAAAGTTAATGGAATTTCGTTACAAAATGAAAACTCTGAATAACATTCTTATGAAATTAATATAAATGTTAGATAAATATCTTTACAATGACCCTGCATATTTAAAGATACATTCATTCTGTAATGATATTTTATGTGTGTTTGTTGCCTTAATTTGATAAATGGCTGTTCGTTTTGGGTTTTATAATTTCATAAAAGAAAAGCAAAGGGTCTATAACATTATATCAAATTAAAAATGTTTCGTGAATAGTGTCATTTTGTGTATTGATATACAACAATGTATGCGATTCTCGTTTACATGGGTGGTAATGCTTTCGACTGGGCTTTGATGGCGATTCTTGAGTTTCCACACACAATTAATGTGTCTGAAATGGCGACAATATTCTCGTTTACATAAATTGTTTAACTGACTTTGGATAGAGCTCTGCCTTGGTAACATATATCTTATAAAACGACATTCGGCGTTCATGGGATTAAAGTAATCTAGAACGGTTATATGATGTACATAGCCGAGAGGGTAAAGTCACTGACTCTAACACTCACTCAGCCCCTCACCGCGTGGGTTCGAATCAGGGTCATTCGGATTTTCTTGTGTGGAAGCCTTCCAGCTGGCTTGCGGTAGGTCGGTGGTTCTACCCGGAAGCCTCAGTGCATTCGGGATCTTCCTCCACCTGTAATTAGCTGGACGTCGCTATATGACTGAAATACTGTCTAAGCGACGGTAAACTCAAATAGTCATGTCAAGTCATATGATGTACATTTCATTATATGTGCATCATTTCATCTTAGGAAGTCAAAATAAACATAGATAAAAACTATCCACCGCATTCGGCAGAGCAGATATTGCCATGAAGCGCATCGTCTCTAAGTCATACTGAGATGGTGAAACAGATTGTATAATATACTACATATGTTTATAACGTTTCGCCCGAACTAGTCTCAGTATACTTTTTTGATAAAACAAAGTATCTTTATCAAAGATACTGTAATTCTTGCCGAATGCATTTATTATCATTTTATATTTCGTAAATACGCAGCATATGTTTCAGCTGGATGCCATAAAGACAGAGAATTTCACGTTATCTTTTCCATTTAGTTTATGCAATTTCCACCAATGAAAATCGTTCAAATTTTAATTTGGTTTTATCTTGTGTCATAATCTGTAGATAGGTCAAAAGTGAGGACAGACAGCCGGTGTGTAATCTGGTAAAATTTAATCAAGCGGCCTTAGATAAACTTAATTAATTTAAGTCACTACACAACAATTGCAATTGGTGGATATAGTAACATCTATACATAATATTATATCTACCAACAGTTAATACGCTTTATTCTACATGCGACTCAAAAATTGTCCTTATCAGACACAAAACTTTTATTTCTGTATAAGAACAATGGAGAAAAATAAATTTCAGAGCGAGGCAAAACATCCTTTAATCATATGACAATATGTTTAAACAGTTGTTTCATATTAATAAACCGGCCTTACTGCTACTTGGCTGTAAAGCCGAGGATGGTTGGTTCGATACCTACTGCGATCGGTCACGATCTCCGTGATGAATGAATTACAATTTCCTTCTGATGGTCATTCGTTTTCCATCGCTGTACTTAGTTAATTACAGAGATACGTGCTAAAGTTTCAGTACTGTCAGAATCCCGTAAAAGAGTTGTTAGGTGAACTGGCCATCTGTTAAAAACAAAGTTAAAATCAACAAAGCTTAACACACAAAAAGAAGACAAACGAAAAAAAGAATCATTGCTGTCACATGTTTACAGATATGTGCTTCTATTTTCAGAGGGGAAGCATAATAGTTGGAATAAAATGCAGAATGTATTAACTAATGAAAACTTTCAATTGCTGTGAAAAATAAGTTTTATTGGGAACTGCAAAGAAGAATTAAACAAATTCTACAGGAATGTAGAATGTAGACAATTAAAAAAAAGTCACAAATCTAAGACTTATATGGTGATAACAAAATGCACAGGTCAAATCCGGATGGCAATATTAACCTTGAATCGGGTACGAATAACATCAAGACCCCCACTTAATACTTCACGCTGCTATGAAATTGTTTTAGCTTAGGTGTTAGGGTTAGAATTTGCTGAAACCATCCGGCTCAATTCTTGATCTTATTTCGCCCTCTATGACACGTCACGTGCAGGGCGTGGTACGATTTGTTGATATGACACATGTATGAGATAAAAGAAATATCTGTTTTGTGTCTGCTTTAATTGCTAAGGCGTCAAAAAGCGTCATATCATGTAAAGGTTACTAATTTGCAGCGTTGTATTCAGTGTGAAAATTAATTATCATAGTTTGATTCCTATTCGCACTTCGAGTGTGTTGTGTTAAAGCCCTAGATTTAAACAGTTCTTTTTTGTCTGGTTTTCATAGACACAGGGCCCGGTCTCCGACAGCGGGCCGTAACAGAAGGGAACCATGGTAACGATAGAGATGGGATGGATAGCAGCAAGGAACCGCAGAATTTTCCAGAGCAGACGTCACTAAAGCGACAGGTGGGGCTTATCAGCGGAGTGGCCCTTATTGTCGGGACAATGATCGGTAGGTAATACTTAATATAAATACAGGGTTAGGGGAAAAATTAAAAAAAAAAAATAAAAACACACACACACACACACAACACAAACACCAGGTGAACAGGATTTGAACGAGAGAAACATCTCCAGACGCTTAATAGACAGACGCTTTACAATATCACTCATAAAAAGAATGCAATCTAATGAGGTACATAGATCTACATATTTGGTTTAATCGGCAATAAATTGAAGAGAAAACTCAGTATATTTATAATTAGTATGAGCAATTTTACACATTCCACGTTATCTCGCGGTCACGTGAAGTGTACATACAAGATTACATTACTTTTTAAAGGAATTGTTTTAATTTGGATGCAGAAAGGAATCCATGCTACAACGGATTCCTACGACTTGTGGCGCAGTCTTACCTATTAATGTTATATATATTTAGCACGGCCACCTGATACGATTGTATTTTTTATATATACAGTACATGGAAGTACATGTATTCGTAAAGGTACACGACAAGTCATAATTGTATTTTCTTTATATATAAATACTTTTTGCCTGAAAGGTCTTAAAATTTCTTCGACAAAGCAGGGTCTTAAATCCCAAACTGATTCATAATCACAAGTTTAACCACAAGAGTTGTATAGACTCTTTTGCTCAAAGTCAATAAAGACTTGCATTTACTATAAAATCCCATGATATTTTGTTTGGCCATGATCGCAATTAAATGATGGATGGATTACCTTAATGTGAATTGGTTCTGAATGGTACTGACAGAAATTTCAAATAAAAATGTCAATATAAGTGTACATCATACCATTTAAGCATTACGTATTATAAAAGTGTTCATTATCTCAGTAGATATATAAAATTTTAACACTATAGAACATATAATTTCTGATTATTTAAATGAAACTTTATAAGTTATAAGTTATCAGATTGTATGCATTTTATTTTATTTATTTTTTTCAAATATTGTCATGAACTTCGCACTTACTTTTTGAAATAAAGTCATTATTTTTTCATACTAAGCTCTGGTATTTTATAGCTGATGGAGACCTTGATGGATGTCACATTTATTGAAAAAAAAAGTGATTTTGTACAAAACGTCACTTAGCCTAATATCGCTTTCACTCCTTGGTACAATGAATATATTAATTAGAAGTACACTGAACAACTAGTTCCCTTGCTTGGCGCTTAGCATATAAGAGTAGTTCCAGGACTGGTTGGCCCGGTGTGACTGGCTGTGATATCATGCCACATGCCTGCAGCGTGATACTGCATTATGGCAGCATTATATCTGTCTCAAGTAGACATCGTCTCCAATTGAATGAGATTCTGTCGGCGGGACGTTAAACCCAACAAACAAACAAACATTGATTTTTTTCTAATCGGTCACTTAGGATTTTACAAATTTCTGACAGAGCAAGTACTCAAAATCTTTTCGAATAATGTCTCATTTGAAAACATTAAATGAAGTAAAAGGTCTGCCAATCTGTGTATATCATGATTTTTTAGCAAGAAGAGAATGCTAGCGGCTTGTTTAGGACAACCCCCGAAAATCACAAAACTGATATGACAGTTGGCTGTAGTAGGATCTTATAAAATGAGACATTAACCAAAAAGATTTTGAGTGCTTGCTTTGGCAAAGAATATCAAAATCCTAAGTGACAAATTAGAAAGGTCGTGACGTGTTCTTTCCCGCACAATGTAATCCTGAGTATATTAATTTCAGGTTCGGGTATATTCATATCCCCTAAAGGCGTGTTGAGACAGACGGGTTCTGTCAGTGTTTCCTTGCTGGTCTGGTTTGGATGCGGGGTGCTGTCTCTCATGGGTACGTCACTTCCGGTGCGGTATTGGTATCACGTGGTACAATTATTGGAAACTGTCTAATACAGAGAGAAATTCATTAGGGGTAAAACATATCATACATGTGTATTCATTATAATTCCTGCCTCGTAAAATACAAAACGTGTATTTCATAAAGTAATATTTTGTTGAAAACTGCTATTTCAAAAGACCTTTTTAATGTGATTAAATCGTCAAATAAATAAATATAATAACGTATATATATATATATATATATATATATATATATATATATATATATATATATATATATATATATATATATATATATATATTTTATTTTCATCGTAACAACTCACAGATTTATTTAAAAAAAAAATAAATATAATAAAAAGATAAAAATAAAAAAGAGATGAACATGTTATTAGCGAATATTTGAATTGTATTCCCTTCTGAAGTTCATCATGAAATTAAGTACAATCTAATTATTGATTTTATTTTCATCGTAACAACTCACAGATTTATTTTCCTAGCATGGGAACAATTTTGAGCAAAAATAAAGATTAAATCGGAAACATAAACTCTTTCATGATACGTGAGATAAACCCAATTATCTTGATTGTGAAGACAGTGAATAAACGTGACAACCAGTCTAGATCTATAAGAAGTCCATATTATGAGTTTCTATATAGTCAGAACGATAATACCAGTTTACTTTTCAATAACTTTGGTATGTCGCGAGCGGGGATCGGACCACCGACCTCAGGTACAGGGAGAATAACTGATACAGTGTTACGTGTAAATATAACGTATTTCTGCTTCATACAGATGCCATTTCAATCTCGAACTTTGGAGATCTCGCACAGTGAGATGAGAAGAATCTGAGTTCCAGCTTAATCAAAGGTTATCAATAGCAAGACTTTTGATACACATCATGGTCACGTGGAAACTCAGTGTGGCAGTGAATGATGCCAAGTCAGTTCACTGCGCCTGAGTTTCATGTCATTTGTACAGTCCAATAGAAAGGAAATAAGTTTGGTTATTGTCTTTTTTTTTTTAATGAAATATGCCTTCTTTGCATTAAGTAAGTTACCCTTATTTTCGTGGGGCTCTGTTTTGATGGATTTCGTGGATAGTTTTATTTACGATATTAACTTGATTGGATTTAGATATAACAGTTCAAAACGAAATGTTCCTTATAGTTTCCTTTCTCATATTGTATTATCAGTGTTAAATTCTTGCATTTATTTCTTTTCTGGCAAGATCTGGATACTCCCGGATATATTTCGGTTGGGGCTCGACTTTCGGGGTCCAAGATGAAGGCACCAGGAACGATACTACTTTATTAATATGAATAAACCATTTTTCTTTCAAACCTTGAAAATATTGTTGGTGTCTATATTTTTGAGTTGCGTATGCCAAATAAATTTTGCATTATTCCTGATAAAGACGTAGTAATTAAGTGTTTTTGGGCTAGGGTTAATTGTTTGTTACCAAAACCTAGCACATGTCTAAAAAAATAAATTTTAATTCCAGAAAAACCTGGATGCACACTTTCTTTTGCAGCTGAGTATAAACATATAATATGGAACGGAAAAATTTTAGAATGTACCATATATACATACGTTTCTAAAGTAATGGTTTTGTTTACTTTATATTAAGTTGATCAACTATTCATGCAGTAAACAATCATTAAAGTTTCGTTTCCTACTCCAGGATCGTACTGCTATGCTGAGTTGGGAACAACGATAACAAAATCAGGGGCTGAGTATATTTACCTACTCGAATCTTTTGGACAAATTCCGGCCTTCCTGTATTCCTGGATAACAATTCTTGTCATTGAAACAGCTGGGACTGCAATAATTGGTCTGGCATTTGCCGACTATGTGCTAGACCCAGTTTTTGATGAATGTGGCCCGCCTGTTATACTGAGAAAACTTCTGGGAGCCGCTACAATGAGTAAGTAGGCATTGTTATCGGCACTTTCATCATCTGTATACAAATAAAGGTTACCGTAAAACAAAAATGTTCATGGTTAAGGAAAAAAAAAAGTTAAACCATAAAAATTTCATCGATATGTTTTCATAAAATTGTAAACGAAACAAAAGCAAAATAAAAATACACATTAAAGTGACAAAAAAATCTACATGAAAAAAAAATGCATTTTAAATACAAGACAAAAATAGGCATGAAAAGCAAAATAAAATGAACTAGATTTGCATACTGCAAATGCCCCGGTTTTCGTGATGAGAAACAGTTTCAAACCTGATCAGCCAAGTTAAAATACCAGAACAACAACAAAATGCAAAATGCTTTATATATCTTAGTGATTTTCTTCATTGGTGAATTCAGCTGTGACCAAAACTTAAATTAAAGGCATCTCCAAAGGAATGTGATGTCCCACTGAGCCAGGCCCCCATCTGCTGTGATCTGGTCATCACTGCAGGGAGTCTTTAACCAATACAGTAGCTATGTGTGTAAAACCTCTGATGGGTTGATGCATAACTAAATTACCTGCTACAATGGAAGTGAGATAGTAGGCTAGTTTTACACATACATTCATGACCTGTTACATCCCAACTTAAAGAGCAAAGCTAGCAGAGCAGAGTTCTAATTATAGAACATAGGTATCCAGTGAAGCACATTCTGTCAAATTTTCTCAGTTTTTATTCTGGGTCATGTATTTAAATTCTCTATAAATTCATCAATTCTCGACAGATTTGCAAAATTCTTTTTTTGTTGACGAGGTAAGACATTCTTTTTTCCAATGATGACAAAATATATCACACATTTAAACTTTAAAGGCTTTGAAATCAGTTCAAAGTATGACCAAACTTCAAACTGCCACCAAACAACCAAATCAACCCCGATCTGAAAAAACTAAAATTCTTCAAAAAGTACTCTTTAGAGGCTTTTGATTTTACCCATATTCTTTCGATAAAATATTTTTAGATTTTGAGATATTTAAGGTCAAAGAAAAAACCAATAATCGCAATATGACCTTGACCTTTGCATTTTTTGAAATTTTGAAACTGCGAAGTCCTTTGAAACAACAAACAATACAATCTGTGAAAATTTCATAAAGATTGATTAAAAAATAATGGCAGAATCATCAAAAAACTAAAAAAATGCCTATTCTCAAAAAAAAAAATCCTCCATATTTTAGTGCACTTTGACCGCTTATTGAAAGCCATTTTATGCATTTTCTGAAATCGCCACCCCATATATTTTGTGCGCAAAGATCTTCGGAATCAATTTCAAAAAACAGAATGAGCGTATCTAATCTCTAACAAAAATGGGCATGTTTTTCGTGGACACACCCTAATTTGCCAGATTTTTTCAAAGATTCAAACATTCAACCTCTTCTAGCTCAAAATTTTCAAAGATATGGATATTGCCACTCATCATATTTAAAGGGGCAGTTGACAGAGAACAGAATGCAAAAAACTGCATACAAATAAAATGTCAAATGACAGAGTTATCGGCAATTATATGTTTTGATGCTAAACGCCACCTAGCGGCAAAACTTAGTATTAAAATGAAAAACAAACTTAATGGTGCACAACTTCAGATACATGTGAGTATGCATGGAAATTTTCATATTTGTAGCACTTCTAATCATGCCGCAACAGCGGCCACAAAAAAAGTGCAAAGAATAATAATAATGGAAAAAAAAAAAAGGGAAAAAGAAACACAAGAAGAACAGTAGGTTTTCGCGGCTGCGTTGCAGTCCACGAAAACCTAAATATTCTGGAAATCATAGCCTTTAATCCCGTGTGATACACACTCATAATACAAGGAACGGTTTCTTTGTGTGATACAGTTACAGTTTACATGCTCAACGGCTTCAGTGTCCGTCTGGCTACCAGGATACAGGTCATTTTCACGGCCATCAAACTGTCCGCTCTCGTCGTCATCATCATCGGGGGAATAGTCAAGCTGTCTCAGGGTAAGCAGTTACGAGTAATTGTAACTTTACATCATTTGATAATTATACCTGGATCAACCTAGTATTGGATTCACAGAATATCTGGATTTTTCTTAACTTTGGTGAAAATAAATCTTGTATTTTCTTAATTATGACATCCTTAAACCCATCAGCTCATTAAGAGGAGAAGAACATAATTATATTTACCATAATATACGAATTATATTGTTAAGATTAATGTTTTTCACTCAAGTGAATAATATCTTTTAATGACGTAAAAAGTTGGGGTGGGGGTCTGTCAGAAGTCCATGTACAAATGTAGATAAGATCATTTCTTTACGTTGGTGAAAGACTTCGAATTTTAAGAATATTTCTATAGAAAATGAGCAAAGAAAAAACCGTTGTCAAAACTTGGAATGAGGTCTTTTTCACGTCTATTCTACAAGTTTTAGTGAGTACTCATATTAACATTTTATCTTCTTCATACTTGTTTGTAAAGGTGGGACAGGGTTCCTGGCTAGTGATTTTGACGATTCAACGGACAGCCCGTCCAATATTGCTCTGGCTTTCTACTCGGGTTTATGGGCGTATGATGGCTGGTCAGTTATCTTACAATATATAGTGTATACCATTCTAAATTAAGGTAATCCATACATCATTAAATTATATTAATGTTCATTTGCATGCTTTAAAAGACTTCAGGGCAGATGCAAGCATACTTTGGCTTGGAGTTATAGGCTATTTTGCCTTTATTATGTCTTTAAAGGCTTGTATTTACTATAAAATTCCCACGATCACTTGATGGACCATGATCACAATTTAATGATGGATGGATTACCTTAGTTTCCAATTAAAGGTAGGTATGTTAGCAGATTCGATTCAGATCAAAGATATTTTGTTCTTACTGTTTTATTTTTGCTTTGTGTGTGTTTGAGGGTGCGGGGTGGGGGGATATGTTGCATTTGTTTTTCAGCTTAAGTTTACGGCAATGAATACAAACGTTTAAGTCCAAATTGATAAAAAAAATGATCCACTCTTGAAATATAAACAGTTGCAAAAGATAGTGTGCCTTCGGGCTTTTCGTTAATGCAAATTCATTATTTCTTTCCGAAATATTCACTATTTAGTATAAATCATTTTCAGTATGACATTATCAAATCGACGTGATTTTTGAAAGTATTGATATATAAGATTTTAGGAATGTTTGTATGTACAGTAGCCTAAACATGTTGAATTCCAGTAAGAAATGACATGTTTAAATATACGAAACCCTGATTTTCCACTTTTTTTATGCAAATGATTTTTTTTATGGTATGTATGGGAGGTGTTTTTTTTAAAACTTTTCTATAAAAATGAAAAGATAATAAATGCAGCACGTTTGATGAAAATTTTCATATCAAATAAGAATGCAAAGACGTTTAACGGACGTTTGAGCTTTCTGCTGGTCAACTGCTTTTTTTCGGAAATAAATCACAAAGAGTTTATTATCTTTAAAATCAGCCAAACGGTTGCCATGGATACGATTGGGAAATAAGAAACACTTAAGAACCTGATAAATAACCTAACGTTTTCAGACTAGCCCAGTATCATCCTTCTACCTAAAACTTATTAGAACACCAAATTATATTTAAACATTTATTTTTTGTAAATATAAAGGATTGATATACAGCCAAACATGTTTTAAGCGGTCACAAGAGAACAAGAATGTGACCGCTTAACAGAGGTGGTCGCTTAATGAAGGTTAGCATATAAAATGCTAGCTTGGCAATAATTTTAATGATAATGAAGTCGTGATATACAGCCAAACATGTCTTAAGCGGTCAGTCAAGAGAACAAGATAATGTGACCGCTTAACAGAGGTGGCCTCTAGTTAACTTACCGCTAAATACAGGTTGGCCGCTTAATACGGCTGGCCGCTAATACAGGTTCAAATGTAGTTATAATATCAAGTTTATATACGTTTATCTGGTTTTTCTTACTCTCAGACTTTTAAGTCTAAATGTATATTTGCTTCAGAATGAAAACAAGTTTGTTTTTTAGCTAGGATAACATATGCACCCAGTCACTTGTGTTTTTTAGTTAAGTACATCACTAATTGATCATAAAAATGTATTTCAACTTTTAAGAATAATTTTATTAAAAATAAATATGATACAAATAAAAAATTCAGTTTTTTATGTCTAT
The DNA here is from genome assembly GCA_021229015.1 of Solen grandis. Classification (NCBI taxonomy): domain Eukaryota; kingdom Metazoa; phylum Mollusca; class Bivalvia; order Adapedonta; family Solenidae; genus Solen; species Solen grandis. The sequence continues at coordinate 26,187,726 of CM037783.1, read as the reverse complement.
AATGTTGTTTTTTTTAATTTCAGGAGCACTTTGAATTCTGTAACAGAAGAAATTCAAAATCCGAAAAGGTGACTGTTTTTATTTTTCAAATTCATTTAGTAGCTACAGTCATGTGCCAAAATGGAGTTCACAAAATAACTGCCACTTTGTTGATTTTTGTGAACCCAAAATGGTCATATGTCTACCAAAAGGATGAATTCCGAAGATAAGAATCTATGTCAGCACCGGTAAATTATAAACAAATGGCGAGAGGTGGAAACCTAAATGTCTCGGATGTATCAGATTAGTGTTCCTTATTCACACTCGAAACTTTCATGTTCTTTGGTTATAGATACACTACCATCAGGGGACTTTTATTCAAGAAAGTAAATAGAAGTTCTTTACACCAGTCTCTGACCAGTCATTGTTAAATGACCTCCCTCACTCAAGCCCACATGAAATACAAAAATATATAGGAATCTTCCAAAAGAATGAGAAGTGTTTTATCAGCCAGCGGATACAAAACCAAGTATTGAAATTTTCAAGTTAATTGCTTTAGTGCTATTTTAGTTACAATGGTTAGTAAAGTATTACGGACAACAGACAGAAGCAAGTGTCATTTTGTGAACTTTACTTTAAAATATGACTGTAATGCTTAAAGCAGCTCGTTCACAGATGGTCATTGACTAAGAATTGATTTTAACTATATGTGTGTAATACGTCTATCGATTATATAAATCTACAGATGCAGTGCCAACCCAATATTGTTGTGATAAGTGTTGAATTATTTCTTTGTAATTTGAAATATGATTACAATTCAAACAATTAAAATATTTTGCCTTCTTTAGAATCAATATTCCACTATTAAGATCCATTCTACTTACTTTATTCTTGTGGGACGTAAATATAAGAAATACGTCATATGGATTATTGCGTTATGTTTTAAACAACAACTTTCTTTCTGTGAAAATGTGCTATATTTTAGTTGAAACTCTGATATCTCTGATATATGTATTTTCTTTGAAATAAAGAGTTTATTTAAACATATTTCTTTTTATCCCGATAGGAAAATCAAGTTATAAAGTTTCATGTGAGGAAGCCTTCCAGCTGGTGTGCAGTAGGTCGGTGGTTCTATTCGGATGCCTCCGTCCATTCGGGATCTTCCTCCACCTGTAATTAGCTGGACGTCGCTATATGACTGAAATACTGTCGAAGCGACGGTAAACTCAAATAGTCAAGACAAGTCAGTATTTTTCGCATAGGAATGTCCCAAAAACTGTTTGGCTCCGAGTTCGAACCTGCGGTGTTCATGAATGATACCACTGGAGAACAACACCTAATTTGCAGCATAAAATGATCTCATCTTATACATGTAATAAGAAATCACATTGTTACATTATACTGTCAATTGCAGGAACCTGCCACTGTCCATCTTTATTGCCATCCCCTTGGTAACGATCATCTATGTCCTCACCAACATCTCCTACTTCAGCGTCATGTCCAAGGAGGAACTCCTCGCCTCGCCTGCCGTTGCCTCGGTAACCGTTGAAATAAATGTTAAGACAAGAGATGTGTGCCTCCGTAGTAATAGACGGAAGTATATAAATGCAATATGCCTTCCTTCTACGGTAACCGAAGGAAGTATAAGAATGTAACAATATATACATTTCTTTGTAGACTGCGGAATAATTTCAATACGATATTTTTACAGCAAATATACTACGGCATTTCTTACAATGTTATCGGTTCCAGTAGCTGTGTGTTTAAAACGTCCAAGATTCCGAGGTCGTGTGTTTGTTCTCCGGCCGCGACATATACCATAGGCGTAAAAATTGTACTGGTATAGTTCCCTTGCTCAGCATATAATGGTAGTTCCAGGACTGGTTGGCTTTGTGTCAGGATAATGTGACTATGTGTGGTATCATGCCACATGTCTTAGGTGTTATACTGCAGCATGGCAGCACTATATCTGTCTCAAGTAGACATGGTCTCCAAACGACTGAAAAACTATCCGTAGGACGATAAACAAAACAAACAATATGACGTCCTTCCTATGTAAACGGTGTCTGGATAGCGTAGTGGTAACGCGCCTTGCTTCTCAACAATGCGTCCCTGGTTCAATTTCTGGTCTCGTACGTTAGAGAGTATAGTAGTCGCCCGTCCTGACACGTGGATTTTCTCCGGGTTTTCCGATTTCATCTCACAATAATGACCACATACGCTACCACCAGAACCATCAAGAGTGATTAATATAAATAGGGATAACTTGTTTCGTAATCGTAATGTAGAAGCCCAGATTAATATTTTCAAGGTGATTGGTTTTGATTTTGAAAAAAGATAATTTTCATTAAGAAAACGTATTTTGTTACACTCCTTTTGAGCTATTTTCGTTGCCGATTCATGTTATTGAAAACGAAAGATGAACAGTTTCCACGGGATTTAAAGCCATCCACGAATACCAGATTCACTCAAAGAAAATTACCTGTAATGGTTCCGCTACATTTCGGACCTCATGGCCTTTTACGATGATAACCAAGGTTTCCTAATGTTTCATTAGGGTATCTTGGTTATCTTGGTAGAGTTTACGTGGTCCAAGACGTAGCAGAACTATTTCAGGGACTTTACCTTAATATTGAAACCTCTTTATTAAGCTGTGGTACATGAGCAAGAGCACATCAATGTTATAAATATATTTACTTTCCATTTCTAAAAACATTTAGTCAAAATAATATTAGTTCCGGCATAGTAAAATTACTCACAACAACTTGAATCATTTTCACAAATTATTTGAAATTTGGTGGTAGACCTATATTCATTATTCACAGTGCGGAATTATATTGTTTAAGATGGACATTGACTTAACTACATTCAAACCTGTATTAAGCCGTCAGTCAAGGGAAGAAGAAAAAATGGACGCTTAACAGATCTGACCGCTAAATGAAAGGTGATATTAAAACTGACCGCTAAATGCAGGTCGACCGCTTTATTTCTTGATAAGCTTAATTAAATTAGTGTCATTCCATAAAAAAAATGCATAGAATGCATACTATCTGCTCACCTACCTTAAAGTCTATAATGTAACTTTTTTTTTAAGAATTTTTGAATTTGTTTTGCCACAGTTGTGGGGTGAGCGAGTACTAGGGGGCGCTGCCATCCTTATACCAATTGCTGTAGCGTGTTCAACGTTTGGGTCCATTAATGGTAGCATCTTCTCTTGTGGCAGGTAAGTGTTCAAAGAAACATACAGTCAAACCTTCCTAAGCGGTCAGTCAAGAGAACAAGTGTATGTGACCTCATAACAGAGGTGGTCGCTAAATAAAGGTTAAAGATATTGTGATATATTAAATCAATACCACCAACTCCATGTCGCCGAATCGGATACCGACAATAAAGCAATTACAACCGATTGTCGTCGATAAAGTGATGGTCAGTTCATCAGTAAATTATTTAAAATTTAAATTATATAAAAGAAAAAAAAAAGAAAGAAGAGAAAAAAATCTTGTGATTTTAAAACCATCATATATGGATGATTGAATCATACTTCACTTTGATGTTTTTAAAAAGACATTCTGCGATTGTGTCCCAAATCAATTAAAACTGTTGATTTTAATGCAATAACTGTCAATGGGAAGGTAGTGCGGGACTTATTTTTACAATTGCCGGATTGTGAGGCTAGATTAGCGGTTGTTTGCAACAATAAATCTATCTCATGAAACACCCACGCACACCCTGAAATGCTGTAAGTGGAGCATTAAATTAAACATTAATATTCATTCGCCCATTTCCGATATCCCACCGTCTGCTGTGGGTTACAACCAGTTATCATTTATGCATATTTTTCTATGTTATATTCGAAACTGCAGACGAAACGGGAAGTTTCATATCACAAACACTTTGTTTTCCATGTTAATTCTAGGCAGACGTATGTTGCTGCCAGAGAAGGGCACCTGCCGGAAGTAATCTCGTTTGTGAGCGTGAAATTATACACCCCACTTCCGTCTCTCGTCGTCAACGTGAGTATACTACTTTCAGTTTAGGCGATGTTGTATAAGGGTAAACCATTTGCTATTTCGGTTGTCATGAGAATCAAAATTATATTGAAGTTAACGACATTTTCTTCTAAGTGCAAGGTATCATTTATTACCAAAACCCAACAAGACGACAACCTTGCTGTTACGGTAATCCATTCATTAAATTGTGATCATGGGCCATCAAGCGATCGTGGGTATTTCATAGTAAAGACAATTCTTCATATACTTTGAGTAAAAGTGCTTATATATCCAAGTCAATGGGCACTTGCATCTGCACCGAAGTCTATTTAAGTATTTGAAGGACCATAATTATGATTTACTGATGGATGGATAACCCTAATAAATCAATCCGGTTATGTTGCATTCAACCTGCGACAAACGAACAATTACTTGGTTCTTTATATAATTAAGGTTGAAAACTTTGCGTGATCAGACATTTCAAAACAAAGTTAGGTTGTCATGAGCAAAATAGGACTTTGATAGAAAGTGTATTTTGAAGCATCGCAAACACGTAAATGTATATCTATTAAACAATTATATAAAGGTAAATTGGTTTCTGGGAATGACCAAATACACTATCTCAGCAATATGTGTGTCGTCCATCTTGATATTTAAAAATATTTCTTCATATTCAATGGACACCACTTATAAATAATGGACTCGTCAGGATTTCTGAAAAGTTGAATACATCTCATGCATGATATATACGTATATCAAACAATTTTCTTAAATATTATATAGTAACTCCACTTGTAACGAACATGGATATATAGATATAACACGTGTGTATATATGTACAGAGAGAGAGACAGACAGACAGACAGACAGAGAGAGAGAGGCAGACAGACAGACAGAGAGAGAGAGAGAGAGACGGGCAGACAGACAGACAGAGAGAGAGAGACAGACAGACAGACAGAGACAGAGAGAGAGAGAGAGACTTGTATATAATAGATAAGTCAATCAGGTCCCGAGAAGTTTCTTATAAGTAGTGTTTCCTGTATTCTGAATGCGTCATTTTAGCATCGGACTGATCATATCAGAAACCTCAACAAAATTGGTTTCTTTCAGTGTATGTATGTTTTTATCGATCAAATTGATGAGGTGTGAACGTTCAAATGTCAATGAAATTTGCATTAATAATATTACTGATGAAACACAACACCGTCTAGAATATATAAATACATGTATATGCTATTGATATACGGTAGTGCGCATGCGTTCAACACAATCGAGCACTAGACATATAAATGCTTGTCTTTGGTTGGCTGATTGATTTTTTTAATGCAGTATTGTTATTTTTACCACTAGTTATTGTGGTACTGAAATGGCATTCTCGTCCTCTTGGTTCATTACAAACATTACAACTTCCGCTTTAAATAAAAAAAAACATCTTTATTTGGAGAGTACTCAACTTGTGTGTAAGGCACAGGATTGTCACAGTCCTTTTGAAACATTAGGGCCGCGGTTCAGATATCACAAAAGCTGACTTTTCTTTTTCTTCTTTTGGTCACACTACGCTACAGTTATTCATTAATACATATATTGGAAACTATTAAAAAAAATGAAGTAACATGTACCGATAAGCTTAACACACTTTCGGTAAATATGTTTGTGAAAATGTGTAAATAATCTCCAAATTGTAAAATTTAATCATCGTTCCCCCAGCAGTTTCCTAAAGAAAAACATGTAGTGTGCCGTGGCATTTTTAGACATGACATTTATATGATATTTATTATCATTTTAACACAATGTGTCAGCGCAGTGTAACTTTAATAAAGGTACACAGGAAACGTTTGCTTAATCATGAAAATAAAAAAGAAAGCATCCTATTACATACAGTGTAAAAAAATCCCGTCATAAATCTTCAATGTAAAATCATACATGTATAAATGAAACCATCTCTCTGTCCCGATTTCAGACAATCATCACGCTGCTGATGATGATACCAGGCGACATCGAGTCCCTGATTGACTTCTTCAGCTTCACTGCCTGGCTGTTCTATGGGTCCACTGCAGCAGCACTGCTGTACCTTAGGTACAAGAGACCTGATGCTATCCGTCCTATAAAGGTACTCGGGTATATTTATACCACAGATTTATTTCCCATTTGAACATGTTGTTGGTGTGTCTTTTCCGGCGCAGAGGTTTATGTATAGAATCGTATTCATTATACTGGAGCTGCACTGAAGTTTTATAAGATTTTACCTTATAAAATAAATTTCTTTATTTTAAAGCAGCTCGTTCAAATATGATCGTTAGAAATTTAGAAACAACCTACACTTCCTCGTTAATCCCATTATTGTTGGTGAAGTCTTCGTTTCCTGACATATAAACTCGGAAAGTATAGGTCACATCGCATAGGAAAACGTTATTATTGTAAACGCAACCTCGACGAAATCTTTAAAAAGTAGAATACGATTTCCCCGAAGGACACTTTCCGCCACATGGAACCTTCACCAGTTTACGGTAGCGATTTCATATATCTGTTAACAAGCTGCTTTAAGAGCATGTTATACCCAAATATTCCAATACCTCATATAATAAATGTTGAGAATGATAATATACGAACACATTTAAACCAGAACTAAACATTCAATTTGATTAAAGCTGTCAGTTTAAGATTAAGGAATATATATACATGTATTATCATTTATCACACAACTGACTTCCATTTAGAAACCACGTAAGCTGAGCAGTTATCTTCCTTTGCATGCTTTTACAACAATTACATAATTGTTTATTATACAAGCACTGTCCGATGTATAGATGATGAACAAGGACATGGATCAATCAGCGAATTCATTCATGTTTCCTAATTATGTAACGACGAAACGCAAGCATATCAAAAACAACAGACCCATTATCTTCGAATAGTAATATGCGCGTGTGTTTGCTTGGCTTTACCGTCTCACCGACAGAATCTCAGTCTGACTTCACATCAGACAGTTATAGTGCTTGCCCATGTCCGTATCATGCTGTTGACTGTTGTTACCTTTATATGAAGGGAGATATACAAATGTTATTTGCAAGGGTTATTTAACGACTTTAATGTGTTGCGGCCGGAGACTCAGAATAGAAGTTTTGGGTAAAAGGTATTAAACACAAACTTGACAACACACAAAAATGCTATTCTTACCTACTATACCACTTCATGCATACCATAGCGTTGTTTGCAATGATACTGGATATCCAAATTAAGTGTTCTCTAGCGGAAAAGATATACGTGCACTTGTTTGCTTATACATGTTTTAACCTACCAAAAGTTCCTTCCTGGGCATTTCTAAACTATGAAGTATGAAGTGAAAGCTGTATATGAAAGGCATAGCCGAGTACGAAGAGGACAGACTGTATTGGTTTACTACGGTTGCACATTTCTCCGAGTCAAAACTCTCTTAAGTTTAATATTTTCCTTTAAATGAAGGTAGCACAGGAAATGAATCAAGAAACTCAAGGAGTTTTTAAGGGTTTAGTTCAATCTAGGATGGCATCGTGTTTTCTTTATCGGGACAACACGAAGCCGTTATTTAAACCTAAGCGCATCTGCTAGTCTGACACCCAATATTCGCCACTGATTCACTGTAGTCCTTTTATAGAAATAATAGATAAATATGCTTGCATTACAAGCTCCTGTGTAGGCGTGAAAAAGATTGCATGATTTATCATTTTATTGTAAAACTTGTCACGTCGCACAACTCAGCGGGAAAATATCATTGAAAACACTATGAATGAAATCATGTAACGTAAGGCAGTGAAGAGTAACATTACATTCACCTCTGGCATGTAACATGTCCTTTGTTATGGCAAATTAAAGAATGTCGTTCATTGAAATACGTTCAGCCCTCACAGAAAAATTATATATTGGCTACAAGATCCTTTTGATAAGGAAAGTCAATAAAACATTTTTAAATTAATAACCTCTTGACTTTCCCACTTACTGTTCAAATGTATGCTTAACGCAACATCAGGACTGTTAGTCCTGTGATTAGATGCTATACAATGTATATACAAGAACACACTATAAACCAGTCCCCATTGTTGTGTGTTAAAGGCACCTATAATCATTCCGATACTGTTTGTCCTGTGCTCCATCTACCTGGTGATCGGACCTATCATCAACCAACCCAAGATGGAGTTCCTGTACGCCGCTCTCTTCATACTGAGTGGCCTGATTCTCTACTTCCCGTTTGTTCATTTCAAACTGAGACTTCCCGGAATAGGTAGGATTCATTCGTGAAACTTTTTTTCTTTCATTCTATTAGATGGATAGATAAACTGGCGGAAATATGGACAAAGATGTCCCTAAATTGGAACTACACCAATACCATTTTTACGACTTTGGTATGTCGTGGCCGGGAATCGAACCCACGACCTCCCGCTCCCGAGGCGGACGCTCTAACCTCCGAGAACTTTATTGAATAAAAAAAAGTTGTTGTAGTCCTTTTACCGACAATTTTCAATCAGGGGCTAAGCGATACGGTTTATATCAGTATGATTTATGTAAAGGGACCATAATCGCATATTGTTATAATGCTGCATGTATTCATGTACAAAAGAACTTGGTTGCTCTGATTATTACTATATATTCCTTAATCAATAGGTTTTTTTAAAATTAATATTGTATTACCGAATCTTGTTAAATAGTAATATAGCGGTTTATAGTACATATCTTTCGATCTCTTTTGGTTCATCCGTTTTAGCTCAACGAAGTAGATTGACACCATAAAGAGTCAGTAGTTTGACTTGTTCCAAGAAAATACTGGAAACTCACGGTGTCCATGGTTACCGTTATCTATACTCTAACTTAAAGTGCGATATCAAACTACTGTATACTGTATACCTGGAAAGGTCGAACGTACACCGTTTTGTTTTCACCTCCCAGAAGTTCTTCGTATTTCTATTAATCGAATTGTGGTCACGTGTTGACCCCTCTATGCAGGATCAGTAAAAGTCCATATAGGATCAGTAAAAACAAAATGACATTAAAAGAAAAAAAATATTGCAAAACATGACTAGGAAAAGTGTTCGACGAAAAGAAGTTATTGGGTTTGGTAGGCCCTACTGACCCCGATAATATACAATTATTTCATTTTTTTTTTGTGTGTAACAGTGAAAACTTTGTCCCTTCGGCCTCGGGCACCAGTTCAGGTGTCATTATTTCTAACATTAGACAACAGTTTTCACTGTCACACAAATTTCCATGAAAAAACTGTTTTATTACCTGATTAAACTTTTCATAATTAAATGGCACAATTAAATAACAACACGAAAGGTGCACTGTCTATATATAGGACATGGTAATTTATTCAGTTCCATAGTTCATTTCGTACTACCCAAGTTTGTAACAGTCCAAATGTTGTCAATAAAACAGTAACGACCATTTTGAAACAGCTTAAAATGGTTAATGCACTTTTATAATGGTAATCAGGTAATAAATAGTAATATTACTTTAATTAGATAAATGAACATATATAATTTTGTTTAAAAATAACACATTTGGTATGAATTACACAAGCAGCCAAGTGACTATGCATGTATATTATCTACATCTACACGTGCTTTTCTTCCCCATTAGACACCCTGACAGTCTGGTTGCAGCTTCTCACCGAGATTTCACCCGCAACCATTGCTCCTGAAGATAGCTAGACGTCGTCCACACAGGAGATGGTCGACATTATATCTTACCTGGTCACCTCTATGGCTATCTGTGATGTTTACTCTAGAGAGATCATATATTAAACGGATCGTGTACTTACGTAATAACCTAAAGTTTTATATATATATTTGAATATATTTGAGCCTATGGCAATGACGCTGAAAGTTGGATGTCAAGAAACCTTATAACAAATCAATCAATCTTTATATAATGAACATGGTCAATCAAGTGATCGTTGGAATTTTATTGTAAATGCAAGTCTTTATAGACTTTGAGCAAAAGAGCCTATAATTCAAAGTCAGTAGAGGCTTGCATCAGCACTGAAATCTTTTAAGCATTTGAATGACCATGATTATAATAAAATGGTTACCTTAATGTCTATAAAGCAGTATGAATAAAAAATAATACATCTTGACCAGTGAATTGATGCCTAGTGGCCAAACCATGAGTGTTTCTTTTAACTCTCCTGCCAATATTTGCTATGTGAGACCACAGTACACGCAAGGGACAATCAAAGAGATACGATATACGTAGTGTATTTAGTAGAACACACAGAATGCATAGGATCCTGCTGACTACAAGTATATCATTTATAAGGCACTTAAAGTGCACGGGGAACTGACATATATACAAAATATAACCTACACATTGCGTTTTAAATTATTTTAAGCGATCAGTCCTGATATTTTAGACTGACTCCAACTAAGGAATAGTGGTTCGTTATTTTAGAATCCCCAGTCATGGCCAATTACATCACAACATATTACTAAAACCATGGCTTAGCTGTATACAATAACGATATACTGAACTTCTTTTTTCTTACACTTGATGACAGTAAAAATAAATTTATAAATATTAAATCACCGAGGATGCACATGTACTTATCTTTTCCTTCTCTCCTTTCTAATGTTTATTCTATGATGTAATGTAACTATATATTTTCCCATATCATTTTCATCTTTTTTATTCTTCTTCTCCTATAACATATACTGTTTATAGAAACTACTGGATTGTATTTACTTTATTTATTGCAATATTTAGATAATATATATAATCACTTCACTATAGTTTGCACATATAACAATAATGTGTTGGGAATGGTCCTCCCCGACCCTGTGTAACATCTTACAGGGAGGATTCCTTGCATATTCAAAAATTAAATTGCCTAAGTCGCTCGGATTTTTATTTTTTATTTATTTTCTTTTACGAATTAAAATTGAACAGGTTTCATTGAATGCATTGCATGTGACTGTCTTTTTTCGAAGGCTTCATATTAAAGTTACAGGACTTATTATATAGATAAAGCATACTTATCAATCAACCAATTAAGATGGAGCGGTAGCTCAGTGGTGATGCGCTGGACTGCTAATCCAGGGGCCCGGGGTTCAAATCCCGGGTGAACCTGGGAAAATTCTGGGACACTTTTCAGTGTTCCACGCCTCACCATAAGCCTAGCATTGTTTCAGACAGCGTTTTAGGGGCTTCGCGTGTATCGGTGCTAGACATCGGGCACGTTTAAGAACCAGGAGGTCTAGGGCAACGCGCCCAGATCCCTTGTATCCGCATCTGTCTCTGTGTGAAGGTGCATCGGTCTAGAGATGTTAAGGGAGGTAACCCTGATAGAAAAAAAAAAAAAACAACAACAAAGAAAGTCAGAGGTGTTCGACCTGTCAAAAACCGCAGCACCAAGCACAATACGCCTGAGGGCGAACGTAAACAACAACAACATACGACCAAATAAATGACGTTAGTTTATGTATTTTTTGCGTTTAAATAAAATGTATGAGCAGATAAATAATTTCCCTTGTCGCGAAATATATACGGGTAGGTGTCGCTGTAAGGCACGTGCTCCTCGTGCGTCTTTCCAGCAGTTATGTTATTCAACTTTGGACAGCCAACAGTGCAACACCGTTAATTTTATATAAATTTGATTTGCATGTCTAAAAGTTCGTTTTGAATGAGAGTTAAGCTTAATTTAGATATGAAAATCGACTTCAAATTTTCAGAGTCATTAAGTAATGTGTACTATGTACTAGGATTCATCATAATTATTTTATATGTGCTGAAAAGGTTTTGTAAGATGGGATGTTTGACTGTTTCAACATGTTCAGTCGGTTGCCCGAGTGCTTACTACAATAACAAAAAGTAATTAAATGATGTAAGAAGGGAAGCAAATTATTCTTTCTCTGCATAAAATAACCTTCATTGATTTTAATGTATTAGTTTTCGAATTTAATTGTAAATTGTACATGTATTCATTTTATGATATATAAATTTCGACATTGGAATAGTAACTTCACCACCAGTGTGTGTGTGTGTGTGTGTGTGTGTGTGTGCAAGCCGTAAAGCAAGCAGTTCGAATGTAATACCTATTTAGTCATACATGTATTAATTTTCGACTAACCAGATAAAAGATCATATATACTGTGTTTTGATACATTATAATATCTTTAATAAAATGACATTATACAATTAATAATGGTTTTATTTATTTCACGCTTTCTATCTTTTAAATATTAAACTTTTTAGAGAAAACAACAAATATATTAAAGTAATTAATCCTGGTATTGGCTTTCGCGTATCCCTAGACACAGCGTATAGAACATTTCATGATTGGTTGTTTGTTCCTTCCCACAATTACTGTTAATTTTGGGAAACCCGCATATGACTTGTTCACAAACGGATATTCTCAAATCTCATAAAACCTTCCAGGGAAAGAAACGTAGCCTCTCCTTTGGATATTATGCAAAATACAATGCCCAAATTTCACTTTTCAATGTTACAAGAGATATACATATTACATAGCTCATCAGTGTATGACACTGTTCACCTTTGCGCTCTCTCGTTCTTCCAACCGTGCAATATTACCTGAAATTAAGAAGTTAAACTCAAGAATTATCTCGTTATCATTTAAAAAAATAAAATAACGCTGAAAATCCTCTCTTGAAACGTCACTTCAATATTAACACCAATATGTTTTTTTCGCTCTCACTGCTTCTCCTTTTTCGTACCTGGCATTTGGGGTTTCTTTGTCTTTTAATACCTAAAATATAACTGTCGTCCAGCTTTACATGATTCGAATCCTTCAGATTACGTAATGTCACCTAACCACTAATATTATCTATTATTACTAGCAAATTACAGGGCGATAGGTTATCGACCAGCTCGCGATTTCATAGTCATACAATTGCATCGCGTCACATTACTCTGTCAAACAGACGTAAAGAACACTGAGTTCACATTCTTAACTATCTTAATGGGTACGTTCACTATATGTTTGACCTTGATATTAATCTTATTATTAAAAGCTGGCGACGTTCATCCGAACTCAGGGCCACTTTATTTCAGCAATGAAACATCTTACCACAGCAACCTTTCTGACAATTCATCTCATCATTTATTTTAAATTCACTTCAATGTGCAAAGCCTGTTTAATGAAATTGACATTATTCAAGCTGAACTATCCACTTTTGATATCTTAGCTTTATCTGAAACTTTGCTTAGAGCAAATATTAGTACCAGTGACCAGTAAAAATTCCCCACTATCATTCTCCTGAACGTCAAGACCGGGTTACTGGTGGCTACTGTGGCGTGATCATCTACATTAAAATACCATTTGTTATAAACGAAGGGCTGATCTAGAAGTTCTAGGAACCGAATGCATCTGGGTTGAAATTGCGCTTCCAAAAAAAAAATATATATATTTTTATCGACCTCAAAATACGAAAACTGAAATTCTTAACAGCATCGAGGAATCGATTGATTTGACAATTAGTACAGGAATTAATGATATTGTAATAACAGGCAATTTCAATTTAAATACGTCTGTCCAAAGTTCTCAAAAGTTAAATTTCCTATGCAATCAGTTTGGCCTTACCCAATGTATCAGCAAACCTACACATTTTACTGAACACCCGTCGACTATTATTGATCTTATATTTATACTTAATAAAAATTCACTCCTAACTTGCGGAGTCGCTGATCCCATTCTTGCACAAAACATTCGCTTTCTACGGAAGCCCTGGAGGGACATTTATTATTTATAATTTATAACTTATTATTTATAACCTATTATTTATAATTTATTACTTATTATTTATTACTTATTATTTATTACATTTTCATTTCATAATTCTTGCGCGGGGTAGCATAGGACGTTGATCATTTGCATTACGTTTAACGAGTTTGCTTGTACAAAGGTAAGCCACATTATTTCTAACTATCAATTATAAGGTATGTCTGGGTACATAAATGTGTACATAAATGTGTCGTTATTCTAACATATATTGACTCGTTTACATAGTCATTTTCAAGGTCAGTGCGACATTTTAACTGCCACCTTACATGCCGAAATTATTAGTACATGAATATACATGTACGTGTATATCAAAACAAGCAGGGCCGATATCCGAAATAATTAGGATGTAATATGTGTTAACTAAATACACTTAGACTACATGGTGCCTTTTTGAAAGAGTGTATGATTTGACAAGCGATAGCTCTTGTATATAATTCCAAAATTCATGCCTTTTGGATGTATGAATGGGATTTCGCCGTTAATATAAGAGCATTTTACAGGCACTTTCTATTCTGATTGTCTTTGGACTGATCAACGATTGCCGTGGTCTTTATTTTTTCTTAAATATTTCTTGACGGATTTTCGCTTTTTCCTAGCTTGTCTATATACATGCATTCCATTCAAAAGCAAATTTAGCGTAACTCATATATTACGTCATTCATTACCCCAGTCTCTCACCATATTAATATTAATGTATTGCGTGTACATTGTCACATGTATAGATACATGAATTTATTTCCCATGTTTCGATTTAATTTGCATGCAGTGCTCTGTGATTAAATTATTCTCCTTATCTAAGTAAATGTACATGTATCATGTATGATGCCTGTCAGACATAAATTTTAACATCTTTTCAGAGTTTTACAATGTTCCGTTGGGCTGGTGTTTTGTCAACGTTGCTGGTTTTGATGTTGACAGCAGAGTTGTCTAACGCTGTTGGCTCATCGTATATGCGCTCAGACAGCCAAAGTGCTCTTTCTAGGCTTCAGAAGATCAAAGAGTACTTTTTTGCTGGATTGAGATACGGTGAAATTGTTCTTATTTTATATAGATGTCATAATATCAGCATAAGCATTCGACACTTGAAGCGTATTTTAAAGAAAAACAACTTGTTTCGTCGAAAAGATGAAAATACACCTGCATTTGAAGACGTGAAAGACTTAATTCGAAGTGAAATTCAACTAAGTGGCCAATGCATTGGCTACAGAAGTATGTGGCGACGTTTGGCACGTGATTACAAAATAAACGTGAAAAGGAATGATGTCATGGCGTAAATGAAAGAAGTAGATCCCGAGGGTGTTTCGTTACGTAAAGCCCATAGGCTAATTAGGAGGAGGTATTATGCACGGGGTCCTAATTTTACTTGGCATGTTGACGGTTATGATAAACTCAAGCCGTTTGGGCTGTGCATCCATGGGGCTATAGACGGATACAGCCGAAGAATAATGTGGTTAGAGGTTGGAGCAACAAACAAGGACCCAAAGTGCATCGCAAATTATTATCTGAAAACCGTGAAAGAGATGAAATGTGTTCCACGAATTGTCAGAGCAGATTGCGGTACTGAAAATTCTTACCTCAGCTTCTTGCAACCATTTCTTCGCCTTGAACACCGAGACTCAATGGCGGGCATCAAAAGTTTCATGTATGGAAAAAGTACAACGAATCAGAGGATTGAAGCTTGGTGGAGTTACCTAAGACGTCAAGGTGTCCACTGGTGGATAAATAAACTGAAAGATTTACAAGATTGTGGCAGGTTTGATGCACTTGATCCTATTCATGTGGAGTGCTTAAGATTTTGTCTCTTGGATGTTCTGCAAGCTGAACTGGACCGCATAACAGAACACTGGAATTTTCACAATATACGCACACAAAAAATGTATAATGAGCTTCCATGTGGTAAACCCTTTGTGTTGCATCACGTTCCGGAATTGTACGGTGGACGCGATCTCGGAAAACCAGTTGATATGGATGATGTGAAACAATGCCAGGAAATGTATACTTGTCCAAAACGGGGATGTAGTGCAGCGTTCACAGAATTGGCTTACTGTTTAAAGCCAGATCTTCTGACTCCTTGTAATGCAGACGATGGTTTTAGACTGTACGAGGAATTAATAACCCGGTATGAACGGGAACTAAATGACAATTAGAAAGAATTGGCCAGTGAATAAAAAGCTTCGTTCACATTGTAAGGTAAATGTAACGAAATTATTAGAGTTAGGTTATGTGGAAATGATCCTGTGTGCAGTCTGATGGAGACTGATCAGATACTACACTGGTCTCTTCAATACTTTTGCAGGAAGACAGTGGCCATGCAGGTGTGCGTCTAGAATTGTGATTGTGATAAAGGTATCTTTTTAATAAACTGGTACTAGACTACACATGGGCGTTTTTCAGTGCAAATGGAACTTTTACTTGAATTGTTCAAATGTTCTAAGTCATAATCATAAAGACTTTGACTCAGATATATATTACAGCCGTTTCTATATCCGGGTGTGGCCGTCAACATATTTTGATGATTTGTAACATAAGACCAGTAAGAGTTGTCTAATTTTGCTCAATATTTCAACCTGTTACCCTTAGAATATATATACAATATAGACAAATAATAACCCTGTACTCCAATAAACCTTTTGACGTTTCTGGGGTAAACGACTATTTGAAAATTTGCAGAAAAAAAGGAGAAATTCCCAGAGGGATCACTGTCAGGACTTTGGACTTGCCTTCCAGCTTGCTTGCGGTAGGTCGGGGGTTGTACCCGGGTGATGTGCCTTGTACATACCCCGCCCCATCGCTTAAATGACTGAAATACTGTTAAAACGAAGGTTAACACCAACACAACAACATAAACACATTCATACATATAGCTTTGTTTGTTGGCGTTTATTGTTGCTTCGACCGTATGTATTTTAGTCATAAAAGTGAGATCCAGCTCATTACAGGAGGTGGATGGAGGAGACCCCGGCAGACCCATGTACAAGGCACACAGGCCACTCAGGTAAAACCCCTGACCTACAAGCCAGCTGCTTCACATGAAAAATCCGAAGACCTGACCAGGATTCGAACATACAGCGTTGAGGTGCTGACAGATTTGCAGTCCAAGACTGTAACCCCTCAACCATGGCAGCCTCTTCTACAGGAGTAATCAAGCCTTAAAACATAAAATTGAACATATATTTTGCTAACAGTCAAATCTACAGATAAGATTCTGAATGAAGTGGGTAATTACCCCCTGATTTTTCAGCTTTTGGGTTTTTTAAATTTCAGTTGGGTATTTCATTTTTTTTCACCCTACCAAGGACTTTTCAAGGCTGAATGGGTATTTTAAAGGCAACTTTACGAACTATCATACTGGTTGACAATTCCACCATTAATTGTTGCATAAACATGGAAAGCATGTTTGTAAATTTAATTGTTTTAATCAAATCAAATCAAATAAATTGTACAAAAATAACACAATGACAGTCTAAATAACCCATAGGATTTGTATTAGTACATATATACGTACCTGATAACTTTTTTCACGAGAAAAGCATTTTCACTTTTTTTACATTGATACTACATTGCTTTGATAAATTCTGAATGTGACAAGGAAAATTCAAGGCTTTTTAACAGAATTCCAGGGCTTTCAGTTAAATTCAAGTACCATTTTTGCTTTTTTTCAAGGCAACACTAAATTTAAGTAATTTTCAAGATTGAGACCATTTTCAAGGACTTTCAAGGCCCAACCATGTATATCTGACTTGAATCAGATTTCTTGGTTAACAAGGGCCGACTCCTTGTAGAAATAATTTTTAGGATTATCTACATTTTTGAATAGCAATATGATTTTGACAATAGGCAAAACATAACTAACAATTTTACAGAAGCTCTAAGTCAAACAATGCCATAACTGTGTTAAGATATGAATTTTTATTTTATTTTATTTTCTATTTTATGTGACAGTGAACTTTTCACCAGGACCACCAAAGAACAACTCCAAGCTAGGTCTTGATGTAAGCTTCCAGCAAAACATGTTTGAAGTCTGTCTATCATTTTTTCCTTCTAGTTTTGAAACATAAACATTACCTGAAAAGCAAATGATGTCTACTTAGATAGATATATTCATGGGTGCTGCTAACCTAACAAGCCATAAGTGAATCTATAATACATCATTCAATGGGCATATAAGTGACAAAGTGATTCCAGTATAGCCCCCCCCCCCCCCCACATTAGTGGTGAGGATATAATAAAGAAATGAGACTGTGGGAATGTTTAAACAGTAACAGTTTAAAAATATACAATATGGACATTTGCAAATGGCAACAACTAAACAATAGCTGTCTGAAGACAGCACACTCGACTATTCCAGCGTGCTTTGTCAGTATTACATTAAAAAAAAAAAAAAAGAACAATGGCAGATAATTTGAAAACACAATCAGTTAGAGTCACGGCTCTTAGACAATGCATTTATCATAGTCTTTATCTACCAATGTTTCAAGTCAATATCTTTATAGTTTCCGAATTATGCTCCAGACAAGAAATTGTTAATGCAGAAAAAGGGAAATAACTCCTAATTATATGTAAATGAAAGTAATGGTTCTTGGTCACTGCACTTCCCAGCAGTGAGATCTTTCACTACATGAAGTTTCCTGTTGATATCTTCTATACTTTTTAAGTTACAGCCTGGACAACATTTACAAAGGGCAACCAACACATAATTACACAAATAAGAGTTATGGTTTTTGAACAGTGCACTTTCCCTTATTGAGATCTATCCACATAATTATGAAGTTTCATGTTTATACCTTTTATACTTTTGGTTATGGCCCAAACAACATTTAAACAAGAGGGCCCATAGGGCCCTAAGGCGCTCACCTGAGGCCCAAAAGCCATTAATAAAATATGGCAAATAGGCATCTTAGCTTCACCCTGGTGGCTATGTTTTTTAACAGATTGTAATTATTTGAACAATATTAGTAGATATTTACCCAAGGAACATCTGTGCAAAATTATATGCAAATCTGGCTAGTAGTTTTTAAGAAGAAAGTTTTCTAAGTTTGCACTGTATACAAATACGGCAAATAAGCCCTACACCCTGGCGGCCATGTTTTTTTACAAATCGGAATAATTTGAACCATGGTGGTAAGGGGCCACCCAAAGAACAACTTTGCCAAATTACTTCGAAATCTGGCCAGTAGTTTTGGAGAAGAAGTTGCTTAAAGTTTTCAGTATATACATATAAGGCAAATAAGCCCCGCCCCCTGGCAGCCATGTTTTTTTACGAATCGAAATAATTTGAACCATGGTGGTAAGGGGCCACCCAAGGAACAAGTTTGCTAAATTACTTCGAAATCTGGCCAGTAGTTTTGGAGAAGAAGTTGCCTCAAGTTTTCATTATATACATATAAGGCAAATAAGCCCCGCACCCCCTGGCGGCCATGTTTTTTTACGAATCGGAATAATTTGAACAATCATGGTAGGGGACCACCCAAGGAACAACTGTGCCAGAAAAGAAGATTTTTTTAGATTTTTAACTCCTTTATCATGGCAACAAGGGGAATAACTCAAACTGCAAACTTTAAACCATTTATCGTTCCCCCGTGGTACTGATGCATATGATGAAGTTTGGTTAAAATCGGGTCAGCGGTTTGGGAGGAGATGTCGTTTGAAATTGTTAACGGACGCCGGACGAAAAGCGATCACAATAGCTCCCCTGAGCACTTTGTGCTCAGGTGAGCTAAAAATTGCCACAAAATGCTATATGAAACATTACAAAGTAATCATTTTAAAAAGAATGCAACTGAGAGTTATATATATATATAAATCACTGCACCCATGCACCCTCCATTTAGCAAGAATCATAACTCTTGGATACATAGTTTCAGTTTTAGCTTACTGTCCTCAGTAATTTTCATACTTCAGTCTTCTAAAAAAATATGAAAGGCATCAGGATGAACCTTCCTGTTTGGATGCATCTCAAAATCATACCAAAATCAGAGTAAACATTGTTCATTTCAACGACAGCATCTTAACTTACTATATATCTACATGGATATCTGTAGTGTACAGAATCCTATTAGTACCAGGTTAAATTTTGTATGTTGCGTTACGAGGCGACACATGACATTATAAGACGACATACAATAATGCAAAACGACATAAGACATTATAGCACGCAAATGTCGCCCTGATGTTCTGATTTTTTTTTCACAAAATATCACTTAAATGTCATGTGTCGTCTTATAATGTTGTCCGTTGTGTCGCATTGTCACGCGTATTTGCGATTGTCGCGCTAATATCATGTGTCGCTGGGGAAAGGTCGACGGATGACGCGACACATGACAACGCGACGACGCACAACATTTTATCTTGGAATTGTCATGCATCGCCTTATCACTTTAGGTCAACACATGACATTCATAAAAGACTTATGACAATATGACACGACGCATGACATTATAAGACGATAAATGTCGCGGAATTGTCTATTGTCATCCGTCGTGTTGCATTGTCACATGTGGTTTACAATTGTCATGTGTCGACCTAAAATGATAAGGCGACGCATAACATTTTCGCGATATATCGTTAGAGTAAGAGATTGATAAATGATTAACACAGTCATAATGTATCTAGCATTCACCATATGTCAATGTATTTGGCAACCAGAGATGGAAAAGTACATTTTTATCAGCCATGGTACACAACAGTGAAAAATCTTGTAACTTATAAATACTGTTCCCCTGGGATAATGCCCTCTTGATGGTATAAATTTCATATAACCTTTTCAAATTATGGAATAGGTCTTACTTATAGTGAAAATAAAAAGGAAAAAAAAATCCTCTCTTTAATAACAGTAACTCTGACCAATTCCATTGACCTAGAATGATACTGCTGAGTTCCAGAAACTCACCAATCACAGATGCTCATTTTGAATATGTTGTGGTGTGGTGATTAAGCTAAAAAGTGTTTTCTGTTTCTCCTGTAACAAAAGAGCCAGTGTCGCCACAATATACACTTCCACAAACTATAAAGATCAAAATGGCTTAAACATAACAAGAGCTGTCCATAAGACAGCGCGCTCGACTATACTGCCGCTTAATTCAAAAGGGGCCATAATTTACAATAAATTCAGTAAAGGGTTATCTAACATAACGGTCTGATGCCCCTGAATACATGTATAAAGTTTCAAGTCAATTCCATTACTGATAGCTGAGATATAAGCATATAGTTCTTTATTTAATGCTATACAGAATAGAAAATTCTAAGTTAAAAAGGGCAATAACTCTGAAAATATTTCAGACAGCGTTATGTAACTTGGGGGAGTTATGCACCTTGTAATAAGTAAGTATATGAAGTTTGAAGAAAATATCCAAGTTATTAACATTTCAAAAAAAACTTAAACCAACGCCAATGCCAGGGTGAGTACAATAGCTCTCATTTTCTAGCTAAAAATTAATAAAATTGGGTTACTGTCATTTTTTATACTGATTCGAATTAACATGGTCACTGATACTGCTTTTCTAAACCTGCTGTATTACTTTGACAATTTGCAATGCCTCAGGTCTTTCTTCTGGTATTTTTACTTGGCCATCAAGTCCCTGCAAACTGTCTGGCTCAGATTTAATTTGCATTTTCTTAGTTATGTATTTAACAGGGTCTTCTTCTACCTGCATTTCAAAATTCCAAATTGGTGATTCACAAAAGACTTCAACCAATGTACAAGAAAGTGCCCACACATCTGACATCGGATTTGCACTTTTTTGGAACAGTAACAGCTCTGGTGCTTGATAAGATGGTGTGCCAGGCTGTGCTGAACCTCCTTGAGCTATAGTTGTGATGATAGTGTTCATACTTTTCAGTTTACTGAGCCCCATGTCACATAGTTTTACAATATGTACATCGCTTGAGACCATAACATTTTCAGGCTTGATGTCTCTGTGTATTATTGATGGACTTTGACAATGTAAATATGCCACTGCTTGAGAGACCTTCTCAGAAATGCTTAACTTGGCAAGACTGTTTAAATTGTTAAGTTCATCCCCAAAAAGCATGTTGTCTAATGTGTCTCCCACTATAAGTTCAGATACCAAGTACAACCTGTCAATCTTTGTAGTATATGCCATTAATAGTACAATATTAGGATGACGTACTTTACTATGCATGACTAATTCCCTTTCAATAAGAGGCTTCGAAAGCTTCATACGTTTAACTATAATCTCCTTCACTGCAACTGGTGTTCCCAACCAATTTCCTTTGTATACCACACCAAAAGCACCTCTTCCAATTTCTTTACCAATATTTAAATCTGCCAAATCAATTTTTGGCACTAACACTTGCACTGACTGTACAGCTGCTGAAGTTGACTGACTACTTACAGGGTTGGTAAATGCTGATGGTTGATTGTATTCAACTACTGCAATCTGTTGTGGATAAGCGCTCTGGTTTTCCAATGCAACATACTGTGTGTTGTCATCTACTGTCTCTTCTGCGACAACCTCCTTATACGCTGTTGACACATTACTGACATGTGAACATGTGACATTACCAACATGTGAAATGCGAGTTATTTGAACAGACACTTCCTCAGATCTTACAGTAATGCCTTCATGGCACTCTATTTCCACCCAGAATTTGCCATCTTCATTTGTACGAAGTAGGCAATGATTTTGGCCACTGTCCACAATATTGTTGTCTTTAAACCACTTGTACACACAACCATGATTATGATTAGTAGCCAGTATACCTAAAAGCAAGTGATTTTTATCATCTTCTTCTATACCATGAATGGTGTCTGGTCCATGCAAAATGATGCTTTCATTACTTGTTGCTAGTGGAAATGTGTAATTATTTTCATTAGCCAACAAATACTGTTTATCATATTTTGATAAGCTCAAAACTGAAAATCCATTGTCAAAAACATTCAAATCAGTCTGTTCCTCCTCATTTTGCTCAAAGCACATAGAAGCACATGCTCCATATGAACTACATATTATGTTGCTTACTGAATCAGAGTATAAAGACTGTTTGGCTTTGCCATACACAACATCTATGGTACCAACTTGTTGGTTGTTAACCAGAAATGATCTATTTGAGTTTGCCTGTATTCTTTCTTCACTTTTGACATTCGGTGATTTCTGTTCAGTCCTTATATACAGATGACATTGTGATGGAAACATCCCGAAAGCTTTTAAGTATTCTGTATAGGAACATGGCTCCCCATTTAAGTCTGTGAACTCTGTGATCTTTTCACCTCTTGCGTCTGTGAGGCATACTGACATGGTCTCTAGATTACCAAAATAACTATTTCCATCCTTGAAAAATAGTTTTTTCCCTGTTTCTAGTATTTCTTCAACAGTTATTTCTTGGTCTGCTTTGCATGTTATTGTTCTTGTTCCCCCACCCTTTGCACTTGTCACTACTCGATAGGCATTTTTACTATAGTGTTTCCATCCAAGATATACATTGTATTCAGATCGCCTTCCTCTCCCACGACCACTTCTGCTATTGTGCATCGTTACATCTGCCTGAAAATAGAAAAATATTATTTATGTGTATGTTGTGTGAACATGTACAAACTGAGTAGCTTAGGATTTTTCACCAGAGTAACAACAAACATGAGCTCTGCAGGTCAGAGTCCTATATATATGTTCGATGTATGGGCTGTCACAAGATGCACAATGTTAAAAAATGAAGGAATGGAAAAAAACAACTTAAAAGATCTAAAAGTTAATACTAGGTGTTATCCATTGGTCATGGCCTGGTTATGGCCAACCTCCTTAGTAAGTATGAGATTGAAGGGTTCTTTAACAAGAGAGTCATGCCCTATATTGCTTACCTGAGTATCATGGCATTTTTTATAATTAAAGGGCTATAACTCCTGACCTAATGGGCCGATTTCAGCCATAATCAAACTTGGCCGAGAGATTATGGCCATATACATTGTCATCAAGTTTGAAGATGATTGATTGAGAAATGAAGGTCCTAGAGTGTAAACAAAGTCAAAAATGGCATTTTATTAAATTAAAGGCCATAACTCCAGACATAAAGGGCCCATTTCAGCCATAATCAAACTTGGCTGAAAGATTATGGTCATATACATTGTCATCAAGTTGAAGATGATTGATTAAGAAATGAAGGTGCTAGAATATAAACAAAGTCAAATATGGCCTTTTTTCTAATTAAAGGGCCATAACTCCTGACTTAATGGGTTGATTTTGGTCATAATCGAACTTGTCTGTACATTCACGGCCATAAATATTTTCACCCAGTTTGATAATGATTGGTTGAGAAGTGAAGGCGCTAGAGTGTAAACTGTGGACGTCGGACAACGGACGCACAAGTGCTCAGGTGAGCTAACTAGATGGGTGTTCCTTGGAACACTTGTGTCGCCTGCGTTTGGCAATTTTCAAGAAAACAAGAGCCATGTTAACATGGCCATACCCCGCCAGAGGCTTCCTGTTAAGAAGGTTAAAGCTTTAGGGTAAAATTATGTCTGAAAAGTAACAAAGTGGAATAACTCTATAAATATGAATGGTGGAGTTTACATTCTTGTGTACTGCTGTCCTTTTCAATGAGATCAATCAATTTATGAAGTTTCAAGTTGATATCTCAAATACTTTTGGAATTATGCTTTAGACAACAAAGTCTGAAAAGTAATAAAGGGCAATAACTCTGTAAACATGATTGGTGGACTTATCATTCTTGTGCACTGCACTCCTCCTCAATGAGATCTATCAGCCTATGAAGTTTCAAGCTGATACCTTCAATACTTTTGGAGTTATGTTGCGGACAAAAATAAAGTCTGAAAAATTACAAAGGACAATAACTCTGTAAATATGAGTGGTGCAGTTATCATTGTGCACTGCTGTCCTCCTCAATGAGATCTATCCGCCTATAATGTTTCAAGTTGATACCCAAAGAACTTTTGGAGTTACGCTCTGGACAAAAATTAAGTCTGAAAAAATAACAAAGGGCAATAACTCTGAAAATATGAAAGGTGAAGTTATCATTCTTGTGCACTGTACTCCTCCTCAATGAGATCTATCCACCTATGAAGTTTCAAGTCGATACCTCAAATACTTTTGGAGTTATGCTCCGGACAAAAATTAAGTGTGATAAGTAACAGAGGGCTATAACTCTAAAAATATGAAAGGTGGAGTTATCATTCTTGTGCACTGTACTCCTCCTCAATGAGATCTATCCACCTATGAAGTTTCAAGTCGATACCTCAAATACTTTTGGAGTTATGCTCCGGACAAAAAATAAAGTATGAAAATAAACAAAGGGCAATAACTCGAAACATATGAAAGTCAGAGTTATCATTCTTGTGCACTGCACACCGCCTCAATGTGATCTATCCATATTTAAAGTTTGAAGGTGTTACTTCAAATAATTTTTGAGTTATGCTCCGGACAAGAAAGTGTGACGATGACGCCGACGCCGCCGACGACGACGACGACGACGGACAAAGTGATCCCTATGTGTCTGCCATGCTACGCAGGCGACACAAAAATTGAGAGAACAATGTCTTCATGTTAAAAGTCATTGTGACCTTGACCTCTGACTTCAAAATCAGTAGGAGTTATTAAACATCTACTGCACTCTACACTAAATAAGAAGACAATATGTTTATGTATACCTAATACTGATCAAGTTATTGAGCATACAAGGTTCTCATATTCAAGGTCACTGTGACCTTGACCTTTGACTGACCTGATAATCAATAGGGGTCATCTACTGGCTAGTTTCAAGTTAAAAGCTTCAATACTTATTGAGTTATGTCTCGGGTAAAAATATTAGAAACAAAAGGGCCAATAGGGCCCTTAGGCGCTCACCTGAGGCCCAAAAGCCATGAATCAAGTATGGCAAAAAGGCAACTTAGCCTTGCCCTGGCGGTATTGTTTTTTTTAATCAGATTGTACTTATTTGAACAATATTAGTAGACATTTACCCAAGGAACATCTGTGCCAA